>CM042050.1:28002500-29202500 GCA_023525745.1 Arctium lappa
GACAAATTCAATTATGTGAACCAAAAGTCTTTTTAAAATCTTGAACCAAAGGTTATAGACTATTTCACATTCATACCGACGTTGTAAACCACTAAAGTGGTTGTGTAATTCGTTTGGTCCTACGATTAATCTCTTGAAAAAAAAAACACGTAGTTGGTGTAATTGGTTCCTAAGGACCGGTCGTTTTTACTGGATTTTAGTAATTTTTTTTCCCTAGATCTTTTAATATTTCAAATAGACTTAACTTAAACAATTTTATTTATTTATTTATAGAATTTGTGTTTTAAATAAATGTATTCTAATACATCTATTTTCATAACTTGTGCTAAAAATACTACGTTTGTTTAAATGGACTATATCGTATTCCAATAGAAGGGATGTAGTGCAGCTTGGTAGCACATTTAAATGTCATGGGTTCAAATCCTGTTATCCCTACCTATTACAGCCAGTCAATGGAACAGTAGAAATCGGGCTTCAAGCATTTCGTCCCAAAATAAATGTTTAAAATGAAAAAGTCGTATCATTTTAGAAAAATGTAAATTATTACACTTTTTAATTAATAGATGAAGAAATTTTCTCCATCTCATAACTATGAGTAAAATTGGAAAGTATGCAATTATATTGAAAATGAAAACTAGAATAGATTTACGACACTTAACCTAATGTGATTTAACGGAGCTTGCCAACAATGGTATCTTTTAGGGCTTACAACTCTGATAGATGGTTTTACCCTCTACATTGAGTTTCTCGAATATTTTTTTTTGAACAGCAGCAAAGATTTTATTAAACCCAAACAAGAGAATAGTAAGTTTTACATAGGAACAAAATCAGAAAATAGTCAACGAAACAAGACCGAAACAGCCGAACAAAAAGCAGCAGAGGACGGAGGAAATAATATAATTTTTAGGGTTATTATTTCTTTCATTCCCCCTCCTTCCACCAATTTGGGAGAAAAGTTTTGAAATGATACTAGTTATTTGTTTCAATTCCGATTCTCCAGAAAATTTCAAGAACATGATTTTCTTTTTTATTTTCCTCCTTTTTCCCTTACTTCCCTCCTTTTTCTTTCGTCATCTCTAATATTTTCTCCAAAATATAGAAAAAAATGAAGATTTTGGTGATATTATCATAAATGGTTCTCTAAAATAGAGAAATGAAGAGAGAGAGAAATATTATTAATTAAGTTGGAATTAATAATTAATAGTAGAAAAATAAATAGATTTGTATAAAGTAGACACATATTACCTAAATGTTTAATTGCTCGACCCAGAAATAAATGGGTCAAAAAAGATAATGGGCTTCAGGAGGTGAATTCTATCCATACCCCCCCTCCTATAAGGGGTATGTAAGTGAGGTAGGAGGGGGGTATGAGGGGTTTATGAGTGAGGAGGGGGTAGGGATAGCAACACCATTTTCAACATGATTGCCAAAGAGAAAAGGGTGAGTTTGAATGGTTCTTGGAAGATTTTGGAGAATGGGCACAATTAAGATGATTTGCACGACTATAAAGGGTGTGTTTGGTATGCAGGACAAAATAGTATAAAAACTTGTTGGCCGACGTTCGGTGCGACATTAGATTGACATGATCTAGGTAGGACATGGACAATATTTGATGACACAACATTGGTAATTTGCTAAACTAGTCGAATTAAAACTCTAAAACCTTCCACAATTCTTCACCTGGCTGCCTCAATCTCGCCTGTCTAATCTCGTATGTGTATCAAATGCAATAGGGGGTCAATTTTGAGTCAGATTAAATGACCAGTAATATGCCCAACCTCATTTATTCCTCTAGTTTACATTTTTAAGAACAATAGCGATTGATGGGTGATGAAGAACGGTAGTGATCAGAATTCCAATCACGAAATAAGATCACATTGTCGTCCAAATACCCAAACTGATAGCGATGTTAAATGGAAATTAGAATGAAGATTATGGTTTTTATCTAACATGAAAACCAACTTCATTATCTTCGAATGTGACTTGATTATGGTCATCCAAAATAACAAAAATAAACTGAACCATCAACCATTGGAGGAACGAATGTGGTTTATTTCTTTAGGGTGTGTTTGGTACATGGATAGGACGCTACGGGATTGTTCAGAAACTTTTTGTTCCACGTTTGGCGTGATGTTAGGCTAAGACAGAAGGGGAGTGAGTGGTACAAAAATGCAATTTTTTTGTCTCATCAAAATAGGTGGAACAAAAACCACGTAGATGGAACACGTGTCAGAATAAAACCCTATAACCTTCTATAATTCTTTCACCCACCTACCTCACACTCGCCCTTCTAGTCCAGTCATGTCCAGTCCTTTTCGTGTACCAAACACACCCTTACAAGTTACAACACTCGTCAAAAGCAATTGGGGACTACATACCTTCATTGCTTTGATGGGCATCGTTTGCGACATATAACAACGTTTGGGTGTGTGTAATTGATATGTATTGAGATTTCAATACATATTGCGTATTTTTCTTATCTTTTAGGATTTCAATTTCTTTTTATCCCAACAATTGAGTCATTTTCTTATCTTATTTTCCACTTTTTCTCATTCATGGAGTTAAGTTTATTATTTGACTAATTGTTGCTATTTTGCGTAAAACAACCTAAAATCTTTTGTTTATTGTAATGCAGATTGATGCTGCAGCATTGGAGGTTGTGTTGAATGAAGTTTGGAGGACACTTTTTGAAGAAAATGGAAATCTCGACTTTTGACCCCTCCAAATCTTTTTGATAAAAGGGAAATATATGGATGGAGTAACAAAAGGAGGATACAATATTTTGGACAAATCTTTGGTTAAAACTTTAGTTGTTGTACCTTTTATTTTATTTTAAGTTTTCTTTTTACTATTTTTGTCATCCATGTTTTGACATAAATAGGTGTTGTGATCACTTGTTTTTGAAGTAGGTTTTTGGTATTCCATCAGTTGGAAGAACTGATTTCGTGATTCTCTCTAGAAAATTTTAATATTAAGTCTTAAATCTTTTATAATTCATGTTCTTCATTTTTAGTTGTTGCAGCATTGTTTCAGCATTGTCTGTCTTTATATTTTGTTATTATTTATTGTCTTTACTTTATGCACTTTACATTTCCGTCATTTAATTTCTGTCATTTACATACCGTCATTTACAGTATGTCTTTAATTTATGTCATTTACTTTTCTTGCAATTTATATTACGTAATGAGTAGCTAATTTTATAATTTGGGTGTGAGACGAAAAGGGAGGTTGTAAACCAAAAACTAGTGGACTTTGTTCTTCAATAACATTGTTCCACTATGTCATTTTTAAGTTTTATAAATCCAAAAGCACTTCTTGACGAATTGATCACTTCTTAAAGTGTGAAAGTGTCATGGACTTAGGAATAAGCCATGAAAAAGCACGCCAATTTGAATGATACTGGAAGTATACTTGGAAGAGTTAGTAGCAAGGGAACTTGTTATCTTTGTTTTTCAAACCGATTGATTCTTGACGGGTTGATCACTAGTCAAAGTGTTAAAGTGTAAGTGGACTCAGAAATGAGCCACTAAGAACACGTCAACTTGAATGATATGGGAATCGACTCGGAAGAGTGATTTTTAAACAAATACATTTGTTTTTCCATATATTTTAAAGAAACCATTTGACACTCACACTGGTTCGGACATTTGCATAGGCATATGTTGATCGAAGGCTAAACAAAAGTGCAATGGTAGATATCCTAAAGAATACTCTTTAAAGTACATGGTGGAACTTGTTATTGCTGAACTAATGCTATAGCATCCCTATAGCATTGGCCTCCAGAATTTGTGTTTACTCCTCACTTTAAGTCTTACACCCATTCTATCTTTATATATCTTGTTAATCATATCACTTTTAACCATCTCAAACAAATTATTCAAATTCGCCATCTGAAATCCCTTCTTTTACTACACTTTTATTACGCTTTTACACCAATATCTGTGGGACGATATTCGGAATTTTACCATTGTATTACTTGAGAAGACGATATTGGATCCCATTGTATACTTGCTTTGAGGTTCAATTATCACATGTCTAGAGGTGTGCAAACATCCGTATCATTAATCATATATGATTAAGCGTCTATGTGTTTAATCATATTTGATTAAGCTTGTGTATTATGCGTATAATCATATATGATATTGAAACTTTTCGTCTTCTTGCAAAATGTTTAGCTTTTTATTTGAACATGATCGTATGTTTAGATTATATTATAAAACATTTAGGTTTTACCTTTTAAAAGCTTTTAATTTTTTAAGAATGCAACTATAGAAATGTTATGTACAAAACAATAATGCATACAAAATCTTTCAATATTATAATATTTTTATTTTTATCTATTTTTGTAAATAATAAGAATGGAAATTCAAAAGGTTTTCGCAATGTTTTAAAAACCGGGTCGACTCGGTCGGTTGAACCAGTTGAACTGGGACCCGGGGAAGAGGGCGGGTCAATTGCGACCGGGTTTATGGCAATTTATGGCCCGAAGTGAATCGACCGATTTTATCAAAAAACTAGTTGGACCTGTTGATTTATTTAGATTGATGAAAAACTTATGCTTATGTTAGTTATGTGTTTTTTTTAATGTATTTGGTTGACCCGATGATAGAACCGTGACCCGATCACCACACTGGGTCAACCAAAAAAACACAGGTTTTAAAACATTGGGTTTTCGAGAACTCATACCCTATTATACTTTTCATATGAACGAATTCAATATTTTGAAAGTCTGAAATATAGATATAAGTTTGACCATGTACCATGGTTGACAATTTTTCAAAAATACTACATAATTGTTTATTAAACTTTAGAGTAATTTTCTTTTTTTAGAATAACACCACCTCCAACATGCACACCCACCATATAACACACTTAAACATCGATTTAATCAACAAATAATGTTTAAAAACAAATTTTAATTCGATGATTACTTTAAGCAATTATAACATGTCATTTTTCATTGAATTAACAACCTTTTGGCCTTAATCTCAGTCACATTATCAATGCAAACGCTTAAACAATATGGTTGTCTACTGATCGAACATCCGAACTCAAGCTTTACATAAAAATCACACCTTAAAACTAACTAAACTCCTAAACTTGTTGCAACTTTTTCTACATCAAGTCCCCACAAAAACTCGAATATATGTTGGGTTTTGCTTCTAGAACTATATGAGGATGAATGAATATAGTTACGATTTTTGGTTTTTCCAGATAATGAGCTTCATACAGGATTATCATCCCTTCTAACCTCCTAGCCAATTTCCAAGCCTACAACTCCTCCACGTCTTAATTCAAACAAGTTTAGCATACATAATATCTATAAATGTGTAAATCTCTTAGACTAATCTCGTGACAAGTCACAGCCGTAGGCTTGTCACGCGGCCCTGAGGTAAATTTCCCAGTGGCCACAAGTATGGAATCACATATTTCTAAAAACCTAAATCTCCTTGCTTTAGGAGTTGTATATTACCTTCAATATATATAACCAGTACAAGGTAAATACAGATAGAATATTCAATATTCACAAAAACATTTCATCAACAATTTCTTATTATATCACAAGTTCATGAGTTCCATAACATTTTAATTCTTGGATTTGTAGGTTCCTTTTATTACAGGATAGTCCCTCAACTAAACCCCTATTTACTTTTAGGTCTAATTATAGGGGTATTAAATGTTACAGAAATTTACCTTAGGTATGGAGCTATAAATCCAAGCGTTTATTTATGTCTATTTGGTTTGGTTGTCGGTATATAATACATATGTGCTTTAGTCATTTGGCTCATGATCGACCGTTGCCTGTATATTTTTTTCGTAATGCCATCAATGGCAATTAAAGTTAACCGACAAATGATATTTAAATGAAAAATCATCCCGACTCAATATGTAGTGTTGATGTCGATATAATGTTTTATTTATAATTGATATAAACTTTTTGCATTTTCCTCATATGAAGTCATTTCTTTAAAAAATTTAGAATCATTTATTACATTAATAAATGATGGATAATAATTGAGTTTAGTTAATTTATTCAAACCTTGGATTAAATACATTTAAAGAGAATAATATACATTATAATGGCATTATTTGATAATTGAGCCTCTAATTTGTTCATAGCACTAACTAATCATTAAAAATATATTTATGCAAATTTGGTTGTTTAATAAAATATTTAATAATAGAATAAAATTTTAAAATATATTTGAATAATGTAAATGGAAAATTATTATGTGTTTCATATTTTAAAATTTGTGACTAAATTTTAATTAAATTTAATATTTTGTATTATATCAAAATGTAATTTTAATTTGAAGTTGTAAGTAGATTAATGAGTATAAGATCATCCATATTTGTCTTTTAAACTTTTTCAAGAGGTCTCTTAATCCTTATAAAATTGTTAAAATATTTATTTAATATTTTATTAATCCTTCGATCCTTATAAAATTGAGACTTAAAGCAAAATGATGGGTTCACCGGTAGGGCTGTAAATGAACCAAACATTCGGCAAACCATTCGCGAACTGTTTGGCAGAAAGTTCATTTATGTCCGTTTATATAATAAATGAACGAACAAGAACACATTTTTTTGCTCGTCTAGTTAAATGAACGAACATGAACAATGGTCTCGTTCGTTCATTTATGTTCATTCATTTATATATGTAAATATATTTATATATTATGACATTAATATGTAAAATCGTTAATTAAATTAATTTTCTAGAATTCCTTTTTTATACCTTAAGTTTACCTGATTTTTCATTTTGTAGTGATGAGTAATGGTTGTTATTTGTTCATTTGTGTTCTTCCATTATGTTCGTTTGTTTTTCATTTATGTTTGTTTATCTTTTAATGAACAAACATAAACGAATACGAACAAACATATTTTTTTAATAAACAAATATGAACACAAAAAATTTCGTTCATTTATTGTTCGTGTTCATTGGGTTCATTTACAACCCTATTCACCCATCTTCTCGCATTTATGTAAAATTATAATATGTTCTCATTTAAACTATTTATATATATATATATATATATATATATATATATATAGGATAGGATGATAATCATATGAAAACCAAAAATAGATTGAGAACCGTGAAACTGATCTAAACCATAATTTGGTTTTAATCAAAAGTTATTTCACTTCCAACTTTTTTCAAACTTGTATTGCCTTTAATGACCATGGATTAAAATTAATCAATGGTTTAAATTGGTTCTCAATCTTTTTTTGGTTCTCACATAATTTAAGCCCTTTTTATATTATATTTTGCGATAATAACTAATTACAAATCAAATATTTTAGAGGAAAAAAAACACAAAATCCAATTTTGCTGCACACAATAACGCAATATTCGTTGTATCAGTCAGCATAACGTGGATTTATGCCACGTGTCATATACGCCAGACGCAGATTACAATATAGTTTTGCGAGTAAATTACGTTTTTAGTCCCTGTTGTTTGTTGAACTTTTCTATTTTCACCCTTATGGTTTTGAAATTATAATTTTTATCCTTATAGTTTTTTATTCATTAACTTTTTCATCCTTATGATATAAATAATATTGTTTTTTTCATTCTTATGGTTTACAATTTATTTCTATTTTAATCCTTCATACTTAAAAGGCCTCAGGGACGAAAATAAAAATGAATTGCAAACTATAGGGATGAAAACCAAAATTTTAAAACCAAATACGAAATCCGAAATTTTTAACAAACTACAGGGACGAAAAAGGTAATTTACTCTAGTTTTGCGGCTGCGCTAAATCGTGGCCATTTGTTTTAATGGGTCGGCGGATGGACGGTGGGTTTTTGTTCTGCTGTTTGCTGGTGTAGTGGACCTTAAAAATAACATTAAAAATATTCACATCCTAAGCATGCCACGTGTACAGCTTGTAGTGGTTTGGACGGTTGGAATTATGTGTTTGAATTTAGAACCTATATACCAATATTTAACGTTTTTCATGTTTCTTATAATTTAAAATTACCCCCCCCCCCCCCCCCCCAATATAAGGATATGGCAAAGTAAATTATTATGTTAATAATATAGATTTTGTGATTTGGTTTTAATATATCAAAAGACGGACGGAAAACTATTGATATGTAAAAATCATGCTAAAAAGTTACCTTTTTTTATAGGGAAAATTGCATCAAAATAGAACCAACTTTAAGTTAATTCCTATTTTAGGGAACAAACTTAAAAACCTATCATTTTAAGGTCTAAAGCAAACATTTTATTTATTTAAGGGTCTCGATTACCTATTCAACAGGTAACCGGTTATTTGACATAAAAAAATGCTGACATGGATATGAAAAGAGCCACGTCACTTATTTCTTAAAGAAAATATTACATATTTGGTCCTTGTTTTATAGGGTTTATTAACGAGTTGGTCCTAGCCACAAATTAAAACACCATAAGAAAATCTACTGACTTAAAGCAATAATTTGAAATCAAAACATAAATAAAAAGCTTATATCATAATTAAAACTATTAAGGAATAAATAAATAAAAAACCTAACCTAAGTTTTTCCCTATCGTCACACTCTCTCTCAATACTAATATGGAATTGCATCCACCGAGTGATGATAACAGGGGTGAGGAAAAAATCGATTCCTCCCCAACTTTGATTATGCCAAGGAAAACCAAAAATGGGAAACCTTCCAAACTTCAATCGAAACCTTTTCTGCATTTTTTTCTGCAATTTTATCCTTCAAGGCAGTGGATTTAGAAAGTAAAACTCGAGAAAAAATCATTCATGGTGTCCGTTGACATACTTTTCAGGTCCGTGATGGCGTTTTTGCATATGAAGAGGGTGGCGTACGATGGTTTAGGGTGGTTTAGCGAGGGATGACGACGTTGACAAAGGTTACGTCAATATGAAGATGAAAGTGGGTTTCCTGTAAGAATCGAAAAGAGGGATGACATCGACAGATAAAACTTCGTCCATCAACCAGAAAAGATTGAAGTTTTAGGGTTTTAGACTTTTTCCTACTGCATATGAGGGATTAGGGTTTGATTTAGTTTGTTAAGTATTTTATTTTAGGGATTCATACTTGATTCAGATTCGTATTATAAATTTTTTAAAATTAATTTATACAAAATTGTTATTTGTGTTCAAGTGGTCTTGAGATATTGGATTTGTGTTTGACTTTTAGGATTTTAATTTTACTAATATATTTAGGGTTCTTAATGTTCTTGGGTGGATGATAATGTGTAGAATTATTTCTTGATGAAATGGTGTTTGTTTTGTTTTTATTTTATAATAATTGGGTGAAGTAAAAATTGATGATCGAAGAACCAACTTATTATTTTAAAATATTGAATTTTAGTGGTTACATAATAAAAATTCATATACATGTCATCATTTCAAAGTTATTTTTCTAATTTTAATCTAGTTGGTATTTACCGGGGTCATGTCATCACTAGCAGGTCATTAGGTAATATAGACCCTTAAATAAATGAAAAGTTTGTTACACACTCTAAAATGATAGTTTTTAAAGTTTGTTCCCTAAAATAGGAATTAGCTTAAAGTTGGTTCCATTTTAATGCAATTTTTTCTTTTTTATATGTTCCTTATTTTGTTTCACTCATCATTTTGCTTCCTTAATTCAAGATGAAAGAGAATGAGACCGTAAACTATTAATAATTATTATATCAATTTTTTTACCAAATTTAATTTGCTTTTTGTATCTATTGTAGATGATATTTTATGATAGACTATCGTGGTGTTTGAGAAAAATTATCCAAAAAGGCCATTTAATTTATAAAAGATTGAACGATTATGACGACTACAATGTATCTTATTTTTAAAATATATCTAGTTTTGCAAAAGAAAATGTATCTGAAAATTTATTAAAAAAATTATTCTTATTTTGTAAATAAATGTCAAATATTATAATTAAGACACATTCATTGAAGTTCATTTGAAAATCTTACGTGTTGGCCCAAACCTTGGAAATTAAGGTCATCACAATGATGAAGACTAAAATTTAAATTTATTTAATCTATTAATTATAGTTGATAATGTTGCAGGACAATCAATATAGAGAGAGAATAGAAAAGCTGTAAATTCTCATTAATCATAAACTCTTTATATAGGGATGGATTACAGTTAGATAACTAGATATTCTAGTTCTAATCTAACTCTGATATATTGTATTTCTATCTCTATCACTATCTCTATCTCTATCGTCATATTCTTTAGACGATGACACACTTATCCTATAACACTCCCCCTTGTGCCAAGTCAAATAAGTGATGGTGTAATATCGTTGCCTCGTTAAAACCTTGCGTCAAAATAAAAACCCAATGGGAAAAAAAAGGACGAAGGAAATAGTACAACGCACCTGTGTATAGACTATTCCTTTACGCTGTGTTCTCTAATCTGGAGAGAAAAGAAAAGAAATGAAATGGAAGGAAAAGAAAGGAAGGGAAAAGAAAGGGAAGGAAAATAATTTTTTCAATTGTGTTCTCGACATGGAAGGAAAAGGAAGGAAAGGAAAGGAAAGAAAATAGTTTTTCATGTTCTTGAACACGAGAGAAAGGAAAGGAAATATGTCAATTTTACAAATATATCTTTATAAATATATATTATTTATAATGAAAGATTGGATAGTTTTGTAATTTTAATAATTTCAGTAATTTTTTTAAATTGTTTTAATTTCTTTCCCTCCCTTTCCTTCCCTTTCCTCCCACATTTGGGAGGAAAGGTTTGGAAGGAAAGTTATCAATACTTTCCTTCCATTTCCTTTCTTTTCTCTCCTAAAAAAGTTTCGAGAACACGAGATTTTTTTACTTTCCTCCCCTTTCCCTCCATTTCCTTTCCTTTCCTTCATTAAATGAGTTTCGAGAACACAGCGTTAGTCTAGTATTCCCTCAGATTTGTACATCAATCATGGGAGTTATATAAATTGTTGCCTCACTAAAACCTTACACCAAGGAACAAAACCCATTGGGAAAAATGAAACCTTGGGTGAAGGAAAGAGCATAACATACTAATATCACATGTATAATAGACTCCCCCTTTTGTCTACTACTCCCCCTGATGCGTACGTTAATCAAAGGAGTTTGGAAAGTCTCCGCATTCCAATGCTTTCCACATGTTTTTCAAATGTAGCCTTAGGCAATGATTTGGTAAACAAATCAGCCACATTTTCCTCTGATCTTACTTGATCCACTTGAATCTTAAGGAGAGTCTGTTGTTGTTGATTATAGAAAAACTTTGGCGAAATATGTTTTGTATTATCACCCTTGATATATCCTAATTTCATTTGTTCAATACAAGCTACATTATCTTCATATATGCATGTAGGATTATTAGTGGTTGAACTTAAACCACTTGCTCCTCTAATATGTGTAATGACAGATCTTAGCCATATACACTCTCGAACCGCCTCATGTAAAGCAATAATTTTTTAATGGTTCGATGAGGTAGCTACAAGGGTTTGCTTGGTAGATTTCCAAGAAATCGTTGTGTTCCCAATTGTAAAAACATATCCTGTTTGGGAACGACCTTTGTGTGGGTCAGAGAGGTACCCAACATCAGCAAAACCTACTAATATATCATTTGGGGTTTCACTGTAGGGGATATCACTTTCTTTGTTAATATCTTTAACAGGTATTGTAACCCCATTTTTCTTTTTGTAGGGAAAGAATAAGCCCATGTCGATGGTTCCTTTTAGGTATCGAAATATATTTTTGATACCATTCCAATGACGTTGCATTGGCTCCGAGCTAAAACTAGCTAACAAGTTCACTGAGAATGCAATATCAGGTCGAGTACATTGTGCTAAGTACAATAATGTGCCTATTGCACTTAGATATGGAATTTCAGCTCCCAACACTTCTTCATCATCATCCTTTGGACGAAATGGATCTTTCATTATATTCAAACTTCGACCTATCATGGGAGTGTTAGCCGGATGCGCTTTATCCATATTAAATCGCCTGAGCATTTTCTGGATGTAAGCGGATTGGTGGATTAGAATTCCACAAGCTCGGTGTTCTAGTTCTATACCTAGACAAAACCGAGTTTTCCCAAGATCTTTCATCTCAAATTCAGATTTCAAATAGCTTATAGTATCTCTTATTTCATCAAGAGTACCTATTATGTTCATATCATCAACATACACATATATGATTGAAAATCCAGAACTTGTCTTCTTTATAAAAACGCAATGGCACAGTTCATCGTTCTTATATCCCTTTCCAATCAAGTATTCACTCAGACGGTTATACCACATCCGTCCGGATTGTTTTAATCCATAGAGTGAACGCCTTAGTTTAATTGCAAACGCACTTCGTGGTTTACTCGAATCGGGTAGTGGAAGGCCATTTGGCACTTTCATGTATATCTCTGAATCCAGATCCCCATAGAGATATGCAGTAACCACATCCATAAGCTGCATTTCCAGTCCTTCGAAAACTACTAGGCTAATTAGATAGTGGAACGTTATTACGTCCATTACAGGGGAGTATGTCTCCTCATAGTCAATCCCAAGGCGTTGTGAGAAACCTTGCGCCACAAGGCGAGCCTTATATCTTATGACTTCATTTTTCTCATTAAGCTTTCTGACAAAGACCCATTTATATCCTACGGGCTTTACACTTGGTGAGGTTAGCACTACCGGGCCAAATACCTGTCTCTTTGCCAAATAATCTAGTTCTGCCTGGATTGCTTCTTTCCATTTAGGCCAGTCTGCTCTTTTTTGACATTCTTTAACTGAGTGTGGTTCGATGTCATCATGCTCTATGATCTCATGAGCAACAGTATATGCGAATATATCATCAATGAGTATGGATGATCTTTCCATCAACTCGTGTGCATTCTCATAATTCATTGAGATTCTTTGTTCTCTGGAATCAATATTGACTTCGGAGCGTCCTCCAATAATGATTCATGGACATAACTGTAATCAGAGACAATCTCATGAGAAGGGTTTTCAGTATTGATGATAAGTGGGTCAGATTGTGCCTTACTCTCCCTTTTCTTTCTTGGATGAGTATCTATCGAACCAAGTGGCCTCCCCCTTTTCCTTTTGGGAGCCACGACCTCAACCACACTTCCACAGTGTGTGGTTGCAACACTCTTTCTGATGGTGTTGTGCCTCTGTTTGGGGACTTCTAACCTTGCGGGTACATTTGCATCGGGTATGTGTGATCTTGTCACTTTTGCAATATCAGTGAACGCATCAGGTATCGAGCCTGCTACTTTTTAAAGATCTAGTATTCGTTTGACTTCACTTTCACATTGTGAAGCGCGGGGATCAAAATGAGACAAGGTGGGAACATTCCATGACAATTCCTGTCATTCCCTTGGAAAATCTTTTTTCCTATCTCCCCCTAACGACGGGAAGACTGTCTCATCAAAGTGACAATCCGCAAATCTTGCGGTAAATAGATCACCCGTTAAGGGTTCTAAATAGCGGATAATTGTTGGAGATTCATATCCAACATATATACTTAATCGTCTTTGAGGACCCATTTTGGTGCGTTGTGGGGGCGCAATTAGCACATATACTGCACAACCAAATATGCGTAAATGTGAAATATCAGGCTCATATCCAGTTACCAACTGGTACGTAGAAAATGGTTGGCTAGTAGTGGGTCTAAAGCGAATAAGTAAAGTTGCATGTAATATTGCATATCCCCATGTAGAAGTGGGTAAATTGGTGCGCATAACCAATGCCCTGGCTATCATCTGTATCCTTTTGATGGTAGCTTCTGCGAGACCATTTTGTGTATGCACATGGGGTACGGGATGCTCTACATCGATCCCAATAGACATGCAATAATCATCAAATGCTTGTGATGTAAATTCTCCAGCATTATCAAGTCGTATAGACTTGATAGGATAATCAGGGTGGTGAGCCCTCAGACGTATAATTTATGCTAGGAGTTTTGCAAATGCAGCGTTTTGTGTGGACAATAGTGCGACATGCGTCCATCGTGTCGAAGCATCAACCAGAACCATAAAATACTTGAATGGCCTGCACTCTGGATGTATAGGTCTACAAATATCACCTTGTATATGTTGTAAGAATGTAATGTTTTGTTTTGTGTCTTTAGCATAGGATGGTCTCGATCTTGTTTTAGCTAAGGAACATGCTTTGCAAAAGCTAGGGTTATTCAAGGAGGCATATTGTGATGATGTTGTTGCTTCTTGTGCTTAAGAAGTCAACGATTGCAATTTCGTCGATTCAGGTAATTGCTTCATCTTGCCTTTCATTCGAAAGAAAAGGTGTCCATGTGTGTTTTTCAACACACGTATCATCATATCACGGCCAGGGTGCCCCAGGCGGTCATGCCAAAGCTTGTATATGTCACTATTCCAAATTCCATTATTGATGACATAATATGATTCAATAACCCGAATTGTGGTAAGATATAACCCACTATTTTGACATATTAATTTCTCGAATATATGTTTCCTTCCGTATTCGTTAGAGGTGATGTACATGTATTCATTTCCATTCTCACTGTGTGTTTCAATATGATAGCCGTTGGAGCGTATATCTTTGAAACTTAACAAGGTTCGTTTAGCTTTAGGGGCATAAAGTGCTTCTGTGATTGTCATTTTAGTGCCATTAGGCAACAAGAAAATGGCAGTTCCTAGACCAAGTATTAAGTTGGATGATCCAATCATTATGGTCATTGAGGATTTATAATCACTTATTTTAGTGAATAGTAATTTGTTTCTTAGTATTGTGTGGGTAGTCCCACAATCAACTAAGCACTCCAGTTCTCCTCGATACATTCCTACAAGGAACGGAGAATATTTAATTGCTTTGACGTATTCCTTTACATCAATGGCTTAGATAGACTCAAAATAAAATTTATTTAATCATCAATTCAAACAATAAATTAAGTTTGCTAAATAATAATAACAAATAGTGTCTCAATAACTATGAATGAAAAAGGTGGGAAAATTAGTCAAAATATGGGAGCTCTAACGATGAATTATTGTTTTTGTTATTGGTGAAATCTGCAACTGTTAAGTTGACTTCTGGGAGATCACTTGTTTCTTCAAGGTAGTGAGATTCCTTTTCTTTGGATTCCCTATATATCTTGTAGGTGGCGGTTATGTTATCGCTTGCTCGACAATTCTTATACTAGTGCCCAATGATACCACATCTATAGCAAGGTTCATTTCCTTCTCTTGCTCTTTTGGCATAATCGACCATTGGTGCTTTTCCTTTAGAGTGACCTTGATTACTTGGTCCAACATTGCATCTTTGTGCCATGAATTGGAAAACCCACCACGACTATTGTCGCGCCCCTGTCCACGGCCACGCCCATGGCCCTGCATATGACCATGTCCACGACCACGTCCACGTGATGAATAGTTTTCACGTGTGTGTGATTCAGTATGTTTAACTCCCCGTCCTTTGGAGTTCTTTCCACCTCTAACGCTTGCATGATTGGATTCAAGAATTTTCTTTGTCCCGACAGGTCTAGCGTTGTTATTCAAAAGAACTTCATTGTGTCTTTTAGCCACTTGCAGTAGGTTGATAAGTTTGTTAAAGGTTGTGATTCTTTTACTATCATACTCCAATCGATACTGATTCATTAGTATGATTGCTGATGTAGGGAAAGTGGAAAGTGTTTTCTGAATCATGTCGTCTTCTGTGAGTTCTTTTCCACAAAAGTTTAAACGTGCTTTGAGACGCAACATTTCTTTGTTGAAATCATTTACCTTTTTGTAATCGAGTAGGCGGATTTCATTCCACTGTACGATTAGTTCAGGAAGTAAAGAGTCATGAATATTCCGGAATCTTCCTTTCAGTGCATCCCACAGTTCTTTGGGGTTTTCAGTTGAAGGTACTCCCATCGAAGACTAGGATCGATGTGTCGTCTCAAGAACATTAAGGCATTTGCTTGTACCTTTTCTGACGGTTTGTTTTTAGGGTCAATAGGGGGTTCATTGTGTAGCTATAGTCCTTGCCAATGAAGGTGGTTTCTACATCGGATACCCATATGTGGTATTCAAGTCCTTCTGAATCCAGGATATCAAATCCGGGGCTAGTTGGTTCAGCCATCTACATAAACAAGAGATAAGGTATTCTTATTTTATGAGGGAAA
Organism: Arctium lappa; assembly: GCA_023525745.1. Lineage (NCBI taxonomy): Eukaryota > Viridiplantae > Streptophyta > Magnoliopsida > Asterales > Asteraceae > Arctium > Arctium lappa. The sequence continues at coordinate 28,018,583 of CM042050.1, forward strand.
ATGATGCACATGAATTATCATGGCAATATAAGATTGTATTTCAAACATTTCTTTTGCTGAAAATGTTATCTTAGCATCTCAATATTAAAAAATAAATCGCAAAAACACTTTTGGATTTCAAGGTAAGGAGGGGAATCACGTGGATTACTTAAATCCCTGCAAACCTTTACGGTTATTTACACCAGTTTTGACAAAATCTTTCAATCCAATGCGATTACTTTTGAAGATGAAGATTGAAGATACAGAAGAAGAAGAGAAAAAAAGGTTTTATGGTTCTTCAAAATAAATTTATGTAACTGGTTTTGGTTAGATCTTGTTTACGATAAAAAAAAACGGAATTTATTTTGAAGGTTAACATTATGTTTCGATTTTTAACGATCGGTTTTGATTTTGAATATTTTTTTTAGGACACCTAGATCCAAAAAAAAAAACCAAGTTCTAAGGAATTAAAAGTGTATATATATATATATATATATATATATATATATATATATATTAAATTAGGATTATATGCTATAAATAGCTATGGGAAAAAACACCTACTTTAAGCAAAAGGGTGGAAGGAAAACGTCGACACTGAAGGGAGGAATGATAGTAAAAAAAATTACTTGTAATTTTTTTTAATAGACAGAGCTAGTATAGAATCGAGAGGATTATTACCAAGTAGGATTATGAAGTATAAACAATATGATGCAGAAGTATAATCTAAAATAAGGTGTAATTAATGAGCATGTTAGTAACATGAATTAGAGATGAATATAGGAATGCATACTTGGATTGTAGTAGTGGCGATGGAGTATTGTTGAATTATCTGAATGAGCGTACGTGCTGATAACGTGTTGCAGGACAATCAATATAGAGAGAGAATAGAAAAGCTGTAAATCCTCATTAATCATAAACCCTTTATATAGGGATGTATTACAGGTAGATAACTAGATATTCTAACTATATTGTATTTCTATCTCTATCACTATCTCTATCGTCATATCCTTTAGACGATGACACACTTATCCTATAACAGATAATAATTTTGTATTAAGTTTTATCACTTGTTTTGTTAGAAAAAATAAAGGCATACGAACTTCCTTGAAGGTCTATATAGTTTGTTCCAAATTTGGATATATTTCTTTAAGCACACTATTTATATTTGTGATCCCTAAGTTTTTATTTTCATCACACTCATGGTCCCTTAAGTTAATACTGGTGAACAAGGTCCGTTAAGTTAGGCTTGAGCAAATTACATGAAGACAATTTAGTCATTTTAACTCTTTTTTCTTTTAAAAGAATTACTTAATATGAAGAGTAAATTACATTTTTCGTCCCTGTGGTTCGTTAAAGTTTGTGGATTTCATCCCCATGGTTTTGAAATTTCGGTTTTCGTCTCTATGGTTTGCAACTCATTTTTATTCCAGTCCCTGAGACTAATATAAATAGTTTTAGTTTGTTATCATGATCAATATTTTGGAGATATATTTCTGAAAGTAAAAGTAACACTTAACATATATATATATATATATAGAGAGAGAGAGAGAGAGAGAAAGATAGATAGATAGAGAGAGAGAGAGAGAAAACCTCAAAAAAACGGAAAATTGAAGAACACTCTTCATTTGGACGGTATGCACTTGTGCATACAGGTAAAACATGTTGTTTTTTTTGGTTTTATGCACAAGTGCATATATTTTACAAATTACTTGTATGCACAAGTGCATACCTTCTGGATGAAGGGCTACCAGGGTGTTCTTTAGTTTTCCGTTTTTTTGAGGTTTTCCTCTGAACCTGACCCTATATAAACGGAAAACCGAGGAACACCCTGATAGTCTTTAATCTGGACGGTATGAACTTTTGCATACAATTAATTAATTTGTTTTTTGATTTTTATGCACAAGTGCATATTATGCACTTGTACATATGCACGTGTGCATGTTCTAAATTATTTGTATGCACAAGCGCATACCGTCTAGATTAAAGGTTATCAGGGTGTTCCTCAGTTTTCCGTTTTTATGAGATTTCCCTTGAACATCCCTATATATATATATATATATATATAGGGAGTCATTCAAAGGAGATCGTGATTGTTTGTGATAACCATGAGATCTAATATGAGCCACATATTAGATGATAAATTAGGAAATTATTAAGTTTGGTAATTTTGACTGAAATTTAATTAAAAGGGCATTTTAGGTATTTGAAAAAAAAATCTCTCTCCTCTCACCTTTTTCCAGTCTCCATCAGTCGACTTCTGATGAACTTTATTCCGACGAATACCCAAAATATATTGTGTTACACTGTGATTACTATTGTGATGCACTAAAAGAACATTGTGTTACACTGTGATTAATATCGTGTTACACTATAATTACTATTGGGATGCACTTAAAAACATTGCGTTACATTGTGATTAACATTATATTACGCTGTGATTAACATTGTGTTACACTGTGATTAACATACAAATGTGATACCCATTATGATACGACGGTAATACCAAATGGGTACCACTATGATACCAACTGTGTTACATTGTGATTACCCTACAAAATCCTCTATTTCTTCATAGTAAATTAGGGTAATTGAAATTAGAATATGTAAACGTGTGATTGGAATTTGTATTGTGTCAAATAAGAAATTGATTTTTTTGTAAAAAGAAAATTCAAATTATCAATTTACCAAATTATCCTTTTACTTTATTTTAAAAACAAAATTAATTATATTAAATGAGTGGTTCACGTTGGATCTCACGGTTACCACAAACAATTTAGATCTCATTTGATTAGGCCCATATATATATATATATATATATATATATATATATATATATATATATATATATAGAGAGAGAGAGAGAGAGAGAGAGAGAGAGAGAGAGAGGGTTCAGTGGAAATATCCATAAATATGGAAAAATGAGAACCACAAGGACAAGGGTTATGGCATACAAGTTAAGGCCCTGGGGATGTGGTGGAATATCCTGCCCATAGTTCGAATCCAGGCGTACACAACAATTGTGGCTACTGAGATTTAATCAGGGCCGATGTCTTACAGTCATAATTTACCAAGAGATTAGTCTAGACATAGCCTAGGACACCCTTCCCCCCCAAAACATGGAAAAATGAGTAACACCTTAATAAACGTTCATTTGTACGGTATGTACATGCTAGAAAAATTACTTATAAATTACTTGTATGCACATTTAATCATTGCAAAAATTAATGATTACTTGGTATTCCCCAGTCTTCCATTTTTTTAAACCTGACCCTATCCATATCTCTCTCTCTATATATATATATAGAGAGAGATTAACATCACCAATTTTGGTAATTGTTGCTTTTTAAATAGATTGGTCATATTATCCATTAAAAAATTATCAAATGAACTCGAATATAATAATTTAAATAATTAATTTGCATTTAAAAATAAAAAGAAAATTGCACCTAAAACTTATTTTAAAGATGAAAATACTTTAAACACCTAAAATTTATATAAAATGACTTAAAAGAAAAGAAGTGAGGCGACCCAAATGATACAAAAAGAAAAGGGAAGTGGTATAATTGGATTGTGGGTCACCAAGGATTCCTTCTGGTTCATGTGAAGGAGAGCCAACACCAGAAGAGCATTTCTCTCCATGAGTTGTCACCCACTTCCACTTCCACTTCCACTTCCACTCCCACCCCTCATCAATCATATATATATATATATATATATATATATATATATATATATATATATATATATATAAAAGGTTTGGTTCCCGTAAAAATGAAACTTATGGTGAGAAGGATAAGGGTAAGAAATGATACATATACATATATTAGGATAAAGTGTACCAAGATGAGATGCACTGAATCAATCCCCGTATCAAACGATTTTTGGGTGGGTTTGAGATTAAAATTGATCAGTCGTGCAAATCTCTACTTACACTTCTCACCTTAACTCTTTTTCTCACACGATTATTCGAGCGTGCACGCGCACACACACACACACACACATATATATATATATATATAGGTGAAGGATTGTGTGAGAAGTTGAGTTAATAGTGAGAAGCGTGAGAAGTGGATCTGAACAGTTGATCTCTTTTAATCTCAAGCCCTCCCATGAATTCCGTCTTAAAAGGGAATTGATTTGGTACATCTCATTCTAATGGACGTACATTTCTCATCCAACGGTCGATAAACATTCTCACGCTTCTCATCGTTAACTCAACTTCTCATTGGAATCTAACTCTATATGCATATATATATATATATAATATGTGTAAGAAGGTCAGACGAGAACAATATCAAAATAAGAAAAGACGAAAACGTTTATATCACCCGCGATATTAGATAAAAAGTTACACGGTTCTGATTCGATCAACGTAGGGCCCAACACATATGTGAGTGTGTGTAGGGTGAGCTCAGGGAGAACTCAAAAAAGAGAACTAAAAAACCACAAAAATAAATAAATAAATAAGTAATCAAATGTCAAATTACATATAAGGAAATGATCGTTCCTTGTTTGTATAACTTGTTTCACTCAATTTTGATTGTATTTTGTTTATTTTCGACTAAAGAGATATGAGTATTTAATTTAAAAAATAAAACTGTAACCACCCTAATAATCAATTCATCTACAATTTGAATAAGTTATCTGTTTTCATTTATTTTCTCCAAATTCTTCCTAACCCTAATGTGCATGTATATTTGTATGTGTATTTATATCTATAAATTTATTTGTATATATATATGTCTAGGGGTAGTTTAATTTGCAACCCATGAAAATCTTACAACCAATGCAACCCACTTCTTAACCGTTGGATTAATGATCGACGGTTACAATACATGTGTGTCCAATATTTTCAATTAAAAAAATCAAAAAAATAAAAACAAAATAACCGTTTATCATGAATCCAACGGTTAAGATATAGGTTGCATGGATTGTAAGATTTACATGGGTTGTAAATTATCCTTGGCCTATACGTCTATGTATATATATGTAGATGGATGATCAAACGAGAATGATAACTATTTAAAAGAATAAGAGAATAATTCTAGGTCAATCATTTTATTAAATAATATCTTAAATAATTAATTCTAAAAATAAATAAATAAGTGTATAAAAGTAATTTGGTCATATAAAAGTTATTTTAGGTATTTATTTAAAATTATATTTTTACCATATTTGTAAATTTAATATGATTTAATTTTTTATTAAATAACTTTTTTATTTAATTCATTTAAAACAAACATATTTAATTTTCATCTAAAGAATTCTTTTTTTATTTAAAGTAATATTTAAAAATTACAATTTTCATAAAAATCACGTGTGATTCATAATAAATTATTTTTTTTTTTAAATTTTTTTTCTAATCACATGTAATTTAAAATTTGAAAAACAATAATTCAAATTAAACTTTGAAAAGCAAAAATAATGAAAACAGAATCATATGTGATATGTAGCAAAACATAATTAAAAATTAATGTATAAGATCACATGTATTTATAAACGTAATTCATAATTTTTCATTAAAATTACATGTGATTCACAATGAATTAATTTTTTTAAATGTTTTCCTAATTATACGTGATTTAAAATTTGAAAAACAATGATTCAAATTAAACATTGAAAAAATAATGAAAACAATATCATATGTGATCTGTAGCAAAATACAATTAAATTTAATGTATAAGATCACATGTACTTCAAAACGTAATTCATAATTTTCATCAAAATCACATTTGATTCACAATGAATTAATTTTTTTTCAAAATGTTTTTCTAATCATATATGATTTAAAATTTGTAAAACAATTATTCAAATTTAACATTGAAAAAAAATAAAAACAAAATCATATGTGAGCTGTAGCAAAATACATTTAAAATGTATAAGATTACATAATGATACATAAAAGAAAATTAGTGATTCTTTTTTAGGAAAAAAAATTCCATTAATGGTGGATATCACATGTGATTTTTGAGAAAAAATGTAAAACATTCTTAAGTAAACTAATTCAATAAAAATAAATATTTAAAATTAAAAACTAAATCACATTTATTTTAATGTTGTAAAAATTATAAAAAAATTCATGAAAAAATACCTTAATAAAATTTGTTACATAATCTATATAAAAATAAATGAGTTTTCTTATATAATATGTATAAAACAAATGACACATATGCCCTTTTAGACGATTTTTAAGAAAATTTTATTTAAGGTATTATTTAATAAAATGATTGACCTATAATTATTCTTTTATTATTTTAAATAAGTATCATTCTCGTTTGAACCCGACTTTATATATGTATATAAAACCTTACGTGAACCCTAAAATTAAAATTGTTATACTTGTTTTCGACACGGATGTAAGACTATGGCTATGTTTGGCAAAAAAAAAACTAGCTTATAAGCTAGTTTTTTTTCTGGTACATGTTTGGATGACCATAAGCTAGCTTATTGAAAAAATACTCATAGTAGTGTTTTAAAAATCTAGCATATAAGATAGTTTGCCAAACAATGTCATATAAGTATATAACTATGAAGACATTACATCACACAATTAATTAATTAATAAATTAATTTGAATATTCACAATAATTATACCTACTTTGTCTTGAAAAAGGCCCACATGAATATCTAATTACTACAATTTTTCATTAAGGGGTTGTTTGTTTACTTCTTAATGGAACTATTAAGAGGCAATCTCTGAATCGTTAAGAGGTGAATCTTGTTTAGTTAAAAAAATGGCTGCTTCTTTATGGTTCCAAAATCCTCTTAATAGTTTAGTATCATGGACCTCCCTTAACCATTAAGCGCCCTGATTACATTATGAACATTTAGCAAACAACCATATTTCATTTTACAATATATCATAAAAACCTCTTAATCATTCAGACCACTTAATCATTCTGCACTAAACCATTCAGCAACTGCCAAACAGACCCTAAGAAAATGACAATTCACTCTTAATTAGAGAGAGAGCTAGAGATTTGCTTCATATGATGACTTGGGATAGAATTGAAAAAGTGGCATTTGTTTTTGAAAATAGATGTTTTTTTAAGACAAACTAAAATAGTAATATAAACATTGTTTTGTGATAGAGGGAGAGTATTTAAAAAAAAATAGGAAAATTGATTAAAATAGCCAATCTCTCTAGCCAATTTCACTTTTTAGTCACTTTAAAACCAAATTCCTATTTTAGTGAGAGTTTATATAAATGTCATGCGTATTAGCGTAAAGTCTATTTTCAAATTACTTTTTTTCCACCCACATTTTTTACGTGAAAATTGAATTCTTACGTAAATTTGCATAATTTCTTTTTAATATGAAAACCAACTTTACACAAATTCATAAAACATTTACATGAACTATGACTAAAATAAAAATTCAACTACAACAATTAAAAAAGTAAATTTAATAGGACATAAGGCTATTTTAGTCAAATCTCCAAAAAAAATTTTATCACCAACACTTTGAGAAAATTACCACTTAGAGAGTGTTTGGGATTTATTGACTTATTGTGTTTTGTCACCGCTAGTAAGTTATTTCTAGTGTTTGAATTGAAAAAAAAAACTCTGCTTGTACCTTATTGGCACCGTTAATAAGAAGTTTTTAATAAGTTAGTCAATAGTGATTTATCAACTTATTCGAAACAACTTATAACCAGGGCCGTATCTCGGGGAGGGCGGGCCGGGCGTACGCCCAAGGCCCACAAAAATTAGAGGCCCAAAATTTTTTAGTATATAGTAGTAGTTTAATAAAATTAGTAAATAAAAGAGACATAAATTGTTTTTAGTATATAAATGGGTCTAAAAAAGAATTTAATATTATATTAACCATTAAAGGCCCAAATATTTAATAGATAATTACATTGGAGAAAAAAATATGTAAAAATTAAAAATTTCGTTCTTTTTATAATATTGTTTATTATTTATCTAAGTTTTTTATATAGTGGGAAAGTCTAAAACAACTTGTTTTGAAAACCTTATATCTTCTCTATCATTCATCTTCCACCGACTCTTGATTATTCAATCACATAATTCTATTTTTGTTTTAGTATATAGTAAATTTCTTGTTAGTAACTAAGAAACCCTTATCTTTAAAAAAATTATCAATCATATGAGACGACTTAGATCTATTTTAGGATTTTAAAACCACCTTGTTTTCATACATTATTGACTATTTATTACATAATATTGAGTGCATTAATCTTAAGTCATGATCTCCTATATAAAATAAGAATAAGATTTCAAGCTATAACCATCAACGCTTTTGATTATGAGAATGATGATTCGGAAAAGTTTGTTTTAACCCCAACGTTGTGTTCTCGAGTATTTTTTTATGAAGTAAAGGAAGGAAAAGTAGGAAAATCTTGTGTTCTCGAGTTAATTGAGAGAAAGGAAAAATCTTGTGTTCTCAAGTTTTTTAAAAAGGAAAAAAAATGAAAGTTAATTTTCCTCCTAAATGTGAGAGGAAAAAAAAATAAAGAATTTAGAACAATTAAATATATTTAAAAAATCACGCATATACCCATCAATTATAATCCACTATAAAATAAATAAGAGTATATTTGTAAAAATGACATATTTTTTTTTTTTCCCTAGTCAAGAACATTAAAAAAAATTATTTCTTCCCAAATTCGAAAACATATCGTAACAGTTTAAAATAGTGATGAAAACCATTAATATGAGGTGACATGGAAAATAAACTAATATTGATTTACAAAATGTTACTCCAGATAATGGAAATGTTACTAATATTGATTTACAAAACTAATATTGCGACCCCAAATGATGTCAATCTATATAATAAACATATATCATATGATGATTTTAACCCTATAATAGATTGACGATGCTATGTAAAATGTGATGGTAGATAATATTAATTTAAAAATCATTATTGATTGATTTTGCGTCTAGAAATACTACGAAAAACGGTTATATATACAGTATTAGTATTTCTTCAATTCAATGTTATCCTTGATGATAAAAAAAAACAATACATTAATATTTTTTTTTACTTATCGAGGGCCCCTTTTTTAATCTCGCTCAGGGCCTATAAAATGTCAGAAACGACCCTGCTTATAACTTTTTGGTTATTTTACATGTATAAGCAATCTCAAACAGACAAACACCCCAAATAACAACTTATTAGTTTATTACGTTTTAATACCACAATAAGCTAATCCAAATATTTTTCATAAAACTCATTTTTTGTCGACACATAAGTTGATAAACACTTAAAAAAAACGTAATTTAGTTTTAAATAAGTAATCCCAAACACCCTCAAGGCTATTTCAGTCAATTTTCTAAGAAAAATTATCACCAACACTTTGAGAAAATTACCACTTACCAAACCTCTACTCCCTTCTTAAAGCAAAAAGCCAAAAAAACAATCATCTTTCTCAACTATAAAATCCCTTAAACTCTAACAAAAAAAAAACACAAAAAAGCTTCAACCTTTGAGCAACAATGGAGGGCAAAGAAGAAGATGTTAAACTTGGTGCTAACAAATATTCAGAAAGACAACCAATTGGCACATCGGCTCAAACCGATAAAGACTACAAAGAACCACCACCCGCACCATTGTTCGAGCCAGGTGAGCTGTCTTCATGGTCATTTTATCGAGCCGGGATTGCTGAGTTCATAGCCACTTTCTTGTTTTTGTACATAACGGTTTTGACCGTTATGGGTGTGGTTAAATCACCAACAAAATGTGGGACTGTGGGTATTCAAGGGATTGCATGGGCTTTTGGTGGGATGATTTTTGCACTTGTGTATTGTACTGCTGGTATATCAGGTATGTGTTTCTTGAAAATAATCTTTTTAAGAAATATATGTGTTTTTAATTTGTTTATTGTGGAACACCTCAAGATTATGTGTTTTTAGGTGTTTTTTTTCCTTCTCAAAGATCTGTTATTTATTTATTTTATGAAGAAATAATTGTGGAACACCTCAAGAGTGTGTGTTTTCTTCTCAAAAATCTGTTATTTATTTATTTTGTAAAGAAGTAATTGTGGAACACCTCAAGATTATAGGTGTTTTTAGGTGGTGTTTTTTTTTTCTTTTCAAAAGTCTGTTTTATTTATTTATTTTGTAAAAGGGGTAATTGTTGAACACCTCAAGAGTGTTTGTTTTTAGGTGTTTTTTTTTGTAGGTTTTTGAGTGTTAATTTAGGATAATGTTGTTGGGTGGTTGTTTTGGAGCTTCTTGATGGTTTGCTTTAGTGTTTTGAATGTTTTTCTTGATTTTTCTACTTTGATTTATTAGTCTGGATTTTTGTAATTTTGAAAATCTAGAGTCTGTTTGGGAATCACTCTCACTGGTTTGCTTCAAGACAAGATTTTCTTGGATTCTATCATTTATTTTCAAGAAAACACTCATTTCCCCTACTATACTTTTCAGCTTTTTGTTCATGATATTGTTTTTTTGGGTTTCAATTAATATTAATTAATTATGTTTTCTGCTAACCCACTTTAGATTAACAATAATTTTACTCAAATCTATGCTTGATATGATATGGGTTGGCTCAAAAACTGATCTTTATTTTTTTTGACAAAGTTTCCTTGAATTTTCCATTTATTTTCAAGAAAATACTCATTTCCCCTAATTTTCATCCTTTTGGTTTCAATGTAATTATCTTTTCTGCTAACCCACTCTAGATTAACAATAATTTCATGCTTGGGTTTGCTCAAAAAACTGATCTTTATTTTGTTGACAAGCTTTTCTTGAATTTTCCATTTATTTTAAAGAAAATACTCATTTGAGTCATTTTCAGCCTTTTGGGTTCAATATCATTCTATTTTCCACTAACCCACTTTAGATCAACAATAATTTCACTCAAATCTATGCTTGATATGATGATATGGGTTTGGTTCAAAACCTGATCTTTGTCTTCTTAATTTCTTGATGTAAAATTAAAACAGGAGGACACATTAACCCAGCTGTGACCTTTGGTTTGTTACTGGCTAGAAAACTATCTTTGACAAGGGCAGTGTTCTACATGGTTATGCAATGTCTTGGAGCCATTTGTGGTGCAGGTGTGGTCAAAGGGTTTGAGGGCAAGACCCAATACAATTTGTTGGGTGGTGGAGCCAATGTTGTAGCCCATGGCTACACCAAGGGTTCAGGTCTTGGTGCTGAGATTGTTGGAACATTTGTACTTGTTTACACTGTTTTTTCAGCCACTGATGCAAAGAGAAGTGCTAGAGACTCACATGTTCCTGTATGTATACTCTTCCACCATTACCTCATGATTGCTTTGATTGTTGTTTTCTTGAACTTGCTGTTTGGCTAACTGATAAAATAAAAGTAACTTCTGAAAAGTTGGAGTGTTGAATGATCTGAAAACTGAAAAGAATGGCATACGATTCTAGGAATTGATATACTTTTTAAACAACCAAATGACAATTTCACACTTATAACAGAGAGAGACTTTATCATCTCGTAATTAATGGTAGAATGGAAAATTGTGAACTTACTTTTAAAATTGGACATTTATTTTGAGACAAACTAAATTAGTAATGTGGACATTTTGGGGGTGTTTGGTTAGATGTATTAAGCAATAATCAATGAAAATGATAATAAAAGAAACTGTTTGGTTTTATATAATATAATAGGTTCATTCCCCTGTAAGCATAAATTTCGTTGGGGAATTGGGGCATCCTAATTGCTCTTAAACGAAATCTTGATTTTCTTGAGTACCAATTTGATCTTGCAATTTAAAGAAATCTTGATTTCTTGGATACCAATTTGATCTTGCAATTTAAAGAAATCTTGATTTTCTTTGATACCAATTTAATCTTTGCTCTTAAAAGAATTCAGCTTTTTTGATACCCAACAAGTGGTTTTTGGGATAAGGCTCATTGTTATAAAGAATGTTTCAATCATTGTATGTAAAATGACTAAAATACCCTTTTGTGTTTTCTGCTTGGTGGGGGGTCCGGGGGAATCGTGAAAGTTTGTCAAGTAGCTTTACGTCTCTATCTTCTTTTGTGTTGGCATGTTAATGTTAGTGATGATGGTCTCATGTGCAATTCATTTCTCTTTAGTGCTTTCTTGGTCATCATTTCTTCTGGATACCTTAAAGTAGAAGGTCATATTTGTCAATTTGCTATAAATATGGTAAACCCATGGCCCATAGGTCCATGATAATGTGGGTACAAGTGTCAAATTGACACTAAAAGTGTTTGCACCTTTTTGGGTTTGGGGCAAATAAGCTTAGTAATAATGTAAAGGGAAATTAACAAAAAATGTCGTTTAAGTCTTATACATTTACCTAACTATTTCTCTCCAAAAATTTCCAAAAAGTCGTTACTTTTGCAAGTAGCAACTCCTTAATTTGTGGAGGAGTCAAAATGTAAATAAAAAATCTGAACATAATCCGCAAGTACAGGGGCAAAATCTGTAAATTAGTCCAAACACTTCCTCAACTTGCGAAAGTGCCACTTGCGGACCAATAGTATTTGCAGACAGACCATGTTCAAAGTTCTTTTTCTTTTCCCTACTTTTTGATCCTCCGCAAGTTGAGGAGTTGCCGGAAGTAGTGACATTTTTAAAAACTTGGGAGAAAAATGGCTAAAAGGTAAATTTATCCGACTGAAATAGCTATTTCTGTTAATTTTCCTAATGTAAAATGACCTAAAGAGACATGGCAAACAATTTGTTAGAAAAAGAATACGATATAATTGGAAAAAAAGTCCCTAGAGCTTAGTGAATCGCTCTTTGAAGTGGGGTTTCAAAAAGCTAGTTTATGGCTAACTAGATGTGGCTTTTTTAATAAGCTCAAAACATAAGTTAGTTTATTTTTTCAACGGCCTTGGTGGGTTTCATCTCATTTCCCCAAAATTTGCAGATTTTGGCCCCACTCCCGATCGGGTTTGCCGTGTTCTTGGTTCACTTGGCCACCATCCCCATCACCGGAACTGGTATCAACCCCGCAAGAAGTCTTGGAGCCGCTATCATCTTCAACAAAGATCATGCATGGGACGACCATGTAAGTCGATCGATACATAAACACATATCAAGTCTATATTTTGAAATGAAAAAACAAAATCTTGATTTTAATTTAAGATGATGAAAAATGTGCTAAAAGGGTAATTTTGTCTTTTTAATTTGCAGTGGATCTTTTGGGTTGGTCCCTTCATTGGAGCTGCACTTGCTGCTATGTATCATACCATTGTCATCAGGGCCATTCCATTCAAGAGTAGATCTTAAATTTTCAAAAGGGTTTTTGTTTGATTGTGTGTGTAAATTATGTCCTAAAAATGGATGCTATTTGTATTTAAGGTTTGTTTCCATGTTTGCGTATCAACTTATCTTTTATGCTATGAACAACCCTTGTTTGACAACGGGTTTCAGAGCAGTTTGTTTTGATTTCGGTTTAAAAAACTTTTGGATTGCATGGTTTGTTTGTTCGAGAACTGGTTTTAGAGCAGTTTGTTTCATTTACTAAAGTTTTTATATTTAACATGGTTTGTTTCGGTTTTATGATTTTTTGTATTAAACCATGTGTGTTATATAAACTCTCCATGCTTGTTGGGAAATATGCAACTAAAGGGCTGCTTACCCACAAGAGTCTAACATTTTTGCTTAATTTATCGGGTCGGATTTTAATCAATTAAAACGACATCGTATGCAATAATTTATTTGGTAAGTGTTTATTGGGTAAGACTCTCGATCATTGTAATCACTTTTACTGGATAAGATTCTCAATCTTTGTCATATTCATCTAACATTTTTGCTTAATTTATCGGGTCGGATTTTAATCAATTAAAACGACATCGTATGCAATAATTTATTTGGTAAGTGTTTATTGGGTAAGACTCTCGATCATTGTAATCACTTTTACTGGATAAGATTCTCAATCTTTGTCATATTCATCTAAAAAGGTAAAGTGACCCGTGAAACGCTTATGGGTAAGCGTTTGGTTAGGGCCCACTGAGTTAAAGATTGAGATGCAATTCGTTAATTGGGGACTAATAAAATGTAATGTAAAATAATCAACGTATTAGGGTTATTTTGGATGGAAATCGATTATTTTGGATTTTGTGAAAGAATTTGGAATCGTTGGTGTGTAGAATTTATAAAGATAGATTATAAATAATTAAATTATCTTTTTATTTTCATACAAAATCCCGTAAAATACCAACCACCCTTGTGGGATTTTAAGATCTTAAGTATCTTTTACGTGCGGATTCTATATCGTCATCAATAGTTAAACAACCAATAATATCTACGGTAAGAGGAAAAAAAAGGTTTTATAAATATTGAATGAAATCTAATAAATAAAAAGTTTATAAACTTTTTGTTGGATAAGTTGGGCCATTCATTGGACCTTGAGAACATCAAGGCCCATATGTTATTTTCTAATACGAGAATGGGCCTACGCCATCAACTTCAAGAAAACTTGATAATATTAATTAATTAATTAATGATAACCGGGCCTTCTCTCGGAAGAGGAGGGGTTACCTGAAACTCTTGTATCGTCGTTTCCTCCAAAAATATTTGGGGGGGAAAATGCTTCTAAAATCTGGTCTTTTATTGCATACTCGAATCCCTCTCATTTCTTCCACTTATCGAACAAGGTACGCTGATTGATTCCTGCTTCTAATTTTACTCCAAAACTGGAAATTGTTGAAATTTTCAAATTCGAAATTGATGTAGATTTGTTACTAATTTATGCTTTTCAGTCTCTAATATATGTTAGTTATCTGTGATTTTAACATCTTCAACGATTTCAGAGTTAACGAGTATGATTTTTATTTTGTGAGTTCGTGTATATTGTTGCAATTGATTCGATTTGTAGTTTTAATTTTGTTTTTTAAATTTGTAGTGTATTTTGTATGAATTAAGCACAAATTCACGCATGTGTGAGGTGAATTAAGTAAAACAGGGGTTTTTTAATGTTATGTGCAGTAAGGTTTGTATGAGAAAAATGAGCACTACGGATGTGGCAACAGCTACACCAGTTTATCCTAAGTTTATCCCAGTGGAACAGAGTGAAATTACTTCAGTGAGCAAGTCTGAAGAAGGTATGCGTAGAATTAGCAGTTTGGTTGATTATTCACTATCTTTTTTTTTTTTTTTTGGAAAGGGAATCCTGTATCTTGCCTTTGGAAATCAAGCATACTACATTGTCAAAATCCCTGCAAAGAGCATGCCACTCATTTTTACATTTAGCTGAATGCAATAGATTGAATCTACCTGAACTAAAATACCATTTCTATACGTAATATTACAGGCTTCAAATTTCGACTGGTTTCATATAACATCTTGGCTCAGGTATGTACACAGGTTGCCAATTGATTATTTGTTGAATGTACACATTGTTGGTGATGGAGTCCCACATCAGTTACACTCGGACTATTGAACCTGTATACATGTAGTGAGCGATTCAGAGGGTATTAGAATTTAGAACCATATTGGACTCCATTTGAGTCCCACATCGGTTAGACATGGGCCATCAAACCTGTATATATGTAGGAACCTTCCCTATAAAGGCTCTTATAGAAAGAGATTCAAATACTCCCTCCGACCCAAAATAAGTGTCCACATTTCTATTTTAGTTTTCCCCAGATAAGTGTCTACTTTCAAAAATAAATGTGTACTTTCCGTTCTACCCTTAATGATGAGATGGAGAAAAAATCTCTCTTTATTATTAAGGGTAGGATTGTCATTTAGTTTTCTGAAAGCTAAGTAGGACACTTGTATGTTTGCTACTTCACAAAATATATTTGGTACGTCGCGAATTATTTGATGCACCAATCGTGGACGTAGGAGATCTCGGTATATATGCTATGGAAGACACCTATATTTGTAACTTTCCTAACTTGGGAACAAAAACTGTATAATACTTCAACAAACCCACCTCATCTAACACCTAGCAATGGGGCACAACTTCAACTTTATAAAATACAATACATTAGTCAGTGCCTTGATTGTAACTAATTATAGATCTTCAGAAGCTCATGTCATTGCACTTTGCAGGTATATGTAAAAAGTTCTAAATTCCCATACTCTCCAGCACCTTGTCTCAAGTGAGTTTCCTGCTGTCTCAAAATTCTTTTGGTCGTTGCTTGAAACTAAGCTATCATGATATGAAAACTTGTAATAGGTAGAAAATTCTAAAATATCATTAGATGTTTCTTGCTTTGTATTTTTTTAGATCTCCCTCTCTTTCTAGTAGTAAGTTTGCCCGTAATTATACCATGTCTTGGGATGTTTGAATTCCCCGTTCATTTATCTTGCTAACATTTTCTGGTTCTTTATGAAGTATGGACTTACAAGGGCTTCTAGTTCCACTTCCTAGATTTTGCTAGGGGGATTTTCTAAGGTTTAGGCAATAATGGAATGAAGAAATAATATCCATTTTGAACAAGTTAGACAAGCCGTGAGAATACGTGGAATCCCATTAGATTACTCTCCAAAAGAGCCCTTGAGGAGAGAAGGACATATATCAAGGAGAAATGGTCCACGTCTAGCCGACATGGGACTGTAACAAGCCCCCTCCAACAGAGAGCACACATTGTTTCACAGTGTCAAAGACGGGGCTAGACAGGTACAAATTGCCCCAAAGTGTCGAGTCCCTAGAGTGGTAGAGCCTGTCTTTGGTACCATCTGAGAATATGTGGAAGTCCATTAGATTACTCTCCAAAAGAGCCCTCGAGGAGAGAAAAAGGGGGGGGGGGCTCCCAGATTTGGCATATCGTGTGTGGACTTTACTTTGGATGAGTACTCTTCTCTTTTATAGACTAAATATGCATAAAATTTGGTCTGCTATTACCACAGGTGGAAAGCTCGTTCATCAGTAGTTCTTGATGTTCTCAAGAGTCTTGATGCTGATATCTTATGCTTACAGGTTTTCTTCATATCTCATATCATGAATAATCCAGGGCCACTTCAGATACTGTTGTAATGTTTCCATCATCCTTGTGAAATAAACTCTGGGATTTTCTTACAGATAAATTTCTTACAATTGTTACCAGGAATTAGATGAGTATGATAATTTCTACAAAGAAAAAGTAGAGAAGCATGGTTACTCAAGCATTTACATTAAGAGAAGTGGGAGAAAATCTGACGGATGTGGAATTTTCTACAAGCACAAGAAGTATGATTGTTACTTCTTTTGATTTAAAGATGAATGAACAATTATTGTTGCATTTACGTCGGTATGACGATTTGTTGTTCTTTGAGTTTGTTAAATGTTAGATCACAAGGTCAACATATTTAGTTTGAATCTTTTTTTTTTATGAAAAGGCTATGTGGAGACTTTCCAGGAATTAGTCTTCTTCTTGTATTGATTAATTCAGAGAACATACATGATACACAGTTACACACACATGTTGGTGATTTTAGTGTTACCGGCCATTTAAGTGTAATTAGAATTAACTCGAGGCCAATGGGGTTTCATACTGTGATCTAATACAAGTTAGGCGGTGTGGAGTGCACACTTGTATATAAGACGAGTTTGATCCCGGACACGACGAAATGGCGAGGGTCAAGGGGGCAGCTCCCCTGGCGGTGGTCCCGCTGACCGTTTAGCGGGCGGGGTTGATGGGCAGCACCCCCGCGGGGTTTGGGCAGCGCCCCAAAACCTCTACAAAATGTTGTACTTGTAAGTTGGAACGTGATCAGAATGAAGGAATACTTCAGTTCTGATCAGTTTTTAGTTTAGATCAAGTGGTGTGTTTTCAGACTTAGGTTCCGGAAAACGTAGACCAGAGCCTAAAATTCTGAACCTTCAAATACTCTCCTGAAATTTTGCTCTCGATTTTGTGCCTAGAATCAAAAGTCTTCTTGAGTCTTATCCCAGATTGAATTTCGTGAAACCCAGGCATAGGGTCGAAATATCAACTTGGAAAGTGAACTCACACGATTTTTCAAGCAATCCGGTTACTTGATCGCCTTGTAGTGAAGAATTAAGTTGGTTTCCTAGTATCTATAAATTAGGAAAAATTAATTCCTATTCAACACTATGGTATTGGATGATTGCTTAATCTATGCATAACTTGTGCCTTGTGGCAAAGATTTTCAGGGAAGCTATGATACAAGCCTATTCAGATAGTCTAGGATGTACAATAAAGGCAACATATTAATGTAGGACCATCCAAGACTGTTTTTTAGGTCTTGTAACACAGTTACGGGCCAACCTCAACCTCTAAGGAGAAGGGTTTTTAATGACAAAAACAACCTCTTCGATTGCTTACAAGGATTAACCTGTAAAATGGGTAAGAGAAGAGAATGAAAGGAAATGTCAACAGTTTTCTCTCCTTGTGCATGTATCTCTGCCAACAAGCATGATTTCTGTGCAACTGAATCTTAAATGATATACGTTATATAAAGAAGTGATATATAAGGCCGATATCCTAATATGTTATTTGTTCTCTTCTTTTGGTCTCTTGTCTTTGATACTCTCTCTTCTGTCTTTCCTGATTTTGAAATATACTACTCACATGGGATTTGCCTGCTTGACAAATGATCTGTGAATGCATCCAACAGTGGTAAACTCAAAATCACGATTAATGGAGGGTACTAGACTCTGTCTGTGAATTTAACAAGTGCACAAAATCTCAAGAACTTGTTTGAATGGATGTTACAATCAAATTTAAAGTTCGTCCTGATCTGCTAACATATAAAAACCAACAATTTCTCTCCTTTTTTGTAAACAATGAAGTTCTCTTTCCAAATTCCACAAGTATATTAATGAACTCAATTATATGCGTTGGACTTTGGAGTGATGTGTCTGCTGAAGTTTTTGAACGGAACTCAGAAGAGTTCTATTGATAGTACACGTATATTTATTTTTGTCATTTACTCTGTTTACCTTTTTGTTCATTTAATTTCCAGATTGGAGTTGATCATAGAGGAAAAAATTGACTACAATGACCTTGCTAACTTGATTCTAGATGAATCATCACGAGTGGAACAAAAGGAGAAGGCTCTTGATACCAATAATAAAGGTACTTTTCAAATATTTCTTGTTGGACAACCTAGAGAAAGGAGCAGGATTGAATAGGCTGATTACAATTTTATAGCACAAGCAACAATAAATGGGGAAATTCAAAGTGTAGGGAGAGAAATGCAACACTGTGATCTATAGTGAGCTGTTGTGAAAATTATACTTAAATGTTTGATATCACGAATTAGCAGTAAGAATATGCAAGTCCACACATACTAAGTAGTAAGATGGTAAGAAACCAAATACCGATTCGCACAGGGATTAGACTTCAGAGCACAAAATAGAAGAATTTACCGACTTCAGATGGCGAATTTGAAGAATAATTGTTGGTTTTTGTTAAAAAACTTGATTTAGAAATGGAGTTGAAGCACGGGTGTAAATCTTCCCTGAAATGCTCATAACAGTAGGAAGCTGCAGCATTCTACAACATGGCAAAGCTGCAGCATGCTGCAATATTCTCACTCTGTCAGCTTAAACCAACCAATTATGAACTTTTCCAAGTTGATGAAAGCCAATCTAAATCCATCAAGTTATTAGTATGTAAACTTGAGATAAAATTGATGAATAAAGCCATACAAAATCAGTCATATTCTTGAATGATCGGTACTTGATTCTAGGATCATCATACGCTCGAGTTTTTTCACCTTCTGTTTTTTTTATGTTGGTTTGTGTTTTAATGCTATCATAATGGTTTTTCTTTCTTCATTCTGGCATAGAGCAAGGAAAGACCCAAGGGGACCTTGGAGATCCTAATGATCCATATGTACGGTTGAAACGTGATTGTGTTGGAATTATGGCTGCATTCAAGTTCAAAAATCCTTATCAGCATTATGTCATTGTGGCAAACACACATCTTTACTGGTAATGGTAATTCCTGTTCTGCCCTTATGCTGTCTGGACTTGGGTGGATCATTTGTTAATTTTGTGGACGATGAAAGTTGGAATTCTGCTGCCCAGGGATCCAGAATGGGCCGATGTCAAACTTGCACAGGCGAAATATCTATTATCACGTGTAGCCCAATTCAAAAAAATGGTATCGGACAAATTTGAGTGCACACCATCAGTACTTATTGCTGGGGATTTTAATTCCATTCCTGGAGATAAGGTACGCACTACGGTCATAATGTTTGTTTTTGCCTTATTTACTGGTTGTTATTTCATTTTACCCACCTGCACTCAACTTTTTAGCGAGCACACAAAATGAACATATACATTAAATTTCAAGAAACCCATAGTTGTTTATTTTAGGGCAAAATGCAATTAAGTTTGCCTTGGTTCCTATATTAGTGTAACAAAGAGTTTGTTTTCTCAATCGATGTAACAGAGTTTCAAATTTTTTTATTTTACACCTATTTT
The DNA here is from genome assembly GCA_023525745.1 of Arctium lappa. Taxonomy (NCBI): domain Eukaryota; kingdom Viridiplantae; phylum Streptophyta; class Magnoliopsida; order Asterales; family Asteraceae; genus Arctium; species Arctium lappa. The sequence goes on from CM042050.1 coordinate 28,038,872, forward strand.
GACCGGTAACCTGTTGATTTTGTAACATCTAATGACGTGGATGTCAAGTTTTATCGTCCACTTGGCTGTATCCCTTCCATAAACGGGTATACATGTCATCAAATGTTACAAGATCAGCAGGTTATCGGTCAAAATGATTACAAAATAGGGAATTTCGAAACTTTGTTACATCAATCAAGAAAAATATTATTTGTTACACTAAATCAGAAGTAAACCAAACATTGTTGCATCTTGATGCATTTTGCTCTTTATTTTACACTTTTTTTTTCTACCATGAAATACTTGAATACAAATTGAAAATCAAGTTATTGACACCATATGGTTCTAAAACCAAACGAATATATCCCCTCGGAGGTGCGTTTGGTGTGTAGCTCAGTTAGCAAAGGGGCGGGGACGTTGCCTAAATACATGGCAGGCCCCTGCTAGCCTCAGCCAAAAATTTCCCCCTCACATAGGTATTCTTGGAGGCGGGTTTCGTGTGGGCTGGTTGGGGTCCGGAGGGTAGGATGTACGCAAACTTATCATCTGCTCCAAAGAGTAGAGAGGCTAATTCCGTGAATACCCTCAACTTTCGAAAAAAGTGTATGTGAGAAAAAAAGTGACCTGAGATTGATGGTTGGAAGTATTGATTAATGTTGCAGGTATATGAGTACCTTCTTTCAGGCGGTTCAATGGCGGTACCTTCACCAGAATGTTCAGAAAACGTACCAATTCCTTTGTGCAGTGTTTATGCATACACAAGGGGTGAACCACCGTTCACAAACTATACACCTGGTTTCACTGGTACGCTCGATTATATATTATTCTCCCCTTCTGAAGGCATCGAACCCGTTGGTTACCTCGACCTTCCAGGAGCAGAATCGGCCGACGTAAAAGGTGGATTGCCAAATTATTGCCATCCAAGTGATCATTTGCCAATAGGTGCTGAGTTTGCAGTGGTCTAAGATAATTGAAGCCTCTTTTTCTCTTTCAATTTGATGGTCAGTTTTGTAGGTGGTTGTTCTTTTCTAAAGATTTTGTTTAATTATTATTCATATATTTGTTTGTAACAGTTATTTTATAAATTCCTTTCTGGAGTCAATGATGATAATTTTCAACTTAAATTTCTCTAATATCATCCCATTTTTTATAAAGTATTAGTTTTGATTATTGGCTTATAGGGAAAACTCCATACCATACCCAACCTTTGTTTTGTCTAATTTCTTGTTGCTTATGTATAAAACTTGGTGGTCTGTGCTTGAGAACAATGGATCACAATCCAAAATTCATTCCATATGGATAGAAAAATAGATTTGTGAGTTTCTTGTAAGCCTTAAAACTGATGGGTTATCATCATGATTTTAAGCTGAAGTTATTGAGTCAGTCTACTACTTGGAGCTTAAAGTTTTACAAGATGTGTTTAATGACACTTATGTTTTAAATCTCAACCGAAATTTCCGCAACACAAAAATTATTCCGTACTTGTATATCAACATCTATATTAATTACTATACATTTGCATTTTTATAGGGAAAATTGTCTAAAAATGTAGTGTACTTTTAAAACTTTCATATCTGGCATCTTGTATGTCATGTGATATCTCAAATATTTAGGTGCCTGAGTTAGCTATAAATTAGGTAAACGGTCAACTAAAATGACGTGAAATATGTATTTTTCTTACCCCCAAAACATCCCAACCCTGTATCAAGTGACACGTTGCCCCTTCTCTTTGTCATCACCACCTCGCTTCACCTTGAACTCACACACCCTCCTCAACTTTGGTGAGGTTTGAACTTTGACCTCCTAGCCTCTACCGGATACCGCTAGGCCAAAGACCCTTTGGTGGTTTTGTGGTTTCTAGTAAGTAGAGATTGAAGCTGCTGTATCAGATTTGCTTCGAGTTACCTCATAACATGTGCTTGTATTAATATGTACCTCTTTGTTTGACGTACTGCCATCATACAGTTATGTGGGAAAAACATATTTGGCCGAAAAGACTGCTATTTGTACAACATACATACTATCAAGTAACAAAATATTGAGAAACCGCGGGCAAATGCAGCTCAATGGTGTCTCCAGAACCATTAACAAATCACATGATTTCTTCAGAACAAACACCGGTGCAGAGATGTGGCCGATTACAGCCTAAAGGCCATCTGACCAAGAACCATCCATTCATCAAGGCCGGTCAGTGGTTCTCGATACGTGGCAACAGAAAGCTGAATCCCGAGTTCTCACGAATTAGAGGTGGAGGCTCGATGTCTGAGATTTCTATTTGATCCATTGATTTTGATATATCATCAACTGAAAATGGAATGCTGCATACAAAACATCACCAACATCAATGTCTGAGATTTCTATTAAAATCACATTTCTCATTGATTATCGTAACAAATACTTATTGATTGCATTTATTTTAGTGAAATATATTCTAGATATATGACAAGTAGTCAAACAATTCCTTTGAAAGTCCACCATGTGTCTTGTCTTCCGGTTCCTTGGTTCCCAAACCTTGGGTCATTGATCCTGCCCCTGCTTAGGTTAGCTGTTCGTTATGTGTCAAGTCGTGGTTAACAGTTTGGGTATTCGACGAGGGGTAAGTGATATACACGTATATAGCCTAATGGATTGTTTATTGAATTGAACGAAAAAAAAACAAAAGGGGTTACTGGCTTTCGAGAGGCCAGAATCTCTCCAGAGAGCTTTAGCTCTTGTTACAAGAACAGAAAATGAATGAATGACCCCACCAGAAAGACTACCCAACAGATTAATACGCTCCTACAACAAACTAAGGAAAATACCCAAAATACCCCCTTATTCCTTATTCACAACAATCAGGAAAACAGCCCCTAAGGACAGACTATTTTCCTCTCCTTTTGTACGTGAAACGGACTGGAGGTTTACCAATACTCCCCCCCAAAGCTTTTACCTTGTCCTCAAGGTTACAATCAGGGAACTGTTGCAGCATCGTTTCCAAAGTCTCCCAAGACGATTCAAACTCAGACATATCTTTCCACTTAACAAGGACCTCCAACTGACCTGGATCGCCATTAGCCATCAAACGGACATCCAACACATCTTCTGGAGTTGCTCGTAATTCCAGATCAGCTGTAAGTTGCGTAGGAATGTTTTTAGTAGAAGCACAAGAACCCACAGCTTGTCTCAATTGGGACACATGAAAAATAGGATGGATCGAAGTTGTAGCAGGCAGTTCCAACCTATAAGCCACATTTCCAATCTTTTCCAGCACCTTGTATGGACCATAGAATCGTGCTAACAATTTAGGATTATTTCCATTCACCAAAGATTTCTGTCGGTAAGGCCTTAACTTCAAAAACACCCAATCTCCAGTTTGAAAAATCACATCTTTCCTTCTTAAATCAGCTTGCTGTTTCATCCGACATTGGGCTTTCAACAGCTGCATCCGAACTTCATCCCAAATTTCGTCTCTGTCTAACAATTCTTGTTCTACGGTTTGTAACTTGGAAGAATTTGTTCTATAACGTAACAACGGTGGCGGATCTCTACCATATAACACTCGAAATGGAGAACATTTAAGAGACGTATGGTATGCCGTATTATACGATAGTTCTGCCCAAGAGAGCCACTTACTCCACTGTCTCGGTCTGTCAGAACACCAACACCGCAAATATTGCTCTAAGCATTTGTTAACCACCTCAGTTTGCCCATCCGTCTGAGGGTGGTAGGCTGAACTAAACTTCAATTTCGTCCCTTGAAGTTTGAATAACTCCTTCCAAAATGTACTCAAAAACACCTTGTCCCTATCTGAGACGATGGAGTGAGGCACTCCATGTAGCCTAATAACCTCTCTAGCAAAAATTTCAGCTACAGATTGGGCGTTGAAAGGGTGTTTCAGCCCCAAGAAATGCGCATACTTACTGAATCTATCGACAACCACCAAAATAGTGCTCATACCGTTGGACCTAGGCAAACCTTCAATGAAGTCCATGGATATATCTTCCCAAACTGTACAAGGAAGAGATAGAGGCTGCAATAATCCTGCTGGCGATCCGTGTAAATTCTTATTTCTTTGACAGGTTTCGCACTTCTTGACAAATTCCGTAATGTCTTTCCTCATCCCCATCCAAAACACTTCCGATGCTATACGTTGATACGAGCGATCCTCTCCACAATGCCCACCAACGGGTGACCCATGAAACTCTTCCAAAATTAATGGGATGAGTTTAGATCGTTTAGGAATCACCGGCCTGCCTTTGTATAGCAACAAACCTTGTTGTAAGTCAAAACCTTTATCCACGTCTTTCCCTGCTTCGAGATCCTTCTTAATTTTCATCAAAAAATCATCGCCTTCAATTTCACGTTTCAACTCATCCCACTGACGCCATTGAGGATCACCGATGTTAGAAAACTCAGATGACTCCACCTTACGAGAGAGAGCATCAGCTGCGCGATTAGCACTGCCGGGTTTGTAAATTATTGAAAAATCATACCCCAATAATTTGCTCATCCATTTCTGATATTCTGGCTCAATCACCCTTTGTTCTAACAAGAAACGAAGGCTTTGTTGATCAGTACGCACCACAAAATGTCTACCCAACAGATACGGTCTCCACTTGCGAACTGACAACACAATTTCCATAAGCTCCTTCTCGTAAACTGATTTCTGTTTAGCTCTTAGTCCCAAAGCTTGACTAAAATACGCAATTGGTTGTTCTTCCTGCATCAAAACAACCCCTAAACCATATCCCGAGGCATCAGTCTCAATAATGAAACTTTTAGTGAAATCTGGCAAACGAAGAACGGGGGCTGTAGACAATAACTTTTTTAACTCCAGGAAGGCTGATTGAGCTTCTGAATTCCACTGAAATTGGTTCTTCTTGAGTAAATTGGTGAGCGGAGCTGCCACCACTCCGTAACCTCTGATAAACTTTCTATAGTAGCCAGACAACCCAAGAAAACCACGAAGCTCAGTCACTGTTTTAGGATTAGGCCAATCGATAATAGCTCTTACTTTAGCATCATCCATCTCCACACCATTCTTTGAGATAATATGGCCTAAATACCCGAGTCGACCGCGCCCAAATTCACATTTCTTCTTGTTCGCAAATAATTTGTATTTCGAGAGGATTTCAAACACTCTTCGTAAGTGTTCTCTGTGCTCTTCCAACGACTTACTGTACACCAGGATGTCATCAAAAAAAACCAATACAAATTTCCGTAAAAAACTCTTGAATACCTCGTTCATCAATGCTTGGAAAGTAGCCGGTGCGTTGACCAATCCAAAGGGCATTACTAGAAATTCGTAATGCCCTTGGTGCGTACAAAATGTTGTTTTCTGCACATCTTCAGTGTTCATCCTAATTTGATGATATCCAGCTTTGAGATCAAGTTTCGAAAAAACACACGCACCATGCAGTTCATCTAATAATTCGTCAATAATCGGTATAGGAAACTTGTCTAATACTGTTGCCTTATTCAGAGCTCTATAATCGACACAAAACCGCCAACTCCCATCTTTTTTCTTGACCAATAATACGGGGCTCGAGAAGGTACTAGCACTATTCTGAATAATCCCTGCTTCTAACATCTCCTTAACCAACGACTCTATCTCGTCTTTTTGGTAATGCGGATACCTGTATGGTCGCACATTGATAGGTTCGGTTCCCTCCTTCAAAACGATCCCGTGTTCTTTTCCTCTTATAGGCGGTAATCCGTTGGGCATATTGAACACCGACTCAAACTCTTTCAACAATGTTTCTACTGATTTTTCCCACGTGATTTCCCCTTCCTGATTGGCTGTGCACGCACCAAACTCAACCAGAACGCCGTGGCCTTCCTGCTGTATAATCTTACCCATGGCTTTCAACGAGACCATGGATTTTCCCAACGACGGATCGCCTCGTAAAGTGACTGATTTCCCTCCCACAGTGAACTTCATTACTTGCTGCTTCCAATTAATGTACATTGCTCCTAACGTCTCCAGCCATTGTACCCCCAAAATTACGTCACTATTCCCCAATTGAATAGGCAAAAATTCCTCTCTAACCTCCAAATTTTGAATCAGAAGGGTTACACCTCTACAAACCCCTACTCCTTTCAACGTGTGCCCCGTTCCCATCGTAATTGTATACTCGTTGGTAGTTTCCACCTCCAATTTCAGACGATCGACCACTTCTTTTGAAATAAAATTGTGCGTAGCACCACTATCAATCAAAACAACCAGCCTCTGTTCTCCAATACTCCCTTCGAGCTTCATTGTCTTCGGATTAGTCAAGCCGACCACATAATTCAAATCAATTTCCACCTTCTGTCCAACTTCAACCACATTGGCAGAATTGAGCAATTTTTCTTCCTCTTCGTTCGCTTTCTCTTCGCCCTGATCCTCCTGTACTAGAATCACATTGATCTCTTTTTTCTTACATTTGTGACCTGGTGCATACTTCTCGTCACAACGATAGCACAAACCTAACGCCCTCCTTTGTTGAACTTCCTGATCTGAAAGTTTTCTGAATTCAGACCCCACTTTTGGAGTTGTTCCCGGTAAACTCGCTGAACTAGACATGTTGCTCTTGGCCTCTGGATAAACAAATGAACTCTTCTTTCCAGAATATGTTGTACGTTCCCTTGCCAACAACTTGTTTTTGACTTCTATCTTTGAAGAAATTTCCATCGCCTCACTCAATGTTAAAGGATTCATCAGCCTCAACTCTGCCTTTATGGTATTATCCAATCCATTTATGAATTGTCCTAAAAATATTTCTTCTGGAATTCCATCTAAAGGAGCTGCGAATTCCACAAACTTCCTTCGATACTCCTCCACCGAACTCTCCTGTTTAACTGCCACGAATTGCTCGTAAAGTGATCCTGTAGCAAGCGATCTAAATTGACGCAAGATCAATTGCTTCAAATCTTCCCACCTAGTGATCGGGTGACGTTTGTTCTCCCACTGATACCACTTCAGCGCATCGCCTTCGAATGCTATGAACGCAACATCGATCTCTCCTCTTGATTTAAGCGATTTAACATGAAATACCTCTCGGCTCTAAGAATCCATCCATCCGGATCCTTTCCATCAAATGAAGGTATCTCAAGCTTTCGTCCTTTTACCGCCAAAAAACGACCCGATTCCTGGCCGTCGTCTTTGCCCTTTCCTTTCCTCCCAGTACTAGGCGGTTCTTCATCTTCCGACCGCAATTGAGAAGCCGCTTTACTCGCCGTCTCTTCCTGAAACTTGATGATTTTCTCCATTTGTTCCATGACCGTCTGCATAACCTTCTCGATTGAACCAACTCGACTTTCCAGATCTTCGACTCTCACCGTGCTGTTGCGCGTCGTCATTTCCACAGGACAGAACTGCTCTGATACCAATTTGATATACACGTATATAGCCTAATGGATTGTTTATTGAATTGAATGAAAAAAAAACAAAAGGGGTTACTGGCTTTCGAGAGGCCAGAATCTCTCCAGAGAGCTTTAGCTCTTGTTACAAGAACAGAAAATGAATGAATGACCCCACCAGAAAGACTACCCAACAGATTAATACGCTCCTACAACAAACTAAGGAAAATACCCAAAATACCCCCTTATTCCTTATTCACAACAGCCCCTAAGGACAGACTATTTTCCTCTCCTTTTGTACGTGAAACGGACTGGAGGTTTACCAGTAAGCACCCCCACTTTTTTCGTATTTCTTATCATTATCAAAGGGTATGTTTAGACATGTGACCAGTAGTCAGACATTTCTTACCAAAAGGAAGAGTTCAACAATTTCAGGAGTCCCAACAATGTTCCTACTTCTAGCTGAACCGGACTCCTCTATATTCCATTCCTTTTGAAATTCTACGTTAGAGGGTAGAGTAGATGAATTCTAACTCTATCTTGAAAACTCTGATAGAAATTTAGAAATATCAAATAGGTCAAAACTGGGGTTGGGTTATTCCCCCTCCCCTTTATGAGAAACAAGGGTTCCTAAGAAAATAGTCATTTTTATGATCACTTCCCATGGATATTTTCATGCATAAGCAACATCCTTTTGTCTAGCTTTGTATGAGCAACAATTGTCTTCCACAATAACGGTGATTTTAGCAGAAACTGGAACCTAGTCAATGCTTATAATTTGCCTAGGAAAATTGTAACTCTCTTAGACGAACAGGCATTTAACCCAAGTATCCTACTACTTGAGGGAATAAAAGGATAACCTGAATGCATAGTGAAAAGTAACTAACCTGGAATCATCATCCAACAGAAAAGTATTGCTTACGACATTGTTTTCTTCAGTCATCGAATCCCTCATGACGGATATAACCTGAATGACGGAATTTTAAGGCATACGATCTTAAGAAAATGATTCAAAGTAATCGCTTAGGTAGATAGAAACTTACTTCCGAGGAGACACTTTGTGTGCCGTACTTGTCATCCCAGTACATTGTACTGATCCGATACAACTGCTGTATACTAAGAACCTGTGTATCAAAACTTAAAATTGCTACTTGATCCCGGAGAGAGATGTAAGGGTAGAAGTAATTACAACAAAAACATATATGACTCACTGGGCAGAGGTCATGACTTATTTCATCCAAGGTTTTCTTTGGCTTTTGATGCATAACCTGAAAGGGATTACAGATTTTCGTGAAGAAAGATTTCATACAATCGATTTTTTGACACCAGAATTAAATCTGTAAAGAAGGGCTAACATGATGAAGGAAGAGACCTTACCAGAAAACTAATAGCCTGACGTATATGCTTCAGTTCATCCCAAGCTGAACCTGCATACTGCACTTCTTTTGTTTAGCAAATGAAAGTACAAAACAATATGGAAAGTGTTACTCCAGAAATACCTCATCAGTTGCGTTGAAACACCAGTGTTCTAGTTCAGCCAGTCCTGCTTTAACGTACTCACCATTACTGAACGAACAGCATTCACGCCTCAAAAGTAGGCTGCATCATGAAGTAGAAAAGAAAAAGAAAAATCATATCTTGCATGTGCATATTGACATCAGAGAAGTATGCACTCCAAGAAAAAGAGGTAAACCTGTTGAAAAGCTGAACGTTGATGAAGGAAAATATTTGTGAGAAAACTTTACGGACCAAAACTGGCGGTACCTAATAATATTTTAGAAACCAGACATGTATGGGCAAAGGTTAATGAGGGAAAACTGTGACAACCTCTTAAATTTTGAAGTTAGCTGGAATATGTAGAACAAACAAATGAAAGAATAGAAGATTGATAGAAACAGAAGTTCCACTAACATGATTTGTTTTAAAAATGTTCAAGAAACTTCCTAGACTCTTCACAATTCCTTGCCAGTGAGAAATCAGTGTTTGCTGAGCTGCACTAGAAACTGAACGCGATGATCCCTTCACTAGGCTCGCTCGGGAAATTCTTGGTGCCTTCAGTTTAGCATACCAATTAGTACACACTAATTTCTAACATTCTGACATTAGAAGTGCAACTGATCGAATTACCTGAATACACATCCCCAGCAATGGAGATATCTCTTTCTTTAAATTATCTCGAATCATTCCATATATCTTTTCAACATATGCTGTAAGTTGCTGCTTAAAAACTAAAGCTGGATACTTGGCTTCCACTTTGCTAACACCTACTACTCCACTACTACTCAGGCCACTATTCGCAAAGGGACCATTTGCAAACTCGACTGCTAGAGGACTTCCACGGAAACTCTAACGAGAAAAAGGAAGACCCTTAAGCAACAACAGCAATAAAACTTTGAATCACATTCCAAACGTTAAAATAGAATTTATGAAATTACAGAAGTCATCCTCCCGAAAAGAGCAGCTGATGATCGACGACGCGGCGGAATTGTTCCAGATGCTGCACCACTTGCTTTCAGCGTGCGCTGGAGTAGAAGCAAAAGAGTAGAGGCATTGGACAACCAGTAGGCCAATACATCATTGTTATCCTGGGTTTTCTTTAAATAAATAAAATATATAGAGAAGAGTTAGTACAATATACTGATAAAAGAACAAGAATTAAGATTATTGGGAAATGGTTGGAACCTCTATTGCATTGCCTATAGTCTGAATGATACGGTCAAAAACAGTTGTTTTCTCAACTTCAAAAGATCTCCATTGAAGAAGGCATTTGTAAATGATACAGGCTGCTATAGGTCTGTTCCCTGCAAAGCCTAGATGTTGTGCAATGCATCGGATAAGCAACTCCTGGTTCTCCATCTGTTTCTCATTAAGTGATTTTTGTGGTTTGTCATCCATTTCTGCAAGATCCCTTTGGTTCATTGAAGGGCTATGATCCTAATACATACATAAACATTAAAACATGCAATAAATAGCTGAGCAGTGAAAGATATAATTCAGAGACCACATTGCTGTAACTTTTTAGCATCAAGGTCAAGAGAAACAATACCAGAGATGCCCTTGTATCTCCAGTTAAATGACCACTACTGTCAGTCCTCTGCAAAGAGTTCAAGATCAAACAATCACGAAGCACACAAGTGTTTATATGCCAATTTTGACAAAAAAAATGTGAAAAAACCTGAATAATAGATCTAGAACGGCCTGAGAGGAACTTATTAGGTGCCATGGACACCGCTTGTTGGCGGAAGACTTTGTTCTCTGATTCTAAGTTGCTTAGCTTCTCTTCCAGCCTGGATACAATAAAGAAGTTCAGTGAACGAATCTAATGGAATATAAGATGCAGTCCTTTCCATCTTTCAGACAATGAGATGAACACAAACACATGTACTTATAAAAACATTATCACTTTGCTATTTTCATGGATGATCTCAGAAATTACAATCTGATATGTGTCTTAATGCAAAACTAGACTGACTCAAACTCATGGGATGTCAGGATTTAGACCAACTTGGACTAAACCAGAGTACATAAAAAGCAATTTCAGCAGCATCAAACCCCTGAATTACCCACATGTACTAGTGCATTAGCCCCTAGTACCACAACCTACTACAGTGACTATTTGACTACCAGGGTACAATGATGGAAATCAAAACCTCAAAAAAAACTCACACACACACAGATGAAAAATAAACTTGGAGAAAAAAAGGAGCAATATATTAAGAGCAGTAAACTCACTGCTATACGTCCATACTTCTCTAGAAAAAGAAATTACACCAACTCCTATTTAAACCAATAAAAAAACTAAAAATATACCAATTAACTCCTAAAATATGGCTACCCACTATCCATTTATTCTCCACTAAACTTGGTCAAGCTAAGACCAAGTCCAAGCAAACTAAAACCGACCCGAAACACTACCGAACCGTAACCCGCAACTCCGTAAACCATACCGATTAATCCAACATACAACACATACCTCCAAAAACAAAAAATAAATGTAAAATTTAAAGTTCAGGTGTTCCTTTGGAAAGACTTATACAAAGTCCTGTAACAATTAGCTAAGCAATTTATGGGACACATCACTCATGTTGGACTTCAGAATGTAACAAAAACATGTTAAATGTAGGGTCAAGATGAAAAACTTGGACTATGGGTCTGCCTACCTGCTCATAGATTCCTGTAATTGAACAACTTTCTTTTCTGTTTCTTCCAACTTCTTGCGTCTTTCTTCACTACATTCTTCAAGATCATCAGCACGCTGCTTTTCCGACTGCCACAAGGCCTGCGTAGGCAAAAAAGAGGTAAAACATCAGCCACCAAATTTAAAGTTAATTTCAAAAGCTTAACAACAAATATTCGCGAGAATTACACCCTGTGGAAGTTATGTTAGTCAAGACGAAATTGATTAGCTTACGGAAAGACCAATCAAATCCATCCACACAGCAAGGGGATGATCATGATTGATATTCATGAATAATTGGATAACAGGTAACTCATATACTTTAAAGAGTAAAGAAATCCATACACTACATATTCTTCAGCTACTGCTATTGATTTCCATAGTTTTATCCTTTTAAGTGAACAAATTTAAATAAAAGCTACACAATATTTCCAGTAAGCCCCTTATGCCTAATTTCACCACTTCCATATGATAAACGGTCATTATGGAGACAACATGTGACAAATCTTGGATTCCTTGTTGCTCATAAACACAAAGATGTCTAGCAACACATTGACCATCAATTACTAAGCAATGAAAAGAGTGAGTATTTAGTAACTTTCAGGGAGGTTGAAGCAGAGGATATTCAATAAATGATTCCTAAAATCATACAGAAGACGTCAATCTCCTCAAATATATTAGTTGCTTTCGATGCATATAAAATTTGCACGCAATCAAATGCAACCTTCTCTTCTTCAACTACTTAAAACAGTCTCATCAACAAATAAAACCAACCCCAAGGGGCTGACCTAGTGGTAATTCACTTGGACTTCATGCCTCATATCAGGTCTAAGGTTTGAATCCTACTAAGTGCTATCAATTCCATAGGAGCTACAGACGTGGACCAAAAGGCCTGAAATTTACCCAGAGCTATGTGGAGAGAGTGCTTTGAATGGACCCTGTGGACTACTTGGCAAAGGAGAAACATGGTTTAGTACAGGATCTTGCCGTGGAGGTGCTAGGAGAACATCGTAGAGCTAGAGATAAAGTCAGCCTCCAACTCAATGAAGAAGAACTGAAGCTGATAAAGTCATATCGTGCTTCTAAGGAACATGTTACTCTGAACGCATCCATGGTACAATTAGGTATATCCACTTGCGCTTTTTTTTTCACCATGATAGATTATCAATAGCGGTGCTTCATATCATATGCCAGGGGATAAAGATATTTTTCCCCGATTATCACACTCTACATTTCCACTTGTTAAAAGGAATGATGCTCCAATCCTTGTAACCTAGGCAGTCAATCGCGGTGCAATCTTTGTGCTATCGTGGTAGTCCACTGCAAAAACATTAGAAAATCATGGTGGAAAATCGTGGTAACGCTATATATGGCATGGTTTGCCGCCATTTGGCAGTGAACTCCGTTATTTCGATATCAAAAAGCGGTGTGAAATCCTTTAGTTTTGGGCTTTTAGTTTTATTAAGGTTAAGGAGGGCATCAAATTGGTAACCCATTGAAGTGAGTCATAAATCTACTTACAGATTAGCAAAGCATTCTCCTCATTGTCGTTCTCTACACCTCATTTTGTCATCATCATCGTCCTCTACTAAATAGCTTTACCGTCCTCCTATGCTCCCCCACATCGACCACAATTCCTCTTATGCTCAGCCAATAACTCTCTTTTTGAGACTTCATTAACAGCATGAACCCCTATGACAATGTTTTACCACCACGATAACCGGTAACCAGCGCACTAGTGCACACCACATTACACTGAGTTTTCTATTGATTGTTGTTCAATACAAACACTTGCGCATGATTCACAATAATCTCATGCAAGCTAAGCCGAAGGTGTCCCACTTAAAGGTTGATCAAATCACTTGCAATGAACTCATAATATTTTTCATGAATTAGTAACATCTGATTATATAAAATATTCTGGACTGAAATACCCTTATTGAATAGTAACATGACCAAATAGACCAACTAGAGTTTTAAATACGAACAACTCCTAGCTACATCAATTTTTAACAATAGGACACCATATAACTTTCTAATAAGAAATAAATCTTCTTGTTAATGTTGGAAATAATCTTGCTATGATGAACAAATCACAGGTAATAATATGAATACACTTGCTAATTTTATTGATACTTGCAATTTTGTTCATACACTTTACAATACATTGATCCTATTTATAAACACTGAAAAGGTGCCTCCGAACCATCGCAATGGTTCGGTAAAGGTTGTGTTGTTTCATGAAGCATCATACCTCTTCATGAATGGTCACACCCTTTCACGAAGCATCATACCTCTTCATGAATGGTCACACCCTTTCACTAAAATAACTACCTATATAAAATATATATATATATATATACTAACTTGATTATATTTAACCCACAAGTTTAGGTTAACTATCAACACTCCCCCTTAAACTAAACTTTGGTTTAAGGTAGGTCTTTAACTTGCTTTTATCTTGCTCTTCACAGCAGCGTTGGTCCTTCGTCATCATTAATGAGATAAGACTCTTCTTGCTTGTCTTTATTGTGTTTCCACTTCGAACATTCCCTCGCAAAGTGACCGAAGTCACCACATTCATAACATCTGAAAGTGCTCTTGTCTTTAGTTCCTTGAATCGTACTTCTTCCACGTGTATTTGAACTATTATTCCATTTTATGCTTTCCTTGGCTTCGTTGTTGAAATTTTTACCTCGCCCTTTACCACGGCTTTGGTTGTTTGAACTTGCCATCAGAAGTTTGTCTTCATCATTTGCCTCTGGCATGTCTTGACTTTTGATTCGTTCTTCAAAGGCTGTTAATCTTCCAACGGCTTCTTCAAACGACATTTTGTCCAAATCTTGATATTGTTCAATAGTTGCCACGATCGGTAAAAACTTCTTTGGAACCGAATTGAGTAGTTTCCTCACAATTATCTTGCTTTTAACTTGCTTACTTCTTACAAATCAGAACCGAGATGGTTTATGGTTTTCTTGCTCTTGTCTTTGATCGAAAGATAAAAAAAAAACCTTACTTACTACTGGCCAACTTGCTAACCAGTTTTTCTTGCTAAACTTGCTCAATATTGATCAACTTGCTAATCAATATTGTGTTTCCAGACCCACTTGCTAATCTGGCTCTTGCTGCACGTATCTGACCTACTTGCTAATCAGTTCGTGCCTCCTGACCCACTTGCTAATCTGGCTCTTGCTGCACGTATCTGACCTACTTGCTAATCAGTTCGTGCCTCCTGACCCACTTGCTAATCAGATTCTTACTTGCTTTGATCAAAATAATTGATCCTTTCTTGCTGATATTAAACCCAATGATTCTAATTTCTTGCTGGTTTGAATCAAGGGTTCTACTTGCTATTTGAACCTAAGAAAAAGCTCGAAACTTGCTATTTGAATCTTAAGGTTCGGAACTTGCTATGAACCTAAGGATTCGTTTGGTATCTGCTTTCCAATCGATCGCCCCTTGCACTTGTTCTTCCCTGGATCGATTAACATGCTCTGATACCAATTGTTGGAAATAATCTTGCTATGATGAACAAATCACAGGTAATAATATGAATACACTTGCTAATTTTATTGATACTTGCAATTTTGTTCATACACTTTACAATACATTGATCCTATTTATAAACACTGAAAAGGTGCCTCCGAACCATCGCAATGGTTCGGTAAAGGTTGTGTTGTTTCATGAAGCATCATACCTCTTCATGAATGGTCACACCCTTTCACGAAGCATCATACCTCTTCATGAATGGTCACACCCTTTCACTAAAATAACTACCTATATAAAATATATATATATATATATACTAACTTGATTATATTTAACCCACAAGTTTAGGTTAACTATCAACACTCCCCCTTAAACTAAACTTTGGTTTAAGGTAGGTCTTTAACTTGCTTTTATCTTGCTCTTCACAGCAGCGTTGGTCCTTCGTCATCATTAATGAGATAAGACTCTTCTTGCTTGTCTTTATTGTGTTTCCACTTCGAACATTCCCTCGCAAAGTGACCGAAGTCACCACATTCATAACATCTGAAAGTGCTCTTGTCTTTAGTTCCTTGAATCGTACTTCTTCCACGTGTATTTGAACTATTATTCCATTTTATGCTTTCCTTGGCTTCGTTGTTGAAATTTTTACCTCGCCCTTTACCACGGCTTTGGTTGTTTGAACTTGCCATCAGAAGTTTGTCTTCATCATTTGCCTCTGGCATGTCTTGACTTTTGATTCGTTCTTCAAAGGCTGTTAATCTTCCAACGGCTTCTTCAAACGACATTTTGTCCAAATCTTGATATTGTTCAATAGTTGCCACGATCGGTAAAAACTTCTTTGGAACCGAATTGAGTAGTTTCCTCACAATTATCTTGCTTTTAACTTGCTTACTTCTTACAAATCAGAACCGAGATGGTTTATGGTTTTCTTGCTCTTGTCTTTGATCGAAAGATAAAAAAAAAACCTTACTTACTACTGGCCAACTTGCTAACCAGTTTTTCTTGCTAAACTTGCTCAATATTGATCAACTTGCTAATCAATATTGTGTTTCCAGACCCACTTGCTAATCTGGCTCTTGCTGCACGTATCTGACCTACTTGCTAATCAGTTCGTGCCTCCTGACCCACTTGCTAATCTGGCTCTTGCTGCACGTATCTGACCTACTTGCTAATCAGTTCGTGCCTCCTGACCCACTTGCTAATCAGATTCTTACTTGCTTTGATCAAAATAATTGATCCTTTCTTGCTGATATTAAACCCAATGATTCTAATTTCTTGCTGGTTTGAATCAAGGGTTCTACTTGCTATTTGAACCTAAGAAAAAGCTCGAAACTTGCTATTTGAATCTTAAGGTTCGGAACTTGCTATGAACCTAAGGATTCGTTTGGTATCTGCTTTCCAATCGATCGCCCCTTGCACTTGTTCTTCCCTGGATCGATTAACATGCTCTGATACCAATTGTTGGAAATAATCTTGCTATGATGAACAAATCACAGGTAATAATATGAATACACTTGCTAATTTTATTGATACTTGCAATTTTGTTCATACACTTTACAATACATTGATCCTATTTATAAACACTGAAAAGGTGCCTCCGAACCATCGCAATGGTTCGGTAAAGGTTGTGTTGTTTCATGAAGCATCATACCTCTTCATGAATGGTCACACCCTTTCACGAAGCATCATACCTCTTCATGAATGGTCACACCCTTTCACTAAAATAACTACCTATATAAAATATATATATATATATATACTAACTTGATTATATTTAACCCACAAGTTTAGGTTAACTATCAACACTCCCCCTTAAACTAAACTTTGGTTTAAGGTAGGTCTTTAACTTGCTTTTATCTTGCTCTTCACAGCAGCGTTGGTCCTTCGTCATCATTAATGAGATAAGACTCTTCTTGCTTGTCTTTATTGTGTTTCCACTTCGAACATTCCCTCGCAAAGTGACCGAAGTCACCACATTCATAACATCTGAAAGTGCTCTTGTCTTTAGTTCCTTGAATCGTACTTCTTCCACGTGTATTTGAACTATTATTCCATTTTATGCTTTCCTTGGCTTCGTTGTTGAAATTTTTACCTCGCCCTTTACCACGGCTTTGGTTGTTTGAACTTGCCATCAGAAGTTTGTCTTCATCATTTGCCTCTGGCATGTCTTGACTTTTGATTCGTTCTTCAAAGGCTGTTAATCTTCCAACGGCTTCTTCAAACGACATTTTGTCCAAATCTTGATATTGTTCAATAGTTGCCACGATCGGTAAAAACTTCTTTGGAACCGAATTGAGTAGTTTCCTCACAATTATCTTGCTTTTAACTTGCTTACTTCTTACAAATCAGAACCGAGATGGTTTATGGTTTTCTTGCTCTTGTCTTTGATCGAAAGATAAAAAAAAAACCTTACTTACTACTGGCCAACTTGCTAACCAGTTTTTCTTGCTAAACTTGCTCAATATTGATCAACTTGCTAATCAATATTGTGTTTCCAGACCCACTTGCTAATCTGGCTCTTGTTGCACGTATCTGACCTACTTGCTAATCAGTTCGTGCCTCCTGACCCACTTGCTAATCTGGCTCTTGCTGCACGTATCTGACCTACTTGCTAATCAGTTCGTGCCTCCTGACCCACTTGCTAATCAGATTCTTACTTGCTTTGATCAAAATAATTGATCCTTTCTTGCTGATATTAAACCCAATGATTCTAATTTCTTGCTGGTTTGAATCAAGGGTTCTACTTGCTATTTGAACCTAAGAAAAAGCTCGAAACTTGCTATTTGAATCTTAAGGTTCGGAACTTGCTATGAACCTAAGGATTCGTTTGGTATCTGCTTTCCAATCGATCGCCCCTTGCACTTGTTCTTCCCTGGATCGATTAACATGCTCTGATACCAATTGTTGGAAATAATCTTGCTATGATGAACAAATCACAGGTAATAATATGAATACACTTGCTAATTTTATTGATACTTGCAATTTTGTTCATACACTTTACAATACATTGATCCTATTTATAAACACTGAAAAGGTGCCTCCGAACCATCGCAATGGTTCGGTAAAGGTTGTGTTGTTTCAT
Source organism: Arctium lappa (assembly GCA_023525745.1). NCBI lineage: Eukaryota > Viridiplantae > Streptophyta > Magnoliopsida > Asterales > Asteraceae > Arctium > Arctium lappa. The sequence continues at coordinate 28,056,919 of CM042050.1, forward strand.
GAAGCATCATACCTCTTCATGAATGGTCACACCCTTTCACGAAGCATCATACCTCTTCATGAATGGTCACACCCTTTCACTAAAATAACTACCTATATAAAATATATATATATATATATACTAACTTGATTATATTTAACCCACAAGTTTAGGTTAACTATCAACACTCCCCCTTAAACTAAACTTTGGTTTAAGGTAGGTCTTTAACTTGCTTTTATCTTGCTCTTCACAGCAGCGTTGGTCCTTCGTCATCATTAATGAGATAAGACTCTTCTTGCTTGTCTTTATTGTGTTTCCACTTCGAACATTCCCTCGCAAAGTGACCGAAGTCACCACATTCATAACATCTGAAAGTGCTCTTGTCTTTAGTTCCTTGAATCGTACTTCTTCCACGTGTATTTGAACTATTATTCCATTTTATGCTTTCCTTGGCTTCGTTGTTGAAATTTTTACCTCGCCCTTTACCACGGCTTTGGTTGTTTGAACTTGCCATCAGAAGTTTGTCTTCATCATTTGCCTCTGGCATGTCTTGACTTTTGATTCGTTCTTCAAAGGCTGTTAATCTTCCAACGGCTTCTTCAAACGACATTTTGTCCAAATCTTGATATTGTTCAATAGTTGCCACGATCGGTAAAAACTTCTTTGGAACCGAATTGAGTAGTTTCCTCACAATTATCTTGCTTTTAACTTGCTTACTTCTTACAAATCAGAACCGAGATGGTTTATGGTTTTCTTGCTCTTGTCTTTGATCGAAAGATAAAAAAAAACCTTACTTACTACTGGCCAACTTGCTAACCAGTTTTTCTTGCTAAACTTGCTCAATATTGATCAACTTGCTAATCAATATTGTGTTTCCAGACCCACTTGCTAATCTGGCTCTTGCTGCACGTATCTGACCTACTTGCTAATCAGTTCGTGCCTCCTGACCCACTTGCTAATCTGGCTCTTGCTGCACGTATCTGACCTACTTGCTAATCAGTTCGTGCCTCCTGACCCACTTGCTAATCAGATTCTTACTTGCTTTGATCAAAATAATTGATCCTTTCTTGCTGATATTAAACCCAATGATTCTAATTTCTTGCTGGTTTGAATCAAGGGTTCTACTTGCTATTTGAACCTAAGAAAAAGCTCGAAACTTGCTATTTGAATCTTAAGGTTCGGAACTTGCTATGAACCTAAGGATTCGTTTGGTATCTGCTTTCCAATCGATCGCCCCTTGCACTTGTTCTTCCCTGGATCGATTAACATGCTCTGATACCAATTGTTGGAAATAATCTTGCTATGATGAACAAATCACAGGTAATAATATGAATACACTTGCTAATTTTATTGATACTTGCAATTTTGTTCATACACTTTACAATACATTGATCCTATTTATAAACACTGAAAAGGTGCCTCCGAACCATCGCAATGGTTCGGTAAAGGTTGTGTTGTTTCATGAAGCATCATACCTCTTCATGAATGGTCACACCCTTTCACGAAGCATCATACCTCTTCATGAATGGTCACACCCTTTCACTAAAATAACTACCTATATAAAATATATATATATATATATACTAACTTGATTATATTTAACCCACAAGTTTAGGTTAACTATCAACACTCCCCCTTAAACTAAACTTTGGTTTAAGGTAGGTCTTTAACTTGCTTTTATCTTGCTCTTCACAGCAGCGTTGGTCCTTCGTCATCATTAATGAGATAAGACTCTTCTTGCTTGTCTTTATTGTGTTTCCACTTCGAACATTCCCTCGCAAAGTGACCGAAGTCACCACATTCATAACATCTGAAAGTGCTCTTGTCTTTAGTTCCTTGAATCGTACTTCTTCCACGTGTATTTGAACTATTATTCCATTTTATGCTTTCCTTGGCTTCGTTGTTGAAATTTTTACCTCGCCCTTTACCACGGCTTTGGTTGTTTGAACTTGCCATCAGAAGTTTGTCTTCATCATTTGCCTCTGGCATGTCTTGACTTTTGATTCGTTCTTCAAAGGCTGTTAATCTTCCAACGGCTTCTTCAAACGACATTTTGTCCAAATCTTGATATTGTTCAATAGTTGCCACGATCGGTAAAAACTTCTTTGGAACCGAATTGAGTAGTTTCCTCACAATTATCTTGCTTTTAACTTGCTTACTTCTTACAAATCAGAACCGAGATGGTTTATGGTTTTCTTGCTCTTGTCTTTGATCGAAAGATAAAAAAAAAACCTTACTTACTACTGGCCAACTTGCTAACCAGTTTTTCTTGCTAAACTTGCTCAATATTGATCAACTTGCTAATCAATATTGTGTTTCCAGACCCACTTGCTAATCTGGCTCTTGCTGCACGTATCTGACCTACTTGCTAATCAGATTCTTACTTGCTTTGATCAAAATAATTGATCATTTCTTGCTGATATTAAACCCAATGATTCTAATTTCTTGTTGGTTTGAATCAAGGGTTCTACTTGCTATTTGAACCTAAGAAAAAGCTCGAAACTTGCTATTTGAATCTTAAGGTTCGGAACTTGCTATGAACCTAAGGATTCGTTTGGTATCTGCTTTCCAATCGATCGCCCCTTGCACTTGTTCTTCCCTGGATCGATTAACATGCTCTGATACCAATTGTTGGAAATAATCTTGCTATGATGAACAAATCACAGGTAATAATATGAATACACTTGCTAATTTTATTGATACTTGCAATTTTGTTCATACACTTTACAATACATTGATCCTATTTATAAACACTGAAAAGGTGCCTCCGAACCATCGCAATGGTTCGGTAAAGGTTGTGTTGTTTCATGAAGCATCATACCTCTTCATGAATGGTCACACCCTTTCACGAAGCATCATACCTCTTCATGAATGGTCACACCCTTTCACTAAAATAACTACCTATATAAAATATATATATATATACTAACTTGATTATATTTAACCCACAAGTTTAGGTTAACTATCAACAGTTAACCCACCCTTGCGGTCTCTGTCACCAATCCTAGACTTGGTCCCCATAATTCCATCACCAAAGCATAAATAGAAAAGACCAGGTTGGATGCATTAGCAACTACTTTTATTACGACAACAAGAGTCTGCAACTGATATACCAGAATAAAATAGGGAGACTCCATTTAGATGCCTTACCTTCAATTCATTGACTTCTGCAGTCAGGGATTCAACTTTCTTGGTATCTTCAACGACTATCTCTTTTTCCTCGACAACAGCGGGTGCTTCATCGATAGCTTTTCTGGCTGCCTCTCTTTCCTCAACTGCCATTGCATTTGCTTCATCAAGTTTTTTTTGCATAGCCTCCAGAGCATTTTGAAATTTGAGAGCCTCTTGTGCTTTTGCTTCTTCCAAGTCAATCTGGACATATGAGCTCAAGCTTAGCCATCAGAATATGGATATCATAACATATATTATTTTACGGTGCAGACAATTCTTGGGGTCATATCACTAAGAATGAACCACGTCGTCTTTCAGGACTTCGCATAATAATGTAGGTCATATTACAGACTTTTCCAAGAAAAGTGGTAATGTTTTTTAGTAATTAGATATATGACAATATATTACCCTTAAACGTTTCTCCAGCTGTAAACGCCATGTTAGTTCCTCCAATTGTTTTTCGAGCTTATCTTTTGCTTCTTTAAGTGCACCTGTTTCTTGTGCAGCCTGCAGAGTAGGCAAAGTTGGCATTTATAATCAAATTTTAAGAGGCATGGACGTGGGAGTAACTTACCATCAGATGCAAAATGAAGTACTTATAGATATTAAATTGTTCCATACTTTCTTCTTTCTCAAACTACAGAATTAATAAAAGAAAAATACAACCCAGAAAATAGCTCATAAAGTCCATTAAAGACCACCCTGCCTCATTAATGAAGAAACCTTATAACCAGGGGAGGCACACTGTTAAACATTTGTACTAAAACATAATACTATGAATATGATATCAAATAATTATCAAAACTGACCATTTTAAGTTTGCGTAGCTCTTTCCTTGCAACCCTTCCCCTCCATCTGCATTGTGTAACTATGGATCCTTTCTTGAGCCTTTTATAGTATGCAGAATTTTTATGACAACGCCACCGAGTCTAATCAGATGGAAAACATTTGAATTGCTCAGTTTATACAACACAAAAATGAAAAAAATTGTATGCCAGTTTTTTAAGATTAACCTGAATTTTAATTGCAGCGTTAGTTTCCTTCCGGTGTCTGAATCTCTTACGAGCCTCCATTGCTCGTACATATGTTTGAACTACAAGCACTGCCACCCGGAGCCTATTATAGGCTACCCAAGCTTGCCATTTACGTACATGCTTCTCAATTTTTATAGCAGCTGCGATCCTTTTCAGTTCTTCAAACTGTTTGCAAGCCAATCTACCTAAAAGTCCAACAGTTACTATTATGAGCTTATAACTTGGAGAAACAATTGAAAAATAAAACACATGAATTTCTAGTGTTGAAGGATGCCATGAAATCTGAGACTCGATCAAGTAAAAGATACTCCAGAGACTCACCTCTACAGAAAGATTGTAAGAAAATTGTACTCGTGCGCAATGCATTTAACTGCATGTGAGAAATATAAGTTCGTATCCGCCTTTGAATAATTGCTGCTGCACCACCAAGGACCTCGGCTCTCCTTGCATCTAATTCAGCCATCTGGCCAGCCCTCAAGAATACCTGTGTTTTACCAATCTGCGTAAAAAAATATGTGGTCAACCAGAGTTCAATCAGTTGAGGTCGAAGCTTAAACACCAACAAGAAAGTTCCAGAAGTTCCCACGAGATAATCGATGGATCTGTTTTATCCTTCAATTATGAGAGTTTGTTAGTAATTTGATTTGTTTCTTTTCCCTCAAATAAAGGCCAGTTAGTGGTATCCGGCTATAAATAGTTGTGTTTCTGGTTTCTTTATTCAATTCAATCAATAAGAGAAAATCTCATTCTTTCATGTTCATAATTTTCTATATGGTATCAGGGCAGTCCTGATCCATTCTTCTTTTTTTCTCAAAATCACTGAACAAATTGATGACGAATATGACCACACATCCTTGGTCAGCGAATCAGAGAGTGGCACCTCTGAGGCTCTGATCCAACAAAACAACCTACAATGTCGAGTACCACTCTATCAGAAAGCGGGATCATTCCAATCACCGGACATAAACTCACAGGCCACAACTTCAATCAGTGGACACACTCCGTGATGATTTTCATAAGTGGAAAAGGAAAGGAAGAGTACTTGAAAGGAGCAACCCCACCACTGAAGGAGGATAGTCCAAACTATCGCACATGGAAGACGGAGAACAACATGGTAATGTCTTCGCTTCTGAATTCAATGACTAATGAAACAGGTGAGAACTTTATGTATTACAAGACAGCCAAGGAGACATGGGAAGCAGCTTGAGATATACGTACTCCAATAAAGATAACGCCTCTGCTATCTTTGAAATAAAGGGAGTATTACACGATTTACGCCAGCAAGAAAGAACCGTAACAGAATACTTCAACTTGTTGACTCGTCTCTGGCAACAGTTGGATGTCTTGGATGACATTTCATTGAGTAGTCCCACCGATATAAAGAAAGACAGAGATCCAAGAAAAAGAGCGGGTTTACAAAATTCTTGCTTGGTCTGAATCAAAACCTTGACGAGTTCTGAGGAAGGATATTAGGTTGTAAACCCTTACCAAGCGTACGAGAGGCCTTCTCGGAAGTTCATGGAGAAGAAACCCGAAGAAAAGTGATGTTGGGATCAACAACTGTTGAACCAAACACAGAAAGCTCGGTGTTGGCGGCCAGAAGACAAAACACTAGCACGTCTCCAGGTAACCAGCAACGAAAGTATGGCCCGAAACAACCACAAGGAAAGTTCTGCAACAATGAAACCAACAATGGGCAACGATCAGGTAACCGTCTTGGTGTGACCACTGCAAGATTCCAGGTCACACAAAGGAGATATGTTGGAAACTACACGGAAAACCCCAAATAAGACAATCATTCAGGTCATGTGGCAGAAGCAGAAAAGAATTCATTTAATCGAAAACACCTAGAAATGTTGCAAAGGATGCTGCAGTCAACCATTCATTCAGCAATGGGGGAACTTCACAGTTGTTGTGGCTCAAGGTGATCACTTACCCACTGCCCTTAATGCATGCGAAATTAAATACAGGTGAATGGATTGTCGATTCTGGAGCTACTGATCATATGACCGGGAATATTAATGTCTTCAATGAACTTCAGCCAAACAATACCAAAGCCACAGTTCATACTGCTAATGGGATATTGTCAGATGTGAGGGGTATAGGTTCTGTCACTATCTCAAAAGAGATAACTCTCAACTCAATTCTCTACATTCCTAATCTTACCTATAACTTAGTATCCATTATTAAACTCATAAGAGATCTCAATTGTATTACTAAGTTATCTCCTACTTTATGTGAATTTCAAGATTTGAACTCGGGGAGGACAATTGGCAGTGCTAAAGTGCGTGGGGATCTCTACTTCTTGAAGACAAGTTGTATGCCACCTAGAAATCATCAGTGTTATTTCCCAATTCAACCCAAATAAGGATAACATCCATCTTTTGCATCGTATTCGTAGGTTAGGACATCCAAGTTTCATGTACTTGCAAAAATTATTTCCAGGATTGATTAATACAAGTACAATTCCGTTTAAATGTGAAGTTTGTCAATTCTCGAAACATACTCAAAATTCATACTCTTCTCAGCCATACAAGCTTCTCACCCGCTTCTCACCCATTTCACTTAATCCACAACGATGTGTGGGGACCATCCAAAATAAAAAATATATCGGGATCGAGGTGGTTTGTCTCCTTTATCGACGACCACACTCGAGTCACTCGGATATTTCTTATGAAAGAAAAATATAAAGTGAGATATATCTTCCAAGCCTTCCACAAGATGATTGAGAATCAATTTCACACAAAAATCCAAGTCCTAAAAACAGATAACTTAAACCGAGTTCTTCGAGTCGAACCTAGAATCCTATCTCAAGGCAAATGGAACTATCCACCTTAGTTCATGTGTAGGTACTCCCCAGCAAAATGGAGTCGCCAAAAGAAAAAACAGTCATATCCTGGAAGTCGCCCGCTCATTTCTTTTCACCACCAACATCCCATATGTTTTTTGGGGTGATGCCATATTAACGGCAGCATACCTGATCAATCGGATGCCATCCAGAACCCTAAATTTTCGACTCATCAAACACTCATGACCACGTATCCTCACATCAGGTTTCTGACAAATATCCCTCTAAAAGTCTTTGGACGTATTGTCTTTGTTCACATTCCATTACAGAGTCGCAACAAACTCGACCCCAAGTCTCTAAAATGTATCCTTCTAGGCTACTCGTGTAACCAGCGTGGCTACAAGTGCTACTCTCCTCTCACAAAAGAAATATATAATTCCATGGACATTACATTTTTTTGAGGATCAATCGTCCTACCCCAAATCCGATATTCAGGGGGAGAAATAGTCAAATGAATATCAGATTTGGTCCAATACCGAAACAAAACCTAATCCTAGCTCTTGCGAACCAAACCCTAGCTACCCTAGCCCTTGCAAACCAAACCTTCCAAACCCTAGCTTGGTTGAACCCAATAGCAAACACCACCTTCAAATCAAGAACCAGAAAAGAGATGAGGGTATACTGATAACTCTCATTTTTGAAAGTTATTTGTTACTCTTTTCTATAATTTTTTTTCATTTTATACCCACTTTGTTTCTATCTCCTTCATTTGGTCCATAATGTTTGTAAGTTGTGATAAAACACCAAAAGGTTTAATTTTGTTCAGAAAACGCCACTGTTTGGGAAGTAGGCACAGTATGCCCACTGTGGGCACTCGAGCGACCAATAGATAATGCTATTAACCGGGTATTATGAGATGTCCTGAAGATTGCAAATGTTTGAAGAATCTCTGGAAATCCCTTGAAGATATGGCATATATTGTCCAATGGATAATAGCAATATTTATCCAATGGGTATTACCCATCTTGCCTTTATAAATAAAGACTATGGAGGGCCAATAAAAATCATCAAGCAAGCATCAAAAATCTGAACTTTCTCTCTTCAAGCTAGTGTACTTAGCTTGAAGATTAGTGTAACTTTAATTTCTCACATACACTTCTTGTATTTCATTTTGTAGTTTCATTTTAATGCAAGTAGTTTACAAGTATTTCTCTTCTTTCTTTATGTCTTTTACTTTTAATATGAGCTAAGCACCTCTTTGGGTGTGGGTGTGAATCGAACTTGAGACTAGTAGGCAATACTTGGGTGTGGTCGTTGTTACTAGCTCTTAAGCTTTGTCACTTGAGTCAGGACTTAAACTCAACGCGGATAAGCCAATCACTTTGAAGTGTTAATATTAGTTCTTGACCCAAAGATGGGCGAATTTGAAATACGACTTAAGTGATGTACAAAGATTTGAGAAGGTCTTTGATAACCACGTAGAGATACGGGTTTTGTATGATTTACTAAGGTTCAAACGTCGGTGGAGATTTATATCACAAAGAGATTTGGGTATAAATCTCCATACTGATGGAACTTGATTTTTTTTTATCAACTTAGTTAAATCGGCAAGATTAAGAGTCCGTGATAGTGGGCACTTTGTGGTCACTTTGTCAGCACGGTCTATAAAAATCCACTTTTGAGAGATCGGGCTTTTTAAAGATGTCTTGTGCTACTAAGTGGCTGACCATATTGTTACTACGTTTATCTTAAGGAAAACTGACACCCATACCTACTCCTTAATTAAAAAGATATCTTGTATTTTAAAGTTATTTTACCAACAAATACGATAATTTTTCTCTCAACTGAAACTTGTGTAAGAAGTTCATGAAATTCTCTGATTCTCAGTAGCTCAGTCTCTGTGGAAACGATACTCGATATTACTTTGTAGCGATCACAGTGTGGTATATACTTGTGCCCTCATTGTGGGAACATTGTGCCTACTTCGTGGATTACACAATTTCCAGCTAGCATATACTCCAGACGACTTAAAGAAGCAGAGACAAACGCGCCACATTGCCATGAGTCCAATCCAAGTCAAAGTCTTGAGATACAAAAGGGTATGAACTCTAATCCATGTGAAGATAGTATTTCAAACATTGTGGATCCAACAGTTGGAATTGAGCCTGATGAAATACGAACGGAAGATCTTGATGCTCTTATAGCCTTAAGAAAAGAAAAAAGGTCATGTACTGCTCACTTGATTGAGAAGTTTATGACACATAAAGACTTATCGACTAACTACAAAGCTTTTGCAGTTTCCCTAGATTCAATACAGATTCCATAAAATGTAGAAGAGGCTCTTCAACATCCCGATTGGAAGATTGCAGTTGAAGAGGAAATGAAGGCTCTTGAGAAAAATAATACATGGGAGTACACAAACTTGCCTATGGGAAAGCAAACTGTTGGTTGTAAGTGGGTTTTCACGGTGAAATATAATGATGATGGAACGGTTAATCGATTCAAGGCAAGATTGGTGGCCAAAGAGTTCACACAATCCTATGGAGTTGATCATGGAGAAACGTTCGCACCGGTTGCTAAGCTCAACTCTACAAATATGTTGCTCTCACTGGCAGAAAACTGGATTGGCCCTTGCATCAATTGGATATAAAGAACGCTTTTCTCAACGGGGATTAGAAGAGGAAGTATACATGGATGTACCACCAGGTCTCGACTCAGAAGAATCCTTTGGAAAGGTATGTAAGCTAAGAAAGTCACTCTATGGACTCAAACAGTCACCGAGGGCATGGTTTGAAAGACTGACTCGAGGCATGAAGCAACAAGGGTTCGTTCATTGTCAAACCGATCATACTATGTTTATCAAAGAATTGTTCAACAGGGAAGAAATCCATCATGATCATCTATGTAGACGATATCATTCTAACGAGTGATCACGTGGAAGAGCTTAAACGCATAAAGGGAGTACTTGCGAAGGAATTTGAGGTTAAAGATCTAGGGATGCTCAAATACTTGCTGGGAATGCAGGTTGCAAGATCACAAAAGGGTATCTATGTAGGGTATCTATGTGTCAAAAAGAAAATATAAGATCGATCTCTTGAACGAAACTGGGATGTTGGGATGTAAACCAAACTCAACACCGATGGATCCGCAAGAAAGGCATTTATTGGAAGACGGCAAACTGATCGACAAAGGAAGCTATCAAAGATTGGTTGGAAAGCTAATCTATCTATCACACACTCGACCTGATATTAGCTTCGCAGTAGGGATGGTTAGTAGATACATGAATCGACCAACCAAAAATCACCAAGATGTTGTGTTCTGCATCCTTCAATATTTGAAACAAGGGTTGTTCTTCGGCAAGACCACTAAGCGACAGATAGAAGTTTTCACGAATGCGGATTGGGGCAGATCAAGAATGGATGGGAGATCCACTACAGGCTACCGCACGTACATTTGGGGAAACTTAGTCACATTGAGAAGCAAAAAACAAGCAGTTGTCTCCCGGAGCAGCGCCAAAGCTGAGTTTAGAGCTATGTGCCATGGACTTTGCGAAGGGATTTGGCTGAGAAGAATGTTGACAGCACTAAACATGGTCCAATAATTTTGAACAACGACGACACATCAGCTATTGAAATCGCCAGGAACCGGTGCACAATGAGAGAACCAAGCATGTGGAACTTGATCGACACTTTATCAAGAGAAACTAGAAAATGGGGAACTGTTACTGAAGTATGTGCCCTCCAAGCAACAAATATCGTATATCCTTACAAAGGCTTTGCCCAGGCAGGGGTTTGAAGAGTTAAGGTCCAACAGCTTGAGGGGGAGTGTGGAAATCGATCAGAAAGTTCCAGAAGTTCCAAGGAGATAATTGATGGATCTATTTAATCTTTAATTAGGAGAGTTTGTTAGTAATTTGATTTATTTCTTTTCCCTCAAATAAAGGCCAGTTAGTTAGTTAGTGGTATCTGGCTATAAATAGTTGTGTTTCTGGTTTCATTATTTAATTCAATCAATAAGAGAAAATCTCATTCTCTCCTGTTCATAATATTCTATAGAATCTTATCCATGATGAAGCTTTATGTATAGTAAAAATATGGGATGACGCTAGTCATATATTATGTGATTGTCGGATATAAATAAGCGTAATCCCAAATGTGTTGTGTTACAGAGAAAGAAAAAGAGTTGGTATAACTATATTGAGCAATAAGGCATCTACCTAAACCATTGTAACCTCAAATTCTAGAATTGCATTCGAAAAAATAAAATCACAACTTATATATATCCATACTCAATATGGGTTCCCAAGGCCATGCAGAAGTGTTCCAATTCAGCTTCAGTAACCACTCAGCATGTTGCATGCCTAGAAAATGTCACTTACAAAACCTAGTGTGGATCTAAAATATACAACTGTAAAGTTATTCTTTATAACTGAAAGTAAACAAAATCTCAGTAATTACCTGAAAGCCGCTGAGCCCCATCTTTTCCAAGATCCTTGCACATACCATCTTTTCATCAAAGTTACTAAAGATATCAAAGAATTCAAATTAAGAGATATGATCAGGAAAGGCGTGGAAGATATATGGAATATGATAAGCAACCAACATAAGTTCATCTGCTGTTGCATTCAGGGTGAAGAAGAACTCTACCTTCCTGCCAAGGCTTCTGGTGCAAGAAGTCCAAATCTGTCTATAAACTCAAAGAAAGGACGACGGGTAGGATAACCAGCACAACTGATTCTGATTGCCTCTAAAACACCCTAAGAAGAGAATAATTAGTCACATACAAAGGCAAAAGAAGGGATGCAATGCATGGCATAAGCCACCATACAATAGATGATAAAACAATTTAATATACTCACACCACAGCGCAATTGTTGCAAGATGTTGATGTTCTCAAATATGGCAGGTTTCAGTTTATTGTTTGGTTTCACACATCTAACGTAGTGAGGTTCTGTAGCATTTAGTGTCTCCATCAGTGATTGCAATTGAAGCTGCATCAGCATACAGTTGCATGTTAGCATACCAACATGCATAGTGAGGTAACTCACAATTCTTTTGAGGGGTAGAATTATGCCATCCTCAACAGTCAAACTGAGAAGGTCAAAATTGCATATCAACATATCACTCTTCTCTATTTCGAAGTTCTGAGGACACTGACATGACAATGATTTAAGTAAAGATACCTTGAAACGGGAACCTATTGATGAAAATTTAGAAGATTTGGACGACTCTTCAGCTACCGGAGGGAAAAGGCCAGCTACAAATGGACATTTGGAAACACTCAACAAGTCTTGGTGTTCAGGGACCACATAATCTTTATTTTTGTCAAGAAATTGATCAGATTGATATTGGACCTAAAAACACAAAATATTATTATATCGAAAATCACATAACATCTACAAGCACGGTTTGTCTAAAAATACATACCTCTCCAGCATAATGTGCAATTGTGAAATCTGTGCGTGACAACTTGGGCTTGATGAAGCGCTTGTGATTTCTGAAAGTCTGATAAAGCTTGTTTGAGAATGTCTCATGTGTCGACTTTGGGAACATGCTGAAAGTAGATCCATTGGTGAGAGAAAAGAACAAAAGTTCTACACAATAGTTAGAAATATAGCATCCTTTTGAAAGAATTTTAAATAAGATAACTCGAATCTGCACAAGCTGAGAAATGAAAAAGGTAATGAAGGAATATAAATTTTGAAACCATTTCTTGGCAAACACTTGAGTATTTGAGAATGAAATACAAAACTTTAAAGCCAGGGAGTATGTTATACCAAGCTTCATCAAGGAGAGCAATGATACCACCAGGTTTCTGCAATATAAATACAATTTAGGATAATTATATAGTTGAAATCATGAATAATACAGTACTCGAATGTGGCAAACCACTATATAAGCTAAAGAACGAAAACTGTGGGTAGATATCATAGAGTTTATGCATAGACAGAAATCCAAAGAACAACTTCCTCTTAATTTGTTCTTAAACCAATTCATGATGCAATTGAGAACTGAAAACAATGTTTTGAGGGGGTTGGAGTACCCTTGGAATTGTTGGAACATTTTGTTTCAACCAGTTTGCATTCCATATGATCCCTTCACTATATAATTTTGTGATCTTACTCATTTTAGTGGATGACAAAGCACTTCCTAATTGATAATTGATCTAACTTCATAGTACACACACCACAAAGTTTGTGGATCATCATACCATTTAGAACAAAATTGAACTCAAATGGACAAGTTCAACAGTTACAATGCCTGCAGTTATTTTCTCCAAGAAAAATTGGAACATAAATTTTCTATCAGAAGTTAGTGATGAGATATATACAGTTCACCCTTAATTTACTGCCTGGATATGTTATAGCTACATGTTGGTGCCTGGCTGCCTGCATGTATAACTATGATGGTAAAAGCAGGAGAGTAAGTTTTATAGCTTTTGGCCAAATTGATAAGCAGAACACTTGTTCCCCATTAAGATAATAATATTTATAAAAATAATACTATCAAGAATCTACGTTGGTTGAATCTCATACTACCATTAGTGCTTGTGGAAGCCCCATACCACACACAAGTTTAAAGCAGGTTCACCTAGAGGGCCATGTGTGTGAATGGGAATAGGGCTTCAACATTACTATTCCTGTATGAGTGCACTGAATTAGACAACATGCATTACACACAGAATAATGTTGAAAGCTAATAGAGAGAAACTAATATTCTAGTGGTTTTTTTTTTACTTTAAAAAAACACTAGAATATGTAGTAACTGAAAACAAACAATTAATAAACAAAGACAAGACAACTTAAAACCTCAACAATTAACAAAAAAACACAAAGTCCACGTTTACCAAAAAAAAACGCCAAAAGACTAGTTTATGTCACCAAGAAATAGTTAAAAACGCAGATAGAAGAATGTTTGATGTGCATCAACTCACATAACACAATATTAAAAAATTGATATTAGAAGATACAGTAATGTTTAGAGTTAACCATAATGTAAATGATAATCTAGAAGCCCTTATAGCCTCTTAAATGAGTAATTGCAGTTAGGATATCCTTTGGCAAATGAAATGATACTTTGGTAACTTCTACTGATTCCTCACTGTTAAAAAAATTAAACATACCTCCTACCCAGCACTTTAAGGGGTATCAGAAGGTTTGAGTGAATAAAGTACATATATATACTCAAATTTAACAAATCATTAGGACAACGATGAGTCTCACAATATATTTGAACATTTTAGTGCATAAATTACCCAGTGACCAAGGATCGGGAAAAAAAACTGAACCGAAAAAATTGTTGATTTTGTAGCAAACTTAACCCATGACATCTAACAAATATATTATGCTTATGAAATGCTTTTTTGGGTTGAATAACAAATGTAACCATCGAGTTATTTGACAGTTGCGCTTTGGCATAATGAGACTGATTTTTTAAATTTGGGAGGGTCCTATAGGGGAATGGGACAGGGAAGGAGTATGGTGATAATTTACCACCATTTGCCTCTCATTAGGCTTGAACCCTCACATGCCTGTGAAGAAAGTGATTGGGGAATACCCAGGTTGAAAGCTTGAACTTTCACAACAGGACATAATAGCAACCTGTTTTCTGAAGTCCACCCAAGAACCGTTGTGAAGTTTAACTTCAAATGGTCATGAACTTGGAGAAAATTTGTTGCTTCACTTTGGAATATGAAAACTGGCCAGCTTGGAATAAGAATGAATAGCATATTGTTACCTTCATGCATGCTTGCAAGATGGGACAAAAACATAAGCTGATAATTTTTAGCTATGAATGGGATAAACGCATTTAAAATTGATTATACCTTTTCAATGAGATCTAGAACATCTTGGTTATCAACAAATTCAATGTAGCTCCAATTGATAGCCTCTTTTTTATATTCTTCTTGTTCCATCTTAAAGACATGCTGTAATTTCAAACATGTCACCTTTTTATTGAAGTCTTTAACAACACCTCATGCTAACAATGATCAAGAAGATTAGACAATTACCTGATTAAAGTGTTGCTGCAGTTTCTCATTTGTGAAGTTAATGCAAAATTGCTCAAAGCTGCATGTGTATGTTCACATTGAGATAAAAAGAACTCAGATACTAGATGAGGGTAGACTTATAATCAGAATGGTGAGTTGGAATATTGCCAAAAGCAACTATTTTTCAAAAAGCAAATACAGCAGTGAAAGATAAATTCTGCCTTTGTCAGAAATATTCCTTTCAAACTTTATCTGGCAATAGAGCCACCCCCACCCCATTGAGTACTACACTACTACATTATAAAAGAGGAGCTAATAGTTTACTCCTTGACGTCAAACCAGCTACTTCTCAAATAGAAAATCGATACGAATTCTGTTACTTATTCAACCCCATTTTTTTTACAATAGTCAGTGCTTTTTATAAAGTTTAATGTCCTAGCTATTTTCATTCAAAAAATTTAAAATGAGATCATTTTAACTTGAAAAGGAACCGGTTTGACTTCTCAAAGTCACAATGGTACTTTTTTTTTGGAATGGAGAGAAAGCAACATGTGCTTGGATGCCACCTGTTGTTCTTAAAGCTCTCAAAACCATAGATGTCAAGGACGCCAATCAGACATTTTGAATTAGCATCTTGTCCAATTGATACATTAATTTTGTCAACCAACCTGAAAATAATGAAAAAAGGAATCTTAAAGACTAGAAGTTTATTCAATAGGGCTTTCTGATGAAATTCCTGAATTTAACTGATTCATACCAATCAAATAATCTGGAATATATTGTTTTAGCCAAACCATCCCTGCTAATTGCCGCACTAACAGGATCAAGACTCCTCTTAATAACTTCTTCAGGAGTGATCATCACACGTTTGCACAATGCATCTTGCAATCCAGCAACATCACACCTGACACAAGCTCATAAATTAATCAGCACATATAACAAAAAAAGGACTTGCAAACTATTAGGAATTTAAAACCAATAGTACCTAAGAAGTTCAGCTGTCATCTTAAGATGAAATTTAGCTGTGTCATTTTTTAACACTGAAGAATCAACCTCTTTCCCTTTGGCAAAGGCAATATTGCCAAGATGAAGAATAGCAGCAGTAACTCTGAAAATTGCTTCCTATGAGAAAGTAAGGGAGAGGTTATGCTCTTCCATATGGTTGCATAGAAAGAAAAAAAAAATTATGGGAACTATACCTGGTCGTCTTTACTTATTCCAACAACGTCCATGGCCCTCCTTGTGGCAAGATATTCAAGTCCGTCATTCACACCAACCAGCTCATAGCATTTTGACTGGTTAAGATAGTGAAAGGATTGCGGGTTTCCCAACTTATACTTCTCAACTTCCTAACAGCGCATGCAATAGTAATCAAATGTCGATAGAAAGATTTTGCTAGTCAAGTTTACTTATAAAATGTAGAAACTTCAATCACAGATACAGTTGTAGCAGGAAGATACCTCAGGTGGTGCTGCACAAAGAAGGTAAAAACAGTGATAGTTCCGCTCAGGGTCATTTACTTGGCAAACACGAGATCTTTCCAAGAGGTAAGTCCTGATGGCTGCTCCGGATATTCTTCCATGCTTATCAAATTGGATCTCAACAAACTTACCAAAACGGCTGATTGTTATCACATAAAAGAGGACAATGATGTCAAACCACAAGCAGAAGCATACAATTGAATAGAACGGTAACTCAATCTAATAACAAATTTACAGAACATAAAATTAAAATAACAGCAAATAATGGCTGTTTCTGTTGTGGTAGACTCCCACTCAACTTCTACTGGTTTGCATAATAGTTCAGCAAATAAACGAAAAGGCAACTAAAATAGGAAACATCGCCTCTCACAGTTACATGAGGATGAGCTAGTCACCTGGAGTTGTTATTTCTAACAGTTTTAGCATTGCCAAATGCTTCAAGAACTGGATTTGACTGCACTCACAGTGGTCATAGAAGTTTATCAGGATACATATAATGATATATACCCGTTAAGTGACATAAAATATAGAATAATTAAGAGGTTCTTTAAATATAGAACTATACGTCATGTATCATACTTCAAGGACTTGCTGTTCGACTGTGCGACCTTCAGTAGCTTTTCGGCCACCCAAATATGCAAGGAACCGCATAAGCATTTTGGTTGTCTCAGTTTTACCTGCTCCACTTTCACCACTCACCAGAATTGAATTGCTTTTTCCCTCATGGACCATGGCCCTGATTCCAGTAAAGATGCAACTACATGGTGAGCACCCGTGCATCCAAGAAAGAGAAGGTTATTACTTACCATTACGGAAATGATAATAACCTGTAAGAGGTATCTGCAATTGCAAATACATGGGGACTTAATTCTCCAAATGGTGCTCCCTTGTATTGTTGCATCATATGAGCATCATACAAATGAGGTAACTTTTGGAACGGGTTGATTGCAATTAAAATGTTTCCGGTGTAAGTCTGCCATGGTTTGAAACAAGTAAGGATCTATCTGTTGTAGGTCTCTGTACAGAAGCAAGAGAATCTTAGAATATAACATGAGATGAAAGCGTACATAAATTTCATTAAGTTCATATCTGATTCTTAAGTTCTGCAAGACTCCTGGCTCATGCAAATAAGATAACTTCGTCATATCATCAACACCGCCAGCAGGAGCTTCTGTATCCTTCGGATATACTTTTGATAAATTAGCAACAACCTGAAAGAGAGCCCACAAAATGAATCTCATGCTGCTACATGTATTTAGTCTAATATAAAACAGTCGGGCTTTAGTACAACATTAAAGCTTTCTAATATCATGGAATTAACACCATTACCCTCTTCACTATTTATAATAATGACGAAGAGCAATAATTTTCTTCTTAAATGAAACTAAATTTTACTGTTCACTGCAAGCAAACTGCAAAAAAGAACTTCTTTTTTATCCATTATCAAACGAAAAGATTTCTACTCAGTTGTCTGAAGATCTGCTTTAACACCAAAAACCGGGGGGTGGAGGTAGAGGGGATGATTCAAAAAAGTTGCATTTCACTGCAACTTAAGTGTCAGTGACAAAAATTTCTTTACCTCATACAACCTTATAACAACCTCTAATCATCACTATGTAGCATGTTGATTCTACATCAATTGATTGTGCTGGTTTGCCAAAGGAAGTCACTAAATTGGCAAAACTTTTATGCAGCAGGTAGATTTGTGCAGCAGTGCAGGTGTGTTTATACGTAGAAGTTAAGTTTGTTTGATTCAAGTTATGTTCATTAAATATGGTAATGTTATAACTAAAAGCTTCAATTTGAAGGGGGGGGGGGGGGGGGGGTATAACTAAAAGCTTCAATTTGAAGCCAGAACTAGGACGCCAAACTTGGCTGTTTAGTATTGGACCGTACACATTACTGGATATAGACAGAACCAGAGTAACCAGGCAGTTGAGTGCACTTGCAAATAATAATTAATATTGGTGGTCTTGTTGATATTTTAATTTTCATCGTTTGCACAAATATCCTTTTATAATGGGCCATAATGGGGATGCCATCAGCCACTCACTGATAAAATCATATACAACATTAAGCGTAAAACATGATCATAAGATAGGCTTTGAAATAGAATATCAATGACCAACCGTTTTCCCATCAGAAGTCTCAACCTCCACTTCTTTCCCTTTAGTCTTTTTGACCTGCCCATCAATCCATGCTTGTGCTGGATCTTCAACCCAAACATGAGAGCCTACTATTATATTCACCTTAGTGCTCTGTAGTCATACAAATCAGTCGGTACATTTGAATTAAAAAAGAAAAAACTGGCAATGCATGCAATTTGCCTAACATGCCATATGTAATTATGTATCTATGTAAGATGTATCAATGGATGCAAGTGTGGGTCAATGCATTATGTGTGCACTAATGTACATGTGCATGTATAACAGTTTTCGTCATGAGTTCCATGCGAGCAGACAGCCAACTATATAGCAACATGCATACTAAAATTTTTGCAGACAACCTTTGGCTAAAGAATAGATGGTCTCTACGGTTAGCTTTAGCTAGTACTTGCATGATGTCATAATCTTGTAGCTAATTGAGTAACTCATATACTCAACCATGGTTTTTAGTGAAAATTACCACTAAATTGTGAATTATCACAGTTTCATGCATGGTTGAAATGGTGGAGAATCTACTCTTCTAGTTTGGATAATTGTATATTACTTCTTCTCTTCTAAATTGTGTTCCCACTTCCGCCATCATGAAAATACCACTTATATAATTGATGAATACTTAGGCATATATATCTGTAAAAGAGGTCACTCTTTTGAAAGGATCTCTATTTACTGTTAGAGCATAAATCTGTTGGATACAAGATCTAGAATACTGAAGGTCAAAGTTGAGAAAGTTAAAGCTGAAGAAAGTCAAATCTCATTAAAAGTCAAAGTCTATTTTGTAACAAGTCAAACTCAGTTGTATTTTGTATTTGTATTTTCCTTGTATTAGTTGTAGGTATAAATACTTTTTCTCTTTGTATTTTCAGTAGTTAGTAAGAAGTTAGTAGAATTATGAATTCAGTTAGAGAGAGAATACGTAGAGAGAGAGAGAGAGTTCTAGAGAGAGAAAGTGTAAAGAATTGAATTGAAAGAAATCAAACAGGTAATTTGATTGTTAAATCTTGTTTGTTTGATTGTAATTGTGTAGAAACTAGAATCTGGAAAACACATTTACCATAACACAGTTTTACCATCATGAAACTATCACTAAAGTAATTAAGGACTACTTAGGCATAGACATATAGTCATTTATAATCTGAGTGAATCATGTGTTCTTGATTCAATACACCAAAAAGAAGATGAATCATTCAATGTCCATAGTCGACTATATATTTCTTGTTGTAAAGAACTCCCTCGCTCCACCTAGAAAAGCACTACTTTGTCTTTGAACGTACAAACATGCAATTTTTCAACTTCTAAACTGACATCAAATTGAATGTTTTTTACAACACTTGCTGATTACATTATGCTTTATAACAATTATCACAGACAGAACAATAATGGCATATAATTCAAATACCGTATCAAAATTCAAATGTTTAACATCACAAATCATATGTATATCTCAATTATCAAGGTTTCATGATGTTCTGAATATAAATCCATAGCAGCAAGAATAAATAAAACATATTTCACCTACCATTTTGAAACTTCAAGGAAACCTTAATTTTCCACGAAGTATCTGTATTCTTCTTCTTTTTCACAGATAATCAGTTTCCTCATCGTCTTAAACTTGCTGAGGAGCACTCATACCATTCTTGGAGACCCTGATTGATCTGCATTGCAAGACCTGAAAATTTCCCGGCATATTTTCAATGAATTCGTCAGATTGATTCTCATTTTTCTTCTTAGATCTTCATAATTTCCTCTTGTTCTTTTTCCATTTCTCTCCACTTTTCTCTCTCTCTCTCTCTCTCTCTCTCTCCGTTTCTTACCACTTCCGTCTCTTCGTTGTCTCCTTGTTTGTGAAAGTGACATTGTTCAATAGCTCCTGTGAACTCGGATTCTCTCTCTACCAAATTTCTCGCAGATTCGTGGCTATGAAACACACACACACACACACTACGTCTCGCTTTTCCCATTTTCTCCATGGCCAACTTCGACAGAGGTTTCTTGGCAATGGCGTTCGGGTCATTCTGCCCGTGTTGTGTTTCCGTTAGAAAAACTTACCTTTTACCCCTTCAACCATTGCCAAATTATTGTTTTAGACCTTCTACTATTAACTTTTACCATTTCTTTTTTTAACTAATATAACATTATCAGTTTGGTCATGCACCGATTCGGAACCGCTAAACACTCGCTTAACGGTGTGCATCGAGCCGAGGAAAATTCGAGCTTGCATGGCTCAAGACTCGAATAATGAGGAAATATGTGGGCTCTAGATTGGCTCATTGTTTGCCAAGCCTAAAACGTTGTCACCTGGGTTTAAACGGCTTGTATAGTGTAATATCGAGTCTTCGCTCAGGATACAAGTACTTATATAAATAACACTGCAAATTCCATCGGTTGATTTGTTTAATGGCTCGACTCATTGAGTTGTCAAACATGAGTCATATTACGTTTATGCTCAGCTCAGCTCAAATAATGAAACGAATTGTCATGAGTTGGTTCGAGTTGCCAAACTTTTTGACGAGTTTGCCCTTAAAACAGAACAAATAAACCAGTTTGAATAGAAGTTCTAGAAATTCTAAATAAACTAAACTAAATTAACATTTAACTTTATGAATGATGTAATAAAATATAATATACTGATTAAATGTTAAAAGTTACTGTTTTTAAATAGCACAGGAGTATCAAGACCATCTCCAACCTAGAACCAAATGCCATTTTTTGCACCACCATTTTGTTCCAACCTAACATCAAATCTTACACCATTTTGACATTAGTGAATAGTATAACATTTACACCAATTTGGTATTGAAATATTTTAATTGCAAATTGATCCCTCAAGTTTGGTACTTATCTAATTTTTAGTTTATTTGTAATTAAATGATATTTTTTGGTTATAATATTTGTTAATATTATATTATTTATGATATATTATAAATTCCGGTTTTTATATTTTAAACTATTTTAAAACACGATAACATATGTAAAATAAAACACACCATTGACACACACACACACACATATATATATATATATACATATATATATATATATATATATTACAATATGAGAAAATAAAATAGTATTTGATTCGAAACTAAATATATACTAGTAATTTAATTTGGTTACAATTTAGAACATTATAGTTTATAAAATTATTGTAACAAAAATAAGTTATAGGCTGTGATCACCGGTCTGTAGGTATCAATGGTACCTCGGGCCAGTCCTAGTGCAGCTCAGGTCGTGGGAGTGTCGGCGATTTCTTGGCGTCAAATGGGTGGGAAGCAGTCGGCCTCACATTAGATCTTCAGTGCTGGCAGCGGGTGTTCGTCTCTCACGAACTCCGTGGTCACAGACGACTTCCCGTTTCGTTTTCTTTTTGTGACTTTTTGTATTGTTGATAGCTCGTTTTAAACTGCTGGAGCAGACCTGGATATGGGCTTGTTTCACTCTGTTGTATCCTTTAATTGTTGTGATAATAAAGTTTCTGCCGTTCAAAAAAAAGTTATAGGCGAATTTGTAAACAATTAATATGTATAAGGGTATATTGAAAATCTATATCAATTAGGAATAAGAAATATATTTGAAATATTTTATTTAGTGATTAAAATGATGTAATGGGTTGGATATAAATTAGTGTTTACACTAAATTTTAAATCATTTTAATACAAAAAAATATTTAAAAAGGATATAATAATGCATTATCTTCATAGTCCAAAACCAAAAATATTGTATTTTTAAAGATAAAAGTCACAATTTTTTAACTTAATTGATTCTTTTCGTTCTTTGTCTTATTTATATTTTAAACAACGTTTCGTTATTAATTAAAAGATATATAGAAATTTATTATTTCCTATTATCATATCAAAAAATTTAATTATTAGTAGCATAATTCATTATTCTAACATTTCTCAAAAGAAGTTTAGGTCTCTATGATGTTCTCGAATTTGATTTTAAACTTGCCCCATTTCGACAACGATTGCATTAGCATAAAGCATGTTTTCAGTCATACACGCACAAGTACTCAATTTCTTTGATTTTAATTATAGATTGGTAGAGTGATATTGCTATATTTGTAGTACGAATTGCATGGCTAACACAATTATGAATATTATAACCACGCTTCATGTATGAACAAACAAACTTTGTACCATTTCACTTAGTCGATTGTGGTGAAGTCAACAATGCATTCGGCAGATTATCCACGTCACGAGTTAGATGACAAAATAATTCTCCGCACTACTTTTTTACAATTAAATACTATCATTTTGTGAAAAGCTGGTTATCTTGCAGAGCCAACAAAAGATCCTCAAATCGCACTGCCTGTGAAAACAAACAAGTTTTGTACAAACAACTTACGTAGAAAAGATTTTATATTTATGTCAATGGACTCGTGACATCCACGTTAAATTAGTTAAGAAAGCCCCAACTTATATTCGTTGGCAAATTGAGTATTTTGTATACATACATTATGTTGATACTATATTTTATTAATGAGGTATTTTAAATTTTAAGTATAAATAATTGTTAAATTATATGTTAAAATAACCATATATTAATAAAACCGATTAGAGCTCTTGTGAAAAAATCATCGTGACTTATAAAAAGTAATATTAATTTCTTATTTTACTTTTTAAAAGGTGAAATGAAATGTATTTAGTCCAAAATGAGAAAATGGAAATACTACTTTATAGTCAAAAGAGTTCGAGAATGGGGATAATTTCTTCAAAGCTTTACCCCATTTACTGGTATAATTTTTGTTTTAATAGCAAATAATTTCAGCTTGTTAATTTATATAAAAGAATTATATTTTATTTAATATAACAAGTTAAATGGATAATATTAGAAACGAGCCAAATGAATAAAAGTCATTTCTTGGTTTTCGAATTATTATTTTAGTAATGCTTTTTATAACCATGTTTAATGATTTTACTAATTTGAAAAAATGAGTGCTCATCAAATTAGGGGTGTAAACGAGTCTATCTGAATTGAATATTCAATATAGGTTATTTGAGATTGGTTCGAAAAAGTTATCGATTGGATAATGATTAGGGTTCCAGCTCGAATATTTTGAAGTTATCCAGCTCGATGCTCGTTTATGAGCTCGAATTCGCGATCGATTATCTCGTTTATTCACTCGAGCTTGATAATTTTTATTTTTTACTGTATGAGTTATGAATCTATAAGAATATTTGGCTCGAAAGAATAGATGTTCAAATAGCTCAACTCGACTTAACTCGAAAAATTTAATCGAGTTATCGAACTAGCCGAGTCGAACTCGACTCATTAAGTTAAACAAGTTTTATTGTATTTGAAATCGACTCGAGCTCGATAATTATATATTAAGCTTAAGCTTGAGTAGCTCGTTAAAAGTTCAAAATGTTTAACCTAAAGCCAACCAGACCCGTCTTAAGAATTATTGGTAACCAAATTGTTATACATTGAATAATACCTTTTTTAGAATCTTCAACATATTTTTTATAATATTTAAAGTAGAGAAGTAAAGTATTAAATCTTAAAAATTAATATCATGTAATACTATAATGGTTACATTTTTCTCGTTTTAGTAAACATAAACATTTGACCCGTAACCACATGGGTTGTGACGTACTGGTAAAGCTTTTGGGGAATGTAGTGGAAAATCTCATCTACCCAGGGTTCAAATCCAGGCGTTGCCAAAGCCCTTGTGGCCATTGAGGTTCATCTACGATGACTCCAGGACATTCGCGGTCGCCCGGGGATTAGTCGGTACGCGTTAGCTGACCCGAAAACTCACGGTTACCAAAAAAAAAACATTTGACCCGTCTGTTAAATGTTAATCATACGTGGTTAAACATATTCACTTTAATTATTTATTACACATATATATGATAGAATAAGTAACTGATAAATTATTTTCGAGTTTGCCATGTTCACACTGCTTTTAATTCCGAATTTTAACCAAGCTTAACAATCATTAAAACGACCCGTCAAGTTCATAGAAACAACTCAAAACGGAGTTGGTACCTTATTTCGTAAACTAAACCAAAATCATTTTCGGGTTGAATTTGGTTTCGTTGGTTCAATTCAATGAATGTATCAACATCGAATGTAGGCTGCTAAGTTAATATTCTACAAACTTTGCATCAACAAAAGATTAATCAAGTTTGAAATTACCATTTTGTCCCCGTCAAAGTGTTGCAAAAAGTCAACACTGCCCCTCTCTATATTTAGACTGAAACCACATATCTTCACATGCACCTAAATCATCGATAAACTGTGGGCCAAAAGACCATGGAGACGAGCGGCAGCAGTGCTACGACAACAAAAGGTGAAGAGAAAGGTATCAAGGTGAAGCACATCTCAAGCCCAGTTATGGTGGAAGCAAAAGATCCTTCCGAATTTAAGCAAATCGTACAACGTTTCACCGGCCAAACACCAAAGCAAGCAAACTTCACCACCACCACCACCACCACCGTAGAGCCCGATTCTCAAGCCTTTAGCTCGAGTTACAAACCTTCAAGATCAACGAACCCACAAACCGAAATCTACAGTTGGTCTTGGAAAGAGATTGCAGACAGGCATAGTCATTAGCAGGTGTGATTTGACATATTGCTTTTTGTTTCCCACGTTCGTGCATGAAAACACACTTTGTTTCGTTGCTTTTCCTTGAAGTTCTATATGGATAAAGCTGACTACGTAGATTAATTTGTTTATATAGATTAAAAAAATATTTGTTTCAGAGTTTTTTTTTATATAAATGGTAGAAGCGTGTTTTTTAACTAGGAGGGGCAGTTTTGGAAAAACTTTGACTTTCTACATAACCCCCCCCCCCCCCCCCTACAACTTACCGAATAAACCACTTTATGTATTATTAAGCCACCATCAAACAGCCATGTATAACCGACCAAATAAATTGCAACTCCAATTAGACTCGCTAAGCTATTATAATCAGGTCCTTGGCATGTATGCATGCACTACAACAAAAACAGCTTTATAAGACGTAAAATAATGTCTATACTATACATTATCATAGATTGTTTTATATAGAACTTAAATTTATATGACCAAATAATACATATCTTATGCAATTATGTTACAAGTTAATAGATAGTTTTTGGATGCTGTAACAAGTTATCAGCACAATTTTGAAAAAAATATTAGTTTTTGTATATGACGTTATTTGAAAAAATATAACAAATGTCCTGTTTAAAATGTTCATAGAATATGTAGTTGTTTTAACGTACGGCCTCGGGTGGAGATTTTTGCAACGGCGCCTCTAAGACCATCCGAAAACAAGGACAATAAAAGAAACACAAGAACACCGAAACCTATGAAATTTACAACAGAATTAAACACGACTGCGATTCATAATCCAGCAACATAAAAACACGAGACACGAGTTTCAAGCGATTACCGACACCAAAATCCATTTATAAGCTGTTTAACAAGTTATTTTCCAGATCTCTACTCTTCTGATGATCATCACCTAGTTCTGAAACTAAAATCTAGCAGACTTTCATATAATATAATGCTCTAAAACACCAAGTGTAGAAAAAACATCAGTTACCTTCATCGGCAGATTTCAGGTAAAGCGTCTCGCCACCACCATCGCCGCCACAGCCACGTCCTTCGGTGGTGGACCCCGAAAGTCCGATATCCTGCTTACGTGAAAAGTCAGGGAACCCACCTATGCCTAGGTGTCCACCACCACTGCCGCCAGCGGTGCTGTCGCTTTGTAACATGTGAAGTCCACTGCTTCCACCACCGCCACTGGAGTTCATTCCTAGCTGGCTGTGCATGGCGGCCTGCTGCTGTAGCGACGAGTACTGCTGCTGGCTGTAGAGCATGGATGAACGAGCGGCCATAAGTGCTTGTGGCGACATTTGTTGAACTTGTTGGTGTTGCTGCATGTAATGACCGCTCGGCTGCATCATCCCACCGAGCGGGTACTGCATTTTCAATGGTACACAAGTTAAATTTCGAAACATAAGACCAACCATCTTCAACTGAAAGTACTAAAGATAGCACTTAAATTTTCACTATTCATCAGAATAACACTAATTATCTCCAACCGATTAGTGCTAAATTATAGTACCCTTTGTATATTTGACATAAATTTATTAATTTATCATTATGATTATAATTATAATTATTTCTAATGTTATATTTAATTAGTCTTAGCAAATTAGTTTATTTTTTATTTTTCATATCTTACTTAAATATAATAATATTTTGTGTATAATAATTAGTTTTAGAAAAATAGTCAAATTTATGCTTCTATATTTTACTATCTAATATATGGGTTGAGGCATTTTGTTTACAAACTTTCTAATTTGTTAGAATTTCAACCAATTAAAACAAAAGATGTATCAAAATGACATTTTCTTTGAGTTAAAATAGGGTTCATCCTTGTCGTTCAAAGTTTCAAAGTGTGCTAGTGTGCTTCAACACGAGCTATTTTCGATCCATCAAGAAGGCATTTTAGCACTTTTTTTAGCGGTTTCCCCAGAGATCTTTATCATTAATGCAACCTTCATTTTGCTCATTCATGGAGTTGTATTTTGTACGTCTAAGAAATTTGATTATCCACCGTTAGTCAGTAATGTGGGTTGGATCAGTTGGAGATGACCTAACATATATGCATTTAACAGATGCTGTTTGGTGTGGCTGTGCGTATTTAGCTGTGCAAACAGACAACAAAACGGGCTGTCCTAATAGTACTTAACAATCTAAAAGTTTTAGTACCAACAACTATGCGCCCTATACAATGACGTTACAATAAGTTGTGCAAAGAAAGTTAGCGGACCAAACAAGTTCTATCGACAAAGTTCGGCAATCTAATATTCTATTCGCCCCAAAATAAATAAATGTCCACAATGAAAAAGCCACAATTTTATAAATATTTCTTAATTTCTCGTAATTAAGGTAGAATTTTAACTAAATGACAATTTTACACTTAATAATAGACGGAGTAATAAATTTCTTAATTTATCGTAATATAGGTAGAATTGCAAAGTAGGCACTTGTTATTTTAAAGTGGACACTTGTTTAAAGACAAACTAAAATAGAAATGTGAACATTCAATACAACAAAACTGAGTTTATAGGATGCCAACAATGTCTAAGGGTCTGTTCGTTTGTGACTTAATAGGCTGTATAGTAGATATGGCTGATTCGCACAGCCATATCTATGTGTTCGGAACCGGCTTATTTGGTCAGCCGATGGCTGAATCGGTCAGCTAGAAAAATAAAGTCCCTTGTATTCAGCCATTTATTTACCTTTTTATTCCTTTTTTACCCTCCACCCTCTATTATCTTTATTATCATTTACCCTAAAGTTTGTACAGCTCACACGCCTCATCTCCCTCAACAAACCTGAGACCTCCTTCACTTCTACTTTCTTCACCATCATCGGTCTAGCATCCAACCCTCGTCGCCGGTGTTCAAGCCATCGTCGTCACCGGTGTTCCAACCGTCGCCGGTGTTCCAGATGGGTTTTGTTGCTGAAGAAAATAAAACTTCTTTGTGTTCCAGATGGGTTTGAGATGGGGTTCCAGATGGGTTCCAACGGTTGCCCACTTTGTCTTCTACACATGGGTTTTGTTTACCGTTGTTCCAGATGGGTTTTGTGGACCTGTGTTTTTTGCAGCTCCTCCTTCCTGCCATCATCAATGGCAGTCTCCAAAATACCATCCAAGAGAGTAGAGACCTGTGTTTTTTTTTTGTTTTTTATTCACGCTGCCGCATCAATGGCGGTCTCCACTTTTTTCTTTGATTTTTTTATCCAACAACTTTGCCTTTCTTTGAGGGTTTTTTATTTGTTGTTAATATGATTGATTTATATAAATTTGTTGTAAAACAATTGTTTTACTATTTGTTTGTTATTGTTTAATTTACATTTTGCTGTAAATTGTGTTGTTTTGTAAAATTTCTTCAACAAATGTTTAATGTAAAACGAAAAGGTAAAATGGTCATTTCGGACATTCAGACGGTTTATTTAGCACAACAACCGAACAACTACTTATCTGTTAACACACAGACAGCTATATCCATAGTTATATCTATATCCATACAGGTCTTAACAGAAAACGAACCGAACAACACCTAATTGTTCTAACAGACCGTTTAATAGGTACTTTATAGGACCAAACAGTAACGTGTCGTATCTAAATGTGTTGTAGTAAGTTCATAGGACACTTTTGAGCCAATTAACAAGTTTTTTTGAACATTTTAGAAATAAAGCGGTGTAATAGCTACTTTATAAGACACTTTTAAGAAATCTCCTATAGACACATTTTTTTATATATTACTTGTTTTTACAAGACATTACTTGTTTTTATATGTTACTTGTTTTTACAAGACATTTTTACAAGACATTACTTGTTTTTATATGTTACTTGTTTTTACAAGATATTTTTTCAAATAGTGTCCTATAAAATAGCTCATATGACCCTTTACTATAAGAAAGTCCTAATTGAAAGCTTTTAAGATGTCCAAAAGTGTCCTATAAACTCATTACAACACAACACTTTTAAATATGACTTTTATCGTTTGGTCCTATAAACGTATTCACACTTTTAGATAAGACACTTTCGTGTCCTATAAATTCAAGTCTTATAAAGCACCCTTATTGGGACACTTACACTTAGGCTTTTAAAAAACCTCTTAATGGCTCTTAAGTCTGAAACATTTAAGACCTTTTTACACACCCCCTTTTATTAATCATAACTAAAATAAGACTTCAGACTTTAGACCTCTTAAAAAACAAACGGCATCTTAGACATTTTTTGCGGCCTATAAATCCAAAATTTTGTTGTAGTGACTTCTTTAGGTACAAAGGGAGTTAAACACAAGAATAAATTATAAATTGTCGTATTAGTCTTTTATACAACACTTTTGAAAAGTGTCCTACAAAAATGGCTAATATGACCCAAAGTTGATGGTTTTAAAAACCTAAGTCCTATTAAGTACTTTATTACGTCCCCAACGGTCAACTAGATGTCCTAAAAAGCCCATTGTGAAGATTCCATCAACTATCGCACATAAATATTCCATCATCAGGGTTTATAAATCGGGCGTACGCTATGAAGCTTTGTACCTGAGAATGAGTTGCAGGTGCCTGCGGTTGAGAATCAGCAATGGCAGCAAGGTACATAAGGTTCCTCTGAAGCTTTGCCTGGTTTCTGCCACAAAACAACGATTTAAAACAACTCGATTCGATTATTATATTCGAAGTACAATGACTAGAGTATAAAAAATATGAACTTTTCAAGATTCTTTTAATGTTAAACGAATACAGAAAAGAAATGAAAACACTTACTCTGCACAGTCGGTCATTTTCCCCGTGTTTTGGCTCTCCACTATTTTCAGAATCAGAGATTTGTTCTCATCGAGGTACTGCACATACGAGGAAGAAAATTTTAGCACAAACATAAGGTTTTGAAAGTACGTTACACAAAATATAAATTAAAAAAACAAAGTATATTGCATTTTCATGCAATTTTCTCTTCTAGTAACTTCTAGACTATTAAAAACTTTTTATCAAACTCGGGTCAAGATCATTAACATTTTTGTTTTTATGGGTTTTTCCAAACTCGAGGGGACATGTATCCCTACCGCCCAAATGGACGATTTTTAATTATACATGTCTTGAAGAAAACTGAAACATTTAACCCTACTGAAGATGATGCATGTACTCTTATTCCCAATGTTTGCATTATTTGTCCAATTAATCAATAAAAACAACCTTTTGCCCTATTCAAGATGAGACATATAAGCCAACTACTCAATGGGGCATGTTTGCATTAATTATTTGCTCAAAATTCTTGAATAAAAGATGAAAACTTTTTTCCCTAACCAAGATGTGGACCCATCATATTACCCCCCCCCTCCTTGATCCAACGGTCGGGTGATCATTTGAGGTGATCATTTGAAACCCCTATCGGTCACTTCGATAGCGTGCTTTTCTTTTAATTTTTTCCCTTGTGCAAAATAAACAGGGATCTTTGTTTAAAGC
Organism: Arctium lappa; assembly: GCA_023525745.1. Lineage (NCBI taxonomy): Eukaryota > Viridiplantae > Streptophyta > Magnoliopsida > Asterales > Asteraceae > Arctium > Arctium lappa. Next base: position 28,087,508 of record CM042050.1, read on the forward strand.
AAATTTATGAAGATCGTCAAACTCGTTTCTTTCTTTAGGGTCTGCGTACATCCTACCACTTGCCCTGCTTTCGAGTGAGATATATTGGGTTCATTCACTTTTAACGCCAATATCATGGTTTCCCATATTTGGAATGCAAGTTATGTGATTGTTAGACCGTCTCTAACCCTAGCACAAAAAACACCATATTGGTGGGGCCATCATTAACACCAAAAATTGCTTCGACTCCAACTACAACCCTTAGGGCTTGTTTGTTAGCAGCTTAACGAGCTTAATGAGACTCACAGCTTATCTGGTCAACTATATACGACGACGGTTTGGTAGCAGCTTAATGATATAGAAAGTTGTTTATTCAATAAGTTTCTAGGGGAAAGATTTATGCATAAAGCCAAGTTTTTTTTCCAAAAAAACCCCTCCAATACAAAAACTTCCACCATCTATACAGACATAGACAGATTAATCACTAAGACAACTTTACTCATACAGGACTTGAGGAAAACCAATCGAACAAATCAAACAACCCCTTATAAGCTGTTTGAACATGATCACGTCATATATGTCGTTTCTCTCCCATCACCGGCATCGTTGGTGATTATCTAAGATGACCTAATCACCTAGATTTTTTAGGCCCCAAACCTAAGAACCTACATTTCTCACAAGAAAAGCACCAAAACCCTATTACTTTTTTTCATTATTTCGCAAAAAGCAGGAACCCAGATGCCCTAAAGCTTTTCAGCATCTGAAGCTGAATGACTGATTTGTACAACACAGCTGGATACAATATTCTACTCTATACCACTAATATGCAAAAGTCGAACTAGGTCTAGCAACACAATCTTTGAATCCTATCTTGTTTTGCTGATCTAATCTTGCACTGATATCTTAATCTGCACTCAAAACGAAGATATATATATATATAATTATATATTTTTCCAATGATATTTAGAGATAAAGCTAACAAGATACCTGGACAGCAGAAAGGCAACATATAAATCAATAGGGCATCCAATACTATTAGACTATATATATATATATATATATATATATATATATATATATATTAGCATGCATAAGCATAGATATTGATGAAAATAAAGAATGTTTAATGCAGAATCTTGACTCACAGATTACCAAGAGGGTAATATAATTTATTCCCTAAACCCAAAATATTTTAAAGAAAATTTCCCAAATAATTTAACAAGAAATAACAACATGGGATTTGCATTTTTTGTATTTTCCCCCCTATGAAATCATGTTCTTTATGACAAATATTTCCATTATTTTCTTTAAAAGAAACCACATTAAAAAGATTCATTTTTATTTATTTTACAGTTTAGCAAGTCCAAGAAAACATCATCAAAGTGAATGAGTAAACAAAATCAAACTCAGAAACAAGATAAAGGAACAAACATACAATATAGACACATGTAAAAGCATGGTTTTTATGATGAAATATATAAAAGTGATGATGAGGGTTATATGTATGTAAGGAGGGAAACTGGTTGCAGATGAAGAAACAAGCAAGAAAAAGTCATGGAAAAGCCAAAAAGCAAAAGGGAAGACAAAAAAAGATCAGTAAAGAAAGTTGAACACAAATTAAACCCACACACAGGAACTGGACTCATTGAGTATGTGAAGTGTGATGTGAGTGAGATAGAGAGAGAAAGTGAAAATGAAAAACTGTTTTGAAAGGAAGAAATTAAAAACTCATAATAACCTGTTGAATGTGATCAGTAGTAACGCTGTTAGTTGGATAATAGGCTGCCATCATGGGCTGCATCTGCATCAGGTGCTGCTGCATTATATATATATATATTTCCTCTCTTTTTATACTACAACCTTCTGCAACTATACTCCCACTGTTATACTTTCTCTCTGTGTGTTTCTCTCTCTATATATAGTGTGTAAGTATATATCTGACTGTAGAAGGGATAGATGGAGGGAAGACTAAATACTTACTGCAAAGGGGAAATGAATAGGGCTCCACAGGAGGAAACCCTTTTTTTGTGTGTGTTGTTGTGGTTTAAATCAGGTTGGGCTCAGTTGTTTGAGAAGCTTTGATTGAACCCCAAGAGGTAGCAGAGAGAGATATTAAAGGGTGATAGATAGATGGATGGATAGCAGAAGATTGATCAAAGAAAACAAAAAAGCAACAGGCTTTTCTCAGTGTATGTACTACTCTCTTTGGTTATATAGCTGGATTTGGTGGTGGTGGTGGTGGTGGTGGTGGTGGGATGAGAGAGAGAGAGAGAGAAATCATAAATTCACACTAGGGTTTAGGGGTTTTGGTACTTCTGTAAAAAAAAATTATTCTCTCTTGAATTTCAAGTCGGTATAAAATGGGTGTTTGTCCAACGTGTGCTTTTTTAAGAATACGATAAGGGTGTGTGTTTGGTTTGCAGATTGGACGGTACGGAACAAGACAAAAACTCATTGTCTCATGATATGGGACAGGATAAAAATTTACTGTCCATGTTTGGCACGACATGGGACAGGGATAAAGACTGTACAAGGTGGGACAAGATGAAACAAAAAATGGTATTTTCTTGTTCCATCAAAATAGGTGGAACAACATGGGATAAAAGTGAGACATAAACTAAAAATCATTGATTTACCGCTATTTGAGGTATGATCCTAATATGGTATTAGTCTTAAGGGTCACCACTACCCATCGCCGCCATTACCACCATCGGCGGCCACCAGTAGCCACCGCCAACCACCATCGGCCACCTCTACCTATTTCTCCACCATAACAACCCCATTCACCACCTCCACAACCATCGGCCATCGCCACCATCACTACCACCGTCGACCACCTCCACTAACATTGATCACCACCACCATCAACGGCCACCGATAGCCACCACCAACCATCGTCGACCAAAAAAAATTGTCGACCACTTCCACCTCTTCCTCCACTACATCCACAACCACCGCCTATCGCCACCTCCACCGATCACCACCACCCATTGTCGCCACCGCCACCGACGCTTACCGCCAACTACCGTTGGTGACCTTCGCCTCTTCCTCCACTACAATAACCTCTATTACCCCTGTCCACTGCCACCACCACTACCATCGTCGGCCACCTATACTTCCACCACATCAACCATAACAACCACCTACACCACCACCATCCACTATCTTTCACGTTCTTCACAACTACTGTCCTTCACGGGCCACCTATCACATTTATCTTTACCTGTCACTGCAACTATGCATCCGCCAATTCATTAAGATCTTCCAAATTAAATCAAATATATTTTCTTTATATGAATCAGATTTTTTTCAACTACCATCAATTATTTCAGATTCTTCATTCAAATTTCCTACCCTTGTTTTTCTATGTATTTATATGTATGAAAATCGTTTAAAAAATAAAAATATTTTTTTAATTAAATTATTTAAAGATATACTTTATTTGTGTTATTTATAACTATTATATGATATATAAAATCATCAAAAAACTTTTAGGGAAATTTGTCCAGTCCTATCCTATTCAGTTCTAGTCATACCAAACATAAGACAGACATTTGTCTTGTCTTGTCTTGTCCAGTCATGTCCTAGTCTCTTGTTCTGTCATGTCCAGTTCTGTCCAGTTCAGTCTCGTTCAATCATGTTTGCGTATCACACACACTACCTAAATGTACTCGTATATATTATTAAATGTATTATTATTTAAATTATCATTTTAGTTTTTCCTAAAATAAATATTTAAATGATGAAGAAAATTCTTTTTTTAATGATTAATGATAAAACTATCATTTTATTAATTAAAAAAATATAACAATCATACATTCATAAAATTGTTTGTCCTTTTTATTATTGATATTTATTTTAGAACAAAAGAAATATTAATTTTCTTTTCACATGTATTTTTATTAAAAGTTAACTATGTGTCCTTTTTGAAGATTTATGTTGAGAGTTGGGACGAATGAAGTATTAGTTTTTTTTTCACATGTATTTATATTAAAAGTTATTTTTTGTATTTTATTTTAATTTACGATTTAACATGATTTTAATATAAGTATTTTTTTTACATTTTTCTAAAATAAAGAAAACAGGGAAGAGATAAAAAAAAAATTCTATAAGTTTGTCAAAAATTAAAGAATGAATTACAAATTTGGTCCCTATGATTTATCTGTTTAACATTTTGAATCACTATTTTGAAGTATTTATAGATTACATTCTTGTAATTTATAATTTATAATTTATAACGTATATGGTCCTTATTATTAATTTCGTTAGATTTTATCGGTTAAATAGGTTAATTAAAAGAAAATTTTTGTCATTTTAATCATAATTCATAGGAACTAATTAAATATGTTAACCACAAGAACCAAACATACAATTTGCTTTCTATATATTGTATATTGACTAGAAGCGTACTCGTGTAATGCAATGAGATAAATCACGATTTTAATGTTTCATTTTTTTTGTCGATTTATAGTACGATTTTGGATGATTTTGAGAAAGTGATAATGTTTTTTTATATATAAATTTGTTTAATTTAGACTTAATAATATAATGTTTTTTATATAAAAAATTAAGTATTTTATTATAATTCAGTGATTATCTTATATATTTTAATGAAATCTAGAAAAAATAACCAATTACATATTTAATAATATAATTAATACAAAATTATAGTAATATAATATATTAATCAATAGTGATACATGGAAAGGTCTGCATAAAAGGAAGACCCTGCACATACCAAATTGGTGGGTGTTAGAAGCCTACAGTAGTAATATGTATCTTGTGCTTTGATACTTGTAAATTAAGAGATTTTTAAAATCTTGTATAAAATGTGCCTAATAATATGTATTTAAGAGTTTTTTATCCATATTTTATAATAATACTATAAGTGTATTCGCGCAATGCAGCTAGATACATCACGATTTTAATGTTTTATTTTATTTTCTGGTTTTTGGCGATTTACATTACGATTTTGGATGGTTATGAGAGAGTGATAATGATTTTTTTATATAAATTTGTTTAATTTAGACTTAATAATATAATGTAATTTATTTTGGTTTAATAATATAATTTTTTTTATAAAATATTCTGTAAGATTTTTTAATTATATTTTAGATTTTTTATATCTAAAATATGTTGAGAGTTATTTTAGGGGAGTTAAAGTGGAAAATGATTTTAGGGGAGTTAAAATAGTTAGAGATAATGATTGAAAATTAATGAATAACATTAAATGTAGTACATATAGCTTTTATGGTTGTTTTTTAAGTAATTAGCATTAAATAGCGGTACATTAAGCTTTAAAACTTGTTTTTAAAAGTTTTTTATGTCATCTTTATAATATAGTATAGATTAGATATGTATAATTAATAAATAATAATAAAATATTTAGGTAAAAAACTTTAAAAAAATCCCCCTCAACAAATAGAATCAGACTAAACAATGATCTGTAACTTTTTGGTCCAGCTTAAAAATACATCCCCTCCACAAAAATGGTGAGTGGTTTAAAAAAAAATAATAAATAAATAGGTGAATGTGAATATGAATATGAATATGAATTAATAAATAAATAGGTGAATGTGAATATGAATACGAGAGTATCTCCAACAACTTCTCTAAAATTACATTGATTATATCATTAAAAAAATTACATCAATCTCCAATAGTTTCTCCATTTTGGAGATAAAACATTGATTATATCATTAAAATATTTTACATATTTAATAAAATATTATTTCTCTCACCTAAACATTTCGTTTCAAAGTTTCTCATTGGTTGGATATAATAAAAAATAGTCTCTCTATTAGTAATCATTTTTTGGGATATCTCAAAATTTGGAGAAAATTACATTCTCTCTCCTATTTTCTCCATTTTGGAGAAAGTTTTATAGAAGTTGTTGGAGCAAAAAGTTGATCAAAATCTCCAAAAATCTCCATTTTCTCCATTTTGGAGAAGTTGTTGGAGATGCTCTTACCATATTCAGAGCATCTCCAACAGCTTCTCTAAAATGGAGAAAATGGATATTTTGAACAACTTTATGCTCCAACAACTTCTCGCTCCAACAACTTCTCCATAACTTTATCCAAAATGGAGAAAATAGGAGAGATAATGTAATTTTCTCCAAATTTTGAGATATCCCCAAAAATGATTACTAAGAGAGATAAATTATTTTTTATTACATCCCACCAATGAGAACATTTGAAATAAAATGTTTAGGTGAGAGAAATAATATTTTATTAAATATATAAAATATTTTAATAATATAATCAATTATTTATCTCTAAAATAGAGAAACTGTTGGAGATGGATACAAATTTTTTTTGAAGATTTTGACTTTTGCTTCTCCATTTTGAAGAAATTTTAGAAAAATTGTTGAAGATGCTCTAAGGGGGTGTTTGGAATTGCTTATTTGAAGGGTTTTTTAGCTTATTACGATTTGGCACCGCAGATAAGCTATTTTGAGTGTTTGGATGGAACAAAAAGAAAACAGTTTATAACGGTGTCAAACCGCTGAAAAGTCATTTTTGATAAGTCATTTTGTTGTAACTTATGACTTATTTCAAAAGTGCTTATGACTTTTTTGGTTCTTTTATATGTATAAACAATCCCAAACATCTTTAAATAACAACTTATTAGCTTATTACGTTTTTGTACCACAATAAGCTAATTCAAACACTTTTTAAAAAAATTCGATTTAGCACCACATAAGCTGAGCACTTTTTCAAATAAACACTTTTCCAAATAAATAAGCAATCCCAAACACCCCTAAGAATAGGTGTGAAGAAGTGGCACCTCGAATTATGTTATGAGTGAGATGCACAGCCACAGACTGAGAATGAGACTGCGCCACCTTTCTCTCTCTCTCTCTCTACACGCCTCCTCACGTGATTGATGATGACACCCTTCCATACGCTTCCCCTCCCCTAAAACGACAACTTATTATTATTAATAATACTATTACAACTATTATATATTCATTCGAATAATTTATTCTATCTATCTATATATACATACATACATAGGAGAGTGATATTTTAAATAAGGTGAATTCTATCTGTATCCCCTCCTACACGGTTGATGCATGTTAGGATCATAGTGGTCCATTTGAAAATTTTGTTGCGTATATTTTGTTATCGCCATTATTAACATGGATAGTAATCAAATGGTTTTCGAAATGGTTTTATATGTGTGGCGTTTGTGATAATTTTGCACGACTATCGAGTAAGTGGTAGTGAATTTTTACACGCACGGTTAATTGTTGTAATGATTTTGCGTTTGAAAATTTTTATAAAATTTCAAATTGACATATTAGTTTGAAAAACATTGAACTCATTAGAGCTATAGATTTAAACCCCTATGTAAAAAGAGTTGTGATTAGGGGCTAGAGAAGTCCTTGGAAATTGAAGCGTCGACTGGTCCGATTGTGGGCAGGTTTGAATTTTGGGAATTCGGCTTTATGAGTATGTTCATATGTAAATAATCAAGGTAGTAGATTTATGTTATTATCTCAGTTATGTAAGTGATGACATTTCCCTTTCGGTAAACCTCTGGTTAAAGCCTTGTGTGGTTGCTTGCGTATGGTTGGATTTGAATTGATGGATTGTTTGTTCGACAGTATGTTATGTGTTGGTGGTGTACCATCTTAATGGGCCTTCGTGATTAAAGGAGATGTTGTGGTTCATTGTTAAAACTGAAGATTTGGGGTTTTATTTCCCTATCATGTGTCAACTTTAAGTCTTTATTTGGGGCTCGACGCAGTGCAACCAGGAATGAAATACTTCTTAACATACCTACGTTTCTCGATATGGCCATTTTGACTTTAGGCATCGACTTGTTCTTTTGAGGTCAATGATCTTTGGAATGTTTGGAAGTACTCCCGTTGGATCATAAGAAGTGTTAGCCTCATAGTGGTGGAACTTTAAGGGGATTAGATGTTGGTAATTAAGTATCGATGATTAAGATTTTCTTGATATGGTCAAGGTTTTATCGACTGAATGATTAATGTTTGAGTATAGTTTGGAGTTGCGCAATCGCCTAATTTAAATAAACTGACTCCCTGGAGAGCATATTAGCACGTCCTTGAAAGGAAGGATCTACCAATAACAAGGGTGAGTTATTAAGGATTTTTGAGAATTCTTTGGGTTTGGTGTTGATCATTGGAATGCGAATTCAAAAATCGTGTTGAGCTGGGACAAATTAGTCAGCAAACAGTTGGGGTTACAAGCTACCCTCGAGGTAATACGTGTCACCAATGTTTTAAAACCCGGGTCGACCCGACCGGTTCAACCGGTTGAACCGGTCGAGAGACCGGGTCAACTATCACCGGGTTTTTTAGAGAACCAGTTGAATCGATATGATTGAACCGGCAAAAACCCGGGTTGACCCGGTTAAAAAAATAATATTTTTATATTTGTGTTTTTTATGTTTTTAGATTGATATAAAACTTGTTGTTATGTGTTTTTTTTAATGTTTTTGGATTGATGTAAACTTTTTGTTATGTGTATTTTTAATGTTTTAACTTGTGAACATCAAATTCTTGGTTTTATATATGTACATATATAGAGGGACTGAGGGAGGATCATGCGATAAGTTAAACATTTTATGAGAAAACGATAAGTGTTTAATCATATATGATTACACGGCTTGTAAGTGTGTTTAATCATGTATGATTAAACGTTTATGTATTGTCAATATAACATGTGTTTAATCATATATGATTAAGCTTGTGTATCATATATGATTAAACATTTCTCGCCTTCTCGCAAAATGTTTAGCTTCTCGTTTGAACCTACCCTTACATATATATATATATATGCAAGAAAATGAAAATTACGTAAAAAATTTGAAACCGTGACCCGGTCACCACACCGGGTCAACCAAAAAACCGGTTTTTAAAACATTGCATGTCACCTAAGGTTGGGAGACAACCGAGATTTTATGGTTAGAAATTGCTCCAGTAAGGTTCGATGTTCTCTTTGGTTTGAGTGTAACGTATCGAGGTGGATATTGGATGTGAGAGTCTTCACGAAAATCATCATGAAAGGTTTTGTCAAGTGGTTATCGAACATTGTTCACGGATGAATTGGGATAGAGATGCATCCTTAGAGGAAAAGAATTGGTCGTTTTGTGAAAATAATGTTATTTGAGGCTTATATCTTCAGAATGTTACCCTTTTGGGAGGAGTAGATGACAAGACAATTATCGGACTGGTGCTCAATATTGTATGGTATTAAAATGTTTTATGTGTGAACTAGATTTCGAGGACGAAATCTCTTTTAAGGTTGGGAGGATTGTAACATTGTGAATTTTTATCGCAATTGAAGAAAAGTGTTAAACTAGGTGAATCGGTAGGAAGAACCACATATGAAGTATGGCTATAGTGCCATGTGGTTAGGGGTGTCCACGGTTCGGTTCAGCTCGGTTATTAAGAAAAATGTGAACCGAACCACATGAGGCGGATACCTGGTTACCCAAAACGAAACCGAACCGCAGGATGAACCAAACTGAACCGAACCGAACCGAAATTAGTCGGTTACCCGCGATTCGGTTCACGGTTACCCGAATTTATAGAAAAATATTATCTGCAATATAAAAATAATACCAAAATAGAACATTTAAACCAATTACATAACAAATACATAAAAATAATCCAAGAAAAAGAGATTGAAATAAGTTTTATTGTTTAAAAATATCCACTATTTAGTTGATGATTATTTAAAAATTAAATAGTTGATATTAAATATAATATTATTAAGTGTTCTATATATACCGGTTCAGATCGGTTACCCGCGGATACCTACAATTTAAAACCGAAACCGACTCGTGAATACCCGGGTTTTCGGTTTTCGGTTTTCCCGGTTTTCGGTTTTTTTCGGTTTCGGATCAAACGGTTCGGCTCGGTTTCTCGGTTTTCCGATTTTTTTGAACACCCCTACATGTGGTTATGACACCTGTCACAATAGCACAAATGGTACTAAGAGTATGGTCGTCTCGGCTATAGTGCCATGTGGTTGTGACACCTGTCACAATAGCTCCAATGGTACTAGGAGTATGGTCGTCTCGGCTATAGTGACATGTGGTTGTGACATCTGTCACAATAGCACCAATGGTACCGAGAGCGTGGTAGTCCCGACCATAGTGTCATGCAGTTGTGACATATGTCACAATAGCACCGGTGTTACCGAGTGTTCGGTCGTCCCAGCGAATGTGCCATGATATTATGACAATGGCACAATAACTGGCATAATAGCACCAAATGTTCCAACAGAACGGTCGAGGAATGGCCGAGATAACGATCGATGAATGGCCGAGAAAACGATCGGGAAACGATCAGGAAAGCGGTCGAGAAAGCGGTAAAAGAACGGTCGAAAAACTCGTGATACGGGCCAAGTTATAGTGTCTGACGACTGTGCTAGTGGCACTATAGTATGTCAAGGTCGCCAAGAGGGTAAAATGTCTCTCGATACACTTTGGGAGACCTTTCCATGCGATTGTGACATGGCACAGTCGCATGTCACAATCGTGGTCGGGGTGCAGTGCATAAAATCGATTTTCAATCTCTTTATTCATTTGGTCATATCTTTCTTATCTCAACTCCGATTTTGACGATTCAAGTTGCTATAGTTTCGTTTTTGAGAGATTTTCAAGGGTAGATTGTTAGTTTTGGTAACATATAAAAGTATTTGGTGGTGGATTGGAAAAAAATATCAAGAGCTCATCATCAACACCTACATCTTCAAGAATTTTTGGATTTTCTAGGTTTTCACCAAAACCTAGGTGGTATGTTCACTTCCCCCATTATTTATGGGTTATAAATGTTCTATTTATGGGTCTCTAGTGTTTACATTTCTCAAATTTTGGTTTGGATGATTTTGGGGAAGTTAGGTCAAATTAGGGTTTTTGGCGAAAATGGAGATTTTGATATAACATGTTTGAGGAATGCTTCTAGACGCTTGAATATGTGTATTAATGGTTGGAAACTTGTGGATCTAGGTTTTTGGAAGTTTTGGCTTAAGGATCCAAGTTTCTTCAAACGAGCTCAAGTTGGGGAAAAATCTAGATTTAGTCTAAATCTACCAAGGATTACATCAGTAACTCCCATATATTTCATATCAAATGCAGAGTGTAGCATCTTCTTATTTTGCTGTATTACATCCAAGTTTGATCCCATGATGAACATATCATCAACATACAAGCATAAGATGACACAAGCATTCTTGTATTGTTTCACATAAACACATTTATTGCATTTATTTATGTGAAAACCATTTGACAACATAGTGTTATCAAATTTCTCATGCCATTGTTTTGGTGCTTGTTTAATTCCATAAAGAGACTTAATCAACTTACATACTTTGTTTTTTTGGCCTTTTACAACAAATCCTTCCGGTTGTTGCATATATATCTCTTCTTCTAATTCACCGTTCAAGAAAGCGGTTTTCACATCCATTTGATGTATCTCCAAGTTGTGAATAGCAACTATTGCAATCAATTTCTTAATAGACGTTATCCTTGTAACCAGTGAATAAGTGTCAAAGAAGTCTTGACCTTCCTTTTGTCAGAACCCTTTGGCGACTAGTCGAGCTTTGTAGTTCTCTATAGTGCCATCAGGTCTCAACTTCCTCTTGAAGATCTATTTATGGCCAATGACTTTATAACCCGGAGGTAAATCAACCAATTTCCATGTGTTATTATGCACAATGGAGTCGATTTTGCTTTGGATGGCCTCGACCCAATAAGGTGCCTCAGAAGATTCTATGGCAGCCTTATAGGAGAAAGGTTCTCCTTCAATATTGAAAGTCATAAATTATGGTCCAAAGTCTTTGGCGACTCTTCCCCTTTTGCTTCTCCTTGGTTCCACATCTTCTTGAAGCTTAGAGGTTTTCATTATTCTTTGACAGATCACTCTCGGTTAAATTCAACTTAAGAGTGTGTATCATCTATCAGTCTTTCCCTTGGATTAGAGGTATTACCTTATTTTTCTTTATATGGGAAGATCGTCTCAAAAAACTTTGCCACAACAGATTCTATGATTGTATTGTTGCTTATGCCATCTACATTAGATTTGTATACTAAAAACCTATATGTTGCACTATTATGGGTTGGACCACTATATACACAATCTACTATTTTAGGTCCAAGTTTAGTCCTTTTTGGTAAAGGGACTTGTACCTTAGCAAGGCAACCCCACACTTTCATCCTTTTGTAGGACGATAAAATCCCTTTCCAAAACTCATAAGGAGAGTTATCACTTTTCTTGTGGGGGGATCCGGTTTAGGATCATATTTGCAGTAAGACATGCCTCACCCCATAAATGGTATGGAGCTCCGGACGTGATCAACATTGAATTCATCATGTTTTTCAATGTCTTATTCTTTCGCTCCACCACTCCATTTTGTTGAGGAGTGTAGGGAACAGTAGTTTGATGTATCATGCCATGTGTATCACAAAATTATGCAAAGTAATGGGATTCGTATTCTCCTCCCCGATCCGACCTTAGAATTTTGATTTTCTTGTCGAGTTAAGTCTCGACTTTAGGTCTTAAACATGTTTAATGCCTCATCCTTTGTATGGATTAAATACACATAACAATACTTATTACAATCATCAATGAAAGAAATATAGTAGTTATTTCCTCCTCTTGTAGGAGTTGCCTTGAAATCACATAAATCACTGTGAATCAACCCAATAACCTCATTTGATTTTTCAACTGATTTGTGTGGATGATTTGTGTATTTAGCTTCTACACATATCTCACACTTAAATAATTTATCAATATAACACTTAGGTAACATGTCAAGTTTAATCATTCTTTGTAATGATTTAAAGTTGACGTGTCCCAATCTTGAACGCCAAAGGTAAGAAGGATCAACCATATACACTGAAGTAGCAGTGCTAGTGCCTGCCTTGTTTTTATTATTTACATAGGCGGCATCAATGTCAGTTACAACGCTTAACTTAAAGAGCCCCTATATGAGGTAGCCTTTACCCACATACACACCACCCTTGGTTATAAAAAATTTGTCTGATTCAAATACAACTTTGAACCCTTTCTTACTTAGAATAGGGCCAGAAATTAAGTTCTTAGTTAACGAGGGTACATGTAACACATCCATCAACATCAGATCCTTCCCGGAAGTCAGTTTCAATATGACCTTCCCTTTCCCTTCGATTTTGGCAGTCGAAGCATTTCCCATGAACATCGGTTCTCCATCATCCATCTTTTGATAACTTGCAAACAAGCTCCTTGAATTGCATATGTGCCTAGTAGCACCGATGTCGACCCACCAATCTATATCATTTGATACCATATGAGTCTCAATTACACCAACGTTAGGAGATTAGGTGAGGTTGGCATGACTAGTAGATGCACTACCACCACCACTTCCCTCGGCACCACCGTGGTCTCTTTTGTATCGACAATCCTTAGCTTTGTGTCCTGGCTTGCCACAAACCCAACAACACACCATCCTTTTGAAAAGCTTTCTATGTGGGGCTAAGGGACCCTTTCCAGAGTTGAAGGGCCACTTAGTTGCACTAGCCTTCCCTTTAAATTTCTGAAATTTAGATTTCGATGTGTCAGCTTCAATCATATCAGCGTGTGGCTCACTTGTGCTTGCATCGGCCTTTTCATTCAGCTTGTTGTCCTCCTCCACTCTTATTTTGAGTAGTAATTGCTCGAAGGTGATCTCCTCCGTCAAATGCTTCAAGTACAACTTGAAGTTTTTCCATGAAGGAAACAACTTCTCTATTATTGAACCAAAAACAAAGTTAATGTGTAAGCTCGTACCTTCAACATCAAGCTCATGGATAAGCACCTGCAATTCCTCAACCTGTTTCAACACATATTTGTTATCATTCATCCAGTAGTTTAGAAATTTCCCTACCGCAAGCCTCTTGGAGCATGCCACTTCAATCTTATATTTTGTGTCCAAGGAATCCCATATCTCCCGTGACGTTCAGAACGAGGAGTATATGTCATAGAGGGAATTTTTGAGAGCGTTTAGAATATAGTTTCTGCAACTATATTCATTTGATCTCCATATCTCGACCGCTTTCTAATGGGTAGCGACTTGGATTTGCGTAGGAGCACTTCCATCTTGCCCCACCAGAGGTTCATTTAGTGGTTGATCTTCCGTGAGAACATTGGAAACATGAAGTATTGTCAAATAGAACAACATCTTCTGTTGCCATCTTCGGAAATCCGAACCCTTAAATTTCTCGGGTTTCTCTACATGATTCTTCATCAATTGAGATTGATCCATCCCTCCTTAACAAGAATTTTTGTCTTAGATTGTTAAGAGTAATCATCAATGTGATTATGTATAATAAATATGGAAAATATGCAAAAATTAAAAGTTTTTCTTATACAAATTAAAGAGTGATCATCAATTCAACAAAATAAACAATAGAATCGTAAACCTTACTTGATTTGGTAGATTCTTCGTGAAATTGAAATAGATTGAGGCTTGCACAAAAGCAGTGTCCTAAGACAAAAATTCCCCGATCGTATAGGCGTTTGTCCCGAGGATACAACAATCGAATTTAAGTTTCTAACTTGAATCTATCGAATAAAACGATGTTTGGTGATCGATTTTGTGGAGAGAAACGTTGGAAATTGGTGGGAGAATCGTTCATTTGAATGGAAGGAAAAAGTTGCAGGTTTTATACATGCATTTCTAACTGTCGATAACCGCCAGTCGCTACCGAGACTTGTGTCGAGACTTAACTACTAGTAAAAGTACCAGTAGCCTCTGTTTGTCGCTGAAAGCAAAAGTCAGTCACCACCGAGACTTGTGGCGAGACTTAACTACTGGTACAAGTACCAATAGCCTCTGTTTGTTGCTTCAAGAAGAGTTCAAAGGTCCAGAGCTTATCGGTACTTGTGTCGCTACTTAGACCCTTCAAACTCTCGGGACAACTCTCGGTAAGTATTGTCCAGTGCCTTACAACCCGAGAAACTTCCAATGACCACCAAGACTTATATCGATACTTAACTCTCGGTAGAACTCTCGTTGAGCTCTGTTTTGCCTGCATCAACTTTCTTCCATTTAAACCAAGTTCCATCCATTTAAACCAAGTTCCAACAATGATCAATTTACAAGAAGATGAAAAACAATTTCAACCATTCATCGGATCAAATTTTATGGTTGTGATTAAATTGTCAAAATCATGAGGCTTTTGGTTTAAGGTATTGAGTAAATGAATGACAATGATAAAAAAAAATATGGTTTGATTTTATAAAATGAATTCATTAACCCAAACCCATTAATTTATATACCTGACCAAATTAGGGGAATGAAAATTTTATTTCCGATCAATCCCTTTTTCCCATATGTCGCTCCATCTCTTGTTGTTGAATGAAACATATTTGTATTAAAGGTATTATTTAAAACAATTTTATATTAATTATATTGGTTTAACAAAAAAACATAAATACGATCTTCATTCTTATTCTAATTTTCCTATATTTTCATTTTCATTTTCATTTTCATTTTTTAAAATAACCAAACGTCCTAAAAGAACATTACGGTGATATTTAAATTTTAAAAAGTATTTAATTTCCTAAAAAATCTCATTATATCTTTAAAAGTTTCTAGTTTATATCCATATTCTTTTCACGTGTTTTAACATTTATTATACATGGTTTTTATTATTATTATTATTTTTGGATTCATGTCTAGTAGAAAACTTGTTCACGATTTTACTCAAAATTACATGTGATAATATAAACATACTAATTTATTATTAATGTGATATTGTATATATCATAATATTTATACGTGAAACTGTTATCACACATATAAAACAAATATCACATGTCATATATATTGTTGATAGTACATTCATTACCTGAAAATATAAATTGTCTACAATATCACATGTGAACTAGTTTAATTGTGAATCAATTTTAGTACATTATTATATTGTGATATTTGATAATTTAAAATAAAATAAAAAATCATTGTTAAAATCACATGTGATAATAATAATAAAATATGATAATTTATTACCAATATCATAATATAGGGGTAATATACATGAATTTATTTACGACAAAAAAATAATATTAACAACACTATAATATGATAATACATGATAAAATACATAAACTTGTTAAAGAGAAAATGGAAAGTAAATGGATTTACATCTTTTTTTATGTCCTTAAATTAAGCCATGTTTTTCTTATAAATCACAAAATTGCCACCAAAATTTTGAGCCACTAATTAGATAAGGTTGAAAGTTGGGATGGTTTCTTGCTTTCTCATAAATTGACCATATATTTGCATGACCCTTCATATATATATATATATATATATATATATATATATATATATATATATATATATATATATATATATATGATCGGGTTTCAGTGAGAAAACGTGAGAAGTGATTATCAATTGTTGTAAGAGAAATGGATGCACATTAGAATGTAATGCACAAAGATGTACCAGATTAATTCCCTTCTAAACCACAATTCATTTAAATAAAAGTAATCAACAGTTCAGATTCATTTCTCACGTTAATCTCAACTTCTCACACGATCATTCACCTATATATATATATACGGAGAGGTTCATATATGAATCAGTTAAAAAAGTTCAGTTGTGAATTGCACTGGTTCATATATGAACATATAGTTCATATGTGAATTATACATGTTCATATATGAACACAACCCGTGTGTTTTGTAAAATTTACGAAATTGTCCTTCTATTTTTGGGATAGCCGCAACTTTTGACCAACCAAAGCCGTAATTTTTTACCGGTCAAAGCCGCAATATTTGACTGATCAAATCCGATTTGACCATATAAATGGCTAGAATTACTTCTCTATTTCTCATATATTTACCATTTCTCAAATGAACCAAACACTATATATATATATATATATATATAGGGTGCGTTTCTTTTGCAAACCAAGTAATTTGTACAAACTATGCAAACCACTATATTAGGAAACAATAGATATATTTATGGATAATGATTATGATTCATTAATCATGATTTTTCCATATTTTATTTATAAAATATTTTTTCGTATTTTATTTTATAAAATATTTTTACATAATGAGATGTAATATAACATACATTCGTTTTTCACATTGTATTTCATTAACTGTTAACAGAGAAATTACGTTTTATTTTAACTCGGTTCAATATTCCAACAAAAAATTTATCCTCCCGTGTAATGCACGAGCCCAACACTAGTATTCATTAGACTTGATGAACGACTAAGATTGGTTTGCATAGTTTGTACAAATTATTTGGTTTGCAAAAGAAACGCACCCTATATATATATATATATATATATATATATATAGGGGAGGGATCATATGAAAACCCTCCATAGTTTACAAACTATGCAAACACATTTCCACCAATCATAGAATTTCTTACTTTTTTTTTTAATTATTATTAAGGGTGTTTTAGACATTTTACCATGGAAGAGTTATCTATGGAATGTATTGATTTATTAAGAGGGATGTTTTTTTAGTATTGCATTTAATGCAATGGTATCTCTTTTATTACATTTAAGGATTAAACATGGTAACTTAGGTGTCGTTTGTTTTTTAAGAGGTCTAAAGTCTGAAGTCTTATTTTAGTTATAATTAATAAGAGGTAGTGTGTAAAAATGTCTGAACCATTCAGACTTAAGAGCTATTAAGAGGGTTTTTTTAAAACAAACAACCCCTTAATATTCCTAATCAATAAAATATATATTTAGATAAAATAAACCATAACCCTTTACATGGAAATATATTTTTTGTTTATTTCAATAATAAATGCCTATTTTATTGTTTATTATGGTAAATTTTTTTTTTGGATATATACCAAATCTTAACCGTTTTTATATGTAGGATCAATTTTCAATTTTTTTTTCCAAAATTAAAGGGCGCTTTCATTGTTCATCGATCAAGTAAAATTCATACCGATTGACATTTGACACAAAACAGGTCGTAAACGAAGTGAAAGACCAATGAAAACGGAGATGAAACCGAGATGAACGGAGATGAAAAAAGATGAACGACGATAAACGGAGATGAAAACGGATATGAAACTGAGATGAAACGTAGATGAACGATGATGAACGGAGATGAAACCGAGATGATACGGAAATGAACGGAGATGAAACTGAGATGACACGGAGAACGACGATGAACAGAGATGAAACCGAAAAGACACAGAGATGAAAGTCGAATCATGGTTTCGATGAAGAAGATGATCTGCTGAAAGTCGAATCATGGTTTCGATGAAGAAGATGATCTGCTGAAATCCACCCCCAAAATATACCAATGTCTAATACTCTAATTGTTAAATTGATTTTGGGAGTAATTTGGGATTCATATGCTTTCCTAAATTAAAGAGATAATCAAAAGTACCATAATACCTTTTTACCACTTATTTTTTAATTAAAAAAGAAAAAAAAATATTTTATGGTTGTCATAAATACCTCAGTTTAATCTAGGGGTGAGCAAAACTCGACCGACCCGATACCCGAAATTAGCTAAACCCGAAACCCCGAAAATCCGAACCCGAACTTTTTACCGGATAAAACGGATCGGGTTGGGTATCGAAATCCCCACCCGACCCGACCCGAAAACCCGAATTTAATAAAAAAAATTAAAAAAAACTATTTTATAAATATATATTACACTTCCTTTCTTTCCCATACGAAGATTACACACAAACAATACATATATATATATATATATATATGTATACATATATACACACAGTAACATATTTACCCATATATAATATATACACAACATCTACATATATATGTATATATATATACACACAGTAACATATTTACCCATATATAATATATACACAACATCTCTCTCTCTCTCTCTCTCTCTATATATATATATATATATTCATGGCATGCATATATATTCAAAACATCTACATACATATATATATACACACACAACATCTATATATATATAATATATGCACACACAACATCTATATATATATATATATATAATATATATACACAACATCGACCCGAATTACCCGAATACCCGACCCGAAAATACCCGATACCCGTTCCACCCGAAACCCGATCCACCCGAAGAGATTCGGTCGGATTTCGGGGCTCGATTTCACCACCCGATATCCGATCGGGTTATGGGATTTGGGCCCCGACCCGACCCGACCCGTCCGATGCTCACCCCTAGTTTAATCTCATCCATTCATGATTATGATCTATGGTGGAAAAATGGGTTACAAAGTTTGCTACATAATGGTGGTTTCCAAATGAAACCACCTCTCTCTCTATATATATATATATCATTTTTTATGTTTATTATGTACACAACCCTCTTTTTATGTCATTACTACAAACTTTTTCATCGTCATGTTAATGTAACAAGGGAATAAAAATTTGACCAACCTCTCTAACCCAATCTGAAGCCACAGTGTCACATCTTGCAAGAAAGTTCAATGAGTATTAGGGGGTGTTTGGGATTGCCAAAGGAAAAAAAAATGTATGTTTTTTTCCTTTAAAAGTGTTTATCACAAAAAGAAGTTTTATTAAAAAAATGTTTGGATTAGCTTATTATGGTATCAAGATGTAATAAGTTAATAAGTTGTTATTTAGGGGTGTTTGAGATTGTTTATACATATAAAATAACCAAAAAAGTCATAAGTTATTTCAAATAAGTTGATAAGTTAAAACCAAATGACTTATGAAAAACTCATTTTCACCGGTTTAACACCATTATAAGCATTTTTTTTCTCCATCCAAACACTAAAAAATGTTTATCTCCGGTTAGGGCTGGCAACGGGTAGGGTAAGGGTTAATCCGTTATCCAATTTATTTAAAATAGCGGGTAACAAAACGGATAATTATCCATCTCATAAAACCATTATCCGTATCCTACCCTACCCATTAAAAGTAGCGGGTAACGAAACGGGTAATTGATAAATGGTAAAACAAAATTTCATTTTGACCTATAATTGATATTGTTAAATCTCAAACATATAAGTAAAACATAAGTTCATAAATATAGTTATTATTTTATATCTAATTTGTTGTAGTAAACATGTAATTACTCTAAATATAATCATAGTATAATATTTTGAAAACAATTTAAAAAGTGTAAGACTAACACTTTTCGTTGTGATTATTTTTCTAAATTCATCTTGTTTTTCATTTAATCAACATGAAATCTTTAATCGATAAATATAAAAATAAATTAAAGTACACGTTAAAATACGACAACATTATTAAAAAAATATTAATAATTAACTTAATATAATTATGTATATATACACTAATATTTATTTTTATATAATTATAGATACATATATATATATATATATATTATATCGTACAGGGCCGTTCCTGACATTTTATGGGCCCTGGGCGATATATAAAAAAGGGGCCCTTCATATCTACGGAAAAAAATCTTTAACAAGTGTTTTTATTATAAAGAACAAAATTGTAAATATAAATAACTCATACAAAATAGCTTCAATAATAATTCATACAAAACAACTTCTTCGAGCATTCTTAGACGCAAAATCATCAATAATAGTATCTAAATTTATACTATCTAGTATATCTTTTTCAATACATAGTATCGCCAATCCGTTTAGCCTTTCTTGTGACATTGATGACCTTAAGTATGTCTTCAATAACTTCAACTTTGAAAAACTCCTTTCGGCAGATGCTACGGTCACAGGAACTGTCAACATAATTCGATACGCAACTGAAACATTAGGATAACAATCTGCAATTTTGACAAACTCAAGAATCTCAACCGCCGACATTGATTTATATGGTAAAGTTACTTGCAACACCTTTAATTCAGAAAAGAAATCATTTAAATCCACATCTGACACATTATTATGACAAAATGTATTAGCAAAGTTAGCACAACATCTCATTAATTCATTCTCATCCAATGCCTTTAGTTTATCAGAATCAAATAAGAATCCAAAAATACTTTCAAACTTCTTTAATTGTTCAAATCTATTGTTCAATGAAGAAATTGCCATATCGACAATGGTAAGAAAATAATTAATTTTAAAAGATTCTTCTTTCGATGCTTGCATATCTTCTTCATTGTTATTTTCATCGAATTGTTTTTTTCTAATAATACGACGCTTAGCCAAGAATCTAGGATCTAGATTCATTTCACATGCTAATTTTTTTTGTGGTATCCATACTTGATGCAAACCCATCATTTCTATATTTTTCAAAGTACCTCAACACACCTTCAAATTGTTCCATGGTAGCATTAGTACACATATTTTTGAATTGCAACTTCTTACTAACCATGTTTATTGCAAATAAAATATCATACCAAATAACCATACCAAGTAAAAACTCAAAGTTTTCAATTGCACTTACCAAACTTTCCGCTTCACTTTTCGACTTGGCATCATCACATGCTTTTGACAACTCAAGTAAAGCCGATCTTATTTGAGGAGCTTGATATCTAATGGCTTTCACACTTTTTACTCTACTCTCCCAACGTGTATTGCATAAAGATTTTACAGTCATGTTTGAAACATTATCAAGTAACACCTTCCATCTTTTTGTGGAACTAGAAAATAACGTGTATATTCGTTGAACAATTCCAAAAAACGAAACGGCTTTGACACATGAATGAGCCATATCACTAAGACTAAGATTAAGGCTATGACAAGCACATGGCATATACAATGCTTTTGAATTAACTTCAAGTAACCGGTTTTGCACCCCTTGGTGTTTGCCCTTCATGTTAGAACCATTGTCATAGCCTTGACCTCTCACATCATCAACACTAAGATCAAGAGATTTAAGTACGTCTAATAATTCATGGAACAATCCTAAGCCAAATGTATCATCAACCTTTAAAAATTCTAAAAAACACTCTTCTATTTTTATTTTATTACCGGACATATTCACACATCTTATTATTAAACTCATTTGCTCTTGATGACTCACATCCGGTGTACAATCAAGAATCACAGAAAAATATTTAGCCTCTTTGATAATTTTTATGATAGAATTTTTAACACTACGAGCCAAAAGAGAAATCAACTCATTTTGAATTTTAGAACCAAGATAATGATAATGAATATCATGATTTTGAATGCGTCTAATATGATCTTGAATGATTACATCAAATTCTCCGATCATTTCAATTAATCCCAGAAAATTACCATTCCCAAGTTGATATAACTTCTCATTAGATCCTCTAAAAGACAAAGAATATTTGGCAAGACATTTAACAACGACACTTATTCGTACCAAAACTTGTCTCCAACGTTCTTTCTCTTTTATAATTTCTTGTTGTAAATCTTTATCAATTGTTTGGCTTGTATTTAGCCTTATTCTTAGTTCATTCCAAGATAACATATTGCTCATATGTTCAATACTATTCTCATGTTCCTTAAGTCTCTCACCAAGATGTTTCCAATCTCTAAATCCCTCATTAGCTATTGCATTTTTATAATTCTTAGACTTGAACAACTTGCAACAAAAACAATACACTTTATCCACATGTTTTGAATAAACTAGCCATTTCCGATCACTAGACTCACCATTACTTAACTTTTTATCATAATAAGAATACGAGAAATGTCTAGACATGCTATCTAAAGGAAACACTATATTAAATTCTCTAATAGGCCCCTTTTCAACTAAAATGTCTCTCGATTTATTGTCAAGATTATCCCAATTACTAGGATCATACATATCAAAAAAAGGGATAAATTGTTCAACATTTGGGTGTTCAACATTAGAATCGACATGTGGGTGCTCAACATTAGAATCGACATGTGGGTGCTCAACATTATGTTCATCTAAATTTTCATTAGAGGTGCCTACGCCTTTAACAAATTTATCCATGGCCCCTTTTTGGGATTGTACTAGTTGTTCAAGTAATTTTCTTTTTTTCCTTTTCTCACTTCCGGACAAATGTTTTTTAGGCATCATGCTTTATGCTCAAACAAATAAACAGTTATAACCAAGTAACCAATTCAGACTATTAGACAATCAAACTAATAAGTATCAAGTAATAAGAACAATAGCACCTGAATTTGGTTTGCAGGATTTCAATGAAGTATGAACTTGAAAGTCAGAATCTGGTTATCTGGGTTGAACTTTGAAGAATTGCAATAAACTCACACTATCCAATTTCCAACTGAACTGATGATTGATGAAATTGAAATCGCATCAGAAAGAGTGAACAACAATCGACAGAAATCCAATTGAACTAATGAATTGCAATTTACTTGGAACTTGGAAGATTTGAGTTTCAAATTAGAAATCTAATAGTATAAATACCGAAGAAAAAAAAACACTAACCTAAACCCCCATTAACGGGTATGAGCAAAGAAATTGATTGCCTCTTCATCGAAATCTTCATTGTCTCTTCGTGTTTTGGTTGTAGATTACCGTTAGGAAAATCGATTGGAATCTTGGACTGGAAACGAGGCAGAGATGAGAGATTTTTCATCACAGATGCAGTAGGTAGCTTCTTCTAGTTCTCTTAGACACTTCTCGGTACTAACAATGGAGGAAAGTAGGAGACGATTGAAGTTTTTGATGAACAGGAGCGTTAGTTTGGAAGCGACTTCACTGATTTAGAATTTTAGGGCTTTATCAACTTAATTTGTTTTTTAATTGGGCCCTTCTTTTTGGCTATGAGGCTATCTATTACAAGTCACGGGCCTGCTAAATTGCCCAACAATTGTTTTTAGTCCATAATTTTTTTTTATAACTACTATATATTATACATATAGAAAAAAAATCGGGCCCCTTATTTTTATGGGCCCTGGGCGCACGCCCAGCCCGCCCCCTTCCAGGCACGACCCTGATATCGTAACGGGTAACGGGTAATGGATAACGAAAAATCGTTTATCCATATCCTACCCACTAAAATTTCGGGTAAACGGGTAATGGATAAGTGGATAAATTTTTTCTTATCCATACCCTTATCCAACGGGTCCAAACATAACGGATAACAGGTTTACCCTTACCCATTGTCGGCCCTATCTCCGGTACCACACCGGAATAAGCTAAAAAGCCCTTTAAATAAGCAATCCCAAACACCCCCTTAGTATTATTCTATATCTTTCAAGATTATGGGGAAATCTTGGAAATAAATCAACAAGACCCAAGTACATTCTAGAAGACTCCTCTCCCTTATAGGATTTATATCTCTAAATCCCTTTATGTAAACAATAGGTTCTTTATCATTTGCTTCAACGGTAGAGGTGGGAGTATAATCCATATGAGTCAGGTCCTCGGTGGTCGCTGCGATGGGACACCTTAGAGAATGGTGTCTACACTTTTTAAAATAGTCTAGGTAGAATGTTAAAAACTTGTACATAAAGGCCTATCTATAAATTGGTGGTAGTTCCCTCATTTGTAAATCACCAAAGTGAATAGAAGTATTGAATTATCCTTACTATTTCTCTCTTTCTTGAGTTATTGTTTATTTATATGGCTTTGTAGTCTCGTATTTGGATGCCTTAGTACGAGAACTAAGGACCACATGCGAGCTTGCAGAGACAACTTCATGATAATAGGCACACAAATTTTGTCTATTCCCTCGTCATTGTGACAACTTCATGATAATAGAACAAATGGTATGTTAATTGAGCAATCCCTAACACATATATTATATTGAGCAGATACTATGAGGAGATCGAGAACATGAACATCGTAGATTTGATAACATGATTGTAACACCCATGTTTTTGTGTAAGTCTAGATTCCCAACTTGTTGAATTTGTGACCTTTATTCGTATTGTTATACTCCTAATTGTGGTATCTATCCCTTTTTGTCGCCACGTAAGTCGCGGGTACGAAATCTCGGGCTTTCGGGGTTCGGTACCTGTGGCGCAATTGTGCCACGCGATAGTGACAATGTCACTATTGCCAGGGCACTCTCGCGGGAGACATACTACTCGCGGTACAAGCGGCGCGATTGTGCCCGCGATAGTGACAAGTGTCACTATCTCAGGGCACTATCATTGGAAACGTACCGTAGGTTCGATGAAGCGGGCGATAGTGCCTCGCGATTGTGACCAATGTCACTATCGCCGGAAAAGGTCGCGATCGGCGGCGTTTGGGTATAAAAACGACCTAACTGATCCATTCCTCATTTATTGCAAGTGTGGAGCTAGTAGGGGAGATTTTTGGGCGATTTTGGTGCCCTAAGTGAGTTCCTCATCATCTCTCTTCATTTAATCTCATTAAATGGAACCCTAAGTTTATTGTTGGTATTGTCTAGGTTGGTATAACTCTCGTTGTGAAGTTTTCTCCTCCTCAAGGGCTAGAATCATCTCCTCTTCATCTTGAGATTTCTAGGGTTTTCGATAATAAACCCATTGTGAGTACATACTTCCTTTTTATTAAAATTTATACATCGAAATGCATTTTTGACTTCTAAATATCTCCTTGTTTACATTTTCATTGTTGGTGAGATTTTGACCTAACTTGGTATTTTGGAGATTTTTAGGGTTATTACCATTTTGTAAAGTAAAAGAGTATTTTATGTCTTGGAACTATAAATATGGATGCTTTCATATTTTGATGAGTAAATGTTCAACCTATGACATTTTAGCCATGATTATGTTTTAAGCATATAATGAGTATTTTGGTTGAAAGTGGTATTTCGGGAAAAAAGAATAAATGGTTTATATTGAGGAAGTCCATGTTTACATTAAGATGGTTTTACATATATTTGGAGACGAGAAAATAGTTTTATGCTTCATCTTTGAGCTTTGTATTTTCTTATCAGCAGTTAACCATAAAAAAATGTGATTTGGGAACTAAGTGGTACTATGAACTATATGTTTGATTATAGTTGGTCACAAGTGTTATTGTGACAAGTCTAGACTATTACTAGTGGATCTATAGGTATATAGTCGACTTATTATTTGGGGGTAATTCCCGTATGTAGCTAGTTGAGACATTGAACCCTAGAGGGCAACTTGGTACGGTTATGTGGGACCGGATACTAGTCGTGTGTCGTAAATGTAAATCCTAGTGAATGAGCATGACTAAGGATCATTGGGTGCCCTCCCCCACATCTTAGTACGAGCCGGCGTGTTCGTAGACTTGATCCTAGTATGGTGAGCTCAAAACTTGGAAAGTGGCTTACTTTGTGTTTCGCCACAATCCTTGGAATTCGGGTTTTTCCCGTCATCGCAAGATGAAGTCTGGGCCGGAAGGTCACTATGTGCTTATCAAACCATTTACAAAGACGGTTGTCGGAAACAGTTTATTCACGTTGCATTTAATTCTTCTTGCTATCTTTCTTATAAACTGTATGTTCTTACTAGGCTTTAAGCCTAACACTTTTTCTCAAATGATGTGTATAACAAGTTCCCTTAGCGGTGGGTCGTCAAGGGGTTGAGTGAAGAGCTTGGTCTTTTGATGACATTTTTGGACGATAGATATTTTGGGATTTTGGCGTTTAAAGCATTTCTTCATTTTTGGTATTGGGATGACAACCTATGTAATCTAGATAGAATTGGTTTAGATTAGTTTGTTGCCGATTTCCCATGCATATCATACAGGTTTTGTAAACGCATACTCTTTTACCCTTTTTGGGTGGTTCTCTCCAATTACAAATGTTATTTTGCCGAAATTTCAATTTTTAAAATTACCCGAATTTTTAGGGTGTTACAAGTTGGTATCAGAGCTCTAGTTTAAGTGAACTAGGCATGAATGTAAGATGTCTAGACTTAGACTGAGTATGTTAGGCAATGATTTGTGAGTTGGGTAGCATTTCTAAGATGGGTTAGTCTTAGAGTCGACGGAAGTTATGTTCATCAAGCGTTGTGATGATGGTAACAAGAACCCTTATGTGTTATATGTTCATAATCTCACTTAGCTAATGATTATTATGAAGATATTTTACGTGAGTGTACTTGGTTTGCTGATGTCATGACAATTGGTAGACGTAGTAGTATGTTCCTTTCATGCTTACTTCAGTTAATCTCATTCTTACTATTTCTCGTGCTTGTGTGGCAACCATTTTTCTAGTATGGTGAACACTCCCAGTCGACCGTTAGCCGATGGGAATGTACGCGAAGATAGCTCGCCAGAGCGGAATCCAGTAGTTAGGGCAGCGACCGTCGTTCCTCCGGGTATGCCGCCTATATTCACGGGAGAGGTGGAGCAAGTGTCGAGAGTGGAGTTGGCATCCACAAACCCGGTTGTTCATGAGGCAAACTCTCAAGCCGACATGATGGCCAACATTTTGTAGGTGGTGTCATCGGCTATGGAGAAGCAGTAGGAAGCGTTTCTGAAGCTGTTAGAAGACCGCGATGCCAGTATCAAGAGAAATGAGGCGGTTACAGAGAATGTCGTGGTGGGTTCTGGTGGCACCGGTCAAGGTGTTAGAACGGAAGAGCACATGGTAGTGGGTGTTCAGAAGAGTGGAAGGAGCTGCACTTATAAATCCTTTCTGGGATGTGGGCCGCTGGAATTCTCTGGTTCTGACGACCTGATTGTGTGTGTGAAGTGGATTCAAGCTGTCGAGCAGGCTTTTGGCTCATCTGAGTGTGGAGACGAACCAAGAGTGAGGTTTGGTACCCAACTACTTAGAGATACGACACTCATATGGTGGAACTTCACCCAGTCCACACTCTCTCCTACTGTTCTGGCTCAGTTGTCTTGGGCCGAGTTTAAGAAGAAGGTATTGGAAGAGTTCTGCAGTGAAAGATCTATAGACCGTATTGAAGCTGAGTTTCGGTCCCTAGTGAAAGGAAACTTGACGGTGAGGGAGTACACCCGTCACTTTATGGAAAAGCTGGGATTGGTGGGGCACGTGGCCCCAACGGAGAAAGAGAAGATAAAGGCTTATCTCAATGGCCTACCGGCGGACATGATGTCAATGGTGCGCAACTCCAAAGCTTCCAATCTTCGTGAGACGATTGAGGAAGCTCAATTCATGGAGGAAGTCTATGCAAGAGGCAAGCCAGAGAAGGTGGCGGCGGTAGTAGAGAAGAGAAAATGGGAAAGCAATCTTGTACCTCCTAAGAGGAATCGATCTTTCATTGGGAACCGAAATTTCAACAACCGTCAAGAGGCACAGTAGTGCCAGAGATGCCGAAGTAAGCACCATGGCAAATGTAATCCTAATTTCACCACTTGTGTCAAGTGCGTTAAGACCGATCATCTTACCAAAGATTGTCCGATCAAAGGGATTGTCTGTTTTGAGTGCAAAATGTCGGGACATTTTCGAAAGGATTGTCCGAAGTGGAAGACGGGGAGTGCCCCGGAGAAGAAAGAGTACCCTCCCAGAGTTCCTGGCCGAGCTTTCCAGATGACGGCCGATGAGACCAAGTCATCCGCTGATGTGGTATCGGGTATGTTTCTCCTAAACTCCATACCTACTCGTGTGTTATTTGATTCGGGTGCCAGCTTCTCTTTCATATCTAATTCGTTTCGTGAGAAACTTGCCATGCCCACTAATAGTCTAGAGAATGCTTTAGTGGTAGAGATAACTAATGGTAGTCAAGTGTTAATCCGTGACGTCTTGAAATATTGTACCCTTGGTATCGAAGGAAATAAGTTCTTGATCAACTTGATGCCAATGGTCATTGGTGGATTCGACGTAGTGGTCGGCATGGATTGGTTGGCGGACATGCCGAAATCCTATGCTCCAAGAAACTAATCCGACTCCTTATATCGGATGGTGACGTGGTGGTAATTTATGGCGAAAGAAGGAAAGGTGATGTGGCGGTTATCACCATGGCTAAAGCTTGAAAGTGTTTGGTGAAAAGGTGTTCGTCCTTTCTAGCTTATGTGATAGACGCGATGTAACACCCTGAATTTTGGGATTGGGTGAGAAGTTGACCTTTACCCAAAGTTCAAGGGGGTATAATGTAACTTGGGTTATTTATATAGAAATCAGATCTGAGATATTTCTGATATCTCATTTGATCTGATCTCATATCAAAGAAGCCAGAGAGAAAGAAGAGAAGGAGAAGGCAGTGTTGAAGGGTCGATCATTTTGGGCAAATCGAGGTACGAATCTAGCTTAATGCTTTGATCTAAATGCTTTTAGCCGCGTAGAATCTCGTTGTGTAGGTTTTGAACCATTCCATTTTGAGATCTGAGTATTTTCTCATTTGGATCTGGGTTGAATCTGGGTTCTGCATCGTACTGTTCTTGATGAACAAGACGATCGGATGGGCAAAGGACCGATGGTCATTCGACCGGTAGTCCTTTGGCCCGATGAGGGTTCGACCGGGGGGTTGTGCCCGACCGGAGGTCGTTCGACCGGAGGTGGTTCGACCGGGGGGTTGTGCCCGACCGAAGGTCGTTCGACCGGAGGTGGTTCGACCGGGGGGGGGTTGTGCTCGACCGTAGGTCGTTCGACCGGTGTTGTAGTAGACCGGAGTTGTCCTTTGACCGGATTAGGTTCTGTTAAGTTGTTAGCTTCTGTGTCTATTGAGTCCTATTCAAATAACGAGAGGTTTATCTGTATTTCGACTTACCGATTCTTTCGGTGTTATCATAGGTAGCGCTCGTTAAGAAGAAGGAAACAGAGGTGAGTTCCTACTATCATTTTAAACGGTATACATATCAAAAGTTACCTTTTTGATCTCATCTTATTTTTTAAACGTAAAATGATGTTTTACCTGTGCGTTTATGCGAAAGAAATATTCAAAGGATCTTCTTTTAAATGATTTTCATTCTTACAGGAAATTGAACTGGGAATAGCATTTTGTTTATAAAAATGTGTTTGTAACCATATGTTTATTTATGGTTGGTCACATACGTTGTTGTGACGAGTCCTTACCATTTCTAGTGGATCCATAGGTTTTGGAGTAGACTGTATTATTGGGATGTTACATTCCCCAGAATTGTAGCTATGGATCACTTGTTCCTCGGGGGCAACTTGGTACGGTTATGTGAGGCCGGATACTAGCCATGGTTCATAGTGATCCTAGCGAAGGAGTATACCTTGGTTTTGCGCTTGGGGCTTGATCTCACGTTGAAGCACGGACTTTGTGATTCGTATCCGCGGACTCCAATTGGTTTAGCTCGTAACTCGGTTTGTTGGCCTAACTTTGTGTTTCGCCACAATCCTTGGTAAAATGTTTTGCTTCGGTCCTTTTATGGCATGTTTATAACGAAAAGCCCGTTTGTGGCAAGGACCCATTGTGTAAACTTAATCTCTTTGGAAATGTTATCTTGATGCAAATGTTTTATCTTTTGAGCTTCATAAACTGTATGTTCTCACCAGGCTTTAAGTCTGACACTTTTTCTCAAATGATATGTGTATCAGGTTTCCATTAGCGGTGGGTTGCCGGGGTTTTTGGAGAGACGAGTTTTGAGTCTCGAGGTTTTTGGGATTGATTAGTATTATTGTTGGGCATTGTTAAGTCCCATTCTTTTGATGAAATCCTTGTATAGGATTGTATAGTCTTAAGGACTAATCCCATTTATGGGAAGTTAATGGAATTGCTTACGTCATATTGTCAGATTTCCAGGTTTTAATTTACTCTGATAATCGAGGTGTTACAAGTTGGTATCAGAGCTCTAGTTTAAGCGAACTAGGCATGAATGTAAGATGTCTAGACTTAGACTGCGTATGCTAAGAATTGATCCGCGAGATTTGGGTAGAGCTCCTAAGATGGGTTAGTCTTAGAGTCAACGGAAAGTACGTTTATCAAGCGTTGTAGTAGTGGTGACAAGAATCATTATGTGTTGTATGTTCATAATTTCACTTAGCTAATGTTATTATGAGGATATTGTACGTAAGAGTCCTTGAATTGCTATTAATATGGCATTTGGTAATGTGGTAGTACGTTTTCCCTTCGTGTTTTTCTATCTTTTCTTATCTCTTCCACTGCTCTGTGTAGCAGTTCAGAATGGTAGGTACGCGTGGGAGACCGCGTGCTCGTGTTGATGGTCAGGAAGCGACAGCCTCTACAGCGGGTCAGCCGGAAGGAGTTGAGGTTATCGTTCGACCACCCGTTCAGCAAGTACTAGGTGGGGGGCCAGAGGTCATTCCGAGAGTAGACCTGGCTTCGTCCCACCCAGTAATCGGGGATGCTAATCCCCAGTCAGAGTTGCTGGCCAGCGTGATGTTGGCGATGAGGGAAGAAATGGCGAAGCAGCAAGAGTTTCTGCTAAAAGCAATGGAGGACCGCGACGTAAACCATCGGAGAAGCGAGACGGTGGTAGAGAACGTCGTATTAGGTTCTGGAGATGATGGTATAAGGGTCACGTCTGTTGAGCGCGGGATTTCTGGTGCTCAGGGGAATAGGAAGGGTTGTTCCTATAAGTCCTTTCTGGGCTGCGGACCGCCAGAATTCTTCGGTTCTGACGACCCGGTGGTGTGCGTTAAGTGGATCCGAGCGGTTGAGCAAGCTTTCGGCTCTTCCGAATGTGGTGATGATCAGAGGGTGCGGTTTGGTACCCAATTGCTGAGGGACACTGCACTCATCTGGTGGAATATCATCCAATCCACTCTATCTCCGGAAGTACTGGCTCAGTTGTCGTGGGCCGAGTTCAAGAAAAAGCTGTTAGAGGAGTTTTGCAACGAGAGGACCATGGACCGAATTGAGAAAGAATTCCGGTCTTTGGTGAAGGGGAGCCTGACGGTGAGGGAGTACACCCGTCAGTTTATGGAGAAACTTGGTCTGGTGGGGCACGCTGCCCCAACAGAGAAAGACAAGATGAAAGCTTATCTCAACGGCCTGCCTGCGGACATGCAATCTATGGTCCATAATTTCAAGGCTTCTAACCTCCGAGAGATGGTAGAGGAAGCTCAATTTATGGAAGAGATGTTCGCGAAGGGCAAATCTGAGAAGGCAGTGGTGGTGCCTGAAAAGAGAAAGTGGGAGAACAGTTCAGTACCTCCCAAGCGGACCCGACCTTTTGTCGGAAACCGCAACTTTAGCAGTTATCAAGAAGCTAAGTGGTGCCCGAGGTGTCGAACCAAGCATCACGGTAACTGTTACAACAATTCTCAAGTTTGCTATAAGTGTGGGAAGCCCGGTCACACTGTCAGAGATTGCACGGTCAGTGGAATCGTCTGTTACGAGTGTAAGGCACCGGGGCATGTAAAGAGAGATTGCCCGAAGCTTGTGTCGGGTAGCGCGCCAGCAAGGAAGGAGAACCCTCCGAAGGTTCAGGGCCGAGCTTTTCAGATGACGGCCGAAGAGGCTAGGGCATCCGCTGATGTGGTATCGGGTACTTTTCTTATAAACTTTGTACCTGCTCGTATTTTATTCGATACGGGTGCTAGTTTCTCTTTCGTATCTGAATTGTTCCGTCAGAAAATTTCTATGCCCACTACTAGTCTTGAGGATGCATTAGTGGTAGAAATAGCAGATGGTAGGCAAGTTCTGATCCATGAAGTTCTGAAGCAGTGTGCTCTTAGCATCGAAGGGAGGGAATTCCCGATCGATCTGCTACCAATGTCAATCGGGGGTTTTGACGTTGTAATCGGTATGGATTGGTTGTCAAACAATCAGGCCGAGTTCGTGTGTTCCAAAAAGATGATTCGACTTCCCAACCCCTCTGGTGAGGTAGTGGTCATCTATGGCGAAAAGAGAAAGGGTGATGTGGCAATAATCACGATGGCAAAAGCACGTAAGTGTTTAGTAAAAGGATGTTCGTCCTTCCTAGCCTATGTGATCGATGTCAAGTTAGAGAAGTCCAAGCTGGAAGATGTGAAGATCGTGCAGGAGTATCCAGATGTCTTTCCGGACGACTTGCCCGGGTTGCCGCCCGATCGTCAGGTAGAGTTTCGGATTGATCTCGTGCCAGGCGCTGCACCGATCGCTAAAGCACCTTATCGTTTAGCGCCATCGGAGATGCAAGAGATGGTAGCACAACTCCAAGAGCTTTTTGAGAAGGGATTCATAAGACCGAGTTCGTCACCTTGGGGAGCTCCGGTCTTATTTGTTAAGAAGAAGGATGGCACAATGAGAATGTGCATCGACTATCGTGAGTTGAACAAAGCTACAGTGAAGAACAGGTATCCGCTTCCGAGAATAGACGACTTGTTCGATCAACTTCAAGGAGCGGGTTGTTTCTCCAAAGTCGACTTACGATCAGGCTATCACCAAGTGAAGGTGAGAGAAGAAGATGTTCCGAAGACGGCATTCAGAACGCGTTACGGCCATTACGAATTCCTTGTAATGCCTTTTGGCCTGACGAACGCACCAGCGGTGTTTATGGACTTGATGAATAGAGTGTGCCGACCATTCCTTGACAAGTCGGTCATTGTATTCATTGACGACATACTCGTGTACTCCAAGAGTGAGACAGAGCACGAGCAGCACTTGCGTGAAGTTCTGGAAGTATTGAGAAAAGAGAGATTGTACGCCAAGTTTTCCAAGTGCGACTTTTGGCTTAAAGAAGTACAATTTCTGGGGCACGTAGTCACTCGAGACGGAGTGAAAGTAGATCCCTCCAAGATTGAAGCAATGATGAATTGGGAGCCTCCTAAGAGTCCGTCCGAGATCCGAAGTTTCTTGGGTCTGGCAGGATACTACAGGAGATTCATTCAAGACTTTTCCAAGATCGCTTCTTCCTTGACAGTTCTGACTCGGAAGAATGTGAAGTTTGAATGGACCGAAACCCAAGAGAAGGCGTTCCGGATCCTTCAAAAGAAGTTGTGTGAAGCTCCGATCTTGACGTTACCTGAAGGGTCGGAAGATTTCGTGGTGTACAGTGACGCTTGAAAGATGGGATTGGGTTGCGTGTTGATGCAACGAGGCAAGGTAATCGCTTATGCCTCGAGGCAGCTTAAGATACACGAGCAGAATTATCCAACCCATGATCTGGAGTTAGCAGCGGTGGTGTTCGCTTTGAAGCTTTGGCGGCATTACCTCTACGGCACGAAGTGTACTCTTTACACGGATCACAAGAGCCTGAAGTATGTCTTTGGTCAGAAAGAGCTGAATATGAGGCAAAGGCGGTGGCTCGAGTTGTTGAAAGACTACGACTGTGAATTGCTTTACCATCCCGGTAAGGCGAACGTGGTGGCCGATGCGCTAAGTCGGAAGGACTATAGCGGGAGTATTCAGGCTACTCATTCAAGAATCGAGCTAGTGTCTAGTCTTGTTGAGAAGATCAAGACATCTCAGATGGAAGCATTGTTGGAAGAGAATCTCAAAGAGGAAGTCATGACAAAACAACGTTTACTCTTAACGGAAGATAGCCGTGGGGTAAAACTGTTCAACGGTCGTGTGTGGGTGCCCAAGGTTGGGGGAAACCGTGAGCTGTTGCTAGAAGATGCACACAAGTCCAAGTATTCCATTCACCCGGGAAGTACGAAGATGTACAGGGACTTGAAGTTGCACTATTGGTGGCCGGTGATGAAGCTTGATGTGGCACGTTACGTTGAGCGTTGTGTGACGTGTTCGCAAGTTAAGGCCGAACATCAGAGACCGTATGGGAGTCTTCAGTCCTTAGAGATTCCCGAGTGGAAATGGGAGCATATCACCATGGAATTCGTGACGAAGTTGCCTAAAACTCTTCGGGGACACGATACCATCTGGGTGATAGTGGATAGATTGACGAAGAGCGCTCACTTTCTGCCTATGCGCGAGACTTTACCGATGGATAAGTTGGCGAAGCTTTATATCGATGAGGTGGTCTCGAGGCATGGAATACCATTGTCGATCGTGTCGGATCGCGACAGTCGGTTCACTTCGAACTTCTGGGATGGATTTCAGAAAGAGCTTGGTACGCGAGTTAAGTTGAGTACGGCTTACCATCCGCAGACCGACGGGCAGAGCGAACGAACAATCCAAACCTTGGAAGACATGTTGAGGTCTTGTGTCATCGATTTCGGGGGTAGTTGGGACTCTCACCTGCCTTTGGTAGAGTTCGCTTACAACAATAGCTACCACTCGAGTATTGGGATGGCACCTTTTGAAGCACTGTATGGGCGAAAGTGTCAGACTCCCGTGTGTTGGCTAGAAGCGGGAGAGAAGCAGTTCGCCGGACCTGAAATCGTGCAAGAGACTGCCGATAAGGTCAAGTGTATTAGAGAGAGGATGAAAGCGGCTCAAGATCGTCAGAAGAGCTATGCCGATAAGAAGAGGCGACCGATGGAATTCCAAGTAGGCGACCGCGTTATGCTTAAGGTATCGCCATGGAAGGGCATCATACGGTTCGGAAAACGTGGGAAGTTGAGTCCTCGTTTCCTCGGACCTTTCAAAGTACTTAAGCGTATAGGGTTGCAGGCCTACCAGTTGGAACTGCCACCGGAGTTGAGTAGAATACACAACACGTTTCATGTCTGCTACCTCCGGAAGTGTTTGGCGGTAGAAGACAGCGTCATTCCCCTCTCAGAGTTAAGGGTTGACGAAGGTAACCGTTGTGTGGAAGAACCCGACGCCATCTTAGAGAGAAAGACTAAGAAGTTGCGTCATAAGGAAGTCACTTTGGTCAAGGTGCAGTGGAAGCATCACCGAGGAGCAAATGTGACTTGGGAATCCGAGGAGGATATGAAGCATAGATATCCTCATCTCTTTGTATAGTTGGATTTCGGGGACGAAATCATTCCCAAGTTGGGGAGGATTGTAACACCCTGAATTTTGGGATTGGGTGAGAAGTTGACCTTTACCCAAAGTTCAAGGGGGTATAATGTAACTTGGGTTATTTATATAGAAATCAGATCTGAGATATTTCTGATATCTCATTTGATCTGATCTCATATCAAAGAAGCCAGAGAGAAAGAAGAGAAGGAGAAGGCAGTGTTGAAGGGTCGATCATTTTGGGCAAATCGAGGTACGAATCTAGCTTAATGCTTTGATCTAAATGCTTTTAGCCGCGTAGAATCTCGTTGTGTAGGTTTTGAACCATTCCATTTTGAGATCTGAGTATTTTCTCATTTGGATCTGGGTTGAATCTGGGTTCTGCATCGTACTGTTCTTGATGAACAAGACGATCGGATGGGCAAAGGACCGATGGTCATTCGACCGGTAGTCCTTTGGCCCGATGAGGGTTCGACCGGGGGGTTGTGCCCGACCGGAGGTGGTTCGACCGGAGGTGGTTCGACCGGGGGGTTGTGCCCGACCGGAGGTCGTTCGACCGGAGGTGGTTCGACCGGGGGGGGTTGTGCTCGACCGTAGGTCGTTCGACCGGTGTTGTAGTAGACCGGAGTTGTCCTTTGACCGGATTAGGTTCTGTTAAGTTGTTAGCTTCTGTGTCTATTGAGTCCTATTCAAATAACGAGAGGTTTATCTGTATTTCGACTTACCGATTCTTCCGGTGTTATCATAGGTAGCGCTCGTTAAGAAGAAGGAAACAGAGGTGAGTTCCTACTATCATTTTAAACGGTATACATATCAAAAGTTACCTTTTTGATCTCATCTTATTTTTTAAACGTAAAATGATGTTTTACCTGTGCGTTTATGCGAAAGAAATATTCAAAGGATCTTCTTTTAAATGATTTTCATTCTTACAGGAAATTGAACTGGGAATAGCATTTTGTTTATAAAAATGTGTTTGTAACCATATGTTTATTTATGGTTGGTCACATACGTTGTTGTGACGAGTCCTTACCATTTCTAGTGGATCCATAGGTTTTGGAGTAGACTGTATTATTGGGATGTTACATTCCCCAGAATTGTAGCTATGGATCACTTGTTCCTCGGGGGCAACTTGGTACGGTTATGTGAGGCCGGATACTAGCCATGGTTCATAGTGATCCTAGCGAAGGAGTATACCTTGGTTTTGCGCTTGGGGCTTGATCTCACGTTGAAGCACGGACTTTGTGATTCGTATCCGCGGACTCCAATTGGTTTAGCTCGTAACTCGGTTTGTTGGCCTAACTTTGTGTTTCGCCACAATCCTTGGTAAAATGTTTTGCTTCGGTCCTTTTATGGCATGTTTATAACGAAAAGCCCGTTTGTGGCAAGGACCCATTGTGTAAACTTAATCTCTTTGGAAATGTTATCTTGATGCAAATGTTTTATCTTTTGAGCTTCATAAACTGTATGTTCTCACCAGGCTTTAAGTCTGACACTTTTTCTCAAATGATATGTGTATCAGGTTTCCATTAGCGGTGGGTTGCCGGGGTTTTTGGAGAGACGAGTTTTGAGTCTCGAGGTTTTTGGGATTGATTAGTATTATTGTTGGGCATTGTTAAGTCCCATTCTTTTGATGAAATCCTTGTATAGGATTGTATAGTCTTAAGGACTAATCCCATTTATGGGAAGTTAATGGAATTGCTTACGTCATATTGTCAGATTTCCAGGTTTTAATTTACTCTGATAATCGAGGTGTTACACGCGAAACTTGAGAAGAAGAAGCTCGAGGACGTGAAGGTGGTGCACGAATTTCCCGATGTCTTTCCGGATGATTTGCCCAATCTGCCACCCGATCGTCAAGTGGAGTTCCAGATCGATCTTATACCGGGGGAGGCTCCAATTGCGCGAGCTCCTTACCGGTTAGCGCCATCAGAGATGCAGGAGATGATGGCTCAACTCCAAGAACTCCTAGAGAAGGGATTTATAAGACCGAGCTCGTCCCGTTGGGGAGCTTTGGTCTTGTTCGTCAAGAAGAAGGATGGCACGATGAGAATGTGCATCGATTATCGGGAGCTGAATAAGGCCACGGTGAAGAATAAGTATCCACTCCCGAGAATCGAGGACTTATTCGACCAACTCCAAGGAGCAGGTTGCTTCTTGAAGATCGATTTGCGCTCGGGATATCACCAAGTGAAGGTGAGAGAGGAAGACGTTCCGAAGACGACTTTTAGAACGCATTACGACCATTACGAATTCCTTGTGATGTCGTTTGGTCTAACTAACGCACCAGCGGTGTTTATGGATTTGATGAATAGAGTGTGCCGACCCTTCCTCGATAAGTCGGTCATTGTATTCATTGATGACATACTCGTGTATTCCAAGAGCGATTCAGAACACGAACAACACCTATGCGAAGTTCTAGAAGTGTTGAGAAAGGAAAGGTTGTACGCCAAATTTTCCAAGTGCGACTTTTGGCTTGAAGAGGTTCAATTCTTGGGTCACGTTGTCACTCGAGACGGAGTGAAAGTAGACCCCTCAAATATTGAAGCAATGACGAATTGGGAACCTCCCAAGAGTCCGTCCGAAATCCAAAGTTTCTTGGGTTTGGCGGACTACTATCGGAGATTCATACAAGACTTCTCCAAGATCGCTTCTTCCTTGACGACCTTGACTAGGAAGAATGTGAAGTTCGTTTGGACAGAATCGTAAGAGAAGGCGTTCCGGACCCTGCATAGGAAGTTGTGTGAAGCCCCAATTTTATCGTTGCCCGAAGGATCGGAAGACTTCGTGGTTTATAGTGATGCTTCAAAGATGGGGTTGGGTTGTGTGTTGATGCAAAGAGGCAAGGTGATCGCCTACGCATCGAGACAACTCAAGATTCACGAAAAGAACTACCCTACCCATGATCTAGAGTTGGCGGCGGTGGTGTTCGCTTTGAAACTTTGGTGACACTACCTTTACGACATGAAATGTACTCTCTACACAGATCATAAGAGTTTGAGATAGTGTCAAGTCTTATTGAGAAGATCAAGACATTTCAAGTGGAAGCCTTATTGGAAGAAAATCTCAAGGAAGAAGTCATGGAAAAACAACGTTTACTCTTAACGGAAGATAGCCGTGGAGTTAAATTGTTCAACGGTCGTGTGCGGGTGCCCAAGGTTGGGGGCAATCGGGAACTTCTTCTTGAGGATGCTCACAAGTCCAAGTATTTCATTCATCCGGGAAGTACAAAGATGTACCAGGACTTGAAGCTACATTATTGGTGTCCGGTGATGAAGCTTGATGTGGCACGTTACGTAGAGCGTTGTGTGACATGTTTGCAAGTAAAGGCCGAGCACCAACGATCGTATGGGAGTCTTCAATCCTTGGAGATCCCCGAATGGAAATGGGAACATATTACCATGGATTTCGTGACTAAGTTGCCAAAGACTCTTCGAGGTCACGATACCATATGGGTAATAGTTGATCGGTTGACTAAGAGCGCTCATTTCTTGGCTATGCGTGAGACACTACCGATGGATAAGTTAGCAAAGCTTTACATTGATGAGGTGGTTTCGAGGCATGGAGTGCCCTTGTCTATTGTTTCGGATCGTGACAGTCGGTTCACTTCAAACTTTTGGGATGGTTTGCAGAAGGAGCTTGGTACGCGCGTGAAGTTGAGTACGACTTACCATCCTCAAACCGACGGTCAAAGCGAGAGAACGATCCAAACGCTTGAAGACATGCTAAGGTCTTGCGTTATCGACTTTGGGGGTAGTTGGGATTCTCACCTACCTTTGGTGGAGTTTGCTTACAATAATGGCAACCACTCGAGTATCGGAATGGCTCCGTTCGAGGCCTTATACGGGAGGAAGTGCAGAACTCCTGTATGTTGGCTTGAAGCGGGAGAGAAGCAATTTTTCGGACCTGAAATAGTGCAAGAGACGACTGATAAGGTCAAAGGCATTCGGGAGAGATTGAAAGTGGATCAAGATCGGCAAAAGAGCTATGCCGATAAAAAGAGACGACCGATGGAATTCCAAGTGGGTGACCGTGTGATGCTTAAGGTGTCGCCATCGAAGGGAATTATTCGGTTCGGAAAACGCGGGAAGTTAAGTCCCCGTTTCCTTGGACCATTCAAAGTACTTAAGCGTGTTGGCTTACAGGCTTACTAGTTGGAACTTCCTCCAGAAATGGACGGAATCCACAACACCTTCCATATATGTTACCTTCGGAAGTGCTTGGCGGAAGAGGAGAACTTTATCCCTCTTTCCGAGATTAGAGTGGACAAGGGTAACCGTTGTGTTGAGGAACCCGAAGCTATTCTGGAGAAAAAGTCAAAGAAGCTTCGCCACAAAGAAGTCACTATGGTCAAAGTGCAATGGAAGCATCATCGCGGTATCAATGTGACGTGGGAAGCCGAGGAGGATATGAAGCGAAGATATCCTCACCTGTTCGTGTAGTTGGGATTTCGAGGACGAAATCAATTCCAAGTTGGGGAGAATTGTAACACCCATGTTTTTGTGTAAGTCTAGATTCCCAACTTGTTGAATTTGTGACCTTTATTCGTATTATTATACTCCTAATTGTGGTATCTATCCCTTTTTGTCGTCACGTAAGTCGCGGGTACGAAATCTCGGGTTTTCGGGGTTCGACACCTGTGGCGCGATTGTGCCCGCGATAGTGATAAGTGTCACTATCGCTGGAAACGTACCGTAGGTTCGATGAAGCGGGCGATAGTGCCCCGCGATTGTGACCAATGTCACTATCGCCGGGCAAGGTCGCGATCGGGGGCGTTTGGGTATAAAAACGACCTAACTGATCCATTCCTCGTTTATTGCAAGTGTGGAGCTGGTAGGGGAGATTTTTGGGCGATTTTGGTGCCCTAGGTGAGTTCCTCATCATCTCTCTTCATTTAATCTTATTTAATGGAACCCTAAGTTTATTGTTGGTGTTGTCTAGGTTGGTATAACTCTCGTTGTGAAGTTTCCTCCTCCTCAAGGGCTAGGATCATCTCCTCTTCATCTTGAGATTTCTAGGGTTTTCGATAATAAACCCATTGTGAGTACATACTTCCTTTTTATTAAACTTTATACACATCAAAATGCATTTTTGACTTCTAAATATCTTCTTGTTTACATTTTCATTGTTGGTGAGATTTTGACCTAACTTGGTATTTTGGAGATTTTTAGGGTTATTACCATTTTGTAAAGTAAAGGAGTATTCTATGTCTTGGAACTATAAATATGGATGCTTTCATATTTTGATGAGTAAATGTTCAACCTATGGCATTTTAGCCATGATTATGTTTTAAGCATATAATGAGTATTTTGGTTGAAAGTGGTATTTCGGGAAAAAAGAATAAATGGTTTATATTGAGGAAGTCCATGTTTACATTAAGATGGTTTTACATATATTTGGAGATGAGAAAATAGTTTTATGCTTCATGTTTGAGCTTTGTATTTTCTTATCAGCAGTTAACCATAAAAAAATGTGATTTGGGAACTAAGTGGTACTATGAACTATATGTTTGATTATAGTTGGTCACAAGTGTTATTGTGATAAGTCTAGACTATTACTAGTGGATCCATAGGTATATAGTCGACTTATTATTTGGGGGTAATTCCCGTATGTAGCTAGTTGAGACATTGAACCCTAGAGGACAACTTGGTACGGTTATGTGGGACCGAATACTAGTCGTGGGTCGTAAATGTAAATCCTAGTGAATGAGCATGATTAGGGATCATTGGGTGCCCTCCCTCACATCTTAGTACGAGTCGGCGTGTTCGTGGCCTTGATCCTAGTATGGTGAGCTCAAAACTTGGAAAGCGGCTTACTTTGTGTTTTGCCACAATCCTTGGAATTCGGGTTTTTCCCGTCATCGCAAGATGAAGTCTAAGCCGGAAGGTCACTATGTGCTTATCAAACCATTTACAAATACGGTTGTCGGAAACAGTTTATTCACGTTGCATTTAATTCTTCTTGTTATATTTCATATAAACTGTATGTTCTTACTAGGCTTTAAGCCTAACACTTTTTCTCAAATGATGTGTATAACAGGTTCCTTTAGCGGTGGGTCGTCAAGGGGTTGAGTGAAGAGCTTGGTCTTTTGAGGGCATTTTTGGACGAAAGATATTTTGGGGTTTTGGCGTTTAAAGCATTCATTCATTTTTGGTATTGGGATGACAACCTATGTAATCTAGATAGAATTGGTTTAGATTAGTTTGTTGTCGATTTCCCATGCATATCATACAGGTTTTGTAAACGTATACTCTTTTACCCTTTTTGGGTGGTTCTCTCCAATTACAAATGTTATTTTGCTGAAATTTCAATTTTTAAAATTACCTGAATTTTTAGGGTGTTACAATAATACCACTTTAAATAACCTTTACATCAAAGAAAGACGAGGATTAGGTTTTACCCATTAAATAGTATAATACAAGGCAATCTTTCCTAGTATATAAGATTTGACTAAGTGATAGAAGTCAAGAAATCATATAATTTCATTGATTATAAGTTGGTTGTGAAATAAGGGAATGATTACATCAAAGATCATTCATTATATAAAACTATAAGGCAAAAGAAATATCCAAATAGTACTACCATATTGAGTTCATTGTGATCCTCATGCAAACAATGGTTGGTCTAACGTCTTATTCAAGCTACCCCCAATAACAAGGATATGGGGATAAGGATCTACATTGTGAATTTATCGATTCCTAGCTTACTTACAAAAGAAGTAACTTTCTCCGATTTCATGAAGGAATAGATTAAATGGTGTGCCTAATGAACTACATCACTAATGCATTCATAGTTTCATACCTTCAAAGGATAACGAACATAAAGATTATGTTCCATAGGTTTCCACTAACCATTCTCTTACCCCATACTTTAAGTTAGATTTTCGTAGTCAAGTTTAAGATTAAAAGGGTAGAGATCAAACTCCAACGTATAGAGAAATACAAGATCAAGTATTTAAGGCAACTAATGTCCTAATCAACTACAACGTCCTAATGAAGATAAACCTCCATAGTCATACAAAAGACATCGTGAACTACTATTGGAGTATGATGGTAGACGTTCACTAATTTCATTGTCTCACTCAGATCAAATCAATGTATTGTCAATATGAAAAATGGTTTGATTTTAACATGTATGAGAGGAAATTTATAAGGAGTGTTCATTTACCATACAGTACGGGTTTATTTAGACTCAACCATATCATTTAATTACACAACAGAAGTTTAGAAATCCTTCTTGGGCTGATATCTGGTGTCAACAAAAATCTTTATTAAAAAGTTGACATGTCATACAACAAAATATAGTAAAACCCAAAAGACCTAACCTGCAGTGCCGACCCAACTAGTGGGCGAGATGGGCCATCGCCCAGGGAAGCAAAGCCCAAGGGACATCACAACCCAACATATAAACAAGCTTGAGTAGGTTTATTTTTGATTTATTTTTCCAAAAAAGGGTCACTTCCTTCCATGCGAGATGGGACACCACTTCTCTCTATCGTTGCCCTATTGTCTATCGACTAGCCACCACCATCGATGTCTTATGCACTGATGCCCACCACGACTGAGTGAAGATCCTATATGATTTTGCTCTCAAATCTTGCATCTCAGTTTTTCACCACTCTAGTCTCCAGATGTTTTTTTTTTCCTTATTTAGTATTTACTTATCTAATGTGTTGATGAATGCTGATATTTTGTTGATTTCTTGATTTCTTGAATGCTTATGTTTTCTTGATTCTTGAATCTTGATGTTTTGTTGAGGAATGTGTTGATGAATGCTTATTTGAGTGATTTCCTTAAACATATTTATCTTTCATTTTATATTTTGGTTTATTGGTTATTTGCATATTTGGTGATTTGGTTGCTTGTTTATTTGGACCAATTGGTTAAATATGTTTCATAGATCAACCATCCGATCCTCAAAATAGAAAAAGAAAAAAAGATGAACAAAATATGCATTTTCCTTGTACCCATTATATTCGTAAGCTACGAAATGGTGAATGCCTTGAGTGCTTAATAGGTGAGCAAATTTTAGCATCGAAAATAAGTTTATAGCAAATGTCGACTATGATAGATTAATTGAAGATTTTTTGTTTTACAAAATGCATGAAAACATGCATTGGTTATCTTATCATTGTTTTGTTGTTCAGAGTTTTGGTTTCTATCTCCCCCATTGTAACTTTTTTTTCCAATAAAAATTGGCATGAAGATAAGTCGTCTATCTTGACTAGGTTTCAAACCCCTAAAATTTTGTGTGTTCATTGTTTGTTGGATTAGGGGCATATCTTTGCTTCTCTATTTAGGGCATCCAAAACCATTAGACCGACACTACTAACCCGAGTCGCCATCTTGTATATGCATGAGAGAAGAAGGTAGTAGATGTAAATAAATTAATTTGATTGGCAGTTTTTATGAAGGTAGTGAAAGTAGAGGGGGTTGAAATGAAAAAAGAAAGAAGAAAGACAAAGGTGTGTTTGCTTTTTGGGGTTTGAACCCCTGATTACTCTCTTATCCACGTAACTTACGTCATCCCCTATTATTTTAGGGATCACACCCTTTCCCCTCACGCGCTCCTGTCTCTTCTTATGTCCACGCGCTCTTTTTGGCACGTGCAATCCTCTCTTTTATCCCCTACCGACCCTCAAAGGGTTAAAACTTCGCAAACACTTGGGACATCTTTAATCTATCTACGGGTGTTTGTGGTCTGATTTGGACGGTTTAACCTCTTAAACCATAAATGACGGTTTTAGGAAATATTCAAACTGAACGATTTGGCAACAAGTGATAAAAAGGGACCACAAAAAGACGGTCTGATCTAACCAGTTTAGACAGTTTGGGTCTCTTATGGATTTTAAACTAAAAAAATATAAGAGCATCTCCAATAGTATTGCTAAAATAGAAAAAAAAATGGGTTTTTGTTTTCTAAACCTCTCCAACAACTTTACTATCTTGTTTGCTAGTATAATAGAGAACAGTTGAAACTTTTTCAAGTTTAGAGATTTTTCTAAAATTTGATAGTAGGAGAGAGAAATGATTAATTTATTC
Source organism: Arctium lappa (assembly GCA_023525745.1). Lineage (NCBI taxonomy): Eukaryota > Viridiplantae > Streptophyta > Magnoliopsida > Asterales > Asteraceae > Arctium > Arctium lappa. Next base: position 28,132,002 of record CM042050.1, read on the forward strand.
AATCTCATCAATGAAATTCAATTTTTATTATTTTATATTAAGATTTTTTTAAAAAGTGTATTGAGATTATAAATTATATAATACTAGAAGTGTATTCGTGCAATGCAGCTAGATACATCACAATTTTAATATTTCATTTTATTTTCTGTTTTTTGTTGATTTACATTACGATTTTGGATGGTTGTGAGAGAGTGATAATGATTTTTTTATATAAATTTGTTTAATTTATACTTAATAATATAATGTAATTTATTTTGGTTTAATAATATAATTTTTTTATAAAATATTCTGTAAGATTTTTTAATTATATTTTAGATTTTTTATATCTAAAATATGCTGAGAGTTATTTTAGGGGAGTTAAAGTGGGAAATTATTTTAGGGGAGTTAAAATGGTTAGAGATAATGATTGAAAATTAATAAATAACATTAAACGTAGTACATACAACTTTTATGGTTGTTTTTTAAATAATTAACATTAAATAACAGTACATTAAGCTTTAAGACTTGGTTTTAAGAGTTTTTTATGTCATCTTTATAATATAGTATAGATTATAATAATATACGTTGTTTTAAAATCTCTAAAATAGCAAATCTGTTGGAGATGAATGTAATACTTTTTAGAGATTTTCATTTTTGGTTATCTATTTTAGAGAAATTATAGCAATGGTGTTGGAGATGCTCTAACATCTATATTCAAAATGAAATTTTTACCGATATAACATTATTAAAAAATAATGTTCCAAATTTAAAAAAAAAACATCTATCTCTATAATTTTTTTTTTGAGCAAGTTGGAAAAAAATTAAACAACTCCACCAAGAATAATTGATCTTTAGACAAATATTGATCAAGTTGAAGAACGACTTGGAATTTTGGATTTGATTTTTAATTTGGCTAATTTAGATACATGGCCATTTGAGAAATGAAAACTAAAAATATAAGGGCATCTCCAACAACTTTCTTATAATTTTCTAAAATAGAGAACCAAAAGTGAATTTTTTTAAAATGTATTACATTCAACTCCAACAGATTTGCTATTTTAGAAATTTTAAAACAACTAATATTATTATAATATTCTCTAATTTATCATCCCAATACACTTTAAAAAAATAAGAGCATCTCCAACAGCTTCTCCATTTTGGAGAAATGAGGAAAATGAAGATTTTGGGTGTAAGATGAACTCCAACAGCTTCCCCAAAACTTTCTCCAAAATGGAGAAAGTAGGAGAAAGAATACATTTTTCTTCAAATTTGGAGATATCCCAAAAAATGATTAATAAGAGAGAGAAATTATTTTTTATTACATTCCACCAATAAGAAACTTTGAAATGAATTGTTTAGGTGAGAGAAATTATATTTTTTTAAATATACAGAATATTTTAATATTATAATCAATGATTTATCTCTAAAATGGGGAAGTTGTTGAAGATGGTTGTAATTTTTTTTTGGAGACTTTGATTTTTGGTTCTCCATTTTGGAGAAACTGTTGGAGATGCTCTAACTTAATATAAAATGATAAAAATTGAATTTCATTGATGGGATGAAATTAAATAATATTTCTCTCTCCTATTTATAGAATTATAGAGAGTTTTACATATTCTCTATTTTAACAAATAATATAACAATGCTATTGGAGAATAACAGCAAAACAAAACTTTTTTTTTCTTCCTATTTTAGCAATGTCATTGGAGATGCTCTAATGTTTTGACAAATTTATTTTAATTGGGCCCTTAAGATTGGCTTACAACATGAAACATAAATATAATTAATAAATGTGTATTTTTAACGTTCGGTTCGGTCCAGACCGTTAAAAAACTTTCAAATCACAGACCAGACCGGAATGAGCGGTTTGATTATTTTTTAGAATGAATCGGACTATCAGACAATTCAAATCACCAAAAACATTCCGATTTAACTTGGTTTAACCGGTTTGAAGAATCCAACAGTTTTTTTGAACATCCCCACTTCAATCCAACCACTATAAAAAGAACATTATAAAAAATGGTCCCTTAGATACTAAAAAAATCCAACTTCAAACACACACTAAAAAGAACACTAAAAACATCTTTAATATTATTATAATAATAAAATAATATTATCTAAAGTATTAAACTATTAATCTATATATAAAATATATAAAAATTAAATAAAATATCATTATTTAGTTTTAGATGCCTACTTTATTGAACTTCAAATATAAATGTCACTTTTTTTTACCTTCATTTTTTTAGTGTTTTAGGAATCATTTGGCAAAAATAAGCTAACTTATTTTCTGGGTACATGTTTAGATGAAAATAAGGTAGTTTTTTAATAAACTACTTGAAATAGTTTATAAGAAGTTTTTTGTGATTATTACAATTATACCTTCATTAATATATATTATTATATATTAAATATTAATTATAAATAAATATTAATTATTAAAATTAATTATTATTGATTTTTTTGAAAGAAATTTTATTATTGATTTATAAATATTAATTAATATTATGTGAAAACTATAACATAAATTTTAATTATACATTGATATTAATTTTTAATTATTTAAATTATTGATAATTATATTAATTTTTTTAATATTGATCAATATATTTTAGTTATCAATTATTATTTTTTTGTAATTATTATTTGATTATTCACATTATATGTAACGGTTATTTAAAATCATGAATTAATGTAGATTTTTTTTTAAAATTTGATTTAAAATTTGATTTAAAATTCAAAATTTATAATTTATATAATAATAAACTTCAAATTATTTTAATTAATATATTATATTATTTACTACCTTGTTTGTATTATATAATATATTATATTACTATAAATTTGTTTTAATTATATTATTAAATATTGTAATTGATTATTTTTTGTAGATGTCATTTTTGGTAATTTTACAAGCTTATAAGCTAGTTTTTGTCAAACGTGACTTTTTCCACCAGATAGCTTATCAGCTACCGGCTAGCTTATCAGGTAGTTTGTCAAACATAGCCTCAATGTTGAGTTGTAGAGGAAAACACCTCTATTTTTATGATTTTAGTGTTGGGTTGGAGATGATCTTAAAAAAAGATTTTGGATTAATTAATATTAGCGTCGATAATTTTGTATCAAATCAAACAAGCTAAATTTAACCCCCAACAGGTCGGTAAAAGTTTTGTTTTGTCAATTTCCTTATTCATCGTACGACAAAGAGAAAAAGGTTTCAGTGTTTGTGATTTCACACTATAAATATGCAATGTGAGATTTTTACACAGTAAAATGATGGTTCACATAAATTTAAGAGTTTAAATAATAGTATTATATTTTCCAAAAATTTAACATATCTCTTCATCCCAATTGACTTTGAAGGGTTATAACATCTCCTAAGAGCTATATGTGTAAATGTAACGTACTTTGTTTTAATTTCTATTTAAATGATCTATATCAGACATTATAAACTAGAAATGACCCGATTACCTGAACAACAGGTAACCAATTATAATATTGATGATTTGTCAAATTTTTAATAAAAATGATGTTGACATGACTTTTATATATTATTATTATTATTATTACTACTACTACTACTACTACTACTACAACATTGTTATTATTATTGTTGTTGTTTATTATCACATTTTTTTTTATGTTATTCATGTTAAAAATGGTTGAGTTTAATAGAAATGTTTGGATTTGACTCATACTGTTGGTCGGTAGTTTTAACTATAGTAGTGATTGTCTACGACGTGAAAAAGACGATGAAAGAAATAACAATATATATTTTCACACGATAATATTAAAGAAAATCAATATAATTGTCAGTTTGTCACATTATAAATACATTAAACAAAAATCAAACTTTAATTTTGTTTATATCCACATCATCTATGTCATGTAGGCTTTTATCAAGGTTAAAGGCAATCAGATCCTCTTTTAGTTCATAAAATCTATCATAGACCTCTAAATAGATTATTTAAAAGTATGTTCTAGTAAGCAAAAATTGAAATAAAGTACATTACGTTTTTATAAATACAACATAAACTAATTAATTGATTTAAGAAAAACACATGACAACATTTTATAAGACCTCAGGTAATGACCTTATGATAGAGCCCACCTTAAGTTAATTTGTCAAACATAATCTTATATCTAAACCAATAATATGTATATAGGGGGAGTTTTAAATATAAAACCTCAAATAAGTACAAACCATATCAACCAATTTCAATTATCCATCTTGTATAATAAATATCTGGTTTCATAAATATTTATATTATTTCTAGATTTAAAGCATTAGTCATAATGAATTAACTCTAATCATCTTCCATAGATATCCAGATCAAGGGCGGAGCTATGGTTTTATTGGTTTTGGCTTCGAGGTCCGAGATTATGTCTCTTCCAGCGGGTTCTTTCGTCCTTTCGATGCAGTGACTGTTTGCTTCTCGCAAACTTCAAATCTTGCTGTTGTATTGTGTTGCTGTAGTGTTGTTTTTGTTTTGCGCTTGGTGGCCGTTGTTTCTTGTTCGGTTGGTGGTCTTCCGCTTGGTTTTATGTGTTGTTTTGCTCCTTGTAAACCACAGGTTTCTGATTGGTGTGGTAATATAAGTGGTTTTGTTGCCGTTCAAAAAAAAGGGCGGAGCTATGTTGGCACCAGAAGGTGCAAAGTATGCTCCCCCTAAAGATTTAACTATTTTTTTGTCATCATCTAAATTTCCATATTTCATTCTCCAAAACTCTTGTTTGTTTTGCCTTACTCTATTACCCCATTTGCATTTCAAATTTGCATGATCCAATATGGGTCCCACATAGGAATTAAAAATATGTCACATATATAGGATTAAAGAATGGCGAAGGATCGTGTGAGAAGTTGAGTTAATGGTGAGAAGGGTGAGAAGTGGATCTAAACCTCTTTTAACCTAAAGCCCTCTTTTAAGTGAGAAGTTGAGTTACGGTTTAGAAAGGAATTGATCTGGTGCATCTCGGTGGATCTTATCTTGATGCATCTCATCCTAATATGCGTTCATTTCTCATCCAACGGTTGATAACCACTTCTCACGCTTCTCACCATTAACTCAACTTCTCACCGAAACCAACCCATTAAAGAATTTGAGGTCTAATTTCTTACTATAATAACATGCTAAGTTGAAGTAACTCCAAACAAAAGATGTTTAATGCTCCTCCAAAAACTTTTGGTGTTGTTGTTTTAGCACTTTAAGGGATTTTTTACAAATCGTTAACCGGGAAAGTGCTTACAGATACCTTTCCCCATGAGAGCCTTGTCCACCAAAATAGCATAGTAAAATAAGTAAGGTTAAAATCATATGTTGCCAAAAAAAATGTTAGAAGCGCTCTTAGAATGAGGTTATAACTGTTAGCAAACTGTGTAAAAAGCATGGTTTCTTCATTTATTCCACATCCCTTGTTTGTTCCTTGTTTTCAAATCAATTTGATTGTTTAACCTTAGTAAGTTTGGAAAGCTTTTACAACTTCGATCACAAATTTATCTCGTCGTTGATGGATTCTATGAGTTCGTGCTCCCCCTGATCCTAAATCCTGACTCCGCCCCTGATCCAGATCATAATAAATGAACTTTGATCATTTTTCATAAATATTCAGATCATAATAACTAAACTCTCATCACTTCCATTTGACTTAAAATGATGTATATTTCATAAGACATTGAATTGAATCTACGTACGTCTCATATTAATAGAATAGTTATTCTGAATGTGTTGATAAGGGGTGAACCTATTAATCCCCAAGCGGGGTCCTGTACACCCGTTCAACTTATTTGCATAAATAGAATTTTTTTTACGGTATGAAAGGTACATTTGCTAAACCTTGACGAGTGCTCCGAGATATTAGAAAATACAAGGAAAATATCAACCAAAAAACCGAAAATGGTCTTTCAAAATCAACGACAAAACTTAAAAAATCTTTCAAAACAGTGGAATTTGGCTAAAACAAATCGTACAATTTTGCAAAACTTTAATCTAATTTAAAGATGTACCCGCTTGACAAAAAACATGAATATGCTACTTAGTGTTACTGTTAATATATAAAATAAAATAAAAACCCAAAACAATTTTATATATTTTATACTTGTACTACTCATCGTCCTGTTTTTTTTATTATTATATATTAGAAGCGTACTCGCGCAATGCAGTGAGATACATCACGATTTTAATGTTTCATTTTATTTTTTTGTCGATTTACAGTACGATTTTTGATGGTTTTGAGAAAATGATAATGTTTTTTTTATAAATTTGTTTATTTAGGCTTAATAATATAATGTTTTTTATATAAAAAAATTAAATATTTTGTTAGAATTCAATGATTATCTTATATATTTTAATGACATCTAGAAAAAAAATAACCAATTACATATTTAATAATATAATTAAAACAAATTTATAATAATATAATATATTAATTAATAGTGATAAATGGAAAAATCTGATACTTGTAAATTAAGAGATTTTTAAAATTTTGAATAAAATAATGATACATTATGCCTAATAATTTATATTTAAGAGTTTTTTATCCGTATTTTATAATATAGTATAGATATAGATATATAACTCCGTGGGTTTATAAAAATTCAAATATTTTGGAGTTTGTACAAAATAAAAATGTTTATATATTGTGATATTTACAAACAATATTATTTAATCGAATAGAGCACCAAAATATTTTTGTCATTTTATGAGTTAGATACTTTTATTTTTGGATTTTAATATATGAAGGTACATATACTTTTATTAAATTGTAGGTATTACTTCATTCTTTCCAAAATAAATGTTTATAATGAAAATGAGACATAAATTTAGGAATAACGAAAATGAGACACAGATTTTAAATAACGAAATGATACTTTTACAATTGATAATAGAGAAAAACTTATCATTCTCATAACTAAAGTTAGAATGGGAAAGTGAAGATTTACTTTGAAAATGAACATTTATTACGGGATAAACTAAAATAGAAATGTCGACACTTAATTTGTGACAGATGGAGTATCTTACATAACTTAAAAGGCTTTTTAATAGTTTCTTTTTCTTTCCGAATGACAATTTTATGTTTCTTAAAAACAGATAAAGTGGTGGAATAAAGTTGATTTACGATGCTTAATGTAAAATTACCTAAATTTTTATAATTTTAATTATTTTATTACAACGAATTATCTAATTTTGGTTATCGAAATCATTTAAAATATGCATATTCAAATAACCCATAAATAAGTAAATATGTACTGTTCTGTATAGAAAACCAATGAATAACAAATGAAACGTATGGAAGGTCTTTATTATTTGCACGGAAGGTCTTTCGGCTTACCTGAATCACGAGGACGCAACCGATCGAATTCATGGGTGTAAAGCGGCCAAAGGTGTTCCCTCTATCTCTCACCTTTTTTTCGCGGATGATGCTTTCTTTTTTTGTAGGGCCTCGATCGACGAGATTAGACACCTAAAAGCTATGCTCACGACCTTTGAGGAAGCATCGGGTCAAGCCGCTAATTATTACAAATCGGGCATCATGGGAAGTAGCAACTTCGCTCCCGAACTTATGCATGATTTTACCCAAATCCTCGGGATCCACAACCCCATCAATACGTGTCGCTATTTGGGGCTTCCCTCTCTTGTGGGCCGATCTAAGAATTTCATTTTCCAGCATATTCGAGATAGACTTTGGACTAAACTTCAGTCTTGGAGCACAAACCCATTTCCTCCGCCGGAAAATCCACCCTCATAAAATTTGTCGCCCAAGCCATCCCGGTTTATTATATGAATGTGTTCCTCATCCCTAACTCGGTAATCCAAAGGCTTGAAAAAAATGATCAATTCCTTCTGGTGGGGCCGTAAAACCGATGAACATCGCTCCATCAATTGGTTCTCATGGGATAAACTTTGCACCCCAAAAAAATTTGGAGGCCTCGGTTTCTGCGATTTCACCGCTTTCAATCTTGCTATGCTCGGAAAACAAGGTTGGAGGCTTATTGCTAACCCATCCTCTCTCGTTGGGCGTCTCCTTAAAGCTAAATATTACCCGCATGGAGATTTCATGATCGCTCATTTGGGAAATTCTCCGAGTTTCATTTTGAGAAGTATTTGGCATTCACAACTTGTTCTCAAAGCGGGGCTTCAGTGGAAAATTGGTAATGGCCGCACTATCAACGTTTGGAAAGACCCTTGGCTTAAAGACGATTCATGTTTTAAGATCGAATCCCCTCTTGATGCTAGTCGACCCCATTTGACCATTCAAGACCTCGTGGATCCCCTTACCTGTGGTTGGAACACTTCGTTGCTCACCCACTTATTTTCCCATCAGGATTATCTTAAAATTCTCAAGCTTCCTCCTCCTTCTGGCAATCGTGAGGATACTCTCATTTGGCATTGGTCTCTTGATGGAATTTGTTCCGTCAAGTCTGGCTATCGTAATATCACGGAATTAATAGCCCCGTCATCACATCTCTTTTTAAGTGGTGATTGGAATAATCTTTGAAATACCAACATCCCTTGCAAGGTCAAATTCTTCGCTTGGCGCGCTATTAGAGATATTTTACCCACCCGATGCGCCCTTCAATCAAGGGGATCTAGGATCTCGGCCATTTGTCCCATTTGTAACCGAAACGTGGAAAACGTTTGGCACACTTTGGTTGGTTGTCCTTTGGTTCGACAAATCTGGCACGAGGCGGGTATAGGGATTGAGATTGAGGAATCAGCGAGCTTGTCCAATTCCTTCCACGAGTTTATTTTTGGATTCATCCATAACAACCCCGGTCATACCTGTGACCTTTTTCTCATGTTATTATGGAGCACTTAGTATCGTCGAAATGATGTTCTTTGGAATAATGGCCCTCGAGCACCTTCGACTGTGATCCATCGTGCTAGAGAATCCTTATCGGATTGGAGGGCTTCAAAAATCTACACCCAACGGCATTCAAGTCTACCCGAACCTCCTCACGATTCTAGTTGGCAACCGCCTCGTTATGGTTTTCTTAAATGTAATGTGGATGTTGCGGTCTTTGACTCGAATTCAAGAGCGGGTATTGGTACCGTCCTTCGTGATAACACGGGTGCCTTCGTCTCGACTTTCGCCTCCCCATGCTATTTTCTACCATCCACTAGAGAGTGTGAAGCCATCGCTATTCGAGATGCTCTCCGATGGATTGATAGACGAAACGATAGCCATGTCATCCTTGAATCCGACTCCAAGGTGGTTGTGGACGCGATTTATGACTCTCACATTGACAATTCGGAGTTTGGAGACATCATCAAATATAAGGTTGGTAATGGGTAAGGGTAAACCCGTTACCCGTTATATTCCGACCCGTTGGATAAGGGTATGGATAAAGAAAATTTTATCCATTTATCCACTTATCCATTACCCGTTTACCCGAAATTTTAGTGGGTAGGGTATGGATAAACGTTTTTTTGTTATCCATTACCCGTTACAATATAATATATATATATATACATAAATATAATATTAAATATTAGTGTATATATACATAATTATATTAAGTCAATTATTAATATTTTTTATTATGTTGTCGTATATTAATGTGTACTTAACTTATTTTTAATATTTATCGAGTAAAAGCTTTCATGATGATAAAATAAGAAACAAGACGAGTTCAAAAAAATAAATATAATGAAAAGTGTTAGGCTTACATTTTTATATTGTTTTTTAAAATATTATCCTATGATTATATTTAGAATAATAAAATGTTTACAATGATATAAAATAGTAACTATATTTATGAATTTACGTTGTACTTATATATTTGAGATTTAACAATATCAATTGTGGTTCAAAATGAAATTTTGTTTTACCATTTATCCATTACCCGTTTCGTTACCCGCTACTTTTAATGGGTAGGGTAGGATATGGATAAGAGTTTTATGAGATGGATAATTACTCGTTTCGTTACTCGGTATTTTAAATGGATTGGATAACGGATTAACCTTTACCCTACCCATACCCTACCCGTTGCCAGCCCTAATCAAAGACATCAGACACATTCTAAATTCGAAAGATCACATCTTCGTTCATTGGATCAACCATCTTGCAGACGATTCGGCCCACTTAATGGCTAGGCATGCTTGTAATCTAGTCCGTAATGTCTATTTTGATAGCATGCCCCAGTTTCTTAATTCTTGTATTAACAATGCTTGTAACAATCTTTGTTCTAATGTTATGAATGAGACCCGATCGGGTGATGGCAATGTCGAAGCCCGTTAATGGTCCCTTTCCCTTTGTCTTAAAAAAAACAAATGAAACGTATGTTAGTTTGTACAACTTAAGGGTAAGACTGTAATTTTACACATAGTTCAGGGCATTTAAGTCATTTTAAGAAATCTTATGTCACTTACCATGTTAGTTTACAAACTCTAAGGGTCGTTTACCAAACGCTTACCAGGTAAGCGCTTACTAGGTGTCACTTACCTTCTGGGTGAGCATGACAAAGACCTAGAATATTACCCGGTAAGAGGCAAAACAATGACCAAGACTCTTACCCGGTAAGCGCTTACCGGGTAAAAATTGCTTACCAACAACTCGTTTTTTTTGGAAGGGTGTCATAGGCTATGCCTAGACTAATCCCTTGGCAAATTATAACCGTATGATATCAGCCCTGATTAAACCTCAGTGGCTACAATTGTTGTGTACGCCTGGATTCGAACTCTGGACAGATGGAATATTCCACTACATCCCCCGGTGTAACACCTGTGATTTTAGTACGTCTCTCTCGAACACCTCTTTAATTATTATGGTTTGTAATCGGATTGTAAATAGTTTTATGAATCTAGTGTTGGGATCGATAGCACCTCGGGTCGAAAACGGAAGAAACGGGGCTTCGGTACACGCAGGGCGATTGTGCCCGCGATTGTGACAGTGGTCACTCTCGCGGGCGGGGCACAAACGCGGGGCTTGTACCGTAAGTGGGGGAGTGGCGGCGACTGTGCCACACTATTGTGACATCAATCACTATCGTCGGGCATTGTCGCGGAAGGTGTACCGAGAGGGGGTACCTGGCGCGACCTTGCCGGCGGTTGTCACAGATGTCACAGTCGCAAGTTATTATCGCAAGTGCACTCAGGTACATTTATTTCATAAAATCGGACCTTTCACCCCCATTTCTCATTCTTGCTATTGTTGGGCCGGTTTCGTGAGAGGAAAAGGTAGGTCATCTCTCTCTCTCTCTCTCTCCATTAATTATCATTTGGGAAAACCTTTTAAGTGATGATTAATGGTTGGTGTAGGAGATCTTTGCATTTATTAAGGGGTTCTAGTGGTTCAAGGATTCAAGTTCTACATCTTCCTTCTTTCTCTAATCCTTCCAATATCTAGGGTTTGTGTATAAACCTTGTAAGGTGAGTTCATACACTCTCTTAAACTCATGTTTATGGTTTTACTCTTGTATTTTGGTCCTTCACACTTTTCTAGCCTAAGCGAGGGCTGATTTAAAAAATCTCAACCTAAAACCTAAATTTTGGGGTTTTAGGGTTTGGTGGTAACAAATGTGATTTCTAAAAGAGGTTCATAAGGGATTGATGTTTACTTATGTTTTCTACAAATATTATTGTCTTACCCTTGCATTTATGGGTATTAATATACCCCAACTAAATTAAGGTTTTGTCTAGATTTAACCTTTTGGGTCAAAGTTCATGAATGGTGATTATTATTGTGTAAACAATTATTATGATGATATTTGGTGAGATTTGCGCTAAATGATTTCCTCCTAGTTAATAGGGGTCAAGACTTCCAAGTATGGTGTGTTATGAATATAACTTGACGTCAACTTTAAGGTGTACATTTAATTGTGAGTATATCTGGTTATGTTTTGGTTTTAGTATTAGTGCAATGGATCCATAGGCACGGTGTTCCTATATCCCGTTTTGGACATTAGGTTCGCCACTTTGGCACAGAATAGGCATCAGGTCACCATGGTAAGTAAGGTGTGGACCTATATGGTCGGGTAGCGTCCCATGGGCAGTAAGATGTAATTCCCTTGTGCTTGAGTTCTCGTTTTGGAACTCTCAAGAATAGACCTAGAGGGGTTGATTTGATGTTTTTGAGCAGTAGACTTAGAGGAGTTGAGCTCACTATATGAATGGTGTTATTTGTACCATATTATGATCACTAATGGTTTATTTGATTGCTTGACTTAGCTCATGGCTATATCCACCGTGCAACTTCAAATGGGTTTAGTATTTCTGTTTAAATTGAATTGTCCTCACTAGGCTTTAGCCTAACGCTTGTTCTTTGGTTATCATGTTTGACAGGTCATCTTAGCGATGGGGCTCGTCGGGACTGAGTAGACAACCTTGGGGTCGTGAGTGGTCTTTTTGGAGAATTAGTGATCAACATACTTGATCTGTGAAGATATACATTTTTGGAAGGATAGTGACACCCGATTATAATCTTGTTGACAAATTTAGATTATTAGGTTGTCGGTTCTATTCTTCATTATATTTGGGTTGTAAACGCCATACTTTATTCCTCGTTTTGGGATGATACTCTTGGGTTTGATTTGTCATGTCCTTATTATTCAGGTTAATTAATCCCCTATTTTAGGGTGAACATGTTTTCTCCATTTATAGACGTTATATTGTCGAAATTCCGAATTTTATTTCACTCTAAATTTTAGGATGTTACACCCGGGGCCTTAACTAGTATGACACAACCCTTGTGGTTAATTCGTTTTGATGGCCTATAATGTTATCCGATAAGGTAAATAAGGGTGGTGTTCTTGCATGTAAGTGTTTACCCGGTAAACATTTGGTAAACGATCCCTAAATCTAGTTTTTGAAACAAAACTTTCATTAATAATGATCGAAAAAATTAGAAAACACAGTTAGATTTTCAAGAAGACAAACAGGATAGACCTCGCCTCGCCCATAGTTTGTGAGACATATAACAACAATTGCCTTGCAAGGCATTAGCAACAATGTTTCTTTCTCTCATACTTAATTGGACCTTATAAACGGTTTTGATCGCAAGAGATGTCAACAATACTTCATGATAGTTCTAAACTCGGTGTTATCTTCCTCCTTTTAAGGTGCTACAATTATCACCACCTGGCACCTGAGAATCAAACTAAAAAATGACATGTTTATATCCCATTTCATGAGCCAAGGTTATGGCTTCAACCATGGCTAACGCTTCACACTCCACTTTCGGGCGTCCTCGTATTTGCATCATCTAGCTGGTCAACATGGATCCCTTCTTATTTCTCAAAGCCATGCTGCTCTCATTTGGGTTTGATTCTTGAATATCGTTACGTCATTGTTGCATTTTAGAAACAATGTTGGTGGGGGATGTCAGCTGTTACATTTAGGGGTCGCCAAACTCCTCATTCGAGTCCCATGTACTCTCTTACCTTGAGCCCATTCCATCAACAAATATATCCCGAGTCCAACTACCATAGTGGTGAATTAGACGTATTCTTCCATACCCGTTGGTTTATTTCCTTCCAAGTCCTCCACAAAATAGTCATCGTTCTACTCAATTACAGATCATTTAGAGATCTTGCCACCTTGCTCCATTATAGGGCGTCGTTTGTACTTTTTTTTTTGTCTTACGTAGTTAAGGAACTAGAGTTTGTTGGTAAAACACTTGCAGTTGTGAAGCTTGCTTGTTCCGAGTCTTTCCCGATTTATCGGCGCACTAACGTTGAGGGAATTACAACAAACATTGGATATATATCAGGGAGTGTTTAATTTACTGATTTTATGAATTATAAAAAAAATCATATTTTTATTGGTTCCAAAACTCATTTGGAACTTCTTGATTTGACAAAATAGACATGAAAACACAATTAATATTTACAATTTTGAATCGTCAATTAATTTAGACAAGAAAATTATATGATCAATCACAATCGAAATAAGGTTCTAAATGGCGTGAGACATGGCGTGACGGTGAGGTCAATCCTCAAGTCTTAGGAGCCACAACGAAGCCATGACGTTTTCAAGACGTGACTTATGATATCAAATTTCTAATTTATATATATAATAGTAGATATAAGAACATATGTTTTGTACTGTTACTCAATGAGTCAATAATAATAAGCAAGTTAAATTAAGTTATATATTAAAAACTAACAAATAAAACATTAAAAACATAAAGAAAAATCAAATATCACGTTACGAAAACTGCACATTAGTACATAGCGTGCCACGAGTTTAACGTGACGTGAGACACAAGCTTTGCGCCACGACGGCTATGCGACGAGTTTTTTTTTTAGAACAATGATCGAAATGCAATTCATCTATGATATAATCATTTTATAATAATATAAATAAACTTAATTAAAACCTTGCCATCTCAATATAGTATTAAATAAAGGTTCAACAACATCAAGTAGAGTTTTCGGATACTAGTTATGATATTAAGAAATGATTTGCCTTGATAAATAAACCCAAAATAACATTATGCATATACCGTATGCACTCAAATATAGGGGTGAGTTATTATGCAACATTTTACATGATGCAACCCTTGCAATCCCTTTATCCACCATACATTTAGTTTTACATTTTTTCCCTTTTTTTTAATTACATAAAATATGTGGTGGATAAAGGGGTTGAACCATGTAAATGAGTTGCATTTGAACGCCCCTCCTCAAATATATATGTCAAACGGACAACTTGTTTATGAAAGTCACCTTTTTAATTTTGAATAAAAAGGAATAAATGAAAACATTATCCACAACTATACTTTATTTGATGACATAATATTTTGCCAAATTGAAGCATGAAATCCATGGATATTTTTGTCCACCATTTTTACTTGCCCTTTGGCATAATTTTTGTAGTCCACTCTTTCCATGTGACTTTACTAAAAGAATATAATTGATTCACTTAGGAACCATTCAAATATGAAATTAACTGAATTACAAAAATGACAGCTATGCTATAATTTTTCTAAAATAGAGTTGAAAAACTTAAAATCTCAAAAAAAAAAAAAAATACATCCAACTCCAACAGCTACTCTATTTTAGTAATTCTATCATCAATTATATTAATAAAATATTATTTCTCTCTCCTAAACACACAACTTCAATGTTTACTATTGGTGGAAAAGAATCTCTCTCTTAAATATGGCGTTTTAGAGATTTCTTCAAATTTGGAGATTTTTACATTCTCTCTCTTCTTTTCTCTATTTTAGCATATGATATAACATAGCTGTTGGAGCAAAAAAATTGCTAAAATCTCACTTTTTTCTATTTTAGCATAGCTGTTGGAGATGCTCTAAATGTCGTATTTATTGGTTTATAGTTTAAAAAATATCTATTTTAATATCCTATTATGATATAACATAGGTGAAACGTGATGTGTTTTCAAAAGTATATTCCACATATAAAATATTTTCAGATTATAGGGTTCTTAACTGAATATTTTTTAAATTATAGATGATTAAATATGACTTATAAAGGTATGTTTTTCATTTTTTTACAGAAAAATATATTTATCTTTTTTTTTGAAAGTATATAATATTTATATACGGTAAATGTAATAAATAAACTCACACACCCTCCTCACCAACCTCTGACCTCCTAGAAGGTCAAAGACTCTAATACCGCTAGGCCAAAGGCCCTTTGGTAAAAAAAAAAATCTTTATCTTTAATGTAAGTTATCTTAAAACGTTAGACTCTTACGTTTTAACGAGCTACTCGAGCTCAAGCTTAATAATTCTCGAGCTCGATTCGATCTTGAACACAAAATAAAGCTCGTTTAACTTAATGAGTCGAGCTCCATAATACCAATGTT
The DNA here is from genome assembly GCA_023525745.1 of Arctium lappa. Classification (NCBI taxonomy): domain Eukaryota; kingdom Viridiplantae; phylum Streptophyta; class Magnoliopsida; order Asterales; family Asteraceae; genus Arctium; species Arctium lappa. The sequence continues at coordinate 28,147,751 of CM042050.1, forward strand.
CGACTCGACTTGTTTGAAAGCTCGATTAAACTTTACAAGTCGAGTCAAGCCAAGCTATTCAAACATACACTTTTTTTAGCCAAATATGTTTATAAATTATATAATCAAAATATAGAAATCATTGAGCTTGAGCAAATAAACGAGTTAATCGATCTTGAGCTTGAGTCCGACTTTGAAAAAATATATTCGAGCTCGAACCTGATATTATTTTTTCGAGTCGAGCTCGAATAACTTGCTACTCTAGACTCAGAGGGGTTGTTTGTTTACCTATTAATAGTTCCATTAAGATGCAACATCTGAATCGCTAAGAAGTGAATCTTGTTTGTCAAAAAAAAGTATATCGCTAAGAAGTGGATCTTGTTTGTCAAAAAAAAGTATGCCTCTTAATGGTTCCAAAACACTCTTAATGGTTTTGTATCTTGGGTCTCCCTTAACCATTAAACGCCCTGATTTCATTCTAAACAATTACCAAACAATCATATTTCATTTTGCACTATATCATAAGAGTCTCTTAATAATTCTGACCACTTAATCATTCTGCAATAAACCATTCACCAATTGTCAAACAACCCCTCAACTTATTTACACCCCCACATAAGTACTTATATTGATCTTTTAACTTAATTGTCTTAAACAATGTATAATATTTTATTATAATGTGTTTTCTTATTTGAAAATGTTTCAGTTATAATATAAGAATGGGTCATTTTATAATTTTGTTTATTAAAAGTATTTTAAAACATAATTATTTAGTTACCTTTTTTTTCAAATTAAACATTATACTTTCCTTAAATGGAAATATATTCTTTTTACTATTTAATTATGAAGAATATGGAATCTTAAAAAGGGACATGTCATGAAAAGTAAATGGGAAAATCAATAAAATTGTCAATGTGGTGAGCATCTTGTGACATCCATGATCATGGGTCTGTCACATAGTGGTATCCTTAATTGGGTTGGGTCGTGATCGACAGGGATTAGTCGGATGACACCGTTAAGTGAGAGCCCGGATATCCCGGGAAGGTGTGCGTGTGTTAACTTGCCGTTCAAAAAAAAATGTCAATGTTAATTCATATTTTTTAATTATACAGTCGAACAAATGTTAGTTTTATCAATAACTTATCTTTTATACTTATATCCAGGGGCAAACATATGGCGGTATCTTGTGCATCTCATCAACTTAATTTTATAAGTATAATTTTTTGAATATGAAAGTCACACCCACTAAACTTTGAAGGGTGTTTTGGGATATCAGAAAGTACAACGAATATCAACCAAAAAAACTGAAAAAGTAATTAAAATTGACCAAAAAACTTAAAAAATTCATTGAAACGGTAGAATTTGGCTATAAATATATCATGCGGGCCTTTGATCCACCTTAAAGTTGTACTGTCCGGCAAAATTTTGGATCCGCCGCTGGTTATATCCATTTCCTCAATTTCAATTTGATTTTAATCATATTATCAAACATAAAAAAATGTGAATAAGGGACAAAATTGTAAAAGCAACATATGTAACTATTTCATGACATTTCATTGGTCAATTTTTTTTTTTTACGGTTTTCACCTTCTAAACCAATCCTCACCCATTTTTATTAAAATATCAACCTTTTATAAGAGCATCTCCAATGCAAGGTTCTTGCAAGTAAAAAGTAAAGTGTCTTGTAAGAACTACCATTGTGAAGAGTTCTTATAAGAACCTAACCCCTTTTGAGTTTTTATTTAAGAACCTTGGTTCTTACCATGAAGTTTGTTTGAAATGACAATTTCTTCCTTTTTATTGGTAGCTAAATTAAATATTTGATATTTATTTATAAATATATACTAATTATTGATGTTGACATGAGGTTCTTATAAGAACTAACATTGTGGACTTTTATATAAAATTTTAAATTGATGAGTTAGAAATTAGGTGACATCAAAAAGTGTAAAAATGAGGTTCTTGTAAGAACCTCCATTGGAGATGCTCTAAGTGCCCCTGTTGCAACTTGCAGAGAGGGTGTTTTCAAATTGACATATATACTTAGGGCCGGAGCCAATTTTTTTTTTCCTAAGGGGTGCCTAAAGAAATGTTAGAAAACTTATGATTTCAAGGTAAATAAACCATTTTTAGTATATATGTTTTTTAATACATAGATGTCCTAAAAATAGTTGAAAAACATGATTGACCTAAACAACATAACTATGTCTATATTTATAGAAACAAATAGAGCAGACATTTGTTTTGTTTTGTTTTGTTTTTACGAAAGTGTAGATACTCGGAGAGGTAGGGGAGAAGTGGTCCAGTCCATTATATTTAAAAATTGGGCCTTAAAATTAATATATAAAAAAGAATTAAAAAGATGAGGGGGTGCCATTGCACCTTATGGCGCTAAGGTGGCTCCGCCCATGGGTATACTACATCCATACTGAGATCGCTAGAAACTGCTTTTCTCATCTTTATGTTGTTTGGCATTGTTAGAAACTGACATGTATACATCCATAACACATGTCACCATTGAACTTATATATCAACACCTCACACGTATATTTACATTTTAACGAGATTTAATTCAACAACCAGATTTAATCTCGTGACAAGTTGCAGCAAGGGCATTTACCGAAGGGTTGATATAGTGGTAAAAATGGGAGAGGGGTTGACTAGGAGGTGAAAACCGTTTATCAGTTCGGCTATTTATGATAATTTTCCTTCATCAGTTGGTTTTTGAAAATTTACATAGAAAAAAAAGTTGATTATCGACAATGTATATTACATATAATTATTATGTCATCTTCATATAATTCACTAAGGTTTGCAAAACAAACTTTCAAAATCTTCATTTTAGTAGCTCAGATGTGATATCTAAAACATTTATAAAGCATTCATTAGTCTATGCACCATCTCATTCGATTGACATCTCAATGATTAGGCCACGATGTCCTTAATTAATGTCTATATGCGACAAACAACAAATTACACAAAATAAGAATCAGACCAAAAACATATTACATTTTCATACAATTTGGGATTCAATTAAATCAACCCCATATAAATAAGCAATACGTGACTAAGGCATAAAAGACTCGTAGCCCCTGTAACAAAACCAATCTCTCTAATTGCAAAAAACACAACATTTCCATGAAAACCTCATTTCAAAACTTGTTGAACCTTTAGATTCCGGCGAACTATTCTAGTGGCCTTTCCGGCGACCACCTTTCTTTCCGTGCTTCTTTTTCCCACCCTTCTTCTTGCCACCTTTACCGGACCCATGACTGCTAGAACCACCACCCAACCCATCATTACCAAACCCATGGCTGCTAGAAAAACTACGGTCCCTAGAAGATGCACCTGGTTTCAACAAGTCTTTAACATCAAGTACTCCGTTCCTGAAATGGCCTACGGTTGACATCAATACTCTGTCCTCAGGTTTACGTGAGTCCGATGCCCTTTTGCTACGGTTTCCACGCTTCCCTCCAACTTGTCCAAGTATCATATTCTAGAAAAAAAAATTGTTGGCAACTTCGATTACACCATAGAAGTCGTGAACAAGAAATAACACATGAACGAAAGGGTCATTGGCCCGGCGGTACGCTAGTTACCGGTAGGGCCTACCATCCCAGGAGGTGAAGGGTGAGAGGCGTGTGTAAATATTTGCTTTATATAAATATTATATAATTCAAAGAAAAAAAAAGAAGAGACATTTGAATATTAAAAGAGAAGATCGACAACCTCTTGTAATATCTTTTGATCCCTTTCCTTCTGTTTTTTCATTGTTACTCGCGCTACGCTTAGAGGCAATCTCTGGTTTTTGGGAGGCTGCAATGTTAAAGAAAACAACAGAAATTTATACATTCATTATATTGTATTTAATATGATGCTCTAGAAGTGAATCAAGAACAATACGACCATACTCATAATTGTCTACACTTACTGATGATGTACAGATTTGTTCATCATGATTTAAATTTCAATGAACTAGACATTGTGGTTTTAGTTTCCTTACCAATGATACCATTTAGAACTAGATGGGAAAGAGTGAGGTAGAACTTAGGAGGGTGAAAGAATTATGAAGGTTTTAGGGTTTTAATTTGACATGAATAGTTTAGTAATGCACTTTAGGGGCTGTTTGGTTGGTTTTCCATTAAGTCTTGTATTGATAAAGTTGTCTCTGTAGATTAATTTGTCTTCATAGATTGGGAAGGTTTTTGTTCGAGATGATTTTTTCATAAGATGGAAGGAGCGTGTTCTTTAATTGGGAGGGACATGTTAGGAAAAAACTTGGCTTTCTACATAAAGCTCTCCCAAGAAGCTTACTGAATAAGCCACTTTCTATATCATTAAGCCACTACCAAACAGTCATGTATAAAAAAGCTGAGAGAATAAGCCGAGTACCATTAAGCTCATTAAACTGCTAACAATCAGGCCCTAATCTTGTCTCATCTCTCTAATTTTTGTTCCACCTATTTTGGTGGACAAAAAATAATGCATTTTGTCTAATTATGTCCCGTCCTATTCCAATCCAATGTCAAGCCAAACGTGGGACATAAAGTGTTTGTTCTCTGTCCCATCCTGTCCCTCGTACCAAACACACCCTTTATGAAATAAATAATGACGTCAGTTGTGAAGGAGATTAAATCATGATGATTGAAATGTTCAATTTAAACCACAATGATGCAATTGTTAAAGTACCTCTTGGTTTTCCCATATATGAAACAAAAAGGGAAAGTAAGATTGCTACACTAAAGGGAAACTATTCAAAAGAAAGTGCATATATAGAACTCACCTTTCCACCAAGGGAAACTACTTTCCTGTTTTCCAATGCCTTCTTCTCTTTCCATGTCATATGGGACGGTCCTGGATGCATATGCAGATAGATTAAATGATGGTAATTAAATTAAATTATTTTCATGGAAGATATATGCATAGGCATCCACAACTCCTTATCAAATCGACAGACAAGACAACCCTGGCGTTAGCTTTAATTGATAAGGTTTGAGACTTTGATTCAAGAGGTCTTCGATTTGATTGTCGCAGGTGTTATCAATTACTTAGAGGTCAAGAAATAAACGGACAACCTAAAGTTTGCCTTGAATGTTGGGGGTGGGAATGCTTTGCATGGATTATGTAGAATAGTTCAGTCAAAGGTGTGTTTTCTTTTTTCTCACACACATTTCACAAACCAGAGGCTGACAGGAATCAGCTGCTCACCTCTTTTCCCCAAATCCCACCTTTGGGTGGGAATTGGATATTTTCTGGGTTCGTTTGGTTTGGTTTGGTTTTAGATGCGTCAGAGGTGTGCCAGAGAGCATGGATATTGCACATCTCAATAATCCTCGCTTTACCTTTGGCCCAGAGTACATTAAAGAAGGAACATTTTTTTCTAGAAGACATTTTAGACTAGAAAAACGTAGAGGGATCTTAATGTAACCACAAAGTTTCAGGGGTTAGATGATGTTTCTAAACCTATTAAACAAACCAACATAGCCTAAAAAAATGTTAGAACTTCTTATTCAACATGATCTACCCTTTTTTAGAGAAGGGGGGGGGGGGGGGGGGGGGGTCCACTCATGGTATGTTGATAACACTGTTCCCCATGAAAGCAAAGGCCATGTTCATTCTTTAAGTTCAGGTATACTCCAGCAGAAGTTTCATCTTCAAGAAACAGAAGCAAGGGAGAAAATGCTCCTTCGTTAGAGGCTTACGTTGAGTTAAGTGATAACTAACAGTAAGATATTAGGTGGGGATTTATCATATTGATGTTCAACAAAAATCATAAAAATACTTGATACATAGAAGTTAAGGGGCTAACTGCTAAGTGCACACTTTACTAGTGCTATCCTAGTTATTGCAAGCTACAAAAGCTTAATGTGGTGGGGTTAAGAATGCAAATGAATAAAAAAAAGAACAAATAGATGCTAGTGTCCTAAGTGTGAGTTTTTGCCCTTACATGTCAAGCATGAACAACTTGTAAGGACTGGTCCCATAAGAACTGCTACCAGAGGAATTCATATGGGGGTTTGTCCTTCAATTGGCAATAGGTGTAGATAATTTTGGTGCAGCTAATATGGGAATGACTGAGTTGAGGTGGCATGTGACACGTATCTAAGATTGTCATCAACTACCTTAAAGGGGCATTGAACACCAGGCACACCACCTAGTCAGAATCGTCTTGACTTTTTTGGCGGTACACCCTGTCGAAATAACAAACATTCTATCAAGTGGCGAAGATGCCACTACAATTTTCTTCTGTCCCTGTCTGACTGCCTCAAAAATATAGTTGCTATATATATAACGTCTGAACGTTGCTGGTCTCCTTTGCATATAATATTAATTAATGTAAATGACGCAAATTGCAGTCGACTAAATGGGAAATTCAAAATGGTCCATGAATATAGTAAAGCATACAGAAACGCCTGCCAGCTCGTCATACATGCAAGCTGACAACTTACACAGTTCGACGATAAACAAAAGTTATAAAAATAAATTCTTACCCATATACTCAATATCTTTCAATATCGATTTCAGTTCCATCCTCTGGGACTTCATATCCATGTATGTTGTCATTGGTTCCTCTTTGTTTCCTTGCTTTCTCTTGGCCATTATTGTTGAGTTCAATCTGGTCGACAATAAAAGAAAAGAACATAGGCATGTTTTTGTTAACAAACTTATACTTAAAAGAAGAGAATTTGTAGGGGATGCCTACACATATAAAAGCACAAAACCAACTATACACAATTTGAGAATAAAACTGGTTAAGAAAGTAATATATCATCTCATATTTCACTTAGCTAAAAAGTTAATTTAGGGATGAGGAACAACAATTTCACATTTAATATACAACATAGCATATAGAATATTTTTTATATCAAACTTCAAGCATCACCGGTGCAAACATCACTTCTAGGGTTCTAAAGAACAGACTAATGAAATTTATGGATAAAACTAATTGGGAAATCTAAATTAAGTCTTAAACATGTCCATAACTTTTAGTTTTGTGAATCCAACTATATCCACCAATTACTCTATTTCCCTCCTCCAAGACATATACTATAAATTTTCAGAAAAACACGATTACTAAATAAAACTAATTAACAAGTATAACAGTCAACATATACATTATTGTCTCTGCAAAATTCACATCTAAAACCCTAACCAATTTTGCTATCATAACCTACTCGATTCGCCATCAACCATAAAATCTGAGTCAAATTTGGATAGAAATCCTAAAAAGAAAAGATTAATTCAAATTAAGATATATCAATCATTACAAAAGTACCAGATAATCATGAATAATCAGAAGGAAAAAGAAGAGAGAGAGAACGAACCAGACTAGGTAAAACCAGTTGTGACTCACTCTAGTATATTACATAAACTAAAATGCAATATTGAAACGACAGTTAAGAATTAAGAATAAAATCAGTTAAAAGTTCAATCGTAACCTGAGCCGATTGCCTGATTCGGAGATCAAAAGCTTTAACGTGAAGGCCTCGAGAAGCGGTGGTCGTGAGCGGAGCAGTCGTCTGCTGTCGTGAATTCGTGAATGGGTGAGGGCCGGCGGAGGTTGAGGTTGAGGCCTAAGGAGGGAGCCCAGCCCAGCTAAATCATTGGGCCTTATTCATTTGCAGACTTTTTGGGCCATCTCAATGAAAATTTCATAGATATTTAAATTACAAGCTACTAGAATCATACTCGTGCAATGCAGCGAGATACATCACGATTTTAATGTTTCATTTTATTTTTTGTTTTTTTATTGATTTACAGTACGATTTTGGATGGTTTTGAGAAAGTAATAATTTTTTTTTATAAATTTGTTTAATTTAGGCTTAATAATATAATGTTTTTTTATATAAAAAATTAAGTATTTTGTTAGAAATTCAATGATTATCTTATATATTTTAATGACATCTAGAAAAAAATAACCAATTACATATTTAATAATATAATTAAAACAAATTTATAGTAATATAATATATTAATTAATAGGGATACATGGAAATATATGCATAAAAGGAAAGTCATGCACATACCAAATTGGTGAGTGTTAGAAGTCTGCAGTAGTAATATGTATCTTGTACTTTGAAACTTGTAAATTAAGAGATTTTTAAAATCTTGCATAAAATGATGGTATCTTGTGCCTAATAATTTGTATTTAAGAGTTTTTTTATCTGTGTTTTATAATATAGTATAGATTTATCAATTTTTTATCGAGTGTCACGTTTGTCTTACCGGTAACCATGGTAAGGATCGTGAATGTTATCTGATAATTCTCTTACCCAAGCGTTTACCGGGTAAAATATACTTATCACACAAATTCATTTTTGATGACCAATAATGTTACCCGACAAGGTAAGTGAGGATGATGACTCTTGCCGATAAATACTTACTCGGTAAACGTGACCCCTTAATTTTTTTTTATTTGAACTTCTAACAATTACAGTAATTGTTATATAAAAAGTATGAAAATTCAGGTATGGGAAACATGTCAATGATGACTTTTGCAACTCTCCATTAAAAAATGTGACATTAAATTTTCTAAGTAATGAAGAAATATTTTTACTAGAGTTATAGTTTTTAACAGCGCCATGGCGTACGTCAAGGCGCGCCATGGCGCGATATGGCGCAAGACGCGTTTCCGCGGTTACGAAATGGTCCATAACGTTTATGTAAGTCGTGGCTTGCGCAGTCGCGTTATGGCGCCTTAAGGCGCGCTGCGACGTGCGTTTTTTTTTAAGACGTGATTTTTTTTCAATTTTTTTTTATCTTTTCTGTTTTTACATTTTTAACTTTTGATTTAACACTTTTATAGATTTATCTAATCACATCACTCACATTTTCACAAAGTAATAAGCGCTATAGACTCACGATTAAAACGAAGTAGTAAAATTATTTTTCTAAATTCTATTTTAAATATTCAATCAAAAACTATTTTTATACTTGTAATTTATATGGTTTTTTTTCTTCCAATATGAATGTATATTATTTAATATCATTATTTGATTTGAATAATATATATAAAACATATACGCATATATATAATTTTGAATATGTCATACAAATTTGCCGCCTTATGTCACGCCTTGAAAAACGCTGCGTCCTCGCCGTGGCATGTAAGGCTTAAGGCTTGACCTCGTCGCCAGGGACGGATCCAGAATTTTTTTTCATACGGTGACACGATATAATATAGATAAAAAAAATAATTACAAAAAACACAGTTTTTATCGACGTGTTACCAACGTTCAATATCGTCCGATTTGTTTTTAGCCTAATTCCACCGTTTCAAGGGATTTTTATAGCTTTTTGTTTGATTTCAAGGGATTTTTACGTTTTTTTTTCAATTTTGAGAAACTTTTTCGGTTTTTTGGGTTGATTTCAAGAGTTCTTTTTTGTTTTCTGGTCGATTACAAGGTACAGTTGCACCTTCTTGAACTTTTGAATATCATACGGTGACACCTTTTAAAACGATACGGTTGCACCTTTCATAAACTCAAAATTTTAAACCTTTCGACGGAGAGATAATACGGTGGCACGTGCCACCGTATGCTCTTCTTTAAGTCCGTCCCTGCTCGCCGCCACGCCACGTCTCACACCATTTTGAACCTTATTTTTAACAATGAAACTCTTACACTTATTCATTTCATTCTTTTTGTATTACACAACACAAACTTTTGGGTACCAGGTTATGACCCGGTTTGTTTGTGATGATCGGTGGACATAACCAATTATGGTTTAAAAAAGGAGGCCCAATTGTAACTGGTATACGGTTATGAAGGCCCTTTTTCTTTCTTTTTATAATTTTTATTTTTAGCTATATTATATGTAAACATTAATAGAAGCCCATTTCTCTCCCAATATTACACAAATATCACTACATCCGCAATATACGACAAAGAAAAATACGAATCTAGTCATTTTTAGCTTAAAAAACATTTTTTTTATGGACACAGATAATTTTTTTAATAGAAAAACTGCAAAAAAAATTACATTTTCTACCTAGGTCTGCAATTAAGGACCTGGATATTGCGGACGTAGTGACATGAGTGCAAAACCGGGTAATCGTTAACCAATCAGGCTTTGACACTTGATATATTGATCAAGGTAATCGTGACCGGTTACGGAGAAACTGGTTGCATCCTGATCTGGATTTCAAAATCGTTGTGTAGGGCGACCAGTTACTTAACTAGGCCCGATCAATTGTGCCTTAACTGGAACTTGTCAAAAAACCCACGCCGGTTTGCCAATCTCTATTCACATGTGAATATCTCCTATTATTCACAAACTACTTACAGTATCAGCAATAACTATATTCACTTGTGAATTCAGCAATCAACATTCGCACAAGCTAGTTCATAAAGCATCCATGTTCTTGTATGGTGTGATCAAAGTTTATCAGCCTCTTTCTACCTTCTTCTCCTAACGCTTATTTATCCTGTTCTCGACGACCTAATCAGTTGGTTTTTTCTCCACAACATGAACTAAGCGGTTCGACATTTATTGCAGTTTCACGAACAGACGTTTCTTCTGATAAAAGCAACTCAAGTGAAGACTCATTGACCAACTCCTGAGTTAAGCCAATGTCGTAATTTGGTAGAACTGAATTATCCATTCTACAATTTTTCTCGACGCTCTCACTGGCTCCATCAATTACACCGTGCGTCTCGGGGTTGATCCAAAATTGCGGTTTTGTTTCTTCATTACTGCCTTCTTGCTCGTCTCCCCCATCTACGCGAGCATCAACAACTTCTTCGATACATTTTGGTGCAGAATCAAGATTCTCCGGCAACATTGTTGCTTGATCTCTGTGTGTAAACCCGTTCACTTCATTGATCACATCTGATTTCCCCCCGAACAAAGTTTCTAATTTTGTTTCCCATTCTTTAAGCTTAGACATTCCTGGAAATTTCGTCATAGCCTCACGTAATGTTGATTCCATTTTCGTCTTCTCCGCCATTAAGCATGAGAATCTTTCATCAATTTTCAACAAATAACCCTACAATTTTTTGTTCACAAGAAATCATGTAAGAAAGTTCTATAGAATCTTTCATCAATTTTCAACAAATAACCCTACAATTTTTTGTTCACAAGAAATCATGTAAGAAAGTTCTATAAATACATTATGAGAGGTGTTAAAGTTATTTGTTAGCATGATGTTTATTCACATGTGAATATATACTTTTATACCTCTAATTCCTATATTTAAATGTGAATATTCACTAATATTGATAATAAATTAGAGTATGTTACTAGTCAATGCAACTTCTCGTTAAGGAGATTACCTCAATATCTGTTGGTGATGAAGGATCACAACATCCATCATCTTTCTTCTCACTTCTTTCACTAACCGAGGCCCATTCAATTGCAAGAATTCCTTCATCGTCAGTTTGTGTCAATTCAAAAGGATCTTCAAAATCCCCCAACCCAAACCCCCCTGCATCGATCTCTGCAAATTCTCTTTGCCTCATAAGTTCCATAGTCCAACATTTTATTGCTGGTCGTTGACGAACAACTGTCACCTTTTTGCACTTTGTGGTGTCAAGATACAACAACTGCATTTGACGTATCAAAAACATCACATCACCTTATAAAGAACCCACAGATAAACAATATGATTAACAAAGAAAACATGTAGATTAGTTGTATTCACATGTGAATACATGAATAATGTCCACTCACACGTAAACTCTTAATTATATCGTTGTTCATATGCAAAGATATGATTAGAACTACGGAAACATACAATTAAAATAACATACATTGAAGAAGGAAACATACCGTTAGAAATGTTAGTGGACCAGTGTAGAAGCTTATGTCAGCATCTCTTCTCCACCCCAATTTGCTAACCTTCAAGCAGTCCCATATATAGCTACACCAGTCTATATTGCGGATTACTGTGTCTTCGCGGATGTATGACAGAATATTCAAGTTGCAAATACCCATCTTCATGCCTTCCGCCATTGTGTTGGAGACCAAGATGAGGAAATTAAGCTTGAAATTCAACCCTGCGTCTTCTGAAACAATTATTTCCCTCATTACATCAGCAGGCCGGATGAGAGCCTTGCCATATTGTTTCTTCCATTCCTTTAGTATGGTATCATCAGTTTCGGTACCCTGTAACGAATGTAATTCGACTCCTCCGTTTGGTACTCCAAGCATATCACGGATTGAATCTTTTGTAATCTCAATAGAGCCATTTTCCAGCCTTATTTCCATTTTCCTTTCGTCAAACCTATCCACAACGTAAAATCCTAGTTTAGAAGGGATTCCATCCACCTTCATATCGAGTATTTTCCCAAATCCCATCTCCTCCACACATTGCCTCTGGGATGTTGACAACGAGTGAATGGCAAGAAACAATGTCTTTGGTGATGTTCTTGTTCGAATACCGCTATATTTCCGGCGGCTTCGTGGTCTTTCATTCTTCTCTACTATAAGCTTCAATTGATCAACTTTATGTGATGACTGCACCTTCCCGATCCTTTTGGGGTTCGTTACACAACTTGTTTCAAAGCTTGAATCGGAAGAAGACTTTTTTCTCTTCGGACCTCTCCTTAGTGAATCAATAGACACTCCCGTGGACTTTTCCTTCTTCGGCATTTTTGCATCATTTCTCGCATCATTGCCTTTGTGTTTGCGTTTCTTTTCGCTATTCTTGTCTCCGGATAGTTCACCTATAAAAATGTTTCATTGCATTAGATAAAAGCTAACAAATGAATTATACCACTAAATTCACGTGTGACTATAAATATATTCATAGGTGAATATGTGTTGTGATTCACACAAACTTTCCAACGTGTATATAAATCAGATACGGATTCATAAATTTTTTCAAGTGGTGATACAATTTGATTTGTTGGTTGATTCCTTGTCCTTACATAGAAGAGACCCATGTTTGAGTCCGGTCTACATATATTTTTAAAAACACAAGGTATATAAAAAACACTAACAAATTTGTGAACTGTGAAACTCAAACCCAGGTGTTTTGTACAAAGGCAAGCACATTTACCATCTCAGCCGTTGAAGTCTTGTGTTAACATTTCAGTTTCATAATCTATATGGTGGCACCCAACAAAACAATACAGTAGCACCCTTCATAAACGTAATTTTTCCCTTACGACGGAACCATGAAGCGGTGGCCCGTGCCACCGTATCATTCAATGTGGGTCTGCCCCTGATATAAATGAACCATATTTATCTATTCACATGTGAATATCAATATACTAGCATGTGAGTATGTCATATTATTCACACAAATTATCAATTGTATTAGCAATCACCATATTCACATGTGAATTCAACATTTACAATTAAGAAAGCAATTTTTTTGATATTTAATTTAATGACTGCAAATCTAGACAAAGACACAAAGTGTCATCATATGAAACATCCATGGACAAAATATACCAATTTGGTTTAGTTTTTAGTAGGTTTCAACCAATTCAGAACAAAAGAGAAACACAAACTGGGTTTTCAAGAATGGCAAGTCCGATTCGGTTCATTAATTTCAACTGTTCGAAGCGAGGCATCTTAATGTAACAAAAAAGTTGCAGGTGTTGGATGATATTTCTAGACCTGTTAAACGAACTTATGTAGCCTCAAACAATCTTAGAACTTCTTGTTTCAGCATGATCCAACCTGTTTTGTGGAGGTTGCACTAATGGTATGTTGGTAACGATGTTCCTCATGAAAGCAAAAGCCATGTTGATTCCTGTCCTGAGTACAGGTATACTCCACCAAAAGTTTCATTTTCATGATACAGAAGCAACTTGCCTCAATAGTCAGGTAAATGCTCCTATGCCGCAAGTTTCCATTGAGTTAAGTGATTGTTAAAAGTAAGATATTAGGTGGCAATTGATCGTTTTGATATTCAAATTCATGAAAATCCTTGATACATAGAAGTTAAGGGGCAAAGAGCTTACTTTAATAGTGATGCTATCCTAGTTAATTGCAAGCTACAAAAGGTTAATGTGGTGAGTTTGATAATGCATATGAATAAATAGAATAAATAGATGTTAGTCTCCCCAGTCTGAGTTTTTGCCATGATGTATCAAGCATGAATTATTCGTATCCAAAACATAGGAACGAATGCTATTGAATGAAAATCGAATGATTACAATAGGTAGTTCCCAGCACTTCTGGACTGCTGGATGTCTCCCACGGCTTCCGCCAAATTCAAATGAGCAAACTAATCAATATCCCTACACAAACCCTCTTCTTTATATGAAGAGTAAACCATTAACCGACCTACTTTCTATGCCTTCCTACTTGTACGCATGTAGTTCCAATTGTACATTCCTATCCAGCCCGCCAATGTTTGACAAGTTGACTAATGACTACCACATTACCCAGGGTATAACAAATAACTTGTAAGAAATGGTCCCATGAGAACTGTTACCGGTGGAATTTATACGAGGGTTTTGTCCTTTAATTGGCGATAGGTGTAGATAGTTTTGGTGCAGCTAAGGGCTAATTTGCAACTCCATATAATCAGATGGAAATGACTAAAGTTGAGGTGGCATGTGACACGAGTCTAAGATTGTTATTAACTATGTTAACAGGGAACTGCACACCACCTATTTTGGCGGCACGCCTTGAAATAGCAAACATTCTTCCAGGTGATGAAGAGGTCACTAGATTTTCTTCTATCCTTGCATCAAAATTATAGTTGTTATATATAAGGCGTCCGAACATTATTGGCCTCCTTTGCATATGATATTAGTTGATGTAAATGACGCAAACTGGAATCAACTAAATGGGAAAATCAACTGGTGGAGTAGAGCTATAGACCTTCAATGTTATAAGGGATTAATTTACATGAATATAGTAAAACAAACAGAAATGCCTACCAGGACATCTAAAGGTGCAAGTTGACAACATACGCAAAACACCAATCAATTCATGTAAAAAATGATTCTTACCCATGTATTCGATACCATTTATAACCAACTTAAGTTCCATCCTCTGCGACTTCATATCCGTTGTTTTCTCTTTGTTTCCCTGCTTTCTCTTGGCCATTCTTCTAGAGTTTAATCTGGTTAATGATCAAATAAAAACGTATAGACATGCTTTTGTCAACAAACTTCAAAAAAGAGATTTTGTTGTAGAGGACTACACATGTAAAAAACAAAACCCACTATACACTTTGAGAAGAAAACTAGTTAAGAAAGTAATATATTATCTCATATTTTCACTTGGCTAAAAAGTTAATTTGGGAATGAGGAACAACAATTTGACATTTAATATAAAAGATAACATATCAAACTTCAAGCATCGCCGGTGTGAACATCACTTCAAATAGGGTTCTAAATAAAAGAATAATGAAATCAATGGGGGAAAACTAATTGAGAAGTCTAGATTAGGGCTACAAAATGTCCATAACCATTTAGTTTTGTGAATCCAACTATATCCCCCCAATTACTCGATTTCCCTCCTCCGAGATATATACTACAAATTTGAAGGGAAAAATCATAATTACTAAATAAAACTAATTAACAAGCATAAAGGATAAATTATTGTTGGTGCAAAATTCACATCAAAATCCAAAACAATGTTGCTCATAGACTACTCGATTTGACATCAACCAAGTGCGGACCTACTTAGGGGGATACAGCCGGGGTGAGCAAATGCGGGTACCCGCCTAAAATTCTCGGAACCGTAACCGTAACCGGCGGTTCTTGGGATGAAGGAACCGGAACCGGTTACACCGGTTCTTTATATTTGGGAACCGGAACCACTGTCTAATTTTTAATTTTTTTTTATCATTCATATCATAAAAAGGTAAATATTAATTATATTACAAAGTCCAAATGTAAAGAAATAAATACCACAAACGTGAAAACTAATAAGATAAAAAGTAAAAACTAATAAATACTACAAACGATGCTTACAAAACAAATAAATATTACAAACGGTACTTACTAAACAAATAAATACTACAAACGGTGCTTCCAAAACACTTCACGTCATTAAAATTTAGTTAATGCTAATAAATACTACAAACGATGCTTCACTAAAAGGTAGTTTATTAATTTTTTATAAATAAATAAAATATATTTTATTAAAAAAATAGTGGGTACCCACCGGTTCCGGTTCTGGGTACCCAGCAGGACCAGGTACCCGGTCCCGGCGGATACACAGCGGGTAACGGTTCCAAAAAAATGAAAACCGGAACCGGTCCCGATCGGTTCCATATTTTAGGAACCGGAACCAATCACATCGGTTCCGGTTCCGGAACCGACGGTTCCGAAGCGGTTCCGGTTCCAAAGGCGGATACCCGCTTCCGATGCTCACCCCTAGATACGGGTGGCACGGGCCACTGCTTAATGGTTCCGTCGTCGTAGAAAAAAAAATTACGTTCCCAAAGGGTGCCACCGTACTGTTTCATTGTGTGCCCCTATAACTGTTTCATTTTGTGCCCCTATATGTTTTATCACTACAATTATGACGTAAATTTGAGGCAGTTGGGTTGGTTTTAGGCGTTTTATTAAAGTGTTCCTTTCGAGAGAGCTTGGGTTCGAATCTTGCACTTACTAAGATTTCCATTCTTTTAGATTTTAATATTGAGTTTTTATAGCTTTTGTTTTTCTAAAAACAATTATCGCAAGGAATCGTACCCATGCCCTTTCTTTGGAATTACGAGCAAATAACCAACTAAGCTATATAAGATTTTGTTAAAAATTTCTTTAGCTTTCACTTTTGAGGTAAAATGGTGCCACCGTTTAAAAAAATTCTGGTTCCACCTCTAACATCAACTACAAGTATCGAGCAATAAACATTAAAAAAAAAAACCGCAAAAAGAAAAAAACAGAAAATCATGAACAGTCAAAAGGAAAAAAGAGGGAGTGAAAGAGAACGAACTAGACTAGGTAAAACCTGCTGATAGGCAGGGAAAGCTTTCCATTCTCCGATGTTAGAGGAGGAGAAACAGAGAGTTGAAAGTGGAGCAACCATAGTTGTTAAAAGCACGCCTCAGGCACGCCTAGGCTCTGAGGCTCATAAGGCTCAAGGTATTGGGCTTTTTTGAAGTTGAGGCTCGCCGTATTCACGAGGCTCACCTAGGCTCTGAGCCTTGGCTGAGGCGCCTTGTGAGCCTAGGCGCACTTCATAAAGAGTTATTAAATACCTAGTCAAATCCTAATATAAAATAAGTTTTCTCGTCTTCTCATCACATAGACTTCTTAAAAAAAGAGTTATAAAATAGATGACATAAGTAAGTAAAACCCTAATATCAAATACCCAATCCTTAGAACTTCAAGCCTCCTTCTCTATAAATACCCAGACCTTACAACTTCTCCTTCATGGATCATGCTTTAAACCCTTCTCCATTTTGCCTCTATCGAAGTGTTATTGGTTGCTACAATGGAAGCTTATACTTGCAACATATCTAAGTTGTGTGTAATTGTGTGTGTGTGTATGTATATATATATAATATTGATTAGATGCGCCTCGCATTCTTGAGGCCCGTGCCTCATGCCTGCGCCTAGGCTCCGGGACCCCTTTGCGCCTAAGTGCGCCTTGAGCCTTTATCACGGTCGGAGGAGAAACGAACCAGACTAGGTAAAACCTGTCGTTTGGCAGGGTCATACAACTATTTTGGCTGCCTCATTTAGTGGTCTCAAGCAAAGAATGCTGAGACCAAGATCTTAAATCAGCTATGGATATGAGATCAAAGAAATATTCTAACAAGTGTCAATTATAGCCAACCACAAATAGTTTGGGATGAAAGGGCTATTGAGTTTAATTACAAAAGCATGTGTAAATTTATGCACATATGACATTATGTTGCAACAAGGGTGGAAGAAAAAGTAATTTAATGACCCTTCATGGATAGAGCATAATTTCTGGGAATGGGAAGATAACACAGTTGAAGATCACCAAAATTATCCCTAAAATCATCGAAAAAATAATCACCAAGTATTCAAAAGAAAGAAACTTACATAGCACAATTTTGTGCAATTTTGTCAAACCTAAACCAAAAACTCTTTTCTAAGCCTTAGCAATCAACTGTATGATATAATCAGCTTTCCTAAATATTCAATTACACAGAGCAATATCCAATTTGACATCAGATATTGTTATAAATGAAGAACACACAAGTACAAACAACAAATAGCAACTCGAATGAAGAAAACAGAAGTAAAAAAACAAAATGGGGGCAAATGCTGATGAAAAACACAGAAGCAAACCTAAAAAACGATTTTGTTGATTCATGGAATGAAGAACAGATCGAGGGATGAGAGGAAGTCGTACCAGGAGCAGATCGCCAAGGGAGAAGACCAGATCAAGCGATGGATTCAGCGGCGAATGAATGGATTTCGATTAGGGATTTGCAGGGTTATTTTTTGTCTATTTCTGCAATATGATTTCCGTGACACATGCGATGGAATCGCCAAATCCGGCAACCGGTGGAATTCAATTCCGATCAAATTGCATCGTTTCAATTCCTTCCAATTCTGAACATATATTCATTTGTTTTAATGATTTTCTTACTATATGTAAATTTGTTTTTAATTCTGGTAACGGAGGAGTTCAATTGCAATCAAAATGCATTGTTTTTAATGCCTTCCAATTATGTCGGGTTTTGGGAACGTATAATGCTATTTATTTCGACGGTTTTATTATTATTATTATTAATGGAAGCTAGTCTATAAACCATCCGTTGAGCGTGACAACAATATTTTTTATCATGAAACATGTTAAATTAAATTAGGATATAAGAAATATATTTTATTAATTAATTAATAAAATATAATGAATATACTAAATTTTATATATTGATGTAATGTATATAAAATATTTATATTTTCATAAAAATTATAAAATTTAATATATATATATATATATATATATATATATATTAATTGTTTTTTAAAAAATAAAAATAAAAATAAATATTTTGTATATCTTAAAATGAAAAATGAAAAGTTTTATGCATCATTTGGTAAAAATAAGTTAGCTTATTTTTTTGGTACATGTTTGGATGAATATAAGTTATTTTTTTGATAAACTGATTGGAGTATCTTATGAAAAGTTTTTTGTAATTATTTTAATTATGCTCTCTTTAATATTCACTAGAAGTGTACTCGCGCAATGCCGCTAGATACATCACGATTTTAATGTTTCGTTTTATTTTCTATTTTTTGTCGATTTACATTACGATTTTGGTTGGTTGTGAGAGATTGATAATGATTTTTTTTATATAAATTTGTTTAATTTAGACTTAATAATATAATGTAATTTATTTTGGTTTAAAAATATAATTTTTTTATAAAATATTCTGTTAGATTTTTTTTAATTATATTTTATATTTTTATATTTAAAATTTGATTTTTATTCTATATTTAATTATGGTGAGAGTTATTTTAGGGGAGTTAAAATGGGAAATGATTTTAGGAGAGTTAAAATGGTTAGAGATAATGATTGAAAATTAATAAATAGCATTAAGTATAGTACATACAACTTTAATGGTTGTTTTTTAAGTAATTAACATTAAATAGTTGTACATTAAGCTTTAAAACTTGTTTTTAAGAGTTTTTTATGTCATCTTTATAATATAGTATAGATATAGATATAGATTATTATATATTAATTTTTAATAATAAATAAATATTAATTATTAAAATATATTATTATAATTAATAAATATTATCTGAAAATTATAACAAAATTTTTAATTATACATTGATATTAATTTTTAATTATTTAAAATTATTGATAATTATATAGATTTTTTTAATATTAATCTAATATATTTTAGTTATCAATTATTTTTATTTTTTAATTATTATTTGATTATTTTTTCATATTATATGAAACATTTATTTAAAATGATAAGTTGATGTAGATTTTCTTTAAATTTTGGTTAAAATTCAAAATTTATAATGAATATAATAATAATTTTCAAATTCTTTTAATTAACATATTATATTATTTACTATTTTATTTGTATTAATTGATATATTATATTATTAAATATTGTAATTAATTATTATTTTTAGATGTCTTTTTTGGAAATTTTACATGCTTATAAGCTAGTTTTTGTCAAACGTGACTTTTTCATCAGCTAACTTATTAACTACCAACTAGCTTATCAATCACCAGCTAGTTTGTCAAACATGGTCGTCAAACATAAAAATGGAAAGCAAAAAAGAAAAAGAAGGCTTGAAAAAGAAATGTACCATTGGGATATTAGTCTGTCATTTTGTCTAACCTTTAAAATTAGACATACATAATCAAACACGTACACAACAAGCTAGCCATTTTCAAGTGATCTACCAACAGACAGGACCATTCCAACTTTTTGGAGGTCTTGCTACATTTATAACGAGACAAAATATAAAAGTTCACACTATATATTATATTAAAAGTCTTACAAATTAAAATAACAAAATTTAACTTGGGAATATTAGAAAACAAGAACATTAGTCTTGATCTTGATAAATTTTGTTGGCACTTTGTAGTAGTGATGATGATGTTGGTAGTGATGATGACGTTGGAGGTGTAATAGACTTGAATAAAGATTGGTTCAATGATGGGTTTTCCGATGTCGATCAAGATGATGTTGCTAGTTTAGATCATCTATCGGACAAAGATGATGAAATTAGGGAAGCCCGATTGAAGATGATGAACCTTAATAGTAAACAAAAGAACAAAATTGTGGAAGATTTTAAAGATGGTAACGAAAATGTTTTGATGGCTGTTGATGCTAGTGTGGAAGTAGTGGAAGATGTACATACACAAGCTTATCAACATGACGATTTTTTGACCGCGACGTGCGAGAGCTATGATAAAGATGCATTCAAGGAAGAAGAAGTTAATTTAGAAAATGAAGTTGTCCGGATAAACTCAAATGAATTTCCTATACATAATCCCAATGTTCCATGGAATGTAATGAAACCCTACTTAGGTGAAAGATATGCTTCTGCTTCCGAACTAAAAACATGTTTGACTAACTATGCTATTGCAAATGGACTTCAACTTAGGTACATTATTTATCTTCTTTTTATTCATATATATAAATTATTTAATTTGTGTTACTTGACACATTTCAATCAATTTAGGTACAAAAAAATTGCAAAGATAAGTTACTTGTTGTGTGCGGACCAGAATCAAGATCAGAAAATGGTTGTCCATGGAGGTTATGGGCTTGTTGGATGTCAAAGGAAAGATCATTTCAAGTGAAGTCATTACATGATGATCATAGATGTGGAAGAAGTTACAATTTAGGTTCACTTGTGAATTCTAATTGGATCGCAAACGTATATGGTAGGAAGATAAGACAAAATCCTATTATAAAGTTAGTTGAGTTAAAAGAATAAATTATAAGAAAATATAAGTGTATAGTTCAGATTAGTCAATGTAGTAGGGCCAAAGCAAAAGCTTTGGGTGGGTTGGAAGAGTACCTAGTTGATCATTATGGAAAATTGTGGGGTCAAGCTTTGGCCGGACACAAATTTTGTCAAGTCTTTGCCACCAAAATTTAAAAGAATGCCCGGTAGACCTTCAATATCTAGACGAAAGGATGCATGTGAAGGTGGTAATAGAAGTAGGACCAACAACTTTGGACATGATGAGGTAGGAAAAACAGGGAGGCAAATGACTTGCAAAAATTGTTGGGAGGTTGGATATAATTCAAGAGGTTGTAAAAACCAAAAAAAGGATCCCCCATCTAAGCAAAAAAATCCAGTTGGTAGACCTAGAGGCAGTAGTTCAAAAAGCAGTAGTTCAGGGAGAGGTTCAAGAGGCGAGACTACAAAGGGAAGAGGTTGGTCAAGTTCCACCGATGATTGGTAAGTGAACCTTGTGATTCTATATATTTTTTTATTTAAATTTGCCCGAGTTGTTATTCAAAAGTCATTAGGTAATTAACGTGGATTTTTTCTTATTTGAAGTTGAAGCAAGAAAAAGGGAAGAAACTCCATCTAAAAGGACTAAGTGGAGCCGGGTGCAACATTGATTGAGCATCAATGAAGTATCATAATATTTTAGTTTATAGTTGATAGCGGTGTTATGTTATTACCCATTTTTTATTATATGGAAGATACCGATCTTACGCCATTTTTGTAAAAATATTTAACTACTGGCAATATTTTGTTTATTAACTTATCAAAGTTTTTGTTATTTTGGTTTTATTTAATTAATAAAAATGTTACGAAAATGACAATCGTTAAAAGAATTACAATAATTTTAAAAAAAAGATTATAAGTTTTATAGCTTTCACGACAAAAAAATAGTGATTTAGATTTTTTCTTAATTAAAAAAAAAAGACATATCTCGCAAAAAAAATGACGTTAATTTTTTATTAATTGAAAAAGTATAAATTTTACAAACAAAAAAAATGGCGTGAATTTTTCTAAATTATAGATTTTCACAAAAAGTCAGCATTTATAAGTTATTAGGTAAATTAGGTACTTAAAAGTTTGATATTTTACAATTGAGGTACCAAAATAAAGGTTTTGAAAATATGTTACCAAAAATAAAAATTAGTTGAAAGTAAGTTACTTTTTAATACAATTTGCCCTTTAATTTATTTTTCTATTTCCTTTTTGATTAGTTTTAGGAATTGATCTAATTTTCATAATTATCTTTCCTAGTTAGAATAGGATTAGATTTATTTTTCGTAATTATCTTTTTTCACTTATTTAGATTATAAATAGGATAGTTAGGTTTCATTAATCCATTAATAAAAGATTTCGTTTTTAAAGAGTTTTCTCTTGAATTTGAGTTATACGTTTCGTAATTTTCGTTATCAATTAAAAGGGTTTAGACGCTTGTCGATCCTTTCGCAAAGCTACGTTGCGTCACTTATACATATTAAAGAGAAATATAAATAATTTTAGAGAAGTCGCTAAACATTTATCGAAATAATTTTAGAGAAGTCGCTAAACGCTTATCGGGTTGGTCGGGTTACTTTGAGTCTAACCCAATAAATTTGGGTTGTCCTAATTTTGTATCGATTATATGTCAGGTTACCTTAGGTTGATTTTTTCCGGGTTGGTCGGGTTTTTAAGCACCCCTACATGCGAACATATTTTGCAAAGACCATGTTAAAGAATTCGAACAGATCCTCGTAATAGCAATAAACTTATTACTAGTTTAAAAAAACAAATTAATCATCATGTGAATAATATTCAAAAAGTAAAACTTCTAACCATAATAGTAATATCTAGTACATCACATAATCAACAACTATTAATACACTTAAGTTCAAGTTAAAAAGACCTTTGATGACCATATTCACCAAACATGCTTAACTTCCGATTGGCAATGAAGAGATTCTTCGACGACGGCTGATACCATGTTTAGCAGGTGCTACCCAAACCAGACTCTCAACATACCGAACAACCTGGATATTTCGACCATCTCGAGGCTTTATGTTAAAGGATTTAACCTTGGATGCAATTGGATCGTACAAAACAAGACGACCCTTAGGAGTCGTAAATAGAAACTCATTATTTAATGTAAATCCAAATGGAAGGTGCATGCCATCACCATGTGAAAGAACATGCTGTTTGACCCATGATTCAGTTACGCCATACTCATTCATTACCCACACCTCAAATTCATATCCTTCGACGCATGAAATCACACAAAGCTTTCCACACAAAACTCCAATACCATTCCATAGTGGCGGTTCATCATCATCTTCTGGAAGACTTATCTCGCTGAAAGTTTCCTCACCCAAATCAAATGCAACTATTGTTCGTAGCTTACAGCTTCCAATAACTTTATGACCAAGCCAATGAAGATGGCCATCATAGCCATCTAAACAAAGTGTGTCTCTGTTGAAAATATTTATAACATGTGATGGAAACCCATGATTGATGATTAATTCCCAGGAACCCTTCCTCATACTATACACCTCTACTTGAAGCCGGTCTTTAAAATCTATACCGGGTCGGCTCATCAGCTTAACAAGTTTGTAATCATCCGTTTTAGGATCAAAACCGAACCTAAAATAAATTCTAGTGGTATCAAATTTCCTGAAATAAATATAACATGGCGGGAGGGTTAATACGGCCGAAAGAGATGGATTCCAGATCTGAATGACCCAACGACACTGCCGCGACTTGAAACAAAAGCATATTAAGCCGTTAACAGAACCGAGGAAGTGGACGACGCCCGTTGCAGTCGGGAGTTTGATGAAATCGGTGAGCTGGAGATGGGGTGATCGAGACGAGTGTGCCGTCACGGATAATGGATCACCGAAATATCCATCAGTTAAGACCAGGAGAATTTCATCGTTGTTGTGGAGTGATTGATGATGATGAAGGTGGGATTTTATGTTTACATATACATATATACGTGAAAGTTTGGTATGTGGTCTCTCTACAAGAAACTGTACTTTTAACAACAGGTTTGGGACATTCATCGATAAAAGTAATTTTTACCGGTTGCTTTCAACTTTCACCAACGACTTAGACAAAAGCCTCCAATAAAAATTCAACTTTGTGCCGAAGGAAAATGTCACCAAAAAAATGCACTTTTGTTGACAAATTTCATATAAGCCGCTAGCTAGTTAAAGTTGTTAGAAAATAAAGTAATAGAAGGAGAAAAAGTGCAACAAATCAATAATATATACGTGAATAATCACCAACCTTAGAATATTATTAAAGCCCACTATCAAGATTATTTGGGTTTAAGACTTATAAACCTCAAGTTTGTCTAATCAAATAGATATGTTCGACAACAAAACACACAACAACAAAATTGATATTATAGGACACTTAGAATAAGATCAGTTTACAAGACCAATTTATAAAGTGTCATATCTAAAAGTATTACAATAGGTTTATAAAACGTTTTTGGGCGTTTTGACAAGTTTTTAGGACACTTTTAGAATAAATTGCCGCATTAATTATTTTATAAACCTATCTTTTTACAGGACACTTATGTTTATATGACACTTTTTCAATTAGTGTCGTATAAAATAGCTAATACAGCATTGAAAGTCATAGAAACTTGTTGAAACACCTAAAAGTGTTGTCCTATAAATCCATTGTAACAATTTTAGATATGATGTTTTTGGTTTGATTCTATAAACTTAAATCCTATAAAATATTTTATTAGGATGTTTAGACGTTTTAGACTTCCTATAGAATCAACTTTATTGTAGTGACATATCTCTCATGAACACTTCTGCATAATTTGTATGAAAAGAAAACTCACTATTTCCTGTGTATGAAATTTGTGAACCATGCGTTATACATTGTTTACGAAACACAAAGGAATCTGAATTTTTTGGAAATCGCACACTCGTTAGTGCTAGTGCTATCTTTTGACCATTTAATATATGTATAAAAACCACATAACAAAGCCAAATCTTCCTTAATTCATCAAATCTCTTAAACAATTCTACAAGTTGTTTAGAGCTTATAAATTAAAAAAGAATATATCACTCTTCCTATGCGGGACAAGTGATATACCTAAAAGTTCATATATATAGCTCACAATACAAATAAGATTCCACTATTTTTTTTCTATATGGGACAAAACCTCAACATGAATCTTACTAATTACTATGAAGAATATATATACAACAAAAGTTACTTTTCACGACGGATTTCTCAAACCGCCGATAGAAGTATCTTTAAAAATTTTAATGACATTTTTACCAACAAATTTCACTAGCTTGCCAGCGAAAGTTATTTTATTATAAATAATAATTTTTTGACTTAAACTTTTGCCAACGAACTTTCTAAACTCGCCGGCAAAAGTATTTAATTTTATTAATAAAAAAATCACTTACATTTTTGCTTGCTGTAACACCCTCAAATTTGGTAAGAGCAACTAATAAAATTTTCTATATCACATCAAATAAAAGACAACATCTCCTCCCACAAATCAAAGCCAAAATGCCTCAAATATAGGGGGTGTTTGGGATTGCTTATTTAAAGTGTTTTTTAGCTTATTGCGGTTTGACACCGGAGATAAACACTTTCTAGTGTTTGGATGGAGAAAAAATGAAAGTGCTTATAGCGGTGTCAAAGAGGAGATAACATTTTTTCATAAGTCATTTGGTTTTAACTTATTAGCTTATTTCAAAAGTGCTTATCACTTTTTGGTTATTTTATATGTGTAAGCAATCCCAAACACCTTTAAATAATAACTTATTAGCTTATCACGTTTTGGTAGCACAATAAGCTAATACAAACACTTTTTTAAAAACTCCGGTTTGACACCGCATAAGTTGATAAACACTTTTCAAAATAAGCATAAGTTGTTTTAAATAAGCAAGCCCAAACACCCCCATAAAGTTCGATAAATAACATCAATACAAATTTGTAATACCCTGAATTTTGGAGTTGGATGAAAAGTTGACCGTTACCCAAAGTTCAAGGGGGTCAAATGTAACTTGGGTTATATTTATACAAATCAAGTTTAGATATTTTGAGAAATATCTCAGATCTTAGATTTTCTCGTTTTGAAGTCAGAGAGAGAGAGAGAGAAGCAGGGAGACGGGAGACGAAGTGGTCGATCGATTCGGACAAATCAAGGTACAAATCTAGCTTAATGCTTTGATTTGAGTGTTTTTAGCCGTGTCGAATCTCGTTGTTAAGGTTTTTAACCGTTCCATTTCGAGATTTGAGTGTTTCGGTTTGGATCTGGGTTCAGTATCTCCGACGTGTTCTTGGTGAACAAGACGACCAGACTGCTGAAGACCGGTATGCATTCGACCGGTGTGCATTCGACCGGAAGTTGTATTCAACCGGTGTGTATTCGACCGGACTAGGAATTGCTCGATGTTAACTTCTGTTATCTTTAAAGTTTTAGTCAGAAAGTGGGAGAGTTATCCGTGTTTTGACTTAATGATTCTTTCGGTGTTGTCGTAGGTAGCATTCGTTAGGAAGAAGAAATTTGAGGTGAGTTCCTACTAACTTTCCTAAACTGTTATGTATGTCAAAGATTGTGTTTTTAATTCCTATATATCTCTACGGTTTCGGATTTTCCGTTTATTGCATTTTGATGTAACTTGGAGGTTTGAGATATTTTTAGGGTTCCCGAACACTTTTGACTAAAATGATGGGTTCCATCTTGTTGAAGTAAAAGAATGTTTTACTTGCCCAGTTGTGTGGCTTATTTGAAAGAATGCATATAATCTTATGTTATGATTATCTTTCTTACCAGCAGTTGGTCTGGAAAATGGCATTTTGAAATATAAATGTGTTGAAAGCTGTTTATCTAGCTTTGATGGTCACATGAAATATTGTGACAAGTCATGACTATACTAGTGGATCCCTAGGTATCGAGTCGGCTTATTGTTGGGATGTTTGTACCCCTTCTGTTGTAGTTAGATACATTTGATCTTCGGAGACACTTAGTACGGTTATGTGAGACCGGTTACTAGCCATGGGTCAAATGTAGTGTAACGAAAGAGTATGACTGGTTCCTTGGGGGCCTCCCTCACATCGTAGTACGGACCGAAGCGTTCGTGGCCATGGTTCCATGTATTTAGCTCATAACTCGAAATTGTGGCTTACTTTGTGTTCCACTATAACCCTAAACCCCGTCATCTAAGATGTGTTTTGGACCGGTTGTCCGTATATTATTAAAGAGCTGTATTTTGCATAACTAAACCTTTGGAAGGATTTACTTTGATGCATTTGATTATATCTCTTAAGATTTATGAACTGTATGTTCTCACTAGGCTTTAAGCCTAACACTTTTTCTCAAATGATGTGTATAACAGGTTTCCCTTAGCGGTGGGTTGCCGGGGTTTTGAGAGACGGGTTTGGTCTCGAGGCATTTTGAGATGACTAGTATTGTATCTGGGCATTTGTTAAGTCCCATTCTTTTGGTGAATTATGGATTGTCAACTGATGTAATCTTAATAGAGGTGTCTAGACTAGTTTGTTGATGAATCCTATATCTGTGCAGGTTTTGTAAAGTCTTAAGGACTGATCCCCTTTATGGGAGGTTTATATCAATACGAATGTCATGTTGCCATGTTTCCAGGTTTTAATTTACTCTGATTTTTAGGGCGTTACAAAATTTAACTCCAGTAATGAACAAAGACTAAACCGAAGTCGGGTGCTACTTAACCCCAATACAAGCTGCTCTTCACAAAACCAAAGTGGAAGACTTCACCAAGCTACTCACCTCTCGGCACTCAACTAGAACTTCCCTCTTCGCAGTGTCACTAGAACTATTCCCAACGAAGCCTGTTGCACATGCCGACAAATAAAAAGGTTAGGCTAACGCCTAATGAGTTCAAGAGTTTTCAACATTAATAAATATATCATTAAAAAGGAAGAATTCAATCGAAATCATAGTCTTTCAAAATGATATGCTTCGAATATGAAAACGACTTGTTTTTCAATAATATGCATTTTAGACGAAGGAGTCACCAATATAAACGTTTTCCAAACCAAACTGTTTTAAGGACTAAGACCCCAAAATAAAACGTTCATTCGTAAATTAATTTCAACCCAAAACTCACTCAAAAGGAGAATAGAAATCGAACTCCCAATTTATGAAATGCAGATAAAACTTTATATCCCGAAACACCCAAAAAACACAGGTGAGGCATAATACTCAACCCAAAAAAATCATGGATAAGATCCATATTTACAAAACATCACCGAAAACTTGGATAATAAAACTCAATACCCAAAACAATACCTTTCAGTGACGGGGGAGACCCGAATTCCATCGAATGTGGCGGGCACACAAAGTTAAGCCACTTATCAATGTTCTCGGGTTTTACATAGAGCCATGGATGTAATATCCGGATCCGAAATTTTCATTAATTTTGGAAGTTGGGTAAAAAATTAAGCGAGACCCAAAGTTCAGGGGGTTATTTGAAACTTGGTTATATAAATAACCTTAAACAGTGAAAGTGATATTCATAACACAAAGTCTGATTTTTTTTGTTGAAACCGACTCCAGAGCAAGAGCAGAGCTAAGAAGACAGAGAGAAAGAGAAAGAAGTTTTGAGGAATCGATCCGTTTTTGTCAAATAGAGGTATGATTCTAGCTTAATACTTCTATCTGCATGTTATAGTCGGTAAATAGTCTTGTTATTCAAGCTTTTAACCGTAGATTTGATCGATTTATAAGATTTGGAGGTTTTCTGGGTTACTGTAAAAGTAGCCGACTTAGTATGAACTTCGACCGGAACGAAGGAGTCGACCGGTATCATACTCGACCGGTAGTGTAGTCGACCGGTATGTTGTGCTGACCGATATGTTAGCGACCGATATATTGTCGACCGGTATAAGGATGACCGGTGATGTCGACCGGTGTTAATCGACCGGTGTAGGACCTGACTGTATAAGTATTCAACCGATAGTTTGTTAACCGGTCCTAAGTGTTGTTGACCGGAGTGGTCTCGACCGGGGTAAGTCGACCGGAGAAGTTTTGATCGGGTCGCACAGTGTATTGTATTTATTAAAAAAGGACAGAATGTTAGTCGCAAGTTAGCTTACCTTTATATTTTGATACCATCGTAGGTGGTGTTAATCGTTAGAAGACAGAGGTTAAGCAAGAAGAATCAGAGGTGAGTCTTTCAAACTAAATCTTTTATGATTATTGACGGTTATTTGATAAATGTGGGTTTTATAAACTGCACGTTTATAGTACTGAAAGTTATGCAGATTTATTGAAAAAGGTTGATTTAATCAGTTTGGCATGTTTATGCTCAGTTTATATAAACTTGTTTTATATATAGTCAGGACTAGGTGTATGCATACATTTGAGTCACAAGTCTGACCTAAGTCGGGAAGTGTGACCCGCCTGCTCGTACCGGGGAGGTAGCCCGTTTATGCCATTAGGGTGTGTCCCTAAAAGAAGGTAGTGCGAGACAGACATACCGTCTTTGACGGCAGTGTTGGTCAGTAGCTTAAGGTACGCTTGCGAAGCGTAAAAAGTGGTAAGTGATGGCCAGTAGATTGAGTTATGCCTGCGAAGAATAAAGTATTTTAACGTTTGATTAAAAGAGCAAGTTATGTTTTTGAGATATCAAGCTTAGTTTAAATGTTTTAAATAATATTTGAACTGTTGCAATAGTGATTGGAGGGGACTCACTAGACCATTGGTCTAACCCTCGCTCTTTCAAAATTATAATCCTGTTTCAGGTTATCGAAAGGTAACAGGTTTAGATAAGGGTAAGAAGAAGATGTAAGCTATTTCCAGGAGATAGAAGACTTCCTGCAATAGTTTACTTTTTGACTCAGTTGTGTAATAGGTGATAGTTTTAAACTTTGTACTCTGAAATGTAAGCCTGGGCAGTATTTAGACAGAAATGTTATTTTAATGTATATATAAAGTTGCAGGTTGCTACAATTGGTATCAGAGCATTAGTTTAAGGGATCTAGGTGACCAGATGGGCCTAGACTTAAAACAGAGATAGTAGAAGCACAACTGAGAAGTAGGAAGGCCGTAGGAAGATAACATTAGGGTAGTAAGGACTAGCATGTAAGGTAAATTTGGAATTCCATCTGGCCAGTGTAATTGTGAATTTACAAGTACATGCTTGTGCTTAAACTGCCGTAATGTGTAGCATGCTAGATTGAATATCTTATGTTTCTTCTTATCAGAATTATGTCTGAGCGAGTAACAAGGAGTAGGTCTATGCTGAATCCTGAAATTGAGCCAGATAATGAAGTCGTTGCCGAAGAGTGAACGACTGCTGTCAACCCGACTGCTTGTAACACCCCGAATTTCGTTTGGCCGTTTTGCGAAGATGTTTAGAGAAAAGGAGGTTTTTGCACTGTTCTGCAGGACGCACGGGTCGTGCGCCCTCCTTCAGAGAAAACGCACGGGTCGTGCGTATGAATCT
Source organism: Arctium lappa (assembly GCA_023525745.1). NCBI lineage: Eukaryota > Viridiplantae > Streptophyta > Magnoliopsida > Asterales > Asteraceae > Arctium > Arctium lappa. The sequence goes on from CM042050.1 coordinate 28,178,502, forward strand.
ATGGCGAGGTAGTGGGCTTGCGCACGGGTCGTGCACATTTCCTTCTTTGAGGGCGCACGACTATTAGGCTGCTTTTTGGAGTTGCCTTAAATATCTCATTTGTGAGATATTTCCAAAAAAATATCAGTCTCTCTTTCTTTCTTTTCCTTTTTCTTCTTTTGATCTTCGAGGCTTCGTTTGGTTGCTAGTTTGCGGTGTTTTTAGCAAGGGGTCGGTGTTTTAAGCATCACCTCTACGTCGTGATCGTTATCTGGTTTTCCGGGGTTTATTCTAAAAACCTACTGGTGAGTTCCTACTACCATTTTACAAACTTTATACATGTCAAAACTCTTATTTGCGAAATCCGTAGTATTTCTACGGTATGATTTCATGTTCTCTACATTTTGATATAAATGAAGTTTTGGTGATTTTCGGGGTTCCCGATCAGTATTGACTAAAATGACGAGTTCCGCCTTATTAGAAGTAAAATGATGTTTTACTTGCCCATGTTTGTGGCTTATTGAAAGAATGTATATAAACTGGTTTTATGATTATCTTTTTACCAGTAGTTGGTCTGGAAAATGGCATTTTGAAATATAAATGTGTTGAAAGCTATTTATCTAGCTTTGTTGGTCACATGAAATATTGTGACAAGTCATGACTATACTAGTGGATCCCTAGGTATCGAGTCGGCTTATGGCTGAGAAGGTTGTGCCCCTTCTGTTGTAGTTAGATACATTTGATCTTCGGGGGCACTTGGTACGGTTATGTGAGACCGGTTACTAGCCATGGGTAAAATGTAGTCTAACGAAGGAGTATGACTGGTTCCTTGGGGGCCTCCCTCACATCGTAGTACGGACCGAAGCGTTCGTGGCCATGGTTCCATGTATTTAGCTCATAACTCGGATTTGTGGCTTACTTTGTGTTCCACTATAATCCTTGGTAAATCGGGTAATCCCCGTCATCGGAAGATGTGTTTTGGACCGGTTGTCCGTATATTAACAAAGAACTGTATTTTGCATAACTAAACCTTTGGAAAGATTTACTTTGATGCATTTGATTATATCTCTTGAGATTTATGAACTGTATGTTCTCACTAGGCTTTAAGCCTAACACTTTTTCTCAAATGATGTGTATAACAGGTTTCCCTTAGCGGTGGGTTGCCAGGGTTTTGAGAGACGGGTTTGGTCTCGAGGCATTTTGAGATGACTAGTATTGTATCTGGGCATTTGTTAAGTCCCATTCTTTTGGTGAATTATGGATTGTCAACTGATGTAATCTTGATATAGGTGTCTAGATTAGTTTGTTGATAAACCCTATATCTGTACAGGTTTTGTAAAGTCTTAAGGACTGATCCCCTTTATGGGAGGTTTATATCAATACGAATGTCATGTTGCCAGGTTTTCCAGGTTTTAATTTACTCTGAATTTTAGGGTGTTACACTGCTATCCAAGGAAAGAGTCGCGGTCGACCTAGAGGTAAGACAGTTCAGAAAGCAACTACACAGGCAGGGGTTTCCACTGTGGGAACTCGAGGCGGGAAGACGACTCGTGGTATTCGTCAAGATGAAAGTGTAGAGGTAAGATTTGAGCAAGAAACTTCTCATCAAGAAAGTTCGGCTTCTGTGAGGGGTCGAAAGCAGACAGGAAACCGTGGTGGAGGTAGAACGCAAGGTTTTGTTACCCAAGAAACCTTCACTGCAGAAATGGGAAAATTACAAGAAACGTTGAACGCTTTATTGGCTCAGCGCAATAATGAAGTTTCGTCAAGTAAAGAAAAGAGTGAAGAAAAAGTGGAGACAGTGGTAGCAGAATCACTAGTAACTGTAGGGGTTAGCCACCCTCAGTCAAACCCCATTGTGACCACTAAAGCGGTAGTGGGGAGAGGATGTAGTTTTAAAGAGTTTGCTGCTTGCAAGCCTCCTACTTATAAAGGGGAATGTGATCCAGTGATAGCGTTAAGATGGGTATAAGGTATGGAGCTAGCATTTGATACTAGTAAGTGTGCCGATGAAGATAAAGTAGTTTATGCTTTGTCAATGTTGAAAGATGAAGCGGTAATGCGGTAGGATGTTGAAGCCGGAGGACAAAGTTCGGCTGTAGCCAAAGAAATGTTTTGGGGTGAGTTTGTGAAAAGATTTAAATCACAGTTCTGCCCTTTGGCGGCAGTTAAAAAGTTGGAAGAAGAGTTTCTGAGTTTAGAGCAGAAGGGGATGTTAGTTCGAGAATATACTACAAAGTTTATTGAGAAATCTCGATTTGCAGAAATTTATGTGCCTAATGAAGAAAGACGAGTAGAACGTTTCGTCTTTGGATTGAGAAGTGATATTCGAGAATTTGTCTCGAATAAGGAACTGTCTACTTTTCAAGTGGCAGTAAATACAGCTGAAATGAGAGAGAAATAAAATAATAGGCAAGCTACAGAAAGAAGTGGAGATAAAAGAAAATGGGAAGGAACGGTCCGTGACTCCAAACCGTTTAAGTCTGCAAAGTTTGATCAACGGTTTATTAATAAGTTTGAAAGTAAGCCATGTAACAAGTGTAACCGAAGGCATAAAGGAGAATGTAAGATTGATCAAGAGGGTTGTTATAAATGCGGAAAGATAGGGCATATAGCTCGGGATTGACAGGGTTCAAAGTCTTGTTATCAGTGTGGATCTCCTGACCATATCAGGACTAATTGTCCACAGTTGAAAAAGGGATCGGTCGGAGGATATGTAGACAAGGGAGGTGAGAAAAAGGTGGAGCCAGCTAAAGCGAGGGCTAGAGTTTTCAATATGACAGCAGAAGAAGCGGCGGAGATACCTGATGTAGTGACAGGTACTTTCTTTATAGATTCGAATTAAGCAAAAGTATTATTTGATTCAGGCGCAAATCGTTCGTTTGTGTCTCCAAATTTTGTGCATAAATTGAATGAGAAACCTAAGAAGCTTAGGCATGAATTGAAAGTAAAAGTGGCCGATAATAGTCAAATCTTAGTGGATGAGGTGTATGATGGGTGTAGTATTGTCATCGATAGGCATTCATTTCCACTTCGACTGTACCCGATGGGTATGGGAGAATTTGATGTCATTGTGGGAATGGACTGGTTAGCGTCTAATGATGCTCATATAGTATGCAATAAGAAATTAATTCGTATAGCACAACCAGGTAAAGAAGAGATAGTAGTGTTTGGAGATCGTAGGGATAGAAAGTCGTGTTTGATTTCAATGATTAAGGCTAAGAGGTGTTTAGTAAAAGGGTGTGTGTGGTTCTTAGCTTATGTAATAGATGCTAAGAAGGAAAAGAAGGGATTAGAGTCAGTTCCGGTAGTAAGTGAATATCCAGAAGTATTTTCGGAAGATTTAACCACTCTGCCTCCTGATCGGCAAGTAGAATTTCGTATTGATTTAGTACCCGGAGCAACGTCGATTGCAAGAGCACCGTATAGACTGGCACCGGCAGAAATGAAAGAAATGATGAATCAACTGCAGGAGTTGTTAGACAAGGGGTTTGTTCGCCCTAGTACCTCACCATGGGGAGCGCCAATATTGTTTGTTAAGAAGAAAGACGGGTCTATGAGAATGTGTATAGACTACCGTGAGCTCAATAAGATGACTGTCAAAAATAAGTATCCGCTTCCCAGAATTGACGATCTTTTTGATCAACTTCAAGGAGCGAGCTACTTTTCGAAAATATATCTACGATCTGGTTATCACCAATTGAAGGTGAGGGAGGAGGACGTACCTAAGACTGCATTTCGTACAAGGTACGGACACTATGAGTTTCTAGTTATGCCATTTGGTCTGACCAATGCGCCAGCAGCTTTCATGGATCTGATGAATAGAGTGTGTAGTCCGTTTTTAGATAAGTATGTCATAGTCTTTATAGATGATATACTGATTTATTCAGGGTCCAAAGAAGATCATGAAACTCATTTGAGAGCGATTTTAGAATTGCTTAAACGCGAGAAATTGTACGCCAAGTTCTCAAAATGTGAATTTTGGCTGAAAGAAGTTCAATTTCTAGGTCATGTGGTGTCGAATGATGGGATTAAGGTTGATCCAGCTAAGATTGAAGCCATTAAAGGGTGGGAAACACCGAAAACACCATCAGAAGTAAGGAGTTTTCTAGGATTGGCGGGTTATTATAGAAAGTTCATCCAGGATTTCTCGAGGATAGCGACGCCATTAACAGTGTTAACTAGAAAGAATGTCAAGTTTGTATGGGCGGAAGCTCAGAAGGAAGCGTTCAGTAAATTGAAAGAGAGTCTAAGTAGTGCTCCTGTCTTGTCTCTACCCAACGGAACGGAAGGATTCGTAATTTATAGCGATGATTTAAAGTTGGGTCTGGGATGTGTGTTAATGCAAGAAGGCAAGGTAATTGCTTATGCATCTCGTCAGTTGAAATACATGAAAAGAATTACCCAACGCATGATTTAGAGTTGGAAGCAGTAGTCTTTGCTTTGAAAATTTGGAGGCATTATCTGTACGGGATCAAGTGTCAGATTTAAACGGATCACAAGAGCCTTCAATATCTTTTCAATCAGAAGGAGCTTAATATGAGGCAGCGTAGGTGGATGGAGTTGTTAAGCGATTATGACTGTGATATTCTGTACCATCCAGGCAAGGCCAATGTAGTAGCAGATGCTCTAAGTCGTAAGGAGCATGGAGAAATAACAAAAGTGGTGGCATATCGAGTTGATGTTGTTTCTAATTTCTTAGAAGAAGTTATAAAGTATCAAGAAGAAGCAGCGTCAAAGGAAAATTGGAAGAGTGAAAGAATATTTGGAATTGTTAACTCGTTAGTTGTTGACAATCGCGGAGTGAAGTGCTTCAATAAGAGAGTGGGGATTCCAAAAACAGGAGATCTGCGAAAGAGAGTATTGGAAGAAGCGCATAAATCCCGTTACTCAGTACATCCGGGAACCAACAAGATGTATAGAGATCTGAAACAAAGCTATTGGTGGCCAGATTTAAAGACAGATATTGCTCACTTCGTTGAACGATGTCTGACATGTTTGAAAGTTAAAGCTGAGCATCAGAGACCTTATGGGGAGATTCAATCGTTAGAAATTCCAGTTTGGAAGTGGGACGAGATTACGATGGATCTTGTTACTGGGTTACCGCGATCACCTAAGGGGCATGATGCTATTTGGGTGATAGTGGATCGACTCACAAAGTCAGCTCACTTCCTACCAATCAAGGAGACGTACTCACTAGAGAAATTGGCTCAATTGTATATCGACGAGATAGTAACCAGACATGGAGTACCGTCGTCAATTATGTCAGACAGGGATGCTCGTTTTACATCAGCTTTCTAGAGAAGTTTTACATCAGCTTTCGGATCCGAAATTTTTATTAATTTTGGAAGTTGGGTAAAAAGTTAAGCGAGACCCAAAGTTCAGGGGGTTATTTGAAACTTGGTTATATAAATAACCTTAAACAGTGAAAGTGATATTCATAACACAAAGTCTGATTTTTTTTGTTGAAACCGACTCCAGAGCAAGAGCAGAGCTAAGAAGGCAGAGAGAAAGAGAAAGAAGTTTTGAGGAATCGATCCGTTTTTGTCAAATAGAGGTATGATTCTAGCTTAATACTTCTATCTGCATGTTATAGTCGGTAAATAGTCTTGTTATTCAAGATTTTAACCGTAGATTTGATCGATTTATAAGATTTGGAGGTTTTCTGGGTTATTGTAAAAGTAGCCGATTTAGTATGAACTTCGACCGGAACGAAGGAGTCGACCGGTATCATACTCGACCGGTAGTGTAGTCGACCGGTATGTTGTGCTGACCGGTATGTTGTGCTGACCGATATGTTAGCGACCGATATGTTAGCGACCGATATATTGTCGACCGGTATAAGGATGACCGGTGATGTCGACCGGTGTTAATCGACCGGTGTAGGACCTGACCGGTATAAGTATTCGACCGATAGTTTGTTAACTGGTCCAAAGTGTTGTTGACCGGAGTGGTCTCGACCGGGGTAAGTCGACCGGAGAAGTTTTGACTGGGTCGCACAGTGTATTGTATTTATTAAAAAAGAACATAATGTTAGTCGCAAGTTAGCTTACCTTTGTATTTTGATACCATCGTAGGTGGTGTTAATCGTTAGAAGACAGAGGTTAAGCAAGAAGAATCAGAGGTGAGTCTTTCAAACTAAATCTTTTATGATTATTGACAGTTATTTGATAAATGTGGGTTTTATAAACTGCACGTTTATAGTACTGAAAGTTATGCAGATTTATTGAAAAAGGTTGATTTAATCAGTTTGGCATGTTTATGCTCAGTTTATATAAACTTGTTTTATATATAGTCAGGACTAGGTGTATGCATACATTTGAGTCAGAAGTCTGACCTAAGTCGGGAAGTGTGACCCGCCTGCTCGTACCAGGGAGGTAGCCCGTTTATGCCATTAGGGTGTGTCCCTAAAAGAAGGCAGTGCGAGACAGACATACCGTCTTTGACGACAGTGTTGGTCAGTAGCTTAAGGTATGCTTGCGAAGCGTAAAAAGTGGTCAGTGATGGCCAGTAGATTGAGTTATGCCTGCGAAGCATAAAGTATTTTAACGTTTGATTAAAGAGCAAGTTATGTTTTTGAGATATCAAGCTTAGTTTAAATGTTTTAAATAATATTTGAACTGTCGCAGTAGTGATTGGAGGGGACTCACTAGACCATTGGTCTAACCCTCGTTCTTTCAAAATTATAATCCTGTTTCAAGTTATCGAAAGGTAGCAGGTTCAGATAAGGGTAAGGAGAAGATGTGAGCTATTTCCAGGAGATAGAATACTTCCTGCAATAGTTTACTTTTTGACTCAGTTGTGTAATAGGTGATAGTTGTAAACTTTGTACTCTGAAATGTAAGCCTGGGCAGTATTTAGACAAAAATGTTATTTTAATGTATATATAAAGTTGCAGGTTGCTACAATGGATCCCCGTATACGGCTCCCAACCGAGTAACCACCGCAAGATACCCAAATGCCTCTAGTATCTACTCGACCTCTAGATGAGTGTCACCACAAAATCCACAAGTCCCCGTATCTGGCTCACAATGGGCACCACCGCAAGACTTAGCTCTGTATACGGCTCTGCAGAGCACCACCACAAGTTTCCATACAAACATGACTTGGGGACCACTCACTAGATTTCAAACGTGGACACTAAATTCCACGATGAGTAACCAGACTGGATTACAAACGAGCATCGAGTTCAACCACCCACGATCTATACCTCGAGCTCTGCAATAAAGGTTACACGGTTATCGAGTTCAACCACCCACGATATGTATCTCGAGCACCCGCTAGCCATAAACAATTTCCAGTCCCAAAACGGGGATAAAGTCCCCAACTAAACCAACCGACTGACTCATATGCCTATGGATCCAATGCATTACAGTCTAAAATGTTACATGACTCAAACGAATAAACTAACGCATTCAAAACATATAACTCTCAAATAAGATGCAACTAAGTACACCATACGTCCAAGGCTCCTTAACGAGCTACCAAAAATGAACAAATGTTCCAAAGACTCAACCGAGTACAAATCAATCCCCAAAAGGCTTAATAGACGTTTGGCTAAAACATGAGAGCCAATATGGTTACATAAACCAAATTACATCTTTCCCCAAAATCTTTGTTTCTCAAATCACTATTGGCCTTTGGCCCAAAACCCAAAAAGATTATAATTTCTAAAATGTTCCCAAGGTTGGGAATGACCCAACCCAAAAGACTCACACACTCTTACTTTCAAAACGTCCCATTATATGAATGATGCATAAAACCCAACCAACACTAAAAGTGCATTTTTGACCAAATATCCATTTATGCAATAAATCATCGAAACATATTCATCTATGACACATTTAACAAAATGGCCAAAAATCCCAAATATGGGTGTTTTACAAAGTTTATAAAGCTAAACACTTCAAATAATCAAAAGTTACCAAATAACTCAACAATTGATAATTTCATGTAAACACAAACACTTTAAAATGGACATTTTGGCATGTACAACATTTTCACAAACCAACTTGAACTCACCTCGCTAGGTTAGGTTAAACCTAGGTTCTAAATTCAACCATTAACCTCCAATAGTGTAGATTCCACCGTTTTCAAGTCATCACCAACAATAGGCTAGGGTTTCCAAATAACCCATTTCTTCAAGTCTAGAATAAACCACCAATAAGTAAGAACTCTTTAGATCTACAAGGATCCCCATATAAGAACTTGAAATATACAAGAGACTTACCACATTCGCATCTTTAACCTCTCAACCAACTCACCTCCATGAGATCTTCCTACTTTCCAAACTCAAGCTTCTAAAACACAAATCTTGATCTCTTTAGGGTAGATTTACTCCAAGATGCTCCCAAAATTGGCATCGGAGCTCCCAAAATTGCTCCAAGAAGAAGAGAAATGGAGAGGGGGTGAAAATGAGAGAAAACCCTAAAGAATGGGGTTTAAATCGCTAGATCGTCCCCGTGGCCTTGGCTGCAACCTCAAGTCGCGGGCCAAGCCGCGCGTGCTCCTGAGTAGCGGGCCACAGCGACTTACGCGGGCCTAGCCATGGCTTGAGGCCGCGGGCCAAGCCGCGCGTGCTAAGCCGCGCGTGCTAAGCCGCACGTGCTGGCTATGGTGCCTTTTCGCGTCTCGTGTTAAACCGTTCCTTGACCGTTTCTCTCGGCCGACCACTGACCGTTTCCTTGGCCGAACATTGACCGTTTCTTAGGAAATTACGCGTGTTACACTTACAGACTTCCTAAATTCATTGGGAATTGTATTTTAATTTCATTAACATTTTTTATTTGTACTTTTACCAACATGCTTCCAAACCCTTCAACAAAAATATTTTTAAAATTATAATGATTTTTAAGGACGTTTTTACCAATGAAAATATATCAATTCTGTTAATATTTTTTTTTCACTTACACTTTTGTTAAAGAATTTCGTTATTTTATTGTGAACCAAAAATAAAAAGTTAATCAATCTAATTTCTCATCAAATAAGGAAATACAAATTTATTGTTGATTAAAATAGAAACTACAGTTTCGAATAAAGTTGATGAATGAGTATTTTGTTAGAGCTCAATAAATTTCTTATATTTGAACGCATTTGTCAGTGAGTTATTAGTTAGTTAGTGTTCAAAAAGTTTTAAGAAATTTAAATCACACTTATACAATAATCACTTGTAAACATGAAGTTTAAGAGATTATGCATTACTAATATGTACCTAATGTTTAATAAGTTGTTTTAAGATTTTTAAATTAAATGTTTTATAATATAGTATAGATTAATATATTGTAATAGGACCGAATACAACCCAATAAGACTCAAAAACACAATATGACTCGTTACCACCTGATACGACGTATTACAATCCAATAGGCCGACTATGACGCAATACTACTTAATAAGATGCATTGTTACCCATTACAACCAACTATCATTCAATAGGACTCATTGCAAACCAAAATGGCCATATATAGCCCATTACTACCCATTACACCAAATACGATTTGCATTATTACCCATTACAACCAACTATCATCCAATACGACTCATTACAAAACAAGATGACCAAATACGATCCATTACAACCAATAGGACCTAATACGGTCCAATATGACTCATTACAATCAATAGAACGCAATATAACCTATTACCATCTAATATAATCCAATACTATCCATTATAATGTATAGGACCCGAATATAGTCCAATACGATCCATTACAACCCAACAATGGCGTACGACTCATTACAATCAACATAACCCAATATGTCTCATTACTATCACAATATTAAGATAGAAAAAGATGGATTCAATCTACGATCGGTTTGTCGAGAAAAAAAATGACTTATCGACATTAGAAAAAAAATGGATTCAATATAGAACATGTTAACCCTGAACCTGATTATGTAAATGAGTGAGGTGCTGTTCGGTTCATTTTCTGTGAAGACCTGAATGGATATAGATGTCTGTATTGATAAAGTTGTCTGTATGTTAACAGATAAGTTGTTGTTCAGTTGTTGTGCTGAATAAACAATCTGAATGAGAAAAATGACCATTTTACCCTTATTTATAAAATATGTTGAAAAGTTTAAATTTTAATCTTATCTTCAAATTTAGTGAGATTTCTTTTTCAAAGAAAGGTAATCAGATCACCTCATCATCCCCTTTCTTTGGATTTCCCAAAACTCAAATAAACCCTTCTATACTCATGTTTTGAAATACAAAATCGATACAAAGAAAATCGATGTATCCAACTGATGTATCGATGTATCATCAAAACGAAAACCCTTCTATATCCAACTGATGTATCGATGCCTGATACCAAACCAAAGAGCTCCGACCAAACCAGAGAGCTCCGGCGAAGACCATAGAGCTCCGACCAAACCAGAGAACTCCGACGAACCAAAGAGCTCCGACGAAGACCATAGAGCCGTGAATGGATCTTGGAGGTCGTGAGTCATGGCCTCTCCACTATCATATCGATGTGTGATGGAGATGTGGTGAGGGAGCATATCGATTCGATGTGTGATGGAGTCATGGCCTCTCCAATAATAGAGTTTTTTTAATGGTGGGTAGTTGAGAGAAGGGTAGGTTGGGAAAATTAATGGTTGAATCTAGAGGACTCCAATATTTTAGCTGACCAATTCAGCCATGGGATGACCAAATAAGCCGATTCCGAACACTCAGATATGGCTGTGCGAATCAGTCATATCTTCCATACAGACCATTAAGCCACAAACGAACAGGCCTGAGACAAACATATATATGGACCGATACTATTGTCAATTAATAAAAAAAAAGTCATTAGCTAAACTGGTCAACAATTGAGTTTGTCATGAAAAAGTTAGTGATTTAGTTCCATTACAAACTACATTCCTATAAATAAACGGAATGTGGAGCAAACATAAAAAGGGTGATATTGAAAGGGATAGAAGAGGGGCCTCACCTCGTGACGAATCCATAAGCTCCGGCGATTGGGGCACATAGTGGACAATGGGGGAGCAACTTGTTATGGAGAGTTATTTTTACATTGCGAAGGTTAAAGTCATTGGAGGCATACCCCTTTATTAAACAAATCCTCCATTGATTGACCCATTCGCGTCAATCCTCATGCAACATAGCAACTGCCTATGGCTCGTTGTCTGTGTTTATTTCGAACTTCGAGCATCGATTCCATTTCGCCCTTTTCCTCTTTTGCATCAATTTATAGATAATATATTTTCAACATTTTAACATAAGAACAACATGTTTCATCCATTACAAAACATGAGACTTTCACTAACGGAAAAATCTGTTGGTAATCCACCGCTAAAAGTTAGATTCGTCGGTGAAAGAGTGTCGAGGACAATACATGGTAGGTAAAGGCATCACCGACGGATTACCAACGGTTTGAAGTCACCACCGACTGGGTTTATTGATGGATCACCAGTGGCATTTAATATCGACGGATCACCGACGGATCCAATACCGACGAAATACAATACCGAAGGTTTTTAGCTACAGATCACCGACAAACCAATTCGAATTTACAGACGAATTTCCATCGATGATCCATAGGTAATTTTTTCCCTAAATAATTGTAAAATACCTTGTTTCTAGTTAAATGAAGCCTACCGAAATACACAAATATAAGATCTGCTTTTACAATGCAAAAGTAATATTTATTAGAAAATCTTTCTAATCCTACAGGGGAGGGGGAGGGGGAGGGGGAGGGTTTCAGACTAGAATTGGCTCATAAAATCAGAAAACTTCTCCGCTAGTACCTTCTTTTGTTGTTGCTCCAAAGCTGCCCTCTTTAATCTCCAATTGGCTCATAAATTGCTCATAGGTCTCGTTATACTTCACCAACTTCTCTTTTAACGCATATGACTGTAATAAATCAATATATATATATATATATATATATATATATAGGGAGAATCAAACGAGAACAATAACTATTTAAAAGAACATGAGAACTAACAAAAACATTAGTGATTTTATATTGACGCGCAAAAAAGCCACGGGGACTGAAACCGCGTCCAAAGTTCTTTTTTCGTGTGTTAATGTAATCTCACTAATGATTTTATTAGTTCTTGTGTTCTTTTAAATATGTATTGTTCTCGTTTGAAAAGTAACTTTTGTTGTATATATAGAGGTGAATTCATACGAGAACAACTTCTATTTAAGATCACATGAGAATAACCGACTACATACAAAAGCATATATGATTCACGTACAAAATCATATGTGATTCACGCAACTTTGAGCCCAAAGTCGTCCTCGTCCGTTTTTTTTTCTGGTTAATGTAAAATCACATATGATTTTGTACATGATCTACTGTTTTTTTTTAAATAGTTAACGTTCTCGTTTGAACTCCCCCGTCTCTTTCTCTCTCTCTCTCTCTCTCTCTATATATATATATACATATATATATATTTTTTGTTTTTTAACAATTTATTGCCAACACATTGCTGATTGTTTGTCAAATGTTGAATAATTAAAGGTAGATGAAATCCCCCGTACTAGATAGGATTACGTACAGAGATTTTGTAATAAATATTATTGCAATGTAAAAACATATTATGTATTTGTATCGTATTTTGGCAGGTTTTTTTCTTCAGAAAATACGGTATATTAAGTTATTTTAAAAATACAAAATTACTGACATTAAATAGGCGCGGTGAATATTGGTTGGTAAATCTACTAAGGGTACCAAAGAAGATCGCTATGATCGTTTTCGGCTGAGGGGAGGTGAGTGGAGGGAGAGAGACCCTCAACGTATAGAAGTAGGCAAATGGATGTTTCTGAGGGGAACTACAGAGGGGGAAACCCATTCTGAAAGGTTCTTCTTCCTCATCAACTTTTCTCCTCATACAATCTGTGATTCTTGGCTTCGGTGATGCTATCACTCCCCATATCCCGCCCGACATTCTTTCAGCGATGGATTACTGACGATTTTTCGTCGAGGAAAAAGGTGAAGGTCTTTGGTTTTCTAGTGAGTTACTTTCATACGTTCGGGTGATAACACTTGAACAAACATGTAGTCAAATGATGGAGCAAACAGGAATAAAGGGACCTCAACAAACAGAAACAAGAAGGCCACGATCGGTAGTCCTATGTTGAAGCAAATAGAATAGGCTACTTCATATATGCTTAACCTCTAGAACTGAAGTTTGCACTCGTAAACAAACTAAGGTCCATTTAATCTTGAAACACACTTTCAATATTAATTAATTGGTAATGTACAGGTAAACACATTCTTGCTTAAAATATCGATAGCAATTGTTGATTCTTTTGAAGCGGTTTAATTTCAAAGATAAAAGTGAAACAAACATTAGAACAAATAAATGAAACAAACATAAGAACAAATAAAGATTTTCAAGAACCGTACACCATCCATCAAGTGCATGGGCCGCCCCAGGCACCCCAGCCCCCACTGCATCCTTGGTTAGGTGGTGGTGAAAGCGTGGGACGAGTCCCAGGTTGAGGTTGTGCTTGAACAATTGTCACTGAAGAAGAAATGAGAGCAACTGCAAAGAAAATAGCCAAGAAGAATGCAATAACACCTTTCATTTTCATATTCATGAATTGTAATTATGATTTGTTTTATCAATACATATATATATATATATATATATATATATAGAGAGAGAGAGAGAGAGAGAGAGAGAGAGAGGGGTGAGATGTGAGAATTAAAAAAAAGGGTCCAAATGGTTTACCCACTTTCCTTTCGGACAACTTTGATCAATCGAAAAAGATTTTTCGAGGGGAGATTTTTTATGTAAAAAAAAGGTGATTGTACATGTATAACCATCTTTCTATTCACATCAATGTAACCTGCGTGAGTAAGTGTTTCAGTTCTTTTTTGGAGGTAAGATTCTCATTTCTTGGTATACATATCGGGTAAGACAGTAACGATTGACCTGGTAAACGCTCATCTTAAAAACGTAGGGTAAACTATGAACATGCACGATTTATCTCCCATGATGACCGAGTGATTAGAAGGGAACACTAATTAAGAGGATGGCGAATATTTTTTTTTAAAATTTTCCTGAGAGTTACGTTTATTCATGTAAATTACTTAAAAGAGATTGTTAGGTTTTGAATAATGCATTTTGAAAACTTCCACATTAAAAAAGTCAAAACTGAATAGTCAAAGTCTTCATATGAAGTGTGGTTGGGTCGGTGACACTGAGTTGTAAACTCAAAACTGAATTGTATATTTTTATATTTTAGCACTAGTTTTGAACTGATGGAATCAAGTATTTTGGAATATATATCATGTGAATTGTTGTAAATTGAATTTAAAACATTGGATGGATATGATCCGATCATCCATCGAATGTGGGATGGATCCAATCCGATTAATGTTGGTTAGATCCAATTCGATCCAATGGATATCCAGTAGGAATATCCATTGGATGGAACCGAACCGATTCAATCATCCATTGAATTGGAAAAATTCAACATCCAATGGATGATTGGATCGATTCGGTTGGCCTCACATCCATTGTATGTCAACCAATAAACACCCCTACCCAAGCTTGCTAATCCAATCTTCTCCCTTTTCATTTGCTATTGATCCACTCGAAACTGCACACTCGAAAGTCAAATAGCAATTTGCTAATTTTTCACTTATCCTCCTTAAACATTATTAGATTTCTATGATTCCACACTTGATCAAAATCATACAAGATTTTGATTTGCCAATGACACGCATTGAATCATGCACTCTTCACAACTAAGGAAACACCATTAAAATGGAGGTTAGAACTTGTAAAAGCATCTCTAACTTCTTCAAAATGAGGATTTTGGGAGTTTTTTGCTCCAAGAGATTCTCCAAAACTAGGGGTGTTCAAAAAAATCGTTGGACCGCTCAAACCGGTCGAACCAAATCAAGCCGAAGCGTTTTTAGCGGTCTAGCGGTCCGGTCTGGTCTGGAAAATAGCCAAACCACTCGGTCCGGTCCGGACTGCCTTTTTATGGTCCGGTTTGACCGGTTTAGTCACTTGTTGTCAAACTGCTCGGTTTGGAAATTTCCTAAACCGCCATAGTGGTCTGGTTTGTTGTTTGAGTGGTTAAACCGCACAAACCGGACCGTGAACACCCCTATCCAAAACCTTCTCCAAAATGGAGAAAGTATGAGGGAGGTAAAGAAAATATTCAAATTTGGAGATATCTCAAAAATGATTACTTGTGAGAGATAAATAGTTTTTTATTCTTCCTACCAATGAAATTGTTTTAAATTAAATGTTTATGAGAGAAAATAATATTTTATGAGTTGTATTGAATATTTTAAAAATATAATTAATTGTGTAATCTCCAAAATAGAGAATCTGTTGGAAATGAAAATGAATTTTTTTGGATATTTTGACCTTTTACTTTACTTCTCCATTTTGGAGAAGCTGTTGGAGATGCTCTAAGAGTTGTATTATGCAGATCGTGCATGCGTTTTTTGTTTAATGTAGAGAAAATATGAAAAAAGGAAATGTCGAAATGTTAACAAATAATGAAGCTTCAATTCTTGGATGAACTATAAACAACCACTTGGTTACACGGAATTTGACAAAGCTACTACTATAAAACAGAGGCTTATCACCGACGGACGAATCCGTCGGTGATCCGTCGGTAAAAGCGAAATCCGTCGGTGATCCGTCGGTAAATGTCCGTCGGTATAAAGGTGGTCGGCGTTTAGATCACCGACGGATAACATCCGTCGAAAATTGTTGGTCGGTGATAAGCCATTTTCTAGTAGTGTACTACTCTATCCGAAAATCAACATGGACATCAAACTTCAAGACATCATCGACATTGTGGGATTTCAAATAAAATCCATAAAACTTTGAAATGAAAGCTTCAAATGCATATCTCTTGTGAGATCTAACAGAGTATGCGACCGAATCTTGGATTGAGTTTGCGGCTTCATCAAGATCCCATCCAGAAGCCTTCATCAAAGCAATTAATAATGGCTTAGCTAAATCATGAATACCCTTTAAAACTACCCTAACAACATTCTCAACACAGAGTCGAAATTCAGTCACTTTATAGCTTTCCTTTTTCTACACCCAAATCACAAAGTGCTCTCTTCAGATAACTTTTGTCATTGTAAGCTAGGGGTATGCCACAATTCTTCATTTTCCATTGGCATTTACACATAAAAGTTTTGACAACTCACATTACACGACCATAAAATTGGCGTCGAGAGGGATGTAGAATAGACCAAAACATGAAACAAGATTGTTATTTCGAGCGCTTAATTTAAGAATTGATATGCTTCGCGCAGCAACTTGTGCAGGTACATAACTAGTATATGTAAAATACCATTGAAGTACCAAGTCACTTTCATATTTTCGGGTAATCACCTCAACAAAATTGGCTTTATAGGATGCCTAAAATGTTTAAGCATCCTAATAATTTTTTTGTTGGACTTAATTTTATAGGACCAAACAAAAAATAATAGGCTACTTCTCAAAAATGTCATATAAAATAAGCTAATATGACATCTTATTTCAAAAGCATCCTAAAAATCTTACTAAAGCGCTCGAAAGTGTTTTATATAAAATTATTAATTGTAACATTTTTAGATAGAACACTTTATCGTTTAGTTCTATACCAATAAGTTCTATATGTTGGAAAATTTTAGTAAAAATGTGATTTTTTACTAACTTTGGACACAAATAAATACATATATATGTATTGTATATATCTAACTCTTCGTGGGTATGTGTTCTCCTATATGAGAGCATCGAAACGATATATTATGTGTCCAAAACGAAATATGTGTGAATGAGATATCGATGCTCAAAGTTGAGTGTTTGGGATGAAAGTTGGCAAAACCAAGTGTGTGTGGGAACTTGTCCCACATAGAAAGGAGGACCAAAATTTATGAGGTTTATAACCTTAGATGTGGAAGGAGTTTACAAGCTCTTTTTTTGGTTTTACTCCATCACCTACCCGCGCGCAGGGGGGTGCCGATTGCGGCTAAAATCGGTGAACTTGTGCATGAGCGCGACCTGCGGACACGAATGTCGCTCCGAAATCTTGTGCTCGCGCACTTTGGTTTTTGCGAAAATTTTGGTTTTGATCCAGTGCACCACGCGGTCGCGAAACTCACTGGAGTTGGACAAACAGTGGATCACGCGTGGTAAGTCGCGAAATTCACTGTTTCGTTTTTTCCTGTATATTGATCGATACATTTCTCTCTAAAATTCTGCATACGACTTTCTTCCTCTAACGAATTTTTCAGGCAAGTAGAATTATCCGACAGTACTTCTGCTCTCGCTGTTGTACCTGGGAACAGACGGCAAATTTGTTTAAGGTAATCGTGTTCAACACGGGCCTCAGCATCGTTTGTATATACGGATTATTCGTTTACGGTTTTCTGTCGATTCCCTTTGTATTTGAATTATACTAATCATTTGTTGATTGTTTTAGTTTCGTTGTATTTATATGTATTATTAACATATAGTGGGATTATTACTAACACTATAAAGTATTCTATTAGATTATTTAAACATCCTAGACGTCCTATAAAGACAATGTTGATGTCGTAAATAGCACTTAAACAAACACGTAATCATAGATGGGGAAAACAGGAACAAAGAAAGAAGGCTACTTCATATATGATTAAACTCTAGAATTGAAGCCTTTGCACTCGTAAAGAAATTGGTAACAAAGGTCTTGCAGGTTTGAAGGTCCATTTAATCTTGAAACACACTTTCAATTACAATTAATAATGTATAGAACATTCAAACGTTCTTGCTTAAAACATCGAGAGAAATATATTTTTGATTCTTTCGAAGCGATTTAATTTAAAAGATAAAAAATGAAACAAACATAAGAACAAATAAAGATTCTCAAGAACCATACATGCACCATCCATCAAAGGCATGGTTTGCCCCAGGCACCCCAGCCCCCACTGCATCCTTGGCCAGGTGTTTGTGGGCGCACCGGACCACGCCCAGGTGGAGTTTGTGCTTGAGCAATTGTTATTGAAGAAGAAATGAGAGCAAGTGCAAAGAGAATAGCCAAGAAGAAAGCAATAACACCTTTCGTTTTCATATTCAGAAATTGTTGAATTGTAATTATGATTTGTTTCATCAATACATATATATGTGTATATATAGGGTGAGATTAAGCGAGGTGAGATTTAGAGAGAACAAAAAAATGAACAAAAGAACCACGAAAAAAATATATCAATATGAATGTCAAATAAAATAAAATAAGATGGTCGGTTTTTTTTTTTGTGTGTATATACTACTACAAATTATGCTTTTACACACGGTTGTTTTTAGGCTTTTATACGCGGTTTTGGAACCGCGTATATCGCGGGTGTTTGTAAAAGTATCGGACTTTTATACGCGGTTCCAAAACCGCGTATAAAACTCAACTTTTATACACGGTTTCAAAACGTTTAGAAAAGTAATATTAACCGCGTATAAAAGTGACCATCTTACACGGTTTTTAGATGAAACCGTTTAAGAAATCCCTGCTAACCGTTTATAAAAGTATTTATCTTACACGGTTTTTAGATGAAACCGTTTAAAAAAGTCATAGTAACCGTTTATAAAAGTCTATATCTTACACGGTTTTTTGCTAAAACCGTTTACAATTGCATTAATTTTTCACGGTTTTCATAACAAACCGCGTATAAATGTAACCATTAATAAAAAAATAGCACGCATTTGTACATGGTTCTTTTACTAAAACCGCGTATAATGAGTTATATTTATATTTTTAATATTTTCCTCGATTTTGTTACCATCCATTATTCCAAATATTGGTGAAGCTGCATTATATCGATATGCTAAATTTTCAAATACGATTCATATTCGAATAATGGAACATTTCAAGCACAATTCCAAATACAAAAATAAGCTAGAAGCATAAATGTAGCATCTCGAAGTAACTATTAACCATTAAACTTTAAAAAACATCAGCGTAAATGTAATATCTCAAAGTAACCAACCATTCTAATATTTTCATCGTATAACAAGTCTAATACTTCTTAAAACGACCCCCCCTCCAAAAAAAAAATTCATTACCACATTTTACTCTCTTTCATACGCTTCAAAGTGAACGATCTCGCAATATTGCAAGCAATCTCCTCTACTTGTGTAATTGTGAAAGGATCCGTGGTTGTCCATGTGTCCTATAAATAAATTTGAAAGTAGGTGTTATTATAAATAAAATAAAGTGTTTTTTACAATATATAAATAAAATGAAAGAAAATTTAAGAAACACGTACCTTGAGAGAGGAGGCATATTGTTCATGCATCACAAATTGGAAGATTTGTTTCACTACATAGTAACGACACTCCCAACCATCTTGTTGTTGATTACACTAAAGTGTAAAAAAATTAGTGATTAAACATATTAAAGTACGAAATAAATTGTTGGGATATATAAATTAATTATACATTGTTTAATCTCCATGTAACCGAAGTCTTCGCTTGAGAAGACCCTGTGGCATTATTGTACTTTGCAATGGCCCTAAATGAAAAGTAACAAAACATTTGTGTTAATAGTCGATTACTATATAAATAAACATCAATAGTATACTAAAGTAACACATTACTTACGTGTCAATTAGGCCTTGATCTCGTAAGTTTCTGCTGTCTTTCCATTAATTTGTCATCAGCGAATCTAGTACATAGACCAAGCTACGTCCAGGCCTAATGATTAGTAGCGACCAATGGTTCCTAAAAATGTTCAAAATGGTAACTTAAAGTGTAAAATGTAAATCATTATTATAATAGTAAGATATATAAGTGTGTGTGTATATATATATATATATATATATTTATATATCTTACCCTGTAAGTATGGTGCCAAAAAAAACTCCTTTTCTTTTTGGTGCATCATCGTTGCAAAAATTGTGTCCGTGACAAGATTAGCATCCCATGTAATTTCAAGTGCATTTATTGCTCCCGGTGCTATAAACGCACACTTGTTCCTTGAATTTTGAGATATCACCATGTGTAAATCCCTGAAAACATTAAAATATGATAACTATATTGGATATTGTGAATATGCATACCTTCTTAATTGATAAGACATATATAAATATATATATAAATATCAACTTAGGCTAGATACCAAGCGATGATGTTCTGGTCGAGCCACCCATTCGTCATTAATAACTTCAAGTCATCGTACTCGACCCCTATGTGCATAGACGTATGACAAAGGACCCCTACCTCGACCAGAACCGTAACCCCGGTCGTCGGCCATTCTTTGGTGGAATGTAGGCGTTGAAATAGCTCCTTCATCGCGGGCGGTCGATCCTGCAGTAATTTGGGCAACGGCTTGGTCTTCTTAACTATTTTTTTATTTTTCTGTGGCTCGGATGCAATGACTACTCTCTTTGAATGTGCCTCGTCATCTTTTTGTACCTACATTAATATTCCATTTGATTGAAAATTCAATATTGTTAGGGAGATGAAACATGCATATACGTAAGAGTCTTGAGAACATTTGTCCGGTTTTAATGGCTCGATGTAAAGTCCAATTTATGATTTACATCTTAATGCATTTTATTGCATGTTATGATAATTACAGACTCGAGTGATTCAAGGATAGTCATGTAATCTTAGACTGTGTTGCATTGGATCCATAGGCACGTAAGTCAGTCTTATTTGATGGTCAGTTGAGTGGTACGGGGTTGGACTCCGGGACTCATGGTTTATGACCTTGTCTTTACGAGTAGGCACTAAGTGTGGTTGAGTTCCGGTTGAGCTATTATGACTAGGGATAGTCCTCTGATGGGCGTTGGGGCCTTCGCCATGTGGGGGCAATGCCTTCGTTGTATCCCCCGTGTGCCTAGCCTTTGGCGGTAATTCCGGTGTTGTTCGCTAAGGTCAGCTGTCTCTTTGGGTGAAACTTGTTAAGAGGTCGTAGGGACACTTGGGCTTGCGTGTCGTGAAGTGTCGTACGATCAACGTTATTGAGTGACATACTTTTGTGTTCCTCCGCTCTCAACGGATACGAGTATCCCCCGTCGTCGGCCCGCTGTATTTTGGATATTTAATTGTCCATGTTTTAATATTCGGATTTATATTCATTCCATTTATTGGTCGCGTGAGTATGAAGTTTCAGTTCCATGTTTTAATGATGTATCATATTTATATGGATTGTTTTCCGTTATTTAAGGGTCGAGTATTATGTTCCACCCGAGTTTTGGGTGTTTTGGGCTATGAAGTATTATTTACATTTTAGCACATTTGTATTTGAATACGGTTTATTCGTTTACGGTTTCTGTCGATTCCCTTTGTATTTGAATTATACTAATCATTTGTTGATTGTTTTAGTTTCGTTGTATTTATATGTATTATTAAAATACATATAGTGGGATTATTACTAACACTATAAAGTATTCTATTTTAGATTATTTAAACATCCTAGACGTCCTATAAAGACAATGTTGATGTGGTAAATAGCACTTAAACAAACACGTAATCATAGATGGAGAAAACAGGAACAAAGAAAGAAGGCTACTTCATATATGATTAAACTCTAGAATTGAAGACTTTGCACTCGTAAAGAAATTGGTAACAAAGGTCTTGCAGGTTTGAAGGTCCATTTAATCTTGAAACACACTTTCAATTACAATTAATAATGTATAGAACATTCAAACGTTCTTGCTTAAAACATCGAGAGAAATATATTTTTGATTCTTTCGAAGCGATTTAATTTAAAAGATAAAAAATGAAACAAACATAAGAACAAATAAAGATTCTCAAGAACCATACATGCACCATCCATCAAATGCATGGTTTGCCCCAGGCACCCCAGCCCCCACTGCATCCTTGGCCAGGTGTTTGTGGGCGCACCGGACCACGCCCAGGTGGAGTTTGTGCTTGAACAATTGTTATTGAAGAAGAAATGAGAGCAAGTGCAAAGAGAATAGCCAAGAAGAAAGCAATAACACCTTTCGTTTTCTTATTCAGAAATTGTTGAATTGTAATTATGATTTGTTTCATCAATACATATATATGTGTATGTATATATATAGGGTGAGATTCAGCGAGATGAGATTTAGAGAGAACAAAAAAAAAAGAACAAAAGAACCACGAAAAAAATATATCAATATGAATGTCAAATAAAATAATAAGATGATCGTTTTTTTATTTTTTTTGTGTATAATTTGGTTCACTCCAATTTTGATTATATTCCGCTGATTTTTGATCCAAAAATGGCAGGGGAGATATTTTTTATGTGAAAAAAGGTGATTGTATATAACTATCTTTCTATACACATTCATTTGTTCATCCAATCAAACAGGTTGAGTAAGTTTTTCAGTTATTTTTTTAGGTAAGATTCTTGCACCTTTACTATGCTCATCTTAAGATAGCAGTGGCCTAGTAAACATGATAAACCTTCCGTAAACGACATGCACCATTTTTCTCTCCCATAATGACCATAGGAGTTGTTCAAGGGAACACTCGTAGGATGGCGAATATCTTTTCTATTTTATTTTCTGAGAGTCACGTTTATGTGTAAATTACTTAAAAAATTAGTAGGTTTTGAATAACGCATTTTAAAAGCTTCGCCATTGAAGAAGTCAACCCAATTAGGCTTTATATGAGGTTGTTGGGTTGGTAATACTGGGTTGTCGCCTAGTCAAAACTAAGAATGATGGTATGTGACCACAAAATGCGTCATTAACTTGTGACAACAAGAAATATAATAAATGCAAAAATTGATTATAAAATGGATCTTTGATTCGATATGCTAATTAATTTGAGCAATCAAGTTTTTGCTTTCGGTTGATGTTCTCTTCTGATTTTTAGTTTTGTATAGTGTTTGATTGGTTTTTTTTTTCTTAACATTGTCCAAACTAATTTGTGACAAACCCTCTAGTTCCCCCTGAGTGGACTTGCACCGGTGACATATGAGAAGGAAACCCAAAGTCTTATCAGATGAACTACTTATCCCTTAAGATTGTTTGCTCACAATACAACAAAATTGAGTTTATAGGACGTCAAAAATTTCTAAGCGTCATAATAGACCGCTTTATAAGACTTCGGGCTGTTTGATTGATTTTCCATTAAGTCTTATATGGATAAAATTGTCTGTATGAATTAATCTGTCTATATAGATCGAGAAGATTTTTGTTTGGGATAATTTTTTTCATAGATGGAAGAAGCGTGTTTTTTAATTGGAAGAAACATGTTTCGAAAAAAAATGTGGTTTTTTATAAAAAAAAAACGACAAGCTTACTGAAAAACCACTTTCTATATCATTAAGTCATTACCAAACAGTCATGTATAGCTGACCAAATAAAATGTAAGGGGTTGTTTGGTTGGTTTTCCAATAAGTTCTGTATGGATAAAGTTGTCTGTGTGGATTAATCTGTCTGTATAGATTTAGAAAGTTTTTATTTGAGAGGGTTTTTTTCATAGATGGAATGAACGTGTTTTTTAATGGGAGAGACTTGTTTGGAAAAAACTTGGCTTTCTGCATAAAGCTCCCCCTTAAAATCTTACTGAATAAGCCACTTTCTATATCATTAAGTCACTACCAAACAGTCATATATATCAGACTGAATAAGCTGCGACTCTCATTAAACTCATTAAGCTGCTAACAAATAGACCCTAAGGGGTTGTTTGTTTACCTCTTAATGGTTTCATTAAGAGGCAACATCTGAATCGTTAAGAGGTAAATCTTGTTTGTAAAAAAAATGTCTGCATCTTAATGGTTCCAAAACCCTCTGAATGATTTTGTGTCTTGACCCTGCCTTAACCATTCAGAGCCTGATTTCATCCTGAACAATTAGCAAACAACAATATTTCATTTCACATTATATCATAAGAGTCTCTTAATCATTCTGACCACTTAATCATTCTGCACTTAACAATTCAGCAACTGCCAAACAGCCCCTAAGTCTTATTAAGTTCATTAAGCTACTAACAAACATATCTTTAATTTATAGGACCAAAAAAAACAAAGCTTCACATCTAAAGGCGTTATAATGAGTTTATACGACTTTTTTGGTATCGTAATAAGTTTTTAGGACACTTTTATAAAAAAAAACGTCGTATTAGCAATTGAATAATGTTCTATTAAAACAAGTTTTGTATAAAACAATGAGTTTAGATTGACTCACCCGTTATAGAGGCTATTAGGCCCACCAATGAAAGGGTTGCTAAACTAAACAAAGTAGCAAAAATCATAAGAGAAGAAAATTTCATAAGAGGTTGAAAAGTCGTACGACCAGTTTACCACTATCTCAAAAGTATCTTATAAATTAGCTAATGTGATGCTTTGTATTAAAGTGTCCTAAAAAGCTTGTTAAGACGCCCAAAAGCGTCATATAAACTTATTTCAACACTTTCAGATATGATCCTTTATTTTTTGATCCTATAAATTAAGTCTTACAAATTAAGCAGTCAAGATGTTTAGCTATTTGGTGACAACCTGTAAACAGAAACTTGATGTAATATCATATTACTATTTATGGGTTTTCCATATGTTGTCTTCCTAATATTCCATTTGAAAATAAAGAACATACAATTAAAACTCGGTGTCAATTAGTTGGTTTTTACTGAAGTTTAGAGAAGAGGATCGTGTAACACCCGAAATTTTCGGTAAGTGAAAATCAACCCGTACTTCGTTGCATCTTGGGGTTTTGTGTTAAATAATCATTTTAGATTATCCCTATAAGTATCGGGAGTCTTGGAGTCGAAAAAGTCGAGTTTCGGGACGGGCCCGACTACAATGCCCGACGACTATGACAAGTCATAGTCGCACCTGGCAAAGTAGCACAAAATGGACCGGATGTTGGGGCAATGCTGCGACAATGCCCTGCGACATTGCCATGGCATTGTCGCCTGGCAATGTCGCCCATATGGGGCAGGGGTTGTTAAAGTCGAATTTTCAGCTCATTTCTTCATTCCTCACTTTCCATTTCTTCCCCAACCCTCTTTATAACAAACCTAAAACATATATGGTGATTTTGGGTCATCTTTGGCTCGAATATTTGGGTATTATGGTGGTAAACCGTCATCAAGTTAAGGATTGGAAGCTAGAAGCAAAAGCCTCCATCTTCATCTTCAACCTCAAGCTTCATTTTAGGGTTTTCTAGGTTTTGAGCAAAACATAAGTGGTAAGTCCATCCTATCCATTTCCAAGGTTCTTTATGAGTTATAAATACTCTATTGATGTCAACCTAGTGTTTTATTTCTCCAATTTCGGTTTGGAACATTTTGAGAAAAGTTAGGTCAAATTAGGGTTTTTGGCCAAAATGGAGATTTTGATATAAGATATTTGGGGAATGATTATAAACACTTGGATATGAATATTTATGGTTGGAAACTTGTGGATCTAGGTTTTTGGAAGATTTGGCTTGAGGATTCAAGTTTCTTCAAAGGAGCTCAAGTTGGGGAAAATCTAGATTTAGCCTAAATCTAGCAAGGTGAGTTCAAGTTGCTTTGTGAAAACTATGTACATGACAAAATGTGTATTTTGAAGTAAAAATATGTTTTTACTTGGTAATTGTCAATGTGTTAGGTATTTGGATGTAACGCCCCGAATGTTCGTTGTATAATTTCTATCGTTAAGACTTCTAGCCTACCTTATATTAAATCTTTGTTATCTTGCGTTACCCTTTTTGTGTGGATCGCGTGTTTAGCCAAGTTCGTGTGTAAAAATCTTGATTATGGAATAGTGGGACGGGGGATCACGCGAGTTGCTTCGCGACTTACAAGTCGCGACACAAGTCGCGTAACCCGCTGTTTGTCTACCATTTCAGAGACACGGGCGGCTTATGCCGCGACTTAAGGTCGCGGCATAACCTGCGAGGTTCCCCTGAATACCCAAATACGGGTTTCTTTCCCTTTTTCTCATTTATTACCTATCTATCTTCTCTATCTCTCTCTCAAAATCATTCATACCTCCAATATTAAGTTCTAGGGTTTCATCAACTCAATCCTTCAAATTTATTTCTAGAAGTTGGGTGTTTCAACTAAGGGTTCAAGATTTTGGGCATTAAAGTCATCACCTCCATTGTCATCTTCTCCAAAGGATTAAAATCTAGGGTTTTGGGTTTTCTTAGAAAACCCACTTGGTGAGTCCGTACTATCATTTTCTAAACCTTATACATATCAAAACTTACATTTTAAACTCCTATACATCTCCTTGGTTTTTGGATTAAAGTTTATTACATTTTGACCTAACTTGAGTTTTAGGAGATTTTAGGGTTTCGACCCATTTTTCAACTAAGATGAAGGGTTCCATTTTTATATGTAGTAAAACATAGTACTACTTGCACATTTTGGTGAGGTACTTGAAAGAATGCATAATATCTCATTTTATGATTTTTCATTCTTATCAGCAGTTAAACTTGGAAATGCATTTTGGAAATAAATGTTATTGGGAACTATATGTTTAACTATAGTTGGTCACAAATGAAATTGTGACAAGTCTAGACTATTACTAGTGGATCCATAGGTATTGAGTCGGCTTATATTTTGGGATGTTTTTCCCCTTTGTAGCTAGTTGATACATTTGATCCTCGGAGGCCCTTTGGTACGGTTATGTGGGACCAATTACTAGCCATGGATCATAATGTAGTCCTAGTGAACGAGTATGACTTGGTTTCCTCGAGTGCCCTCCCCCACATCTTAGTACGGACCGACGTTGTTCGTGGCCATGGATTCCAAGTATTTAGCTTATAACTCGGATTGTGGCTTACTCGGTGTTCCGCTACAATCCTCGGTACATTGGGTATCCCCTGTCATCGCAAGATGAATTTTTAGACCGAAAGGTCCTTATGTGGCAAATGGTTCAATTTGTAAACTCAACTTTCTTGAAAAGATTTCCTTTCGTTACATTATTCTAAACTTCTTTAAATTATAAACTGTATGTTCTCACTAGACTTTAAGCCTAACACTTTTTCTCAAATGATGTGTATAACAGGTTCCCTTAGCGGTGGGTTGCCAAGAGTTTGAGTGACGAGCATGGGCTTGAGGCAATTTTGAGATGATTAGTATTTGACGAACATTTAATTAAGTCCCTTATTTTGGTGATTTTGGGTTGACAACCGATGTAATCTAGATAGTAAATGTTTAGATTAGTTTGTTGTTGAATTCCATATCCGTTCACAGGTTTTTGTAAATGCTTTATACATTTACCCTTTTTCGGTGGTTTATTCCAAATACAAACGTCATATTGCCAATTTTCGAATTTTAATTTACTCTAAATTTTAGGGTGTTACATTGGATAAGTTTTCATATTTGGTAAACTTGTGTTGTTTTGGTCTCATGAAATGCCCATATTTGGGATTTGGATATCTTGATAAGTAATAGCATGATTTATGCATTTTTGGTGATTTTGTACAAATAAAGTCTATTTTATGATTCATGCATTTTTGAGGATTTTTGTACAAATGGAGTCTATTTTATGAGTTATGAATTTTGGTGTAGTTGATTTCATAAACCATTTGGAAAATGCATGTCTCCGTGTTATGAGACATTTTGGAAACGTAAGGGTACGGGCCCATTTGGAAAATCGTTCGTCCCAATTTATGATGAGTGGTGGGTTAGTCACCTCTTTGAGGTGTGTGTCGGTGTAAACGCCGTTTAAATATGTTTTATTATTTGGGGACGGTTATTTGTTGACAAAATGGATTTTTGAGCATTTTAACTCGGTTTTGACTTAAAAGAGTCCCATTAATGATAATTACATGCTCGATATAGAGCCCCATTTTATGATTTGCATCTGAATGCATTTTGTGGTATATTAGTGATAATTACATGCTCGAGTGCGTTGGTCATTCCTGTGTAGTCATGTAATTTTAGATTGTGTTGCATTGGATCCATATGCATTTAAGTTAGTCATAACTAATGGTGAGGAGTATTGATATTCTCACCTTGGGAATTATGACGTGTTGGCATTGTTGTTGTCCCAGTCGTTTTACGGAGAGGAACTTTTATGGGTTGTACTTCGGGACCATGGGTTTTCTAATTTGATGTTCTAATTCTTGTGCACGAGGGTTAGACTTCATGAGTTATCAAGTAAGGAGCCGAGGCTCCTATCTTGAATGCTAGGGAGTAGGCACTAGGGGTCAAATGAGTACCCTGGGGATGAAACTCCACTAGAGAACGAACATGCAATAAGATCGCGTATCCTTGAGGTGTAGCTCGACAGAGCAGGCAATGGGGGATATAGTGTTTTTAGGACTTGAAATATAGTCCGACTGTAGGTGTAGCTCGGTGGAGCAGGCAATACAATTACGATCTGAGGTATAGTTCGACAACGTGGCTATGTGGCTTAGCTTTGTGTTCCGCCACGTACAACGGAATCGGGTCTCCCCCGTCACCTAGGGGTGTAAATAGGTCAGGTTGGGTTGGGTTCGGGTTCAACCCATTTATTAATTGGGTTGAAAATCTCAACCCAACCCAACCTGTTTAATTAAATGGGTTGAGAATTTCAACACAACCCAACCTGTTGGGTTGATGGGTTGGTAGCGGGTTGACCTGTTTATGATTATCTCAACTCAACCTATTAAATAAATGGGTTGAACCTGGGTTGACCCATTTAATTTTAAAATTGTAAATGAAATAAAAATGCTTAAACTACTTCATTCCACGACAAATACACAATGACAAAGTCAAATAAATTGTTCGAAGTTTAATAAAACACAACCATAAAGTAAAATAAATAGTTCAAAGTCAATATAAATGGACAAATTACAACAGTCAATATAACTATAACTATATATATATATATATATGTATATATATATATATATATATATATATATATATATATATATATAAGTTAAGATTACAATAGTCAATATAACTATAACTATTGTTCCATTGTTACCGAGTTTACCGTGAACAATAAACAATGAAACTGAAGTCGATCAAGTTAAGATTATAAATATACTAGAAGCGTACTCGTGCAATGCATTGAGATACATCACGATTTTAATGTTTCATTTTATTTTTTGTTTTTTTGTCAATTTACAGTACGATTTTGGATGGTTTTGAGAAAATGATAATGTTTTTTTTTTTTTTATAAATTTGTTTAATTTAGGCTTAATAATATAATTTTTTATATATAAAAAAATTAAGTATTTTGTTAGAATTCAATGATTATTTTATATATTTTAATGACATCTAGAAAAAATAACCAATTACATATTTAATAATATAATTAAAACAAATTTATAGTAATATAATATATTAATTAATAGTGATACATGGAAATGTCTGCATAAAAGGAAGACACTGTACATACAAAATTGGTGGGTGTTAGAAGTCTGCAGTAGTAATATGTATATTGTACTTTGATACTTGTAAATTAAGAGATTTTTAAAATCTTGCATAAAATGATGATACCTTGTGCCTAATAATTTGTATTTAAGAGTAATTTATCCGTGCTTTATAATATAGTATAGATATCAAGTTAAGAACTGAAGTTGAACAATGGAACTGAAGTCGATCACATTAAGATTACAAGCTTACTGTGAACAATCACTACAAAAAAACAGAAATTTCCGACGGCCAAAACCGTCGGTAAACGGTAAAATCCGTCGGTAATCAGCGTCGGAAATTATCCAGTAGGAAACTGATTTACCGACGGTCAATATTACCGACAGATTAACGACGGATTGATTTTACCGACAGATTACCGACGGTCAATATTACCGACAGATTAACGACGGATTACCGACGACTTGATTTTACCGACAGATTACCGACGGAACGTTATTTACCGACGGATTACCGACGACTTGATTTTACCGACGGATTTTTTTTACCGACGGATTACCGACGGCCTTATTTACCGACGGATATGCCGTCGGTAAATTTATTTAAATTAAATTAAAATTAAATTTATTTAAATATTAGATTATATTATTTAAGCATTACCGACGGTTTATCCGTCGGTAATTGTTATTTTAATTAAAAAAATAATTAAAAATACAGAAAATCTGTATAAAAACCTGTTAAAAAACATTGGTAATTCCTATACAAAAACCATTACAAAACACTATTGTCTTTAATACTATATCATCTCAAATCTATAAAATAAATTTAATGTAGTCTGACGGTACAGACTAAGCAACCAATTCAATAGAGTTCAACCAACAAGCGAAACCTCTAAAATAACAAGGTGATTACATGGCATGGCCATCTGCATGTTAAAGGTTCTCTTCTTCATTTCAAGATGGTTTCTCACAATACTCTTCTTGTTTTCCAGTCCAATCGCAAATTGTCTCAATTGCCTCTCCGATAAACCATTAAGCCCGTCGAACCAAGTCGAATACTTGGCTTCCATGTTTCTTTTCTGGGCCTTCATGAGCTCGTCTTCAATCTTTTTCTTTCGGTCCTGAAAGAAGTCGTTGAGATCATAAGTCCTCTTCCCGCTTTCACTCTTTTTCAAATCAAATCAAAATGGATATCTATGGTTGATTAGGGTTATTAGCAGTAAAACTTGTCAATTTCAATTTCAAATCAAACCAAACCTCTCTTGTTTTACTTCATTTTCAATTCCTAGCAGAAAACTTGTCATACAAATTAAACACACACTTAAACCATAAGAGTAATTAAGAGAGCTAGAGCAAGTGAAGTAGGAGTAGCAAAAGATGATCAACATGAGGTTCAATGGTCAATAACATAAAGCTAAAACAAATATGTTTTCCCACTTGCATTTGCTATCCCAAAATAATGAATCAATACCTTAACGCAGCAAACTGCTACAGAGTTTAAACAGTTTCACGTGACCATTATGAAAGGTCATCGAGGTTTCACGAGGTAGGATGCCCATATTTCATCAGCCGGTGAGGGCGGTTGAACCCAGTGACCTGGTATTCGACTGCAAAATAGTTTCAGAGTTAATATTTAACTAAATAATTAGAGCTGTAACTTTGCAAGGAGGATGTTGATCATCAATGTTATAAAGAGGATTTTTGTGCTTTCTAAAATTTAAGCCAGTTTAGGTTCGAGAGAAACGTATGAAAAAACGTAATATGCTCACCTTCCTCCAGGTCTTATATATGCATCCCATGTTCGTCTGACCTGTATGAAACAGTAAAATCAACGGATTTCTTCAGGAAGCAAGAACAAGTCAAACTCGAATTCGATGAGATTGAATAAATAATACCATAATTGCATGTAATTAGGTAATAGAAATCATAATGTATCCAATAAGATATGGTATTCCAACAAAAGTTTGATAAATAAGTACTTTGATGGGGGGTTCATTTGGTATTTTGGTATGGGTTTAAATACCATTATGATGCTTATTTTCCAACTTATTTCTGTTTTACTGATATCCATATATATATATATATATATATATATATGGCTGCCACACCTAAATAATATATTAGTATTTTTAATAATATTGAACCCATGCACCCAATGCACGATGCTTCCTAGTCTGTAATAAAATTTAACAGAAAACTTGCAGTTTCTTTCATCACCAAAGGGAAAAGTTTAAAAGAACTTACTTGGAAACAGAGCAGTCCTCAAGATGCTTCACATTCTCTTGACTTGCCATTTCCGTAGATGATCAATTTTGGGGTAAGAAACGTGTTGTAAAATTCGGAAATTGGTGATTCCTTCCAAACCTGCGTGACCATATTGTTATATTGGTTTACTATAAATAAATCATTTATGTATATGATAAAATTCGAAATGGCAGCGTCAATTACATCCCTTGTCAGAAATGCCATTTCTCTTGTAGAACATGTTGAAGTTGCTGATGCAGTCAGATTGTTTGAGTTAGGGATCCCTTCTTTTTAGGTCACATGTGGCTGAATAATTCCTCCTACTCTTGAGGAACAAGTTTGAATTTTTCTAATTTACAGAGTCTCTCCTGTTTTGTAGGTCCAGTAAAGTAGTGGGTTTGTTATTTCCTTTCTGTTGCTCTGTAAGGCTATAAATAGCCATCGTAGTCTTCGATTAATAAACAAGTCTTTGAGTCATAATTCAGTGAACTATCTGCTTCTCTCTCTCTGTTTTCAACATCTGGTATCAGAGCCAGTAGGGTGAAGCAACAAAGACATGGCATCTGAAAGGGAATTTGTGCAACCAACCATTCCAAGATTTGATGGTCACTATGACCATTGGAGTATGCTGATGGAAAATTTTTTGCGTGCCAAGGAATATTGGAGCCTGGTGGAGACGGGAATTTCTGCAACAGCAGGAAAGGATCTCAACAAAGCAGAGAAGAAGGCCTTTGATGATCTGAAGTTGAAAGATCTAAAGGCTAAGAACTATTTGTTCCAGGCCATTGATCGACCGATCCTAGAGACCATCTTGAAGAAGGATACTGCAAAGGATATTTGGGATTCTTTGAGACAAAAGTATCAAGGCACAACACGTGTAAAGCGGGCTCAGCGACAAGCTCTTCGCAAGGAGTTTGAAGTATTGCACATGAAGGTTGGGGAGTCTGTCAATGACTACTTTGGAATAACTCTCACTGTAGCAAACAAGATGAGAATGACTGGAGAGACGATAGACGATGTTCACATCATCGAAAAATTTTTGAGATCCATGACATCAAAATTTGACTATGTTGTATGTTCCATTGAAGAATCAAAGGATCTAGACCTCATATCTATTGATGAACTCCAGAGCAGCATTTTGGTGCACGAACAAAGGATGAGCACGCACGGGGAATATGAACAGGCTCTTCAAGTCTCTTATGGAGCAAGAGGTATAGGACGAGGCTCCTACCGTGGAAGAGGACGAGGAGGTCGGTCAGCGTATGACAAATCTACCGTCGAATGCTACAATTGTCACGAATTAGGACACTTCCAGTGGGAATGTCCAAAGGACGGGAGTCAAACAACTCATTATACAGAAGCAAAGGAGGAGATGTTGTTGATGGTTCTTGTGGATTGCAAGCAAACTAGTTCCGAAAACGTGTGGTTTCTTGATTTTGGCTGTAGTAACCACATGTGTGGCAACAAAAACATGTTTTCTAAACTTGACAGCAGCTTTAAAGAATCTGTGAAACTTGGGAATAACACAAGGCTTACGGTACAAGGCAAAGGTAAGATTCGAATGGAGGTAAATGGTGTTGTATTGGTAATCACTGGAGTTTTCTTTGTACCAGACTTGATGAACAATCTTGTGAGTCTCGGTCAGTTGCAGGAGAAGGGAATTGGAGTGTCGATTCAACATGGGATATGCAAAGTCTTTCATCCACAGAAAGGCTTGATCCTGGAAACAAAGATGACGAATAACAGAATGTTTCCGTTGTTCGCACGTTGTGTACCAGCCGAACAACGATGCTTCTCATCAGTTATCACGGATCAAACAAGCCTGTGGCATTGTCGATATGGACACCTAAGTTGGAACAGCCTCAAAGTACTCCAAAGAAAAAACATGGTGAACGGACTACCAAGACTCGCAATCTCTCAAAAGGTGTGTGAAGATTGTTTAGCAGGCAAACAACATCGAACTTCGTTCCCCAACAAAAGCAAATGGAGGGCCTCCAGCATTCTCCAACTGGTCCACGTGGACCTATGTGGACCAATCTCCCCCACGTCAAGCAGTAAGAAAAGGTACGTTATGACTCTAACTGATGATTTTAGCAGGAAGACTTGGATTTACTTCCTAGTTGAGAAGTCAGAAGCATTTCCAACCTTCAAGCTTTACAAAGAAAGAGTTGAGAAAGAAGCCGGGACACCGATACGAATTCTGAGGACGGATCGTGGAGGAGAATTCACTTCACTGGAATTCAAACATTTCTGTGAAAGAAATGGAATTCAAACATTTCTGTGAAAGAAATGGAATTTAGAGACAACTTACTGCTACGTATACCCCGCAACAAAACGACATTGCGGAGAGAAAGAATCGCACTATTTTGAATATGGTGCGAAGTATGATGTCTGCAAAGAAAATCCCCAAAACCTTCTGGCCTGAAGCTGTTAATTGGACTGTACATGTGTTGAATCGATGTCCGACTCTTGCACTAACAAACATGACTCCTGAAGAGGCGTGGAGTGGGATCAAACCATCAGTTGAGCACTTTCGAATTTTTGGATGCATCGGACATGTACATGTACCTGACGAGAGGAGAGTGAAGCTCGATGCCAAGAGCCGTCGATGCATATTTTTTGGGGTAAGTGACGAATCCAAAGCATATCGTTTTTTTGACCCTATTTCGAAAAAAAATGTTGTTAGCAGGGATGTCGTATTTGAAGAAGATCAGCAGTGGAGTTGGGATGATAGTCACAAGCAAGCAATATTGGCTGATCTTGAGTGGGAAGATGATGGAGATTCACGGGGCGAGATCGAAGGTGATGGAAAAGAGACAGTAGAGACCGAAGTGGAATCCATCCAAAGTGGAGAAGAAATGGAGAAATCACCCGCTCAAAGCAAGGAAAACACTCAAGATGCTGGAAGCTCACCCACTCAAAGTAACTCTTCAAATGTCGATCGTTCGCAACGTGAAGGACGAATACGGAAGAAACCAACTTGGATGACTGACTTTGAAACAGGTGATGGTCTCTTTGATGAAGAAGATGAAGAGATAACACATTTGGCGCTATTCACTGATCAAGACCCCGATCTCATGCTACTGTCCTTGTTCGCGGATCAAGATCCCACAACATACGAAGAAGCTGTGAAACATGAAAAATGGAGGCAGGCTATGAATCAAGAATTGCAAGCTATCGAGAAAAATGACACTTGGGAGCTAACGACGCTACCTCCAGGAGGAAAAAGCATCGGCATGAAGTGGGTTTTTAAGACGAAGCTCAATGAAAATGGAGAGGTAGACAAGTACAAGGCGAGACTAGTCGCCAAGGGATACCATCAGCAATATGGAGTTGATTATGCTGAAGTATTCGCACCAGTAGCACGCTTGGAAACCATTCGGATGATCATTTCACTTGCTGCCCAGAAAGCTTGGAAGATTTGTCAGCTTGACGTCAAGTCGGCTTTTCTACATGGAGAAATAAGTGAAGAAGTATACGTCGATCAACCTCCAGGTTATGAACAGAAGGGGCAAGAATACAAGGTTTATCGACTCAAAAAAGCCTTGTACGGACTAAAACAGGCCCCCCGAGCCTGGTATAGTCGTATTGAGGCACATTTCATCAAGGAAGGCTTTAGCAAATGCCCTTATGAGCACACCTTATTCATCAAGTATGCAGCTGGAGGTAACATTTTAATCGTGTGTCTCTATGTAGATGATCTCATTTATACAGGTAATGATGAGAGCATGTTTGACGACTTTAAGAGATCTATGATGACGGAGTTTGATATGACCGATCTTGGAAGAATGAGGTACTTTCTTGGTATTGAAGTATTACAGAAAACAAATGGTATTTTTATCGGCCAACGGAAGTATGCCCAAGAGATGCTGAAGAAGTTTAATATGGATGAATGCAACCCGGTACACAATCCAGTAGTTCCAGGTTTCAAACTCACAAAAGATGAAGAGGGCGTTGAAGCTGATGGTGCAATCTATAGGCAGATGGTGGGAAGTCTTATGTACCTAACCTCCACACGTCCAGATCTGATGTATAGTGTTAGCTTGATCAGTAGATACATAAGGCGTCCTACCGAGTCTCACTGGCTAGCAGCAAAATGAATTCTCAGATACGTCAAGGGTACAATCAACTTCGGGATGTTCTACAAGAAGGGAGGAAATGAAGAGCTCATTGGGTACACAGACATCGATTACGCGGGCGATCTAAATGACAGAAAAAGCACGTCAGGGTATGCATTCCTGATGAGCTCAGGAGTTGTTTCTTGGTCGTCAATAAAATAGCCGGTAGTCACATAGCTGAGTTTATAGCAGCAGCTTCCAGTGCATGCCAAGCTGTGTGGTTAAGAAGAATTCTGGAGAAACTAAGTCAAGTGCAAAAATGGACCAACAAAGGTGTATTGTGACAATATTTCAGCTATCAAACTCTCGAAGAATCCTGTGATGCATGGTCGCAGCAAGCATATAGATGTAAGGTTCCATTTTCTTCGAGATCTTGTCAAGAATGGAGTGGTGGAGCTGATTCAATGTTCTACCCGAGAGCAGATTGCAGACATTCTTACCAAGCCGTTGAAACTTGATGCGTTCTTGAAGATGTGAGGCTTGCCGGGTGTGTGCGAGTGTCCGAGTATAAACTGAATGCCAATATCATTCAGTTTAAGGGAGGATGTTGAAGTTGCTGATGCAGTCAGATTGTTTGAGTTAGGGATCCCTTCTTTTTAGGTCACATGTGGCTGAATAATTCCTCCTACTCTTGAGGAACAAGTTTGAATTTTTCTAATTTACAGAGTCTCTCCTGTTTTGTAGGTCCAGTAAAGTAGTGGGTTTGTTATTTCCTTTCTGTTGCTCTGTAAGGCTATAAATAGCCATCGTAGTCTTCGATTAATAAACAAGTCTTTGAGTCATAATTCAGTGAACTATCTGCTTCTCTCTCTCTCTATTTTCAACAGAACATACATATATATATATATATATATATATATATCCCATAATAAGTCTATCATAATGTACAAGGAAAATTGTTGGTGTACATAGGCCAAATCAATGTGAAGTACTACACAAAAGTACAAGGAAGTTTTAAAGAAGTAAATTTGGCACCCAAAAATTTCTCACTGAATTAATGGGTCCATCATCTCATTAAATTTGGACATTACTAAAGTTAATTACAGAAGTTCACAGAAGAAATCTTTTGCAAGTTTTCTAGAACACATAGAAAGTTGAAAAGAAAAAATGATAGAACACATTCAGGTTTCAATTTTGTTTTAACTGATAAACAAAGTACAACGTAGAAAGTTGATGATATGCAAAAAGATGTTGAGAAATCACCATTGTCGTCCTGGGTAACAAGTAAATCGACCCTATGGGTACCAACAACTCGGCGACCCAAGAACAAAGTCGACCAAAAAAACCCTAAATCGAACCCAACGATTGAAACAAACTCAAAATCGATTACAAATCTGGACTAAGCACCCATAATCGATCCTAGAAACATAATCGATTACCTTTCACCTTCTGACGATGGTCTGATGGGGGTTAGTAAAATTTTAGAGGGAAAAGAAAAATTTTAGATAGGTTTTTATCAATTGTGTGTGAAGAAAGAACAAAGGTGAAAAATGGGGGAAATTGGGGGTTAGGAAATTTTAGAGGGAAAAGAAAAATTTTAGAGGGGTTTTTATCAATTTTGCTTAACTTATCGGGTAAATTTTTTGTCCATTAAAAAGCCATCATATATGCAACAATTTAATTTATCAGGTAAGCACTAACCGTTTAAAACCCGATAGATATATTAAGACCCAATGAAAACCTTTAAAGCCCCGATATATCCATTAAGACCCAATGAAAACCTTTAAAGCCCCGATAGATCCATTAAAACCCAATGAAACCCTTTAAAGACCAGATAGATCCATTAAGGCCCAATAAAACCATTTAAAGCCCAATAGAACCCTTTAAAATCCGATAGATCCATTAAGGCCCAATGGAAACCTTTAATGCCTAATGAAGCCTTTAAAGCTCGATAGATCCATTAAGGTCCAATGAAACCCTTTAAACCCAATAGAACCATTTAAAGCTCGATAGATCCATTAAGGCCCAATAAAACCCTTTAATGCCCAATGAAACCCTTTAATGCCTAATAGAACCATTTAAATCCCGATAGATCCATTAAGGTCCAATGAAACCCTTTAAATCCTAATGGACCCATTTAAAGCCCGATAGATCCATGCAATCCGAACTAACCCTTTAAAGCCTGGTAGATCAATTAAGACCCAATGGAACCGTTGAAAGCCCGATAGATCAATTAAGGTCCAATGAAACCCTTTAAAGCTCAATAGAACCATTTAAAGCCCAATAGATCAATTAAGGCCCAATGAAACCCTTTAAAGCTCAATAGACCCGTTGAAAACCCGATAGATCAATTAAGGCCCCGATAGATCCATTAAGGCCCAATAAAACCATTTAAAGCCCAATATAACCCTTTAAAATCCGATATATCCATTAAGACCCAATGGAAACTTTTAAAACCCTGATATATCCATTAAGACCCAATGAAAACCTTTAAAGCCCCAATAGATCCATTAAAACCCAATGAAACCCTTTAAAGCCCCGATAGATCCATTAAAACCCAATGAAACCCTTTAAATCCCCGATAGATCCATTAAGTCCCAATAAAACCATTTAAAGCCCAATAGAACCCTTTAAAACCCGATAGATCCATTAAGTCCCAATGAAAACCTTTAATGCACAATGAAGCCCTTTAAAGCTCGATAGATCCATTAAGGCCCGATGAAACCCTTTAAACCCAATAGAACCATTTAAAGCTCGATAGATCCATTAAGGCCGAATAAAACCTTTAATGCCTAATAGAACCATTTAAAACCCGATAGATCCATTAAGGTCCAATGAAACCCTTTAAATCCTAATGGACCCATTTAAAGCCCGATAGATCCATGCAATCCGAACTAACCCTTTAAAGCCTGGTAGATCCATATATTCTCATAGATGTATGTGTTGTCTATTATGGTCGATAAGAGAACTAAGAACCATTATACCACAATACAGACTACTAAACCACCATTATAGCCCAATATGACATTTTACAATTTATTAAGGCCACATAACACCACATTTGAATTAATATTTGTTTGTGTACTAATATGTACCACATATATGTGTGTGGTTTGTCGTCGATTCGATAAGCCAATTAAACCAACATATCTCAATATGAACCAATAACCCAATTGAACCCATCAGAGCCCATTATGATTGTTGTTGACTTATTAAGGTCAAAACACAAAAGTGATTACTTATTATGTGCTTGTTTACACGTATAAAATCCAAAATTGATTTTAAAATAAAATCCAAAATTAGTTTAAAAATAATTATTTTTCTAAAAAAATAATAAAAATTTAATTATTTACCGACGGATTACCGACGGAATATATAATAAAAATAAATAAATATTAAAATATTAAAGGGTTCGTCGGTAATCCGTCGGTAATTACCGACGGATTTTAAATTAAAAAAATAATAAAAATTTAATTATTTACCGACGGAATACCGACGGAATATATAATAAAAATAAATAAAAATTAAAATATTAAAGGGTCCGTCGGTAATTACCGACGGATTACCGACGAATTTTAAATTAAAAAAATAATTTTTACCGACGGATTACCGACGGAATATATAATAAAAATAAATAAAAATTAAAATATTAAAGGGTCCGTCGGTAATCCGTCGGTAATTACCGACGGATTTTTAATTTAAAAAAAATAATAAAAATTTAATTATTTACTGACGGATTACCGACGGAATATATAATAAAAATAAATAAAAATTAAAGTATTAAAGGGTCCGTCGTTAATTACCAACGGATTTTTAATTTAAAAAAAATAATAAAAAAATAATTATTTACTGATGGATTACCGACGGAATATATAATAAAAATAAATAAATATTAAAATATTAAAGGGTCCGTCGGTAATCCGTCGGAAAACATTATTTTACCGACGGATGGGGATGTTTTTTGACGGATTTCCAACGACAAAGTTTTTCGTCGCTAAAATTCAAAATCCGTCGGTAATCCGTCGCTATTTTCCGCCGGTTTTTGTCCGTCGGTAATTTTCTTCAGAAATTTCGATTTTCTTAGTAGTTAATGGAACTGAACTCGTCGTGGACTGCTCGTCGTGAAGTCGTGGAACAGAGGGAGAAGAGTCGTTGTGGAACAGAGGGAGAGGAGAGGAGTCGTCGGTGAAGAGGGAGGAAGATCTGTGCCGACGACGTATGAGGGAAGAGGGAGGAGAGGAGGCCGGAGGCGTATGACGTTTCAAATTAGTGATGGCCATCTCGGCCCGGCCCGGCCCGGCCCGGTCGGTTAACCGAGCCCGGCCCGCTCGAAAGCCCGGCCCGACCCGGTGGAAAACCGGTTTGGAGCCCGAAAACATGAACCGGTTCATGTTTTTGGAGGATTTGGCGGCCCGGCCCGGCTCGGCCCGAGCCCGGTTCACGGCCCGGCCCGGCCCGATTCGTATTTAAAAAAAAAGAGCCGTTATGTTACCATTTATATACGTTTTTTTGACTTTTTTGTATTTTTTACCTCCCCAAACCCCTATAAATACTTGTATTGTAAGTTTGTAACTTAAAATTATATATAAAACGTATTTTTAAAGTGTATTTTAGTGATTTATTATAAATAAAACGCATTTTTAAAGTGTATTTTAGTGATCCAATCCAATTTTTATTTTTTAAAGCTTAGTAATTAATTATTATATAAAGAAATTATTTTTTAAAAAAAAAATACGGAAAAATGCTTGGCCTGATCACGGACCGGTTTGGGCCCGGCCCGGCCCGGTTTTCCTATAACCGGTTTTTTCCAACATTAAACGGGCCACACATATTCGAGTGAAGCCCGGCCCGGCCCGGCCCGACCCGAAGCCCGATTGGCCCGGTTTTTGGGTTTACTATTTGGGCCCGAAGCCCGTTTTGGCCCGGCCCGGGCCCGATTTTTGGCCATCACTATTTCAAATTAGGATTAAGATTTACTGATTTAGCCGATTAGGGTTTTCAACTTTCAAATTTCAATATAGAAATTATTTTTTAATCTTTAAGAATTATATTAAAGTATTAATTGTATTAAATATTGATTAATAATTAAAAATAAAATATTAGATAATATTATAAATGGGTTAGAAACATGTTGTAAATGAGTTAAAAATATGTTGTAAATGGGTCGAAATCAGGTTGAAAATTTTAACCCAACCCAAACCCAATTAATAAATGGGTTAGGCGGGTTGACCCATTTAACTTAAATGGGTTGAAATTCTCAACCCAACCTGCTAATTTTGGGTTGGGTTCGGGTTGGATTGGTTTGGCGGGTTGGGTCACTTTTTGTCACCCCTACCGTCACTGAAAGGTGTTATTTGGGTATTAAATTGTATTATTTTACTATCCATGTTTTCGGTAACGTTTTGCATATATGGATTTGTATACTCAAGTTTTACGGGTTGAGTATTATGTCCCACCCATGTTTGGGGTGGTTTCAGGAAATAAAGTTTATTCCATATTTTTATAAATTGGGAGTTTACTTATTATTCACGTTTTGGATGAGTTTGAGGTCGAAGTTGCTTTAGAAAAGAATGTTTATGTTGGGATACTTGTCTTTAAAGATGTGTGTTATTGAAAAATGAGTTGCTTAATATTTAAAATAAATCATTCTGAAAGATTATGATTTAAAGATGCATTCTTTCCTTTTAACAAATATATTTGTTCATTTTGAAAACTCTTGAACTCACTTGGTGTTAGCCTAACCTTTTGATTTGTCGGCATGTGCATCAGGTTCAGGTTGAGGAATGGTACTAGCGTTTTATGAAGAGATGAGTGCTAGTTGCATGCACGAGTGAGAGTAACATGGTGAAATCTTCCGCATTAGCTTTGAGAGGAGCAACTTATATTAGGGATAAGTAGCACCCAACTTCGATTTAGTCCTTGCTTAATACTGAAGTTATTATTGTCGTGGTTAATTATAGAATATTTATTTTGAGTTTTGAATTGTAGGAAGAAGTTCGTCTTTCATTTGATGTGATATTTGAAATTTTTTAGTTAGTTGCTCTTACCAAATTTGAGGGTGTTACAGATCGACAAATCATGTGGGATATTAATAACCTATCACACGAAATTATGAAGGTCGGGATCATTCCGAATCTAATCCCCAACATTAGCATTTTTAAGTACGTAATATTGGTTTCATTGCAAAAATTTCATATTCGGAAAAACCAAATGACTTATATATGGATTCGTTATTCCTATACTAGTCATATGATATAGTGGGATCTAAAATTTTAATTCACAGTTCTACACTCAAGAGGGTGAGAAAGAAAAAAATCAATTACTTAAAGTGCATTTGAATTAAGCATTTTGTAACCAAAATATTGGACTCCTTTATTGGGCATAAATTAAGTTTACGCACCTTTTGTTACTTCACCTATGTAATACATGCTTTTGGTAAAAAATAAAACCTCTCAAAAAACCAAAACTCTACTCTTAAGACATAGTGATATGTATGTAATGTTTCATAAATATTTGTGTTTATGTGTACACATACATACATACATAATGTTTATCATATTTTTCATGTGGTACTTTGGTATTTTTCATGTGAAGGTTCAATTTTTGCTCTAAAGATTTGGTGTTTTTTGTTATGAAGAGTCGATGTTTTGTTATTGAAGGTTTGACAATATCAATGCATCCATCAATTTCAATTAAGCCCCCTAAAAGCTGTATGCCGGGTCCACCAATAATAAGTTCCAACTATCGACTAATTACAACAAAAATTGTAATAGCGGTAAGTCGGGTCGAATTCACAGAGACTCGGTTTATAATTTATTATAGCCCAAAAATTTAAAGTACAAGAACGAACAATTAAAAATAAAAACGAGGGGGGTGGGGGTTGGATTTGATTTACTAAACTAAACATGCAATTAAAACTAATCAAATACGATAAAAATAAAACTCGACATTAGTTCGACTTCGATTAAGATGTTGGCACCTATCATTGATTCAAAAAACGTAAACGTAGAGAACGAACCCAAGTTGATTATAGTCGTTAACAAGCTCTAACGACCTATATTTTTCCTTAATTTCACGCCGGTTAAAATATGCTCTTCATGCCGGGTCATAATCACGAATAAGAAATTAAATAAGCTCTCAAATTCTTAGATGTGATTAGCATTATCGGATTAGAAAAATATCAACTCAAAGCCATAAGCTCGTAAGCTCGACTTATTAATTAAGGCTTTGAACGCAAGATTTCAAGAATTCAATTCGGAAACCTTATTGAGACTCAATGAAATCAATTGTTACTTCATCAAAATTCAAGACGATTACGTATCTCGATTCAGACTAACAATTTTCCATAAGAGATTCAACTAATTGATCAGACCAATTGAAAACTCAAACGAAATGAACATTAAAAATATAAATCAAGCAAATGGGTTTGTCCCAAACGATTACAATGGAATCTCAAAGTTTAGAACATCAAAATCTAACCCAACTAATGTTGGAATGAAAAG
Source organism: Arctium lappa (assembly GCA_023525745.1). Classification (NCBI taxonomy): domain Eukaryota; kingdom Viridiplantae; phylum Streptophyta; class Magnoliopsida; order Asterales; family Asteraceae; genus Arctium; species Arctium lappa. Next base: position 28,221,479 of record CM042050.1, read on the forward strand.
ATTTAGCCACACATAGCTAAACCTAAGTCACCAATTTGAAACTAGTTCAAGAAATTATCGAAAATTAAGACGAAATTGATGAGAATCTCTCTTTCCTTGCTTCACTTGCTGCTGCGTTTTTCTTTCCTCGTTCCAGATATTGATCTCCCCCTTAAATCGACGGTTCCTATCCACTTTTATACTCTCAATTGAAAACCGCCTGAAAAAAAAAACGTGGTCGCTCAATTTAAGACGTGCGCGACTTAGGGCATGGGTGTGGTCGCGTGAAAACCCGCTCGGAACACTGGAGTATCGAGCAAACAACGCCTGGCACGGTTGGTGGTGCGGTTGAAGTCGCCGAAAGAGGCGCGCCAGATTTGGTCGCCTGAAAACTCGGCCGAAGAAGACGTCGCGAGGCTTGAGCAGTGGATGCGTGAATCGGCTTCTTCTTTTCTTTTCTGATTTGGGCTGCTAAATTTGGACTTCCATTTTCCTTTTTTTCCTTTTTGGCCTGTTGTACGTAGACAACACAAGGACCAATTGTAAATAAATATATATTTTTTTCTTTTTGTTTAATCTACAACACACGGGCACACAACACAATTAATTATAAAAGTTATTTTTTTATTTCTTTTTTTAAACACATAATAAAATGCAAAACTCAAACCAATAAGGACACTTTAAGCATCTAATTACCATTAATTTCAAGGTAAATTTGACATACAAATGTAGAAGACTGACATTTATCACTGTACAGTCTTTCATGGTCTCAAGTCTATACATAAATACATATTATATTCGATCTCTTTATAAAATCAATACTAGCTTATTATTATTATTATTATTCATATTCCTGAAACGAGGTTTATATATAAATTTTACTTTATACAACAAACTTAACCTCATTATCATAAAAAAATCATAAATATTTATTATATCTCTATATAAAAGGGTTGTAGGAAAAGAAAACTAGTTATATACGTACCCATGATGAGAGCCACTACCTTCAACCTTCAACCTTGTTTTTTTTTTCTTGTATTATTCTTCGTGCCTCTCAATTTTATTTTTATGATTATAGTGTGATTTTAAATTGTGAATCGATTGATATATTAATTCAAGGTTGAATTGTCAGGAATTTGGAAAGAGAATATATCATTGCTTACCTTGTATCTAAACATGTTCATTAAAGTACAACAAATTGAATTTATAGGATGTTACCAATTTCTAAATGTTCTAATAGACATTTTTATAATACTTAATTTGTAGAATAAAAAATAAAACGTCTTATTTAAAGGAATTGTAATAAGTTATAGAATGCTTTTGAACGTAATAACAAATTTTTTAGGACAATTTTAATAAAAAAAAACCCGCATTACCTATTTTATAGGACACTTTCGAGAAAATATGTAACACCCGTAATTTTCGGTAAGTAAAGTTTCTTGGAGTATCGGGGGTATTGGCGTTGAAAAAGTCGAGTTTCGGAGCTTGGTACGGGCTTTGACTACAATGTCTGACGACTATGACACTGTCATAGTCGCACCGGGCAAAGTCGCAACATGAAACAGAAAGGGGCAGGGGGCTGGCGACAATGACCAGCGACATTGCCCATGGCAATATCGCATGTCAAAGTCGCACAAGGGTGCAGGGGTGATATTAAGTGCGGGATTTCAGTCTGCTTTCTCATTTTTCACACCCAAACTTCTCCCTTTCTCTCTCAAACCGTTCCTTCTTCATTCCCCTCAAACCCAAACTCATTTTGAGTCCAATCCTTGTGTTCTTGAAGTGTTTTATCATCATGTGGTGAAGATTGGAAGCTAGGGTTAAGAGTCCACCATCTTCTTCTTCAACCTCAAGCTCCATGGTAGAGTTTTCTAGGTTTTCATCAAAACCTAAGTGGTAAGTGTATCCCTTTCATTTCTAAACCTTAATATAAGTTATGAACGTCTTCTTGTTGATTTCCTAGTGTTTGGTTTCTCAAATTTCGGATTTGATAGTTTTGGAGAAATTAGGTCAAAATTAGGGTTTTGGTCAAGATTGGGATTTTGATGTAAAATGTTTGGGGATTGATTGTTTATGGTTGAATGGGTATATTCATGGTTTGAAAACTGATGAATATAGATTTTGGAGGTTTTGGCTTGGAGGATTCAAGTTTCTTCATGAAAACTCAAGTTGGGGTAAAATTTAGATTTAGCTTAAATCTAATAAGGTGAGTTCAAGTTGTTTTGTGAAAACTATCTACATGCCAAAATGTAACGCCCCGAATTTTCATTGTGTTAATTCTATCATTAAGACTTCTAGCCTTGTTTATTGTTAAGTCTTAGTTTTATTTCGTTTTCCGTTAGTCCTTAGCATTACAAGGTTTGAGCCAAGCTTGATTTCTAAGAAATTAATTGGTTGTGAAAATTAGTGACTTGTGTGGCTTGCCCCGCGACTTGGGAACCACAGACTAAGTCGCGTAACCTTCTGGATGTGTCGTCCTCAATGGCACGTGCGGGCTACGTCGCGGCCTCATGGTCGCGGCCAAAGCCGCGAGGTTCCCTAGATCGCCCAAATTCGGTTTTCTTCCCCTTTTTCTCATTTAATTCCTATCTACTTCCTCCATTTCTCTCTCAAAACCTTTTACTCTTCCAATATTGAGTTATAGGGTTTCACTAACTCCACCTCCCGTATTTATTACTAGAGGTTTGGTGTTTCAACTAAGGGTTCAAGATTTTGGGCATTAAAGTCATCACCTCCATTGTCATCTTCTCCAAAGGATCAAATCTAGGGTTTTGGGTTTTCTTCAAAAACCCACTTGGTGAGTTCCTACTATCATTTTCCAAACCTTATACATGTCAAAACTTACATTTTAAGCTCCTATATATCTCCTCTATTTTGGATTAATGTTGATTACATTTTTGACCTAACATGAGTTTTGGGAGATTTTAGGGTATCCACTTATTTTCAAGTAAAATGAAGGGTTTCATTTTATAAGTAGCAAAACAAAGTACTACTTGCACATTTTTGGTGAGGTACATGAAAGAATTCATATAATCTCATTTTATGATTTTCAATCTTATCAGCAGTTAAACTTGGAAATGCATTTTAGCAATAAATGTTATTGGGAACTATACGTTTAACTATAGTTGGTCACAAATGAAATTGTGACAAGTCTAGACTATTACTAGTGGATCCCTAGGTATTGAGTCGACTTATATTTTTGGGATGTTTTTCCCCTTTGTAGCTAGTGGATACATTTGATCCTCGGAGGCCCTTTGGTACGGTTATGTGGGACCGGTTACTAGTCATGGGTCATAATGTAGTCCTAGTGAACGAGTATGACTTGGTTTCCTCGGTTGCCCTCCCCCACATCTTAGTACGGATCGACGTTGTTCGTGGCCATGGATTCCAAGTATTTAGCTCATAACTCGAATTGTGGCTTACTCGGTGTTCCACTACAATCCTTGGTAAATCGGGTATCCCTTGTCATCGCAAGATGAAGTTTTAGACCGAAAGGTCCTTATGTGGCAAATGGTTCAATTTGTAAACTCAACTTTCTTGAAAAGATTTCCTTTCGTTACATTATTCTAAACTTCTTTAAATTATAAACGGTATGTTCTCACTAGGCTTTAAGCTTAATACTTTTTCTCAAATGATGTGTATAACAGGTTCCCTTAGCGGTGGGTTGCCGAGGGTTTGAGTGACGAGCATGGGCTTGAGGCATTTTTGAGATGATTAGTATTTGTCGATGGACATTTAATTAAGTCCCTTATTTTGGTGATTTTAGGTTGACAACCGATGTAATCTAGATAGTAAATGTTTAGATTAGTTTGTTGTTGAATTCCATATCCGTTCGCAGGTTTTTTGTAAATGCTTTATACATTTACCCTTTTTGGGTGGTTTATTCCAAATACAAAACGTCATTTTGCCAAATTTTCGAATTTTATATTACTCTAAATTTTAGAGTGTTACAAGTTGGTATCAGAGCTCTAGTTTAACTGAACTAGGAATAAATGTAAGATGTCTAGACTTAGACTGAGTATGTTAAGCATTGATTGTGAGTTTGGGTATAACTTCAAAGATGGGTTAGTCTTAGAGTTGACGAAAATTATGTTTATCAAGCGTTGTGGCGATGGTAACAAGAACTTTTATGTATTATATGTTCATAATCTCACTTAGCTAATGTTATTATGAGGATGTTTTACGTGAGTGTGCTTGAAGTGCTGTTACTATGACAATTGCTAATGTGGTAGTACGGTTTCCTTCGTGTCTTATTCTACCTCTCTCTTACTCTTTCTCGTGCTTGTGTGGCAGACATTGCTCCACCATGGTGAACACTCGTAGTCGGCCGTTAGGCGACGGTGACCTTCGGGATGTTAGTTCGCCCGAGCGAAACCCAGTGGTTAGAGGCCCGACTTTCGTTCCTCCTGGTATGTCGCCGATATTCACTAGGGAGGTGGAGCAAGTGCCTAGAGTGGAATTGGCATCCATGAACCCGGTTGTTCAAGAGGCAAACCCACAAGTTGACATGATGGCTAGCGTTATGCAAATGGTGACGTCGACTATGGAGAAACAACAAGAGGCATTTCTAAAGATGATGGAGGTCCGTGATGCGAGCCTCAGAAGGCACGAGACAGTGGAAGAGAATGTGTTAGTTGGTTCTGGAGGCACCGGGAACAGAATCAGAACTGAAGAGCACAGGATTGTTGGTGCTCCGAGAAGTGGAAAGAGTTGTTCCTATAAATCTTTTCTAGGTTGTGGACCACCAGAGTTCTCGGGTTCCGAAGACCCGGTTGGGTGCATAAAATGGATCCAAGCGGTCGAACAGGCTTTCGGCTCCTCTGAGTGTTGGGACGATCAGAAAGTGAGATTCAGTTCTCAGTTACTCAGAGATACGACACTCTCATGGTGGAAGGTCACCTAGTCCACCCTCTCTTCTGCTGTGTTGGCCCAACTATCTTGGGCTGAGTTCAAGAAGAAGCTCTTGGAGGAGTATTGCAGCGAGAGAGCCATGGGTGGATTCGAAGTTGAGTTTCGGTCGCTTGAGAAAGGAAACATGACGGTGAGGGAGTACACCCGTCAACTTATGGAGAAGCTGGGGTTAGTGGGGCATGTGGCCTCAACCGAAAAGGAGAAGATAAAGTCCTATCTAAAGGGTCTGTCGGCGGACATGATGTCTATGGTCCGCAACTCGAAGGCTTCTAACCTTCGTGAGACGATTGAGGAAGCGCAATTTATGGAAGAGGTTTACGCGAGGGGTAAACCGGAGATAGTTGTGGTGGTCGTAGACAAGAGAAAGTGGGAAAACATATCCGTACCTCCCAAGAGAACTCGACCTTTTGTCGGGAATCCAGGCTTCAACAATTTTCAAGAAGCTAGATGGTGCCGGAGGTGCCATAACAAGCACCATGGCAACTGTAACCCCACTCCTCAACCTTGCAACAAGTGTGGGAAGTCTGAACACGCCACCAAAGATTTCTCGATCAGAGGGCTTATTTGCTTCGAGTGCAAGGCACCGGGGCATAAGAAGAGAGATTGCCCGAAGCTCAAGTCGGGTAGCGCACCGAAGAAGAGAGAGAACCCATCTAGGGTTCCAGGTCGATCTTTTCAGATGACGGCCGATGAGGCCAAGGCATCCGCCGATGTGGTATCAGGTACGTTTCTTCTAAACTCCGTACCTGCTCGTGTACTGTTCGATTCGGGTACTAGTTTCTCTTTTATATCTGAGTTGTTTCGTCAAAAGCATGATATGCCACTAATAGTCTAGAGAATGCGTTAGTGGTAGAAATAGCGAATGGTAGTCAAGTTCTAATCTGCGATGTGCTGACGAAGTGTGCTCTCGGAATTGAAGGGAGAGAATTCCCGATCGATTTGATGTCGATGATTATTGGAGGTTTTGATGTGGTGGTCTGCATGGATTGGTTAGCGAACAATCATGCCGAGATCGTATGTTCCAAGAAATTGATCCGACTTCCCAATCCTAGTTGTGAAGTTGTCATGATCTATGGTGAGAAAAGGAAAGGTGATGAAGCAATCATCACCATGGCTAAAGCACGTAGATGCTTGGTGAAAGGATGTTCGTCTTTCCTAGACTACGTAATCGATGCCAAACTAGAGAAGTCAAAGCTTGGAAATGTGAAGATAGTGTGTGAGTTTCCCGACGTCTTTCCGGACGACTTGCCCGAGTTACCACCCGATCGTCAAGTAGAGTTTCGGATTGATCTCATGCCGGGAGCGGCTCCTAATGCTAGAGCCCCTTATCGGTTAGCGCCATCAGAGATGCAAGAGATGATGGCTCAACTCCAAAAGCTTTTGGATAAGGGTTTCATAAGACCGAGTTCGTCGCCTTGGGGAGCTCCGGTCTTGTTTGTCAAAAAGAAGGATGGCACAATGAGAATGTGCATCGATTACCATGAGTTGAACAAGGCAACGGTGAAGAACAAGTACCCGCTTCCAAGGATAGACGACTTGTTCGATCAACTCCAAGGAGCGGGGTGTTTTTCCAAGATCGACTTACGTTCGGGTTACCACCAACTGCAGGTGAGGGGAGAAGACGTCTTGAAGACGACCTTTAGAACGCGTTACGACCATTACGAATTCCTTGTAATGTCGTTTGGCCTAACGAATGCACTGGCGGTATTTATGGATTTGATGAATAGGGTGTGCCGACCATTCATCGACAAGTCGGTCATCGTATTCATTGATGACATACTCGTGTACTCCAAGAACGAGTTAGAGCACGAGCAACAACTTCGTGAAGTTCTAGAAGTATTGAGGAAAGAGAGATTGTACGCCAAATTTTCCAAATGAGATTTTTGGCTTGAAGAGGTGCAATTCTTGGGTCACATTGTCACTCGAGACAGAGTGAAAGTGGACCCCTCCAAGATTGAAGCCATGATGAATTGGGAGCCTCCCAATAGTCCGTTCGAAATCCAAAACTTCTTAGGTTTGGCGGGATATTATCAGAGATTTATACAAGACTTCTCGAAAATCGCTTCTTCCTTGACAACTTTAACTCGGAAGAATGTGAAGTTCGTTTGGACCGAAATGCAAGAGAAGGCGTTCCGGATCTTACAAAAGAAGTTGTGCGAAGCTCCAATTCAATCACTACCGGAAGGATCTGAAGACTTCGTGGTCTATAGCGACACTTCAAAAATGGGATTAGGATGCATGTTGATGCAAAGAGGCAAGGTTATCGCTTACGCCTCTTGGCAACTCAAAATTCACGAGAAGAATTATCCTACCCATGATTTTGAGCTAGCGGCGGTGGTGTTCGCCTTGAAGCTTTGGCGACATTACCTCTATGGCACGAAATGTACACTCTACACGGATCATAAGAGCCTAAAATATGTCTTTGATCAAAAGGAGTGAAACATGAGGCAAAGGCGGTGGCTCGAGTTGCTCAAGGATTATGATTGTGAGTTGCTTTACCATCCCGGTAAGGCGAACGTAGTGGCCGATGCGTTAAGTCGGAAGGACTATAGCGGAAGTATTCGGGCTACCCTTTCGAGAATCGAGTTAGTGTCAAGTATTGTTGAGAAGATCAAGACATCTCAAGTAGAAGCCTTGTTGGAAAAAAATCTCAAGGATGAAGTCATGACAAAGCAACGTTTACTCTTAACGGAAGATAGCCATGGGGTAAAACTGTTCAACGGTCGTGTGTGGGTGCCCATAGTTGGGGGCAATCGTGAATTACTTCTTGAGGATTCTCACAAGTCCAAGTATTCCATTCATCCGGGAAGTACAAAGATGTACCGGGACTTGAAGTTACATTATTGGTGGCCTGTACTGAAACTTGATGTGGCGCGTTATGTGGAGCGTTGTGTGACGTGCTTGCAAGTGAAGGTCGAACATCAACGACCGTATGGGAGTCTTCAGTCCTTAGAGATTCCCGAGTGGAAGTGGGATCATATTACCATGGACTTCGAGGTAAAACTCTTCGAGGTCACGATACCATTTGGGTAATAGTCGATCGGTTGACTAAGAGCGCTCACGTTTTAGCTATGCGCGAGACCTTACCGATGGACAAGTTAGCAAAACTCTACATTGATGAGGTGGTCTCGAAGCATGGAGTACCCTTGTCGATCGTGTCGGATCAAGATAGTCGGTTTACTTCGAATTTTTTGGATGGTTTTCAGAAGGAGCTTGGTACACGAGTAAAGTTGAGTACGACTTACCATCCACAAACCGACGGTCAGAGCGAGAGAACAATCCAAACGCTTGAAGACATGTTGAGGTCTTGCGTTATCAACTTTGGGGGTAGTTGGGACTCTCACCTACCTTTGGTGGAGTTTGCTTACAACAATAGTTACCACTCGAGTATTGGAATGGCTCCGTTTGAGGCCTTATACGGGCGGAAGTGCAGAACTCCCCTGTGTTGGCTAGAGGCGGGAGAGAAACAATTCGCCGGACCCGAAATTGTGCAAGAGACAGTCGATAAAGTTAAAGGCATTCAGGAACGGTTGAAGGCATATCAGGATCGGCAGAAGAGTTACGCCGATAAGAAAAGACGGCCGATGGAATTTCAAGTGGGCGACCGCGTGATGCTTAAGGTGTCGCCATGGAAGAGCATCATTCAGTTCGAAAAAGTGGGAAGTTGAGTCCTCGTTTCCACGGACCATTCAAGGTTCTCAAGTGTGTAGGCCTGCAAGCTTACCAATTGGAACTGCCGCCGGAGATGAGCGAAATCCACAACACGTTCCATATATGTTACCATCGGAAGTGTTTGGCGGAGGAAGAAAGTGTCATTCCCCTTTCCGAGATAAGGGTGGACGAAGGTAATCGTTGTGTAGAAGAACCCGACGCTATCTTAGAGAATAAGTCTAAGAAATTGCGTCACAAGGAGGTCATTATGGTCAAGGTGCAGTGGAGGCATCATCGTGGGGCCAATGTGACATGGGAAGCCGAGGAGGACATGAAGCTAAGATATCCTCATCTTTTCGAGTGTTTTGGATTTTGAGGACGAAATCATTCCCAAGTTGGGGAGGATTGTAACGCCCCGAATTTTCGTTGTGTTAATTCTATCATTAAGACTTCTAGCCTTGTTTATTGTTAAGTCTTAGTTTTATTTCGTTTTCCGTTAGTCCTTAGCATTGTAGGGTTTGATCCAAGCTTGATTTCTAAGAATTTAATTGGTTGTGAAAACTAGTGACTTGCGCGACTTGCCCCGTGACTTGGGAACCACGGACTAAGCCGCGTAACCTTTTGGATGTGTCGTCCTCAATGGCACGCGCGGGCTACGTCGCGGCCTCATGGTCGCGGCCAAAGCCGCGAGGTTCCCCAGATCGCCCAAATTCGGTTTTCTTCCTCTTTTTCTCATTTAATTCCTATCTACTTTCTCCATTTCTCTCTCAAAACCTTTTACTCTTCCATTATTGAGTTCTAGGGTTTCACCAACTCCACCCCCCGTATTTATTACTAGAGGTTGGGTGTTTCAACTAAGGGTTCAAGATTTTGGGCATTAAAGTCATCACCTCCATTGTCATCTTCTCCAAAGGATCAAATCTAGGGTTTTGGGTTTTCTTCAAAAACCCACTTGGTGAGTTCCTACTATCATTTTCCAAACCTTATACATGTCAAAACTTACATTTTAAGATCCTATATATCTCCTCTATTTTGGATTAATTTTGATTACATTTTTGACCTAACATGAGTTTTGGGAGATTTTAGAGTTTCCACTTATTTTCAAGTAAAATTAAGGGTTTCATTTTATAAGTAGCAAAACAAAGTACTACTTGCACATTTTTGGTGAGGTACTTGAAAGAATTCATATAATCTCATTTTATGATTTTCAATCTTATCAGCAGTTAAACTTGGAAATGCATTTTGGCAATAAATGTTATTGGGAACTATATGTTTAACTATAGTTGGTCACAAATGAAATTGTGACAAGTCTAGACTATTACTAGTGGATCCTTAGGTATTGAGTCGACTTATATTTTTGGGATGTTTTTCCCCTTTGTAGCTAGTGGATACATTTGATCCTCGGAGACCCTTTGGAACGGTTATGTGGGACCGGTTACTAGCCATGGGTCATAATGTAGTCCTAGTGAACGAGTATGACTTGGTTTCCTCGGGTGCCCTCCCCCACATCTTAGTACGGACCGACGTTGTTCGTGGCCATGGATTCCAAGTATTTAGCTCATAACTCGGATTGTGGCTTACTCGGTGTTCCACTACAATCATTGGTAAATCGGGTATCCCCTGTCATCGCAAGATGAAGTTTTAGACCGAAAGGTCCTTATGTGGCAAATGGTTCAATTTGTAAACTCAACTTTCTTGAAAAGATTTCCTTTCGTTACATTATTCTAAACTTCTTTAAATTATAAACGGTATGTTCTCACTAGGCTTTAAGCCTAACAAATTTTCTCAAATAATGTGTGTAACAGGTTCCTTTAGCGGTGGGTTGCCGAGGGTTTGAGTGACGAGTATGGGTTTGAGACATTTTTGAGATGATTAGTATTTGTCGATGGACATTTAATTAAGTCCCCTATTTTGGTTATTTTGGGTTAACAACCGATGTAATCTAGATAGTAAATGTTTAGATTAGTTTGTTGTTGAATTCCATATCCGTTCGCAGGTTTTTTGTGAATGCTTTATACATTTACCCTTTTTGGGTGGCTTATTCCAAATATAAAGCGTCATTTTGCAAAATTTTCGAATTTTATGTTACTCTAAATTTTAGGGTGTTACACAAAATGAGTATTTTGAAGTAAAAATATGTTTACTTGGTAATTTTTTTTTATCAAATAGTGTCCTTTTTTTAATTTAAGAGTTAAATACAAATTTGGTCCCTGTGATTTACAAATATTAACGACTAAGGTCCCTCAAAGAAATATTTAACGAATAACGTCCCTCTACTTTCCATTTTATAACACGTAGGGTCCCTCTTAGTAACACTGTTTAATAACATGTATTTAAGTGGGGGTAAATTAGTCCATTCATCTATTCTAAGTTTGGTAACATATTTGGTCCCTCTTAAAATTCAGGGATTAAAAAACCCTTTCATAGTTTATAACATATTTGGTCCTTCTATGAATTTAAATAAGAAATTAAATGTAAAATTGATCCCTATGGTTTGCAAAAAATAACAAGTAACATCCCTTTAAAATTAATTTCATTAATCTCCAAACCTAGCAGTAGCACTAACATTTTTTGGATAGAAGCATGAAGACAAGTCTTAAACTCACAAGTCACAACCACTACTTGGTTAACTTAAAAGAAGACGATTAATAAAAAAAAATTAAATAAAAAGTATCACACCATAAAATATAAATATTTGGTCAACAAAAAAGAAGACGTTGGATGGCGACAACCAAGTGGTGATTTCATATGTTCTCTAAATTAAAAGCTTTTACAAAAATGACCCAAAATCAACAATTACAAAACCAACATGAAAGCTGCTACAAAAAATAATGCCAAAATAGCAGCAATTAGCTACAAAAATGTTAAGAAAGGATAATTACATCAAGTTTTGAACAAAAGAAAATCAAACTTCACAAGTTAAGGTTCTCGTCCTTTGCATGTGCCTGAGTTATGACCTTGTATATGTGCATGGTTTTATTTAGTTTGTCTTTATTAATCATTTTTTTAAGTTAACCAAACAGTAGTTGTGACTTATGTCCAAAAAATGCTAGTGCAGGTTTGGAGATTAATAAAATTTAATGTTTAAGGGATGTTACTTGTTAGTTTTTGTAAACCATAGGGATCAATTTTGCATTTAACTTCTTATTTAAATTCATAGAGGGACCAAATATGTTACAAACTATAAAAGAGTTTTTTAATTCCTGAATTTTAGGAAGGACCAAATATGTTACCAAACCTAGAATAGATGAATGGACAAATTTACCCCTACTTAAATACACATTATTTAATAATATTACTAAGAGGGACCCTACGTGTTATAAAATGAAAAGTAAAGGGACGTTATTCGTTAAATATTTCTTTGAGGGACCTTAGTCGTTAATATTTGTAAACCACAGGGACCAAATTTGTATTTAACTCTTTAATTTATGTAAACGCCTTAAAAACTTGTTACCATGCCTAAAATCGTGATATAAACTTATTACAACGGCTTTAGATAGGACACTTTATTTTTTGTTCATATAAATTAAGTCTTATAAAGCGGTTTATTAGGACGCTTATAAATTTCCATCCTCCTATAAATCCAATTTTTTTGTAGTTTTAATTGGTTAGCAGTTAGTTTTATGATGTTCAAACGTTGACTTTTAAGGATTTGTACAACTTTTTAATATGGTTGATTGGTTAGAGATTTGGAAAGAGAATACGTTGCGTTATTAGGTTTAACGTTTATCTTGTATTTGATTGTGTTTATCAATTGAATGCTAGTTATTTATATAGAATTCACACTATTAGACAAAACAGGCAAACTGGCGGAAATTCCACCAAAAAATTTTCAGCGGATTTCCGGCAGACATTAATAAAGTCAAACGGCGTTGACTTCCGTCGGAAATCCGTCGGAAATTTTCTTTTATTTTTTTAACAAAGATCTTTTGTTTATCCGGTGGATTGCCGACGGACTTCAATTTTTTTTAAATATTAGAAAAAATTACAAATAATTAACTAAATTTTCAGGCGGATTTTTTAGAAAAATTTCCACCAGATTTATTGTTAAAAAAGTATATAAAAATTCGTCGAAAATCCATCAAAAAAATTCTAAAATAATTTTTTTCTTAAGAAAAATATTATTATTTTTATTTCCGCTGGAATTCAAATCCTAAATTTAATTTACTTTTTTAATTTTTCCAACAGATTTTCGGCAGATTTTTTTAAGAACTAAAAATAATAATAATTTCGTCGGAAATCCGTCGGAAAGTTTTTTTAAAAAAGATCTTAGCATTTTTCCGGAGGATTTAAAAAAATAGAATTTTTTTCATTTTTCCCCAAGTGGTCTGTTAATTAGGTAAATCGTTCCGGTGGATTTCCGGCGGAAATATCCATCGAAATTATCGAGTCCGCCGAAAAGTTGCCGAAAATTAAGTCAGTTTCCTGCGAGTTTTATTTCGGCAGTCAAATCCGTTGGAAATCTACCAAAAATCATATTTTCCGAAGGATTTTTCCGTCGAGAAAAATGGTCTCTCTTGTGATGTCAAACGTGAAATTTTAATTAGTTTTACATATGTAGTAATACATTTACATTATAGTTGAATTTTAAGATATCTTATAGTAAATGGTTTATCTATATCTATACTATCTTATAAATCAAATTTACTAAAAGTCTTAAAGGCTTAAGTCTTAAACTCTTAAAGACAACATTTTCAACATAAAGTACAACCCTTCAATGCAACCTATCATTAAATACAAAAAACACGCTTATATCTCTTTTAACCGGGAAGCTTCGCCTCCAAACGACGCTTCAAAATTCAAAATATAAATCAGTCTTCAAGCTCTGCCAACAAGACGACGCTCCCCCTCCAAGACGAAATATGTAGGCTTTTTAATACCTGCAAATGGATTCAAATCAGTTCATACCTTCTAAGGTTTTTTTTTGTTGTTTCTTCAATTGTTCGAAGTTTCTTCTCAGGATCGATTTCTACACGTTTTTTTGTTTCTTCGATTTTGTTTTTTGTTCGAAGTTTCTTCTCTGATTTAGGTTTGGGTCTTCTATTGATTACTGATTTTGGTTTCTTTGATTTTGCTCTGTGGATTCCATTCTTATCGCTCTATCTCCGGTGGAGTGGCCTCCTTCGATTGATGGAACTGAAGAAACGATGTATCACCACCATAGTTTCAATCTGAAGGTAGATTTTTTCTTTTGATGGTTCTGTATTTCTTCTGAACAGAAGTTTGATATTTGTGTGCGTATTTGATCTTATTTTCATTTCGGGAATTTGAAACGACAATTTAACAAATCGTTTGATTATTCTTTTCATGCGACTATTGATTGTTTTGTTATCTGCTTATGATCGAAACTGTAGATTGAAGCCGAAGAGCAACCAGAATTCAGTTTATGTCATGACTTTGTTTGTTTTCTTGAAGGTAAGCTCACCATTTCCTTCATTATTTTCTTCTTTTTTTTGGTTCACTTGGGTATTGATTTATTTTCGATAATCATGGGTTCATGAAGCTCCCTAGGTTGCATTTCTTTTCCCCAATTGTTAGATGCACACTTCAGTCCCAAGCGCTTATTCAAATCTTGAGTTCAATCCGAGACTAGAGATGCAAATTAAATCTGCAAATATTGATTTCGATTTATTGGGTAAGCTAGGGTTCTTCCATTTATCTGTTAAGTATTATGGTCGTGGATCATTAGTATAAGCATATATAGTTTCTTGAATCTCACTTCTTTCTTTGTTTTTATTTGAACCAGTCATCTCCAACCCTATATTCTGTTGATGATATTTGTGTTGTGTTAGGTAATTTTAGACTTGAAAGTTGTTTCTTAGGCCAACAACATGTTTTCTGGGTCTCTAGCTCAGTTTTTAATTGAGAAAATGTGGAATGATTGGATCTCTTCCACTTCCTCATGGTTACTATAAACAAGCAGTAACATTAATTTTCCCAGAACTAATTTGGTGTCACTATAACTTCATAAAGCTGATACTTATTAGATATTGATCAAGGGACTTCGTTATATCAACAAGTTTAGTGAATCATATATTTAGTATATGGAAATAATTGCAAATGTGTTTTTGCCTTGTGTAGGTGTAGCTACTCAGGTTCTTACTGGTCTTAAAGAACAAGGAAGGTTCCAACAGGTACAAATAATGCACTCGGAAATGAGTATCAGAGAATTGGATTGTTTGAGTGCAAACGAAGATCTTTGTGCTGTTGTAAAAATGTAGATAGAGTTAAGGTGAGGTCAGTATTATAATTTTTTACCAAGCATAACTTTAATTAGTCTCTTGCGAAGTTTCTTTTTGAAACACGCACACTATTCACTAAAGATCATTTGATTCTAATACTCTACATGTTATATTTAGCCAATAAATATGTCATATCTTTGTAGCCATGTGTTAAGTCAGATTTTATAGTAATCATTGTATTTATAGGTTTGGTCTAATACTGTGTTTAGAGTGCTTATTCTGTGTAGTATTGGCCAGGGTATTTAAGTCCCTTGTGGCTTTGTGTCTTGTAAGAAACTCACGCATACCTTTATAGGAATTCTACTTTGCGCTTCAAACTCTCTCTCTCTACTTTCTGTCTCTACGATTTAGTTGATTTTGGGATTATCAATTGGTATCAGAGTTGTTCTAAATCTGAGAGAATTGAGAGAAACTTGTTTCGAATCTGAATTTGTGTTTGAATCAGAATATTTGATGGATTTTCTTGAATTTTTCAAGAAAATCTCATATTTTGATTTTTCATCAAATTCAGACCGGTTTGTGATTGAATTTTCTTGAAATCTGGTTTGCTGGATCCGTTTTTAGTAACTAAATACTTTTGATTCACATCAATTTGCAAGAAAATCACATTTTGATCTTCAATTTTGAAAATTTTCGAATTTTGGAAAAGACGTTTTAACATTCTGTACATTTCAAGATTTCAAGATTTTGTGATTTTTGATCGAATTTGTTGTTTTAAAGTGTTTAGAAACCTGTTTTCGATCAATTCTGTGTGTGAAATTTTTTTAAAAAATCGGTTTTGTAATCGAATTTAGAAAGATTCTGAGTTTTTCATCATCTTTGCGCTAGATCCGAGTTTTGCGCGAGTTCATAAGGTTTAGGCGTGTTCATCTGGAACCTTGCGCCAGTTCATCTGAGTTCATCTTCAAGTTTGCGCCAAGTACAAGAATCAAGTTCTCGCGAAAAAAACCTCATTTGCGCCATCTACTATTCACGCAAGTCAGTTTTGTGCTACTTACTTGTCAAGCAAAGAAAGGTTCTCGTCAACATCATCTCACACAAAGTCTATTTTGCGTCATCAGTACATCACGCAAACTCAAGTTTACGCCATCAACGCTTCGCGCAAATCTAAGTTTGCGCCATCTTCATCAAGCGCAAAAGAAAGTTTGCGCTAGTCACTGTTCACGCAAAACTCTAGTTTGGGTCAGCTCCTCTGTTTCAGACTTAGCATTTTCTGAAGTTTTTCATCTATGGATTCTGAAAAGTTTGCGTTTCAAACTCAGTTCTACAAGAGTGATCTCATGATGTCATTGGGCACAAAAACTCGTCCTCCAGTTCTGATTGATGAGAATGAGTTCACTCAGTGGCAAGATAGGTTTCTTAACTTAATCGACCGTCAAAAGAACAGAGATGACATGATGAAGATTCTTTTTGAAGGGTATTTTGTAAAACCCACTTTGGCTTCTGGATTATCAAAGCCTATCGCTGAATACACACCTGATGAGTTGGTGCAATATAAAGTCGATCGTGATATAAAGGCAAATCTGATGCTAGCCTTGCCAAATTCTATCTACAACAGGATTTATTGTTTCAAAAACAATTCTAAACTAATGTGGGCACAACTAGAGAAGATTATGTTTGGTTCAACGGTCGCGACACAACTTCGGCATACACGCTACATGAACAAGTTTGAAGAATTCAAAGCCAAAGATGGGGAGTCACTGAAAAACGTTTATGACAGATTCTGTGCGGTGATAAATGATCTGAGGAAGATAAAAGTGGAAAAGACTGAGCTGGAGACAAATATGAAGTTCCTCAATGCTTTGCAACAAGAATGGAATAAATCTTGCCATCGCTTGAGGAATGATGTTCGGATATATTCTATGCAAATCCAAGAGATGTACGAGATTTTGATGACAGATGAATGTATAGTCATAGAGAAGAAGGCCAAACTTGACAAGAAGAATAAGAAAACAGTGGACATGGTTGCACTTCTAACGAGCCAACTGGCTGAACAAGCATGAACTCAGAATGCTTATGATGGTGCAACTGATGATGATGGCGAGGCACTTCAGAAAGTGATGATTCTTCTCTCTCAACACTACAACAAAAAGTTCCAACCTTGTTCGGGTTCCAACAATATTCACTTCATTTCTGGATCTAAGAATGTCCAAGTGCCCGAGGTACTAATTCTTTTGCTGTACCAGCTCCGACCACTATAGTCATTCAAGTACATTTGAAAGAGGTGTGTCGTTTAGAGCACAAGCTGATGAACCGATTGTTCTTTCAACCTTATTTCAAACAGGTTCAGTCTTGTCAAGGCAGCAAAGGCAACATAGATTGAAAGATGCTGAGAAGAATTTTTTTTTTAGTCAAGAAAGAAGCTTTGCTAAGTCGCTTAGATGGTCTGTGTTGATTTAGAAGATGAATTTTAAAGATCACATCGCCAATGATTACTAAGGGGGAGATTGTTAAGTCAGATTTTATAGTAATCATTGTATTTATAGGTTTGGTCTAATACTGTGTTTAGAGTGCTTATTATGTGTAGTATTGGCCAGGGTATTTAAGTCCCTTGTGGCTTTGTGTCTTGTAAGAAACTCGCGCATACCTTTATAGGAATTCTACTTTGCGCTTCAAACTCTCTCTACTTTCTCTCTCTACGATTTAGTTGATTTTGGGATTATCACCATGAAGAACTTGAGTCTAAATTAGGATATATCCTACTACTTTGCTAACTTAAGTCTAAATTAGGATGTGTCCTTACTAATTGTTTATATGTTCATGATCATCGAAGAAGACTGTTGGCTTTTACATCACTAAAAAAAAAGTGTTCGCCTTTTACATTATCTGTGGTTTTTCACTCCTCTCGGTTTTCCGCTCCTCTTGATCCTAAGGTTTGGTTTCTTATGTTGCCAGCTTCCCCCTTGTGTTTGTTTTTCTGTGTTTTGTGTTTTGTTCTTCTGTGTTTGTTTCTACATTACGAGATAATTGTTTTGGTTTTTTAAACCTCTTTTGAAAGTTCTGCATATTTATATAATTTTAGGGTCCGTTTACCCAATCACTTATCCGGTAAGTGCTTATCGGTAAATTCCACACTATCACTTACCATACCGTTAAGATTTTAGTCCATGAAAAAGGGCATCTTACGTAATAATTTATCCGGTAAGCGCTAACTGGATAAGATTTGTCACCATCACTTACCGGGTAAGACTCTTGGTCCATGTCATTGATTTTACCGGGTAAGATTCATGGTCCTTGCCATGTTCATCGATAAGGTAATGTAACTTGGTAATTACTTACCGGGTAAGCGATATTTTTAATCTTGGTTTACTTCTATGGGCATCATGCAAAATCATACTTTCTTCAATATCTTAACATTCATAATGTATTTGGGCTAATTCAGATTTTGTATCATTTCATTTTTATTTTCTGTTGATCTATTCATTGACTTATATAATCAATAAATACTGTGAGGTTTTGCAAAAAGCATGATCTTTGAGTGTAACCAAATAAGTTATCGGTGGATATTCTTATGCAGGATGCCAATTTCAATTTAACTGTTGTTTTTTAATTATTGTGTTTTCTTTTTATAATGTTGTGAGACCAGATATGTTGGAGTAGTAGTTCTACTGATTTACTGAGTAGTAGTTCTACTGTGTTGGGAACTGAAGATGTGACCAAGTCATTAATACTGCCAGTTCAGAATTAGTACTGCCAGAGCATGTCAAAGATAATACTGCTAGGTATTACTACTTCTAGTAGAATTAATACTGCTAGTCAAAGTTAGTGCTGCTTGAACAAAGTTAGTACTGCTTAGCTAGTTAGTACTGCTAGAGGTTAGTGCTGCTTAGTAGTTAATGCTGCCAAGACTCAGTTAATGCTTCCAAGGTGATCAAGATGATTAATGCTGCTTCTGAGATAAACTGAAGATAATGTTGAAGAGACTGCGTGTGAAGATAAACATGGAAAGCTGAAGATAATTATGAAGATTATTCTGAAGATCTTTTTATGTTTAGTAATTATCTTTTGTTCAGTATATGTATAGAATTGATAGAATAGTTTAGAAAAATTATTCATTCTGTGTTTTTTTGATAGAGAGAGAGAATCAACCTCAAGGCATAGTTCCTAATTCTAGAGAAGTAGAATTCGTCTTGAAAGAGTCTGTTCTTCAAGATTGAGGTTGTGTGTGTAATTCTGTAATTTCAATCATTCAATACAAGTTTGCAAGTTGTGATCATTGATTCATATTGTTTGTTTACTGTTTCATGGAATATCAAAGTGTTATTCCACAAACTTCTTTGATATTGTTTCTGAGTATTCATAATTCTTGTTGAGAATTCGATCCTGACAAGTGGTATCCGAGCCTGTTCTCTCAGAAACATTCATTCATTCATCATGGAAAACTTTGCAGAATCAAACAGTACTCTTGTATCTAAGGTTCCAATGCTCAAACCCAATGAGTTTGACATGTGGAAGATCAGAATCATGCAATATATTCTTCTCACTGACTACTCAATGTGGGACATCATTGAGAATGGCCCTTCTGAAGCAGGAAAGATTGGACCAGATGGGAAAAGACCTCCACCAAAGACAGATGGTGAGAGGAAGATCAGGCAGGCAGAGATGAAGGCCTTGAGCACTCTGCTCCTGGCCATACCCAATGAATATCAACATCAATTTTGCAACTGCACTGATGCTCAGATTCTCTGGAATGCTCTAGAGAAAAGATTTGCTGGAACTAAGAGCATCAAAAGAAATCAAAGGGATGTTCTGAAGCAGCAGTATGAGAACTTCACTTCTTCAAAGAATGAGTCTATGACTCAAACTTTTGACAGGTTCAACAAGCTTATTGGTGAACTGGCTACTGTTGGAGTGAAGATGGAGCAAGATGATATCAACAGGAAGTTCCTCAGATCTCTTGGGGATGAATAGACTATGTACACTGTCTCATATAGACAGAGTGACAATCTGGAAGAAAAGGAACTAGATGATTTTTATAATGATCTAAGAGTCTTTGAATTTGAGGTAGAAGCCAAGAAGAAGCCCACTGGGTATATTCATAATGCTGCACTTCTATCAGCATCTACTGATACTACTGCCAACCCTGAAACAGTTAGTGCTACTAGTGCAATGAATTCAGAAAAAGGCACTGAAACTGTCTATGAAGCCTTTTTGTCTAGCCACAGCAACAACTCCTTGATTAATGATGATCTGGAACAACTTCACCCTGATGATCTGGAGGAGATGGACATCAAATGGCAGATGACCATGTTATCTATGAGGGTGAAGAAGTTTATTAAAAGAACTGGAAGGAATAACTTCTCTCAAAGAAGAGAAGATGGAGCTGGTTTTGACAAGACAAAGGTGGAATGCTATAAGTGCCACATGAAGGGACACTTTGCTAGAGAGTGCAGAAGTGGTGTGCCAAATAACAACCACCAACAAGCTTAGAATGGAGGCTACAATCAAAACAAGAACTCTGCTCAAGCCCTTGTTTCTCAACAAGGAATGGGGTTTGACTGGAGTGACCAAGCTGAGGAAGCCATTCAGAATCAAGCTCTTATGGCAGAGGTATCTGATCTCCCCTCTGAGGTAATTTCTAATCTTTGTACTCAATCTTGCATAGACACTGTCAAAAGGTACAGGGATCACAACCAAAACATGTGTGATGACCTCAAAAGATTAGAAAAGGACAGAAGAGATTATGTGTTGATAGTTGAGAGGTTTGAAGAACAAATCAAAGGCTTCCAAGCTAATGAACTTCAACACTCTTATGACACAAACTACTGGAAGTGGGAAAAAAATGAGTTAGAGACCAAACTGTCTAAATCAAAAGAAGAGAATGATAAGTTGAAAGAAGAACTAGCTAAGGTTAAGCTTGATATAGAAAAGTTTTCATATGCCTCAAAAGCAATGGATTCTCTTCTAAAGGCTCAGATTCATGATAAGATGAAGCCTGGTATTGGATACAACAACACACCCCCTCCTTACAACAACACCTACATTCCTCCTACATCAGACTTGCTAGAGACCAAGGAGAAAAATGACTTGTCTAAGAAAGACTTTAAGATAGATCCTTTGAATGAGGTGGTTATTGAGGATATGACTGAGAAAGAAGCATGTGAGAATAGGAACAATTCTGTGAGTAAAGAGATACCCTTAGAGAACAACATTGTTACCAATGAGAGTGGGGGAAGAATCTGGGTCAAGTCTAAAGAGATAGAGAAGACCAAAGGAAAAGCCAACAAGGTCCATTACAAACAAACCACTGATGTGAATCCTGGCCCTTGTAAACAGTGTGCTTGCAATAAAACTGAGAGCCTAAATGCTGGTACTAAAAGAGGTAATCAAAGAAACTGGAATAATCAATGGGCTCAGAAACAAGGAGTTGATCTGAGTAAAATAATCAGACCAAAACCTTGTTTCATATGTGGTAAGTTGAATCATTTGGCTAAGCACTGTTTCTTTAACCCTATTAACCAACAGATGAACTTTCAAAGATTTGTGCAAAAACCTGTTGGTTATAGGAAGGCGGGAAAGAAACATGTGGCTATGAAATCTGTTGAAACCAAAGGCCAAATGAAGAAAAAGATTTTAAAAGAGAGTATTAAAATGTGGGTGCCTAGAAGCACTAAAAATGTTAGTACTGCTACAACAAATAGTACTACTGACAGGGATAGTGCTGCCAGGAGCAATACTGCTGCTACCAGTGTTAGTACTGCTGAAAATTTTAATGCTTCTAACACTGTTAGTGCTTCTTCAAAGGTTACTACTGCTAACACAGTTACTACTTCTAACAAGGTTAGTACTGCTAAGCATGCAAGTGCTGCTAATGCAGTTAGTTCTTCTAAAACCAGTACTGCTTCTAGCAAATGTGCAGCAAAACCCATCATTGTGACAAAGTACTCCAGTAATGAGGAGTCAAAGTTTAAAAATCTTGTCAAGAAGGAATGTAAATATTTCGATGAGAAAGGGGTACCCAAGACCACTTTGGCTTGGGTTCCTAATCAATACTAACTGATTTATCTTATGTGCAGGGCAACCAACAGCTCAAGGGAAAGAGCATCTGACATGTTGATAGTGGTTGCTCTAGGCACATGACAGGCAACATGTCATGCCTTCAGGATTTCAAGCATATCAATGGAGGACATGTTGCATTTGGAGACAATCTTGCAGGTGGAAAAATAAGTGGGAAAGGTAATGTTACAAAAGGTAAGATGACATTTGAGGATGTCTACTATGTTGATCAGTTAAAGTACAACCTGTTAAGTGTGTCACAGGTCTGTGACAAACAACATAGTATATTATTTACCAATACAGAATGTATGATCCTTGCTCCAGGATTCAAGGTAGTTGATGAAAGCATGATACTACTTAGAACTCCAAGAAAGGACAATGTTTATTGTCTAGATATGGACAATTGTAGATCCCAGTGCAGTGCAATCACAAGTAATTATGAATAATGATGAACAGATTATAGGCCACAGCAACTAGTCATATGATTGATATAACTTCAAAGGATTAAGGTTTACAGAGAGAATTTCTGATAAGGATATGTAAACCTAATGACTAGTAAACTGAATAATGAATTTCTCACCTAACAAATGAAATAGAAATAACTTTAAATACGTAGGCTCGCAGGCCTAATGGGCTTTAAGGCCCAACAAGCTTACAACTATAAATTAATTACAAATCAAACCCTTATAAATACTTTATTCCACTTTCAACACATAGGACTTTCAGTCCTAACAATCTCCCCCTAAAGTTGAATAAAGCATTTATCTTCTTGAAATCTTCAAACATTGATCTTCTTTAAATCTTCAGGTTTGATCTTCTTTCCCTCTTGAGTCTTTCAAGAACTTTGGTGTTGCATGTCTTCATGACTTTCCACGCTCCCCCTTGAATAAAGCTCTTGTTCTTCATAGTATCAACTTTGTAACCAGATTCAATGTACAGTAGCCTCGACTGAACGCACTATCACGCAACTTTTAACTGTAGAAACTCAATCACATCGGATCATCACACAAGAAAGATAATGTGAGAGTTACTTGACATTCCACGGCGCTTCTTCAGTTTAAAACACAGAATCTGTCTTTGAACCGCGAGTTGAATAGACTTTCAGCTTAAGAACTTGTTTCAATCAGCTCGTAGGAGGAATGATAAACAAATTTGTAGCAGACACCACATGATACGGGAAAGAATCAATACAGACTTTGAAATGACTTTGAAATCTTCACTGTCTTCAGACAAACAAATTTAGCATTAAAATCATATATTCATCTCCTTGATCTCTGGACTGTCTTCAGAACTGAATTTCTTTCTTTAATACTTGGAAATTGAACATTGTAAACATTTCTCCCCCTTTTTGATGATTTTGAACATCATGATCATCAAAACTTATTCAATTTCAACACTTTCTTTGATCTCCCCTCTATGAAAATTTGGCATTCTCCGCCCGTTGATCTGATTATCCGTCAATTCATGAAATGTATATATCCGAATCTTTTCAAATTCAGACATAATGAACAATGTAACCCTGATTCAACAGATGAAACAGTTAGTATGCCTGTAAGTAGCACGGAGCCACTTTGTACAACGGATGTACTTTGGAAAGGAGCTTTTGTGATGTTCACTCCCCCAGGGCTTCCATTCAATCATCGAAAAACCACAAAGTAATTTTCTATGAATGTTATGACAAGAAAACGCATTCCTTGTGTGCTCGTGCAAGTGTAGAATGATTTAAGCTACTTAGCTTTCTCAGGCTCAAATTATGTAAACTGTTGAGACAGCAACAGATATTACACGGACTCAATGTGCATGAAAGAGTTGCGAAGGTGGGGCAACTTTCCTTCTTTTTCAATATCTAAATCTTCCAAGTGAAGACTAGATAGCAGATATGCTGCGTCCCCAAAGAAAATGAAACATTTCTTTGTTAAGAAAGAAACGAGTGGTTGGTGGGGTAATAGCAAGAGTTGGCATGGGCTAGGTGCCTTTTTCAATGATGGTCACCAAAGAATGTGAACCAATCAGAATATGTGGCTGTCCGGCTCAGAAAGTGGTTGGTGTAGAGTTTTCATATTCTTTTAACTCAGTTCTCACACCCTCTTTCTTTTTATCATTGAAGCTCACTTCTAACCAAACTCTCTTTTCCATTTTTCCGCTCCACACAATGAGAAAAACTCAACCCGATGAGTTATCTCCCCCACTCTTTGATTTATGACCCCTCACTCCTCAAATCACTCTAGGATAACTTCCGGGGTAGGAAACACTGGTTAACGTGAATCCATGGAAGTATTGTTTAAGTTCTCACACAAATCCCATGTAAGTCCTAAAAAAATAGTTACTCAACAGTTTAACTTGAACATTTAAGCACATAATGTATGATAACACTGTCAAAATGTATGCTCATAAGATTTGAGCAATTGAAATTTGAAGATTTCTCAAAACAGATATATTGAATGAATGAAATGAAATCAAGAGCATTGTTTTGAGAATCTGACAGTGTATCAATCATCACATAAAATGGATAGGGTATCAAAGAATTTGGATATTTTGTTTATATGAACAAATATAAACAATTTAGCAATGAAAGCACAAATTTAGAAATAATGATAGATGCTCAACAACATTGAATTTCAAGCGGGGGTATTACCATCGAAAAAATAGTTTCGCTATGAGACATGGTAATAACAAATACAAATGAAGTACAGAACATGTGTGTGTGAATACGTTACAGTATAAGGATAAGATAATACGCAAGTATTGATCTTTAGAAACACACAGTCAGTTAAACATTAAAGCTCAAGAATTGAAAAACATTTAAATTCACACTTCTAGATTCATGAAACCTTTTGAGAATCAGAAGTGGTTTGAACATTTCAGAAACTGTTTTTCATGCTTGAAAGTTGTTCTTCTTTCAAACAATCAGAGATCTAGGATTAGAAGATATTTACCTTTTAAGCTCCCCTTCAAATCATGATAGAACGATATAGATCTATTAAGCTCCCCCTGGATATTTGCAAAATATCCAGGTCTAAACGTTGAAGAACGGGTCCTGATCTGTCATGTAATCAGAAACCAAACTTCGTTGAAGTCCGGGTTCTAAGTTGATTTACTTAAAAGCCATCATTCTTCTACTCCCCCTTGACAGTAGGTGCCTGCAACAAAGAATCAATTTTCGGTTTTGGTACCCACTGGTATTTGGGTCCTCGAATGTTAGTTGTAGTTCTTGTGGGGGATATAGAATAAGAACCATACCAGAAATGATCAATGGTTTTGTGAATGTGATCATGTGTATGACAATAAGAACAGTGGTATTTCTTACCTGACAACTTGAGTAATTGATCTCTTGAGTAGATGTGATCAGGTTTACCTTTACTCGCATTGTTCTTCTTTGCATTAAACGCATGTACACATGATTCTCTTTCTTTCAGCTCATCTTCAACTGGTTTCTTCTTCCAGACCAGTTCCTCATCTTCGTATCTCCTTATTCTAGGACGTGTACTTGAACCATCTATATTTCTATCATAGAAAAGGTTAGTCTTACGAATCTGATCAAAAGATTTAGCTGACTTTTGTGAAGAGACAGGTTTCTGATTTGAACTTGATACAGACTTTTCAAGCACTTTAATCGTTGAAGCGAAGTTTTCTCTTTCTTGGACAAGCAGGTCAATCTTCTTCGTGAACTCAGACTTCGTTTTCTGCTCTTTTAGTGCCTTCTCAGATAGTTCAGATAACTTGGCAGTAAGCTTTTTGATCTCAGTCTCAAACAAGCTTCTTTCTTCTTCAAATCCCTTCTCAGCATTGTTTTTTTGGCCAGATATTTCTTTGAAGACACCAACAATCTTTTGTTCAATGGCCTTCTTCTCTTTGGCAAACTTCTCTCTTTCTAGAATGATTACTTTCTGAAACTCAAAAACTTGCTGAGAAAGTTTTATGCATTTCAGCTCAACTTCTTTCTTCTCCTCAGCACATTTTCTCGAGAATTCTGAGAACTTCTTTGCGAAAGATTTCTCTTTAGTCTCAAAATCAGATTTGTGTTTAGCAAGCAGTTGCTCCAAATCAGACAAACGCTTTTGAAGATCTGCATTTGCATCTTTCAGTTCAGAAATCTTTTCCTCAGAACTTTCAACAGAGACTATTTGCTGAGTTTTATCTTCCAAAATAGAGATCTTTCCTTTTAGCTCAGAGTTCTCAGCTTCCAATCCTCTTCCTGTTAACAAACCCTTTGTCCCTAACACCAACCATTCAGTACAATCCCACCGCTCTTTTCCTGTCATTTTGTTAGAATTTATTTGACCAATAAGTTCATTAAATATGTCACTAATAAATTCACACGAAATACTATGTTTCATATAATTTCGAGCATTATTATTGGCCCTCTCTCTTTGTTCCTTTTCCACAGGAGAAGCTTCTGCCGGAATTTGGGATTGCTTTTCTCCTTCAGTCAAAGATAATCTGATGTAGGGACCAACCTCATGTTCGTCAACAAAATCCAGAAAATCAGTTTTCCACCTTTCATATTCTCCTTTGGACCGCAACCTTGGTGGGTACACCATTTTGATCGTTTCGAATAGAATGTATTCGCTCCAGCTTTGAAGAGAGATGAAACTTGAAAGTGCAGGGACCAAAAGTGACAAAATGTGAAACTTGAAAGTTTAAGGTCACAAACGACACGCTGAATCCTTGAAGTACGGGGGCTAAAATAAATACACTGCAAAAAGATCGTGAGACAAAAAAATTTTGACCTTTTATACCCCTTTTTTTTTAATACCCGGTCAAACAGGGGTCCGGTCGAAGCAAAGGACCAGAATATGCAAGATACCGGTCGAAGGTAAGACCGGAGTAAGCAGGTATCCGGTCGAATGACAGGACCGGGGATACACTTATCCGGTCGAATGATAGGACCGGGGATATACGTATTCGGTCGAAAGACAAGACCGGGGATACACGTGTCCGGTCAAAGGACAAGACCGGGGATACACGTGTCCGGTCAAAGGACAAGACCAGGGATACACGTATCCGGTCAAAGGACAAGACCGGGGATACACGTATCCGGTCGAAGGTGTAAGACCGGGGATACACGTATCCGGTCGAAGGTACAAGACCGGAGAACAAGTATCCGATCGAATGGGTAAGACCGGATTGAGGAAGTACCCGGTCGAATGCTCAGGTCGAATGACTTAAAAACTACGATAAACACAAATATCAGATAAGGTCGATTAATCACAAACGACCGAAGAACACGAAGAATCTACCGAAGAACCCGATGAATTTCTGAGATTCAACCGAAGCCAAACCCAGAACCTTCGATCGAATAAAGCCCAGAAAATCAACCAAAAAATTCGACCAGATGCGATATAATCATAAAGATCGATAAAAACAATAGGCTAACCCTAAGACCGATAGCAAACAAAGAAAATATTTTTTCTCAGATTCGATCGAAAAAAAACTTTTAATATACCAGAAAAAATCGATCGAACATAAAAAACTTCAGAAACAACAATCAGATACGATCGAACATAAAAACTTTAACTTTGCAGAATCAGATTAATCAAATAAACATATAACGCAAACACTAACAATCAATTCTAGCAAATAAAGCAATTATCACAAGTAATTGATTTTAGGGTTTTAGACAAACCTTTTTACTGGATCAAACCTTTTTGCCTTTCTGCTCTGATACCAATTGTAGATCCCAGTGCAGTGCAATCACAAGTAATTATGAATAATGATGAACAGATTATAGGCCACAGCAACTAGTCATATGATTGATATAACTTCAAAGGATTAAGGTTTACAGAGAGAATTTCTGATAAGGATATGTAAACCTAATGACTAGTAAACTGAATAATGAATTTCTCACCTAACAAATGAAATAGAAATAACTTTAAATACGTAGGCTCGCAGGCCTAATGGGCTTATGGGCTTTAAGGCCCAACAAGCTTACACCTATAAATTAATTACAAATCAAACCCTTATAAATACTTTATTCCACTTTCAACACATAGGACTTTCAGTCCTAACAACAATGTTTCAAGTGATTCATCCCTGAACTGTCTTGTTTCAAAAGCTTCTGTGGATGAATCCTCTCTTTGGCACAGAAGGATGTGTCACATGAATTTCAAGACAATGAACAAACTTGTTAAAAATAACCTTGTAAGAGGTTTACCATCAAAACTCTGTTCATGTGATGATCATTGTGTTGCTTGTCTTAAAGGCAAACAACACAAAACTTCTCATAAGTCCAAAGAATTTAATACAATTTCTTCTTGTCTCCAATTATTACATATGGATCTGTTTGGTCCTACAAATGTG
Source organism: Arctium lappa (assembly GCA_023525745.1). Classification (NCBI taxonomy): domain Eukaryota; kingdom Viridiplantae; phylum Streptophyta; class Magnoliopsida; order Asterales; family Asteraceae; genus Arctium; species Arctium lappa. The sequence goes on from CM042050.1 coordinate 28,249,558, forward strand.
ATGAGCATAGGGAAGAAGTCATATTGCCTAGTTATTGTTGATGATTACTCTAGATTTACTTGGGTATATTTTCTAAGGACTAAGGATGAGACAAGTGGACTGATCAAATCCTTTATACTAAGAATTGAAAACCAAACTAATCAAAAAGTAAAAGTCATTAGATCAGACAATGGGACTGAATTTAAAAATCTTGATCTAAACAACTTTTGTGAGGAAAAAGGCATTGAGAGACAATACAGTGCTCCTAGGACTCCACAACAAAATGGAGTTGCTGAGAGAAGGAATAAGACACTAATTGAGTCTGCTAGATCTCTGTTAGCAGATTCAAAACTGCCAATTACTTTCTAGGCTGAAGCAGTTAATACTGCCTGTTATGTCCAAAACAGAGTTCTAGTGGTCAAGCCAAAGAACAAGACACCTTATGAGCTCTTAAATAAAAGAAAACCCTTTATTGGATTTTTTAAACCATTTGGGTGTCCTTGTACAATTCTCAATACCAAATCTCACTTAGGTAAGTTTGATAGCAAGGCAGATGATGGATTTCTTGTGGGTTACTCATCTCAAAGTAAGGCCTACAGAGTTTTTAATACTTCTTCTAGAATAATTGAGGAAAGTGACAATGTCAAATGCAATGAGAACACACCTAATCCTATTGGGTCTGGTCCTCAGTGGTTGTTTGACATTGATTCACTAACTAACTCTTTTGGTTTCAGTAGTGATGATTATGCAGGTTCAGGTAGTGGAGGATCAGGTGCTACACAAGTTCAAGAAAACATACCTCAGTCTGTGATTTTTCCCATACCTACAGTGGATCCTGTTGAAGACTGTGAAAATGAGCCATCTACTGAACCAAATCAGAGTGAAGAAGAAAGGAGAGATGAGGAGAATCAAGAGAATAAAGAACCAAAAGTAGCCGCTGAAATCACCTCAGTTGAGTTGAATGACTCAAATCTAGAGGTGGGACTCAATAAAGAATCTAGTCATCAAACAAGAACACAAAAGAATCATCCTCCTCAGCTGGTAATAGAAGATATCTCTTCTCCTATGATGACTAGAAATCAAAGCAGGCTGCAAGATATGCAAGACCAACAGCATACAGTGCTCTCTTGCTTTCTATCCTAGCTTGAGCCTAAGAAGGCTTATGATGCTATGAAAGATTCCAGTTGGATAGAAGCTATGCAAGAAGAGCTGCTCCTATTCAAGCTGCAAGATGTTTGGGATTTGGTAGACCTTCCTAAAGGTCAAAGAGCAATAGGCACAAAATGGGTCTTCAGAAATAAAAAAGATGAGAGAGGAATAGTAATAAAGAACAAAGCAAGGTTGGTGGCACAAGGGTACACACAAGAAGAAGGAATAGATTATGAAGAAGTATCTGCACCAGTGGCTAGGATAGAAGCAATCAGATTGTTCCTGGCCTATGCTTCTTATATGAAGTTTAAAGTCTATCAAATGGATGTAAAAAGTGCATTTCTATATGGCTCAATTGAAGAAGAAGTATATGTCTGTCAACCACCAGGGTTTGAAAACCCAAGCTATCCAGACAGAGTATACAAACTGAAGAAAGCACTTTATGGACTGCATCAAGCACCAAGAGCATAGTATGACACTCTGTCATCCTATCTCTTGGAAAATGGCTTTGAAAGAGGAGTCATTGATAAAACTCTGTTCATCAAGAGAAAGAAGAAGAACATCTTGCTGGTCCAAATCTATGTAGATGATATCATCTTTGGATCCATAAGAGACAATATGTGCAAGGAATTTGAGGATCTCATGCATCAAAGGTTCAAAATGAGTTCCATGGGGGAACTTACTTTCTTCCTTGGACTCCAAGTCCAACAGAAGTCAGATGGTATTTTTATTTGTCAGTCCAAGTATGTGCAGGACATTCTAACCAAGTTTGGTTTCTCAGACTCAAAGCCTGCTAGCACACCTATGGAAACACATAAGCAGATAACAGCAGATCTTGAGGGGGAGGATATGGATGTTCATCACTATAGATCCATGATTGGCTCTCTTATGTATCTTACAGCCTCTAGGCCAGATATAATGTTTCCAGTCTGTGTGTGTGCAAGATTTCAAGTTAGGCCAAAGCAATCACACTATCAAGCTGTTAAGAGGATATTCAGATATCTCAAAGGGAAGCCTAGATTGGGACTTTGGTATCCTTATGACTCATCATTTGACCTACTTGCATACTCAGACAGTGACCTAGGTGGAGCAAACTTGGACAGAAAATCTACTTCTAGCGGATGCCAGTTTTTGGGTGCAAGACTAGTATCATGGCAGTGCAAGAAACAAACCACAGTGTCCACATCTAGAACAGAAGCAGAGTACATAGCAGCTGCAAGTTGCTGTTCTCAAGTCTTATGGATTCAGAATCAAATGCTGGACTATGGGGTAACCTTTCTACACACTCCAATCTTTATTGATAATAGCAGTGCTATTAGCATTGTTAATAATCCTGTCAAGCACTCAAAGACAAAGCACATTGAGATCATGTATCACTTTATAAGAGACTGCAATGAAAAGAAGCTTATTCAAGTTGTAAAAGTTCATACTGATAACCAGTTTGCTGATCTATTCACTAAAGCCTTTGATGTGGGTAGATTCACTTTCTTGGTAACAAGCGTGGGAATGATCAACTCTGAATAAGCTCCTACTTAAAAAGTGGTTCAATACCTGTATATAGTTTATGTTTGGTGTTACTAATCTTCTTCTTCAGGAAATGTATAGCAGCACTCAGTTCATCACAAGCTTAAAAGTGTAAGTATGGTTAATACTGCCAGTACAGTTTTAGTACTGCCAGTATAGTGTGAATACTGCTAGTAGTTAATACTGCTAGTTAGTTAATACTGCTAGTGGTTAATACTGCTCTCAGTTAATACTGCTAGTTAGTTAATACTACTAGTGGTTAATATTGCTCTCAGTTAATACTGTAGTTAGTTAATACTGCTCTCAGTTAATACTGCTAGTTAGTTAATACTGCTCTAGGTTAATACTGCTTATGTCCCGAATACTATAAATACCCTTTGCCCGCCTAAAAAGTTCATAACGACTCTTTGCATACTGTTCACTTGCGCTCTAACCCTTTTCTCTCAAGTACCAAGTTTTCAGGCAAGAACACTCAAGTTCAATGGCATCCATGGCATTCATCGACGAGCACAATGAAATCGCGATGCTCCAAAAGCCAAAACAAGCCGAAGGTTTTCACCAGATAGTCGACTTTATGAGATCCAACCACATCGCTCATGCTCTCACTGTGTCTCCTACCATCTACATAGAGCATCAGAGGCAATTCTGGGCCAATGCCACTACTAGCACTGACAATGGAGTGTCGTGCATCAAAACAAGGGTGTGTGACAAACCCTTGACAGTTACTGAGGAGACCATTCGCATCCGTCTACGTCTAGACGATGCTTCAGGTATATCTTCTATTTCAAATGAGGATTTGTTTTCAAACCTCACCAGAATGGGGTATGAAGGCCAATTGGGGATTTTCAAGTTTTTCAAAGCTCAATTTTCACCCCAATGGAGGTTCTTTGTTCATACCCTGATGCACTGTATATCTAAGAAAACAACTGGCTGGAGCCAATTTAGCAGTCCCATTGCCTATGCTTTGGTATGTTTATCTACTGCTAGAAAATATAATTTTTCTTTGATGATCTTCAATGATCTTGTCTCAAACCTGGACAACAAGAAGAGTTTCTTCATGTATCCCAGGTTTGTACAGACAGTTATTACCAATGAATTGACGGATATACCTCACTTTGATGAGGTATATGTACCTAAACCCCCTAAAGGCAAGGTCTTTTCAAATATGAGAAGATCTGCTAGGGACTCGGAAGGAGTTGACACCCCATTGTTCTCAACAATGATGGTGGTGTCCCAACCACAAGAAGGTATGACAGCAGGGTCAAGGCCCTCATTAGACAATCCCACTGCTAGCCAATCCCAACCTTCCCACTCTATATCTATCCCCCAGTCCCTACTTCATAAGCCCACTTCTCCCATTACCCAAACCTATACAAGGAAACAGGTAAACAAGGCTCCTTCCCTTGTTGTACCTATCATTAACCAAGAACCTCAAAGCCCTCTATTGGAGCATTCTACAATAGAGAATATCCAAAGGGAAACCAATAGGGTGTCTCCCAACCTTGAGGAGGTGCTCTCTAAGGAGATGGATGAGCATATGGGTGAGAAGGTTGCCACTACTGTTGCTAGCACAGAGAAGGACAGTGGTAACATCTCTAAGACCTTCCCCATGGCAACTTTGGCTGAGAAATCAACCAAAGGACCCCGGTGCCAAGAAACCAAGGGGGTAGTTGGTGTTTCTGCTAGGTAGAAGGCCACTACTACAAGATCCAAGGATCCCTTAAGGATGGGAAAAACATCCAAAAAGGGTGAGGACAGATCTGAAACTAATGAATTGATGGAAAAAGATTCCAATGATCCTTCAAGGGTGGGTAAAACACCTAAAGAAGGTGAGGATAGCTATACTTACTTAGAATTGATGGAAACAATAGCCAACATCAATGTTGATGTGGTTAATCAAGGAAAAGAAATCAAAGCCTTGCAGCAAGTGGTCATCTCCCAACAACAGCAGATTTCCAAACTCAAGCAACTGGTGGGAAAGCTCATGGCCAAGAAAAGAAGAGGTCAGTTTGTTCTAAGAAGGAGAAAGGGGGCAACCAACAAGGAAAATGAGAATGCTTCCAAAAAGGGGGAGAGTTCAAGCTCAGAAAAGTCAGATCAACAGATTGAAGGGGAGTTTGTTGAAGCACAGGGAGAGTTTGATGAAGAAAAAGCTAAAGGTGGAATAGCAGCAGAAACTGCCAAAGAAGCAGAAACATCACCAGCAGCAGTAACAACCCCAGCAGCAGAAACTGTTAGTGCTGCTGAAACTTCAAAAGCAGCAGTAACAGGGTTAACACCAGCAGAGATTGAAGTAGCAGAAATGCTTGTCAAAGCAAAGAATGACACTCCCAAAGCAAAGGGAGTGGTCATAAATGAAGGGGGAGCAAAGAAAACAGAAAAAAGAAAGAAATGGCTGTAGATGCAAAGAAAAAGGGAAAAGCAAATATGATAGAATCTGATCAACCATCCAAAAAGCAAAACATGGTTGAGTCAGATGAAGCATTAGCCAAGAAAATGCAAGAAGAGTTAGATCAAGCAGAGAAAGAGCAGGTTGAGAAAGACAGAAATAGCCAGAGCACTTGCAAATGAATTAAATAAAGCTTTTCAGAAAGGGTGGGAAACAGAAAAAGCAAAGCAAAGAGCAATAAGCTTGAGAAAGGCTATGATGGCCAGATCAAATGCAAAGAAGAGAAGACCTTCACAAACTTACCTTGCAACTCAGGAAAGAAACAAGATGATAAGTTTCTTGAGGAGTGAAATTGGTGTAAAGAAAGAAATGTTTGTGAAGATGACTTTTGATCAAATCAAGGACCTCTATGAGAAAGAAATGGGAAAAATGAAGAGTAATGAAAAGGATAGAGTGGAGTTTGAAAAGAAAACCAAGAAGAGACATGATGTGAATATCATTCAACCCTTCCCTGAAAGTGAAGAGGGAACTCCTACAAAAGAAAAGTTAGAGATAAAGGCAGAAAAGAAGAAGGAAGCTACTATAGGGCAAAGCCAAAGGATTCTGAAGAGAACTAAGATGATGGCTAAAAGAAAGAAAAATGAAAAGAAGCCTAGAGTAGAAGAAGAGAAAAAGGTTGCTGAAGAAGAAGAGGCACCTAAGAATGAAGAAAAGAAAGCTGAATTTCAGGAAGCACCACAGAGTTCAGATATAAATATGTACATGGTGGTAATAGATAAAATTCCAAAGCCTATCACAGCTAAACCTGTTGGAGTCAAACCTCCTGAAGTCATCCACTGGGATATTATGATGGTGGATGGTAAGGAGTATATCAGATTGAAAAGAAAGGATGAAAAGTACTATGTGTTTGCAACATGGAACAAAATTATCAGAGAATGTTCAAGATCTGATTTGGAAGAAATGTTTGAAGTTGGTATGAAGCTACATGCAGATCAGTTGAAAGCTCCAGGGTTACCAATCGTGAAGCTGGTCATGGAGTACTTGTGCATGTTATTCAATCCAGAAGCAGTGAAACATTTAATCAGAGATGTGTTCAAAACTGTTAGAGGATGGACTCTGTATGAAAGGAGTGGAGTTTATGAATTGGCCTTGGATACTTTTCACATAGAGTATTACTTGGTGGATAGGGTCTACAATCACACACGTCTGAAGATCCATGCCATGTTAAAGAAGAAGTTGGGTTGTGCATCAAATTCAGAAATGGCAAAGTATCTAATTCAGAGAATCATCAATTAGAGCATGGGACTGGATCCTAATATGGGACTGAATCAATGATAGTTTTGGAAGCATTTGAAGAACTTGACTTCTCTTTCTAAAAGTCAAGTTAGGGGGAGATTGTTGGGAACTGAAGATGTGACCAAGTCATTAATGCTGCCAGTTCAGAATTAGTACTGCCAGAGCATGTCAAAGATAATACTGCTAGGTATTACTACTTCTAGTAGAATTAATACTGCTAGTCAAAGTTAGTGCTGCTTGAACAAAGTTAGTACTGCTTAGCTAGTTAGTACTGATTGAGGTTAGTGTTGCTTAGTAGTTAATGCTGCCAAGACTCAGTTAATGCTTCCAAGGTGATCAAGATGATTAATGCTGCTTCTGAGATAAACTGAAGATAATGTTGAAGAGACTGCGTGTGAAGATAAACATGGAAAGCTGAAGATAATTATGAAGATTATTCTGAAGATCTTTTTATGTTTAGTAATTGTCTTTTGTTCAATATATGTATAGAATTGATAGAATAGTTTCGAAAAATTATTCATTCTGTGTTTTTTTTATAGAGAGAGAGAATCAACCTCAAGGCATAGTTCCTAATTCTAGAGAAGTAGAATTCGTCTTGAAAGAGTCTGTTCTTCAAGATTGAGGTTGTGTGTGTAATTCTGTAATTTCAATCATTCAATACAAGTTTGCAAGTTGTGATCATTGATTCATACTGTTTGTTTACTGTTTCATTGAATATCAAAGTGTTATTCCGCAAACTTCTTTGATATTGTTTCTGAGTATTCATAATTCTTGTTGAGAATTCGATCCTGACATACTGATTTACTGATGTTTTGAGGAGTTTGGTAATTGACAGTGTATGTGATTGGTGTTTGTAGATTTACCTGATCATAATTAGTGAGTTGTTTTCTTGTGTTTAAGGCTGAGAATGACAAGTTTTTTTTGTCATGATGAATGCTTAACAACCTATTGTGGGATGTATTGAAATTATACACCTTTTAAAGTTATTAGGTTGTGTCTTTAACTTAAATTGTAATTGTATACATTTGCAGATCGACATTTAGATCCTATACTAGGCTTTTGTGGAGGACCTTAAGACCGTAGTTTGTTTTTTAGGCTACCATGAGATGAGGGGGGAACAAAGGAAGATGAGATTCTCCTTGAATATTATAAGTAAGTTTAGAGAATGGAAATTTGGAATTAAGATTCATGATTCATGGACACTGATCAAGTTGGATAATTCAGAACATTAGATGCCAAAAATTTTGGTTTAGTTACATGGTGGTTGCATTCCTCTTTGCAATTTATGTCTCTTTGTGTAGTAATTGTTAAACTTAAGTAACTGATCAAGATTCAAGATGACGAATGAATGCAGGTATGGGGTTCTAAATAGAAAGGGAAAACATGAACACCTTTTCACATGTTCCCTTTAGCTTTTGATTCCAACTGATCACCGACCAAGAATTTGTGGATTACTACCTTTAGGAAAAAGATTAAATCGGGAGCAATTGATTTGGACGTCATTAGAGATGTCGATTTTTACAAAATTGAGGGATGAGATCTTCAAGGTATACGTACTAGCTAGCAATGGGGAAAATATTGTCAACTATTCAATATTTGTTAACAACTTATTCATAATTAATTACTTAATTCCGTTATATACCATGATGTTTTGTAGCTTGAAGGATGCTAATTTGTATTTTGGAACTATGCAGACTATGTACAGAAGAGCAGCTGGAAGGGATAAGTCTATATACTCCAAGCAAAATTTCTAAATTATATCATGTAACTGCATCCAACTCTCTTGCAAAACTGCTCCCAAGCTGCAATTTCAATGCCCATTCTGGTTGAAATTTTTATGATTATGGTTTATGTTTCTTCCAATTTCAAGTTCTAACCTACATTGATGTATTGTCATTCACTGCAATGCCCTTCCTCTGTTCTTCTGTGTTTGTTTCTACATTACCATATAATTGTTTTGGTTTTTTAAACCTCTTTTGAAAGTTCTGCATATTTATATAATTTTAGGGACCGTTTACCCAATCACTTATTTGGTAAGTGCTTACCGGTAAATTCCACACTATCACTTACCATACCATTAAGATTTTAGTCCATGAAAAAGGCATCTTATGTAATTATTTATCCGGTAAACGTTAACCGGATAAGAGTCGTCACCATCACTTACCGGGTAAGACTCTTGGTCCATGTCATTGCTTTTACCGGGTAAGATTCATGGTCTTTGCCATGTTCATGGATAAGGTAATGTAACTTGGTAAGTACTTACCGGGTAAACGATATTTTTAATCTTGGTTTACTTCTATGGGCATTATGCAAAATCATACTTTTACGAAAAAGATAGAGCACTATTTTATTGTGATACTAAAGCAGAGACGCGAGCTACCTTTGGGTTGCGGGCGGGCCAAGTCGGTTGCACACCTATGTGTATTATCACATTGATAAGGGTGTTCTACCGTTTTAACTTGGTCTCCATTGTTTTTGTAAATGTAATTGTAATTTAATTATAAATTTTGTAGTTTATGATCTTGATTTACAAAAACGTTTGACATCCCGCCGCATTGTACGGATACCCAACTAGTGCATTATAAAAGAAGTTGAGATTTATGGATAACTTCTCGGAGTTTAATTTTTTAAACTTTAAAATTATTTAAATTGTATTTTGTTAATATACCAAAAGATATTAAATATTATACCATGAACTGAATTAATTAGATCTTTTATTTTATTTTTCTTTATGAATCCTGTGTAAATGCAAACATATTTCAAGGGTTTTTTTGTTTTTGTAAGTTTCATTGAAGTTTTCATGAATGTGAAATTAATTAAATAATTTAATGGGGTATTTTAATTAAATACTTCGATTGTCCAAGTTTGAAACTTTCCGATCTAAAAGATAACGTTTTATTTTTTTTTTTAGAATTAAAACAAGTATTTATTAGTGAATACTATTCTTTCTCATTTAGCTATTAATTTAATCATAAGAGACTAAGGAGCTGTTTATTTGTCGCTTAATTGGGTTTATTGGTGTATTTGGCTTATTCGCATAGACATGTTGGGGTGTTTACTTAAAGTTTAATGAAAAAAATATTTGTCTTATTCGCACAGTCAATAAACCTCACTTGTCCATATTCAGCCAACAAAACGACCACTCCTACCCTTTAATAAAAACCCTCAATAGAAACCCTATTGCTTCCCTCTTTTCCCCCTGGATCCTCTCATCATGACATCGATCTCCCCTCAGCGAAATCTCCATCTTCCTCGACGAGCAAGTTCCCCGACGACGTCTGGATTTCTCTTCTCCTCGACAAGCAAGTTCCCTAACGATTTCTCTTCTCCTTCTTTCGATTTCTCTTCTCTGTGATTTCTCTTCTCCTTCTACACCTCATATGTTCATCTTTTTTTCTCGCATTATCTTCTCTTCTCTGTTCATCTTCTCCCCAAATCTCTAACTTCTTACCCAAAAATTGAATGAAATCATCCTCTTCTCTTGTCGGTACTGATTTTACTCCTCATGTGGGTTTGCTACTGCCTTTTTTCAGTTGTTTGCTACGGTTTTAATTTTTCGATTTTGAAGTTCGTTTTTTAGGAACCAATCTGCTGTTTTTTAGGGTTCTTTGTTCTTATATTAGGGTTCTTCTGTAGGTATGAATTCACACACACACACACACACATACACACACACACACACACACACATATATATATATATATATATATATATCTCAATGGGTGATTGTTATCAAGATGGACCGTAAATGAATGTGTTGAGTTTGAACGATTTTGAAACAATATTCGATGGAAATTGATGGCTGTCAAGATGGACCTTCATTAATGTTAACTATAATTTGTTAAACATTGTTTAATATATTGAGGGGCAAAATGGTCAATTATGTCATTCAGATCGTTGATTCAGAAAATAAAAGAAACAACAATACATTTTTATCCGGACTGGCAAATTTACCAATACAGACAAATTTATCTATACATGACTTAATAGAAAATTTGGTAAACAACTCCTATTTTTATTCCATGTATCATGCTAAACCCTAAACCCTAAACCCTAAATCGATAATACTTGTGTAGCTTCTGGTAAGTTTGGTTCAACTTATATTGACATACACCTTCATTGGTTTATATGAATGCCTCTGAACACATAAATACTTACAAGACTACTTTATGTAACTAAGAATTTTATAGGACCCCCTCCCCCCCCCCCCCCCCCAACACACACACCTAACTACAAAAAAAAGACAGAAATTTCCGACGACCCGATCCGTCGGTAAACGCTAAAATCCGTCGGTAATCGGCGTCGGAAATTATCTTAGGAACTTGATTTACCAACGGATTACCGGCGGTATTTAGCGACGGATTTTTACCGACGGTTTACCGACGGCAAAAAAATTTCGTCGCTAAAATTCAAAATCCGTTGGTAATCCGTCTCTATTCACCGACGGTTTTTGTCCGTCGGAAATTACGATTTTTCTAGTAGTGTATATATGTATATAGGGTCCCTTCTTTTGTTAACCACGACATTGGTGTTAACCGTTGCAAACCATGAAAACCGTCAATTTCATTGGTTAAGTTAATAAAGTTGTTTCATATATAAATTGTATAATTTGATAATTTGTTTCATATAATTCTTTTCTTTATGAAATTGTTTCATATATTTATGTTTTTTATGTAAAAACGAAAATATTTCATCAGAAACTCATTGTTTGGTTTGCAAATGAAACGCACGCTATATATATATATATACACATATACTAATAAATAAGTAACTAGAATGACACGTGTCGCGTTCTAGTGAGCTTATTTTTTCATTTTTTCACCTAAACATATATCTGGACGTATTTTACATTATAAGTTCATTTAGCACATCCACATTCATTATTCCTTAAATCTTTCCTTAATTCATTTTTTTTAATTTATACCTTATATTTAATACCCTTTATAATTAAGTATGTAGTTTACTTTTAATCTCTTACTTTTTTATTTTTTATTTTTTATTTTAGACTCTTATCATATAAAAATAAATAATATATATGAACTAAAATGTATTAGAAAAACATTTTTATTTTTTACAAATTATACCATTGTAATCGTTTCGTCAACACCTTCGAAATGAGTCTAATATTTAATACTTTTCGATTTAATTATATTATTAAATATCATAAATATATACGAATTAATGTGTCGTGATTAGTATGAGATTAAAATTAGTATGAGATTTGATACAAATAATCACTTATAAATTGTCGTGATTCTCTTTTTGCAATTTCATATCAATTTTAACTATGTACTTTTCCATAATTTCATTTACGTGCTATTATAAATTTTGTTTTATAAATTCTTAATATTTATTCATATTTTTTTATTATTTTTTTGCATGAAAACTGCCTAATAAATGATATTTTGTAACCAACTGCAAAAAAACAACTCTGAAGGAGAAAAAAGCTTGGAAAAGTTGCATCGTACTTTCGATGATCATTCATATCTGTAAGATAAGTTTTCTGACATGATTTAATTTTTTAAATTACCCCATGTAATACACGGGGTCGAACCTAGTATATATATATATATATATATGTGTGTGTGTGTGTGTGTGTGTGTGGATGGTTTCATTTGAAAATCACCTTAATTTTGAAAATCATGGAAACCGTCAATTTCATTGGTTAAGTTAATGAAATTGTTTCATCAATTTGTAAAACTTGACAAATTGTTTTATATAATTCTTTTCTTGATGAAATTATTTCATATATTTGTGTTTTTTATGTAAAAATGAAAAGGTTTCATCAGAATGAGAAAATACATGAAACAATTTCATTTTTACATAAAATCCACAAATATATGAAACAATTTCATTAACAAAATAATTATATGACACAATTTCATCAAATTAAACAATTTCATTAATTTAACCAATGAAATCGATCGTTTCTACAGTTTGCAAAATTAAAGTGATTTCCATTTGATCTCTCTCCTATATATATATATATATAGTCCCCTTCTTTTGTTAACTAATAATTTAGTATTAACTTTGTTAACCATTTTAGATCAATAATATTGCAAAGATTTTGTTGGTTTAGTAATCATAACAGTTTTTTAGTAAGGATAAATTAGTAATTTGGAATTTTAAAATTTTCTAATATTATATTATATCTATTATCACGTTGAGATAAATATGGAATTTGAGATTTTTATGGATTTTATTCTTTTTATTTTAAATGTTTATCCTAATCTGCATATCTGATTTTTTTTAATTTTCACACAACGTCTTTTTCCTATAATATAGGAACCGTTTTCTGTTTTCTGGTTTTTTTTCTTTTATCATGGATGACAATCAAATTGAACCAGGTTTAACCATGTTTCATATATACACATAAATAGTTGCTTTTGGATTCATATGTGCACAAATTCATAAAATCTTCCAAATGCCTATTTCATATATGCACATAAATGGACATAAACTTTTCTCATATGCAGACCACATAGATCACATTTATACATATAAGTCACATGTATTAACATATATGCACATAAATAGTTGCTTTTGGGTTCATATGTGCACAAATACATAAAATCTTCCAAATGCCTATTTCATATATGCACATAAATGGACATAAACTTTTCTCATATGTAGACCACACAGATCGCATTTATGCACATAAATCATATGTATTAACATATATGAACATAAAACCATAAACCCACCCTTGTAAAATAATCACATGTTAACATATATGAACCAAAAACCATAAACCCACCCTTCTAGAATTTGCACATATATGAACAAAAAACCATAAACCCACCCTTGTACAATTTTAACATATATGAACCAAAAACTGTAACACCCCGAATTTCCGTTATGTATTTTTGGTATTCTTGTGGTTAAGATTTTTTCGTTAGCACCGTGTTTGGTTTGAAGTTGAGTTGGATTTTGTGAATTTTGGGGACAAGCAGTGAACTACGCGAGTTACACCGCGACTAGAGGTCGCGGCACAACCCGCGTAACCCTCTGTTTGATATGAGATTTTTGGAACTACGCGAGTTGCACCGCGACTTAAGGTCGCGACACAACCCGCGAAACCCACCGGATGATTTTGGGTTTTGGACACGGGCGAGTTATGCCGCGAGTTGAAGTCGCGGCATAACCCGCGTAGTTGCCTGACCGACTTAAGGGTTTTAACCCAAAATATCTTCATTTTCTGAGAATCTCATTCTCTCAATCTCTAAATATCTCTCTCTCTCTCTCTAAGTATATTTCTCTCTCTAGAGTTTGGTGGTTAATATCTAGTGTTTGATCTGAGGTTTCGGTGTTTTAAGTTTCACCTCTACGTCGTGATCGTTATCTGGTTTTCCGGGTTTTATCCTAAAACCTACTGGTGAGTTCCTACTATCATTTTAAACTTTATACGTATCAAAAGTTACCTTTTTGAACTCCTATATATCTCAATGGTTTCAGATCTAAGTTTTCTACATATTTGTTATAACTTGAGTTTCTGGGAGATTGTAGGGTTCCCGATCATTTTGTTTACTAAAATGCTGGATCTTATCCTAATGTAGTAAAATGATGTTTTACTCGTACATTATGTGGATATATGAAAAGAATGTTTAAGAACTCATTTTAATGATTTTCATTCTTACCAGAAGTTGAACTGGTAATGACATTTTGTTTATAAAATGTGTTTATACTATATGTTTATTTATGGTTGGTCACATATGTTGTTGTGACGAGTCTGTACCATTACTAGCGGATCCCTAGGTTTTGAGTCGACCGTATTGTTGGGATGTCATATTCCCCATTTTGTAGCTATGGATGCATATGATCCTCGGGGGCAACTTGGTACGGTTATGTGAGGCCAGATACTAGCCATGGTTCATAATGATCCTAGTGAAGGAGTATACATTGGTTTTGCTTGGCGCTAGATCTCACGTTGTAGCACGGACCTATGTGTTCGTATCCTCGGATTCCAATTGTTTAGCTCATAACTCGGATTTTGGTCTACTTTGTGTTACGCCACAATCCTTGGTAAAATGTTTTATCATTGGTCATTTGATGACATGTTTATAACGGAAAAAGCCCGGTTGTGGCAAAGGTTTAAATTGTAAGATTTAACCTCTTTGGAAATATTATCTTATGATACAAATGTTTATATCTTTTGAGCTTTATAAACTATATGTTCTCACCAGGCTTTAAGTCTGACACTTTTTCTCAAATGATATGTATAACAGGTTTCCCTTAGCGGTGGGATGCACTGGGTTTTGAGAGACGAGTTGGGTCTCGAGGCATTTTGAGATGACTAAAGTATTGATAGTTGGGTATTGTTAATCCCCATTCTTTTGATGAAATTCGGATTGTCAACTGATGTAATCTAGATAGTTATGTTTAGATTAGTCTGTTGATGAATTCTAAATCCGTACATGTTTTTGTAAAGTCTTAAGGACTGACACACTTTTTGAGAAGTTTATAGCAATACAAATGTCATATTGCCTTATTTTTCTGAAGTTTAAATTTACTCTGAATTTTAGGATGTTACAAAAACCATAAACCCACCCTTCTAGAATAATAACATATATTAACCAAAAACCTCCGATATAAATATTAATATAAATTTAATTTTTATTTTTTTTATTTGAATATTAATATTAATATAAATTTAATTTTTATTTTTTATTTTGCATTTTAGTAGTGGTTATAACTAACGTAGCCTTTTTTCAGGAATATATTTAGGGAAGTGGTGTCTATTATTTTGGGATTTGATAAGTTTCCATGTTTATCAATTAATATAATTTTACCTTTTTACCCTTGTTCATATAGGAACATCGATTTTGAACCGATTTTTTTCCATTTTTTTTATTTAAAATTTGTTTTAATCACAACCATTAATTTTCAAGATTAAGGGTCCAAATTAGTTAACAATGTTAACACAAAATCATTGATTAACAAAAGAATGACCCTCTCTCTCTCTATATATATATACACACACATATATAGAGGGTCGATCAAATGCACTCTATTAAGATCTTGCAACCTATGCAACGATCATCCTCACCCTTCATTTAATATTGGATTTTTTCTCTTTTTTTTAATTGTAAAAAGGTAGTATTGGAAATCTTTTTTTACTTCTTTCCATATATTAAAGGTCCGTTTTTAATAGGATTTGAATTGATATTTCCATAATTAATTAATAAATTATTTTATTATTATTTTCAAGTGTATTTCGTATAATATCTTTTTCATGTTTATACACCTTCATTGTTGTAGGTTTTTTATTTCTATTGTTGCAGATTGAAATTTCTCACCGAACAAAATCGAAATGATGAAGCAGGTTTGCACGTTGAATGGAGATGTTATTGAAGATGATAGTCGTGTGATGAACGAGCCTGATTTTTCTTGGACCTGATATGAGGATGTGTCATTTAAGTCTACCGTTGAGACGTCGCTTTTTTAATAAATACAACGTGGGTCGAAGATGAAGTCGGTGTACACGTCGAATGAAGATGTTATTGAAGATGAAAGTCGTGTTATGTACGAGTCCGAGTTGGGTCAGACACAATGTGCGGATTCATCATATCCCAAACTGAATTCCATCAATGCAATAGAAACCTCATTAATAACAACAAATCAACATTCAACTCTTTTGCTTTCGTTTGTTTTGTCTGGTGTTGGTATTCAACACAAACGAAATATACAGAAAAAGTGGATATAAAAGAACAAAAATAAATTTCAACATTAACCGGAATGTTGTTATGAATCTCAGAATAAAGTCTACAAGTCAAATATGGAATTTCTTATGAATGATGTTTCAACATTTCATCAAAAACGAAAAACGATAAAACATAATTTGAGTTACCCAATACTATAAGACCAAATTATGTAGTCGTTGTAATATTTGTATTCATACTTCTTTTTGATTTGGCGTAAGATTTCAGCGTTCCTTTGGGTACTTCAAAGAATTGGGATTGAATCCACAACACTCCAGTGATTAGAATTAGAAGGACAACTCAAGAAACAAACCATTAAGTTGATTCTCACATACAAGGTACAATGATGATTCTCTCATTATGAGTGTTGGAATCAGGTCTGCACAGGAACGAAACACACACACAATACGTCAAGTAAAACCGAATCAACAGAGACTTAGTGTTGGGCCAATTTTCTGGGTTTTCTTTCTTGACTGAAAAACAAAGTTCATCTACAAAAAGAAAGCAACTGCTCCTATTTAAAAACTACAAAAACAGTCCTAATAAACCACGTACTCCTATACAAAGGTAACCCACTATCCATTATATCCATCAAACTCGGTCAACTCAAGACCAAGTCAGAATTATCATCTAACACTTCTTCCCCTTAATTCTGATTTGCGCCTTCAAGCTCCTCGACTCCCAGAAGATCTTTCATCTCTGTAAACTTCACTCGTGGCAATGATTTGGTCAGAATATCGGCTCTTTGTTCTTCACCGCTTATGTGCTCTACAGATCAATTCTTTTTCTACACATTCACGGATGAAGTGGTAACGGGTGTCGATGTGTTTGCTCCTCCCGTGGAATACCAGATTTTTCATCAGCTCGATTGCAGATTTGTTATCCACATATAACTTGACTCTTTTAATTTCGCTGTTGGTCAGATCTTGCAACAAGCTTCTCAACCACAATGCTTGACATGCTGCCAATGTTGCGGCCATAAACTCTGATTCACAAGAAGACAACGCCACTGTACGTTGTTTTTGCGAACACCAAGTAATTAAATTACCTGAGAAGTAAAATGCCATTCCGGTTGTGCCTTTACCATCATCCCGGTCCATACCATGGTTGCTGTCGTTGTAGCCAACCAGTTCCCCATTTCCTCCTTGTCGATATACGAGACCATGGTTGACTGTTCCCTTGATATATCTTAAGATTTGTTTTACTGCTTGGAGATGACTTTCTCTTAGAGATTCCATGTATCCACTGACTACTCCAACAGGGTATCCAAGATCCAGTCTCGTATGTATCAAGTATCGCAGGCTTCCAATAAGACGTCGATATCTCGTGGCGTTCACTGGAACCCTTTTCTCGTCCTTTGTCAAGCTGAGCTTAGGTTCCATAGGGCACTTCGAGGGGTTGCAATCATCCATTCCAGCTTTTTGTAGTATCTTTCTCGCGTACCCAACTTGACTAATCATGATATTGTTTCTACCTTGTTGAACCTCAATCCCAAGGTAGTAGGACAGCTTCCCCAAGTCACTCATATCAAATACCTTCTGCATTTGTTTCTGAAAGGCTGCCACTTGTTCCTCACTTGTACCTGTCACGATCAAATCATCAACATAAACGCCGACTATCAACATCATCTTTGAACTTTGAAGCTTGTAAACTGCCTGTTCCTGAGGACTTCTTTGAAAACCCAACTCCTTAAGTGTTTTGTCAAGTCGAATGTTCCACGCCCTTGGAGCCTGTCGTAACCCGTAAAGGGCTTTGTTTAACCGATAAACCATGTGCTCCTTTCCTTCAATCGTAAACCCATCAGGTTGGGACACGTACACCTCATCTTGTAAATCGCCATTTAGGATGGTTGATTTTACATCGAGGTGGTGGACCTTCCATCCTTCTACTGCTGCAAGGGCCAACAATGTTCGAATGGTCTCCAAACGTGCCACCGATGCGAACACTTCTTCGAAGTCAACCTCCTTTTGCTGCACGTATCCCTTCGCGACCAACCGAGCTTTATGTTTCGTTACATTACCAGCTGCATCCTTCTTTAGTTTGAATACCCATTTCAATCCAATGGGCCTGTGTCCACAAGGTATAATCGACAAACTCCATGTATGATTCTTCTCGATTGCTTCAAGTTCTTTCTTCATCGCATCTTGCCAATCTCGATCGTACGCTG
This sequence comes from Arctium lappa, assembly GCA_023525745.1. Lineage (NCBI taxonomy): Eukaryota > Viridiplantae > Streptophyta > Magnoliopsida > Asterales > Asteraceae > Arctium > Arctium lappa. The sequence goes on from CM042050.1 coordinate 28,267,760, forward strand.
CTTCTGAGTATGTTTTGGGTTCATCTCCAGCAAACATCAATTCATCTTGTTCAACTTCTGCCGGTTGTGCTCTAGCATAAACATCAGATAAGGATCGAAATCCTCGAACAGGTGTGTGATCATATGTTGATGGACTCACATTTTGGTTATCTTCAAAAGATGTGATCGATGTACCTCCTGAGTGTGAAGAAGGATTAGATGGACTACCTGTGATACTACCTGTTGTTGTCGAAATCGACAATGGCGTCAATGGGTCATTTGCATCCAATTGAGGAGTAGGACTTCCATCTTCCACGCTAATTGGGTCTCATGTTTCACCTTCTGTTGCAGAATCAATTGGCACATTAATCCATTCTGGCTTCATCGTGGGTTCACGGTTTTGGGCCACAGCCCAATTCCATTTGACCTTTTCTTCGAAAACGACGTCTTGGGTCACCACCACTTTGTTCTCTCTAGGATTAATCATGTGGTAAGCCTTACTCCCTGGTTTGACACCCATATACACCATTGTTGTGCTACGATGACCGAGTTTTGTGGACTGATTTGCCGGTTTCTTTACGTATCTGACACACCCGAATATCTTCAAGTGCTGAATTGTGGTTTTCCTTCCCTTCCAACCCTCGTACGGGGTCATATCCTTCACCCCCTTCGTTGGAGTTCGATTTAAGATATAAACAGCATGCCGAACAACCTCTCCCCATAGTGTATCCGGTATATTCATTGTTTTCAACAATGATCTCGTGGTTTCGAGAATGGTGCGATTACGTCGTTCCACCACACCGTTCTGTTGAGGAGAGTACGAAGCCGTTAGTTGTCTTTTGATCCCTTCCTGTGTAACACCCGCTATTTTGGGGTCGGGTGAAAAGTTGACTTTTACCCAAAGTTCAAGGGGGTAAAATGTAACTTGGGTTATATAAATATAAATCAGATTTTAGATATTTTGTAAATATCACAAATCAGATCTTTGTGAAATCAGAGGGAGAGAGAAGAGGAAGCAGGAGAAAAAGGTCGTTCGGTTTTTCTCCAAATCAAGGTACGAATCTAGCTTAATGCTTTGATCTGAATGCTTTTAGCCATGTAGAATCTCGTTGTGAAGGTTTTAAACCGTTCCATTGTGAGATCTGAGTATTTCTCATTTTGGATCTGGGATCTGCTTCCGATCTGTTCTTGATGTTCTTGATGAACAAGGCGATGGTCCATTCGACCGAGGTTGGGATTCGACCGAGGTTGGATTCGACCGAGGTTGGGATTCGACCGAGGTTGGGTTCGACCGAGGTTGGGATTCGACCGAGGTTGGGTTCGACCGAGGTTGGGTTCGACCGGAGTTGTGTTCGACCGGTGTTGTCTTTCGACCGGATTAGTTTCTGGTAGTTGTTAGGTTCTGTTGTCTTTAAGTTTTGTATGAGAAGGTTATCTGTGTTTCGACTTACCGATTTATCGGTGTTGTCATAGGTAGCAATCGTAAGAAGCAGTCTTTAATCAGGAAGAAAACTGAGGTGAGTCCTTTAAGCTAAATCAGTCTGTATTTCGAAAGCTATATGATAAATGTATTTATGTAAATGTGGAAAACCTTGTTTTAAAATATGGCTTATTGTTGTTGGATGATACCTTCTAAAAATCCCATCTTTTCAAAGAATCAAGATTTATGGAATTGAATCATTGTTCATATGAATTGCATGTATATTTGATTTAATATGAGTATGCTCTGAAATGACATGCTTTGGCTTTGAGTCTTAGTGCAATGGATCCATAGGCACGGTGTTCCTATGTCCTCTGTTTTGGGCATTTGGTTCACGTTTTAGCACGGGATAGGCATCGGGTTGCCATGATAAGTAGGTTGTGGGCCTATACGGTCGGGCAGTGTCTCATGGTGTAGTAAGGTGTAATCCCATTTGGTGCTTGGGTTCCCCCTGTTTTGGGAACTCTCAAGGATAGATCCAGAGGTGTTGACTTGAATGTTTTGAGCAACAGATCTAGAGGGGTTGAGCTCGTTATGTGATTTTGGGTATTACTTATACCATGTTTAATCACTAATGGTTTATTTGATTTCTTGACTTAGCTCATGGCCATACTCACCGCGTGACACCATTTGGGTTTAGTACTATCTTTTTATTTGGCTTGTTCTCACTAGGCTTTAGCCTAACGCTTGTTCTTGGTTGTCATGTTGGCAGGTTATCTTAGCGGTGGGGCTCGTCGGGGCTGAGGGAGCGACCCTTGGGGTCGTGAGAGATTCTTTTGAAGACTTATTTTGGAAGTATAGCGACACCCGTCCCTAATCTAGATATAATTGTAGATTAATAGGTTGTCGTTTTATGCTTCATTTGTATATCACATTAATGACTACTCTGTACTCCGTTGGATTAATCTGTATTTTGAAATTGTTACACCTTATTCCGCAAGTTAGTCTTTTGCTGAATTCTTTTTCAAAAACTTTATTTCCACAACTTCTAGGGTGTTACAAGTTGGTATCAGAGCCTTGGTTTAAGTGAACTAGGTATGACTGTAAGATGCCTAGACTTAAGTTGAGACTATTGAGTTACGACTCGTGAGATGGGGTAGATCTTGTAAGATAGGATGGTCTTAGGGTCAACGGAAACTTGCACAAATTGAAAGTTGTAACGATGGTGATAAGCACTCTTGCGTATTATACGTTCATAATTTCACTTAGCTAACGTTATTATGAAAATGTCTTACGTGAGCATACTTAAATTACTGTCGTTATAATGATTGATAAGTGTAGTAGTACATTCTCTGTGTTTTCCGTTATCCTTATCCCGTTCTTTTGCATGATTGCGTTCAGCAGAACCATGGTTAATAACAGGAATCGTCCGGAAGGCCAGGAGGCCGACATACCTACGGTCGACCATCCGCTGGCGACCGTAATGGGGGAAACTATACGTACGAGTAATGTGCTGGGTGGAGGACCCGAGCATATTCCTCGACGAATTTTGGAGGCTGATGAGCCTATTATCGAAGAAGTGACAGCAGAGACGAGAATGATGGACCGTATGATGTTGTCCATGAATAGGGCCATGGCTCAACAGCAGGAAGTATTCTTGAAACTTCTTGAGGACCGAGACGCTAACAACCGTAGGCACGAAACGGTTGGCGAAAATGTGATTGTTGCAGGATCCGGGGGTACCGGACCTGTAATTTCTCCTGTGGTGACTGCAACCCTGGGCGTCAGTCGAACGATGCGGACTTGCACGTTCAAGGATTTTCTGGGTTTCCGACCACCAGAATTTAAAGGCTCAGACAATCCGCTAGATTGTATGGTCTGGGTTCGAGAAATGGAGCAAGCTTTTCGCTCAAGCGAATGTGGGGAGGAACAGAGGGTTATCTTTGGTTCCCGAATGTTGCGGGGAATAGCCCTTACCTGGTGGGATGTGTACTCTGCGTCGCTGGAGCCGACTGTTCTAGACCAATTGTCTTGGTCCACCTTCAAAGAAAAGCTGCTAGAGGAGTACTGTAACGAGAGGTCGTTGGATCGAATAAAGGATGAATTTCAGAACTTGAAGAAGGGAGGTATGTCCGTGAGGGAGTACAACCGTCTCTTCATGGACAAGCTGGGTTTTGTGGAACATCTGGTCCCGACAGAGAAGGATAAAATCAAGGCTTACATCAAGGGTCTCCCATCGGACATGATGTCGATGGTTCGTGTGACAAAGACCTCCACCCTTCGGGAGGCAATGGAAGAAGCTCAACTTATGGAAGATGCTTATAGTCTCGGCAAGGAGCAAAGTGTTCGCCAAATCGAGAAGCGGAAATGGGAGGGAAGTTCGATGCCCTCAAAGAAACCCTTTTATGCCAACAACAGCGCTCAGCGAGGAGCTGATCCTAGACGTGATGCCAAGTGGTGCTCCAGGTGTAGAAACAAACATTTCGGCCCGTGCAACTTTGTTCCCGGAGTGTGCTACAAGTGCGTGAAGACGGGTCACACGTACAGAGATTGCCCTCAAAAGGGGCAATTATGTTTCGAGTGTAAGGAACCGGGGCACGTTAGGGCGGAATGCCCGAAACTGAAGACCAGAGGATCTGGCGGGAAGAAGTTGGAACCTCCGCGGTCGATTGGAAGGGCTTTCCAGATGTCGTCCGAGGAAGCGAAAGCATCAACCGATGTGGTGTCGGGTACGTTCTCTCTAAATTTCGTACTTACACGTGTGTTATTTGATTCTGGTGCTAGCTACTCGTTCTTATTCGAATTGTTCTGTCAAAGGCTTGCTATGTCTATGAGTATGTTAGAGAATGCTGTTGTGGTAGAAATAGCAAATGGAGGTCAGGTTCTAATTCGTAGTATCCTTAAAGACTGCATGTTAGAGCTTAAGGGAAAGAAATTTCCCATTAATTTACTGCCTATGCAAATTGGCGGGTTCGACGTCATGGTGGGTATGGACTGGTTATCTAAGAACCAGGCCGAAATAGTGTGTTCCAAGAAAATGATCCGTTTACCTGTGGCAAACGGAGAAGCAACCATAATCTACGGCGAAGGAAGGAAAGGCGATGTGGCGATTATTTCGGTAATCAAAGCTAGGAAGTGTTTGGCGAAAGGATGCGTATCTTTCTTGGCTTATGCCATCGATACCAAACTCGACCAACGGAAGTTGGAAGAGGTTAGGGTGGTACACGAGTTTCCCGATGTGTTCCCGGAAGACTTGCCCGGGTTGCCGCCCGATCGTGTTGTGGACTTTCGTATTGATCTCATTCCAGGAGCGGCTCCGATTGCTCGAGCTCCTTATCGTTTGGCTCCTACCGAAATGCAAGAGATAGTGGTTCAACTTTAAGACCTTCTCGAGAAAGGTTTCATCCGACCGAGCTCGTCACCGTGGGGAGCTCCGGTACTGTTCGTCAAGAAAAAGGACGGTGCAATGAGAATGTGTATCGACTACAGGGAACTGAACAAAGTGACGGTGAAGAACAGGTATCCACTTCCAAGAATCGACGACCTGTTCGATCAACTTCAAGGAGTGGGTTGTTTCTCAAAGATTGACCTTCGGTCGGGATATCACCAAGTGAAGGTAGCAAAGAGCGACATCCCAAAGACGGCATTTAGGACTCGCTATGGGCACTACGAGTTTCTGGTGGTGCCATTCGGGCTAACCAACGCACTGGCGATATTTATGGACTTGATGAACCGAGTGTGTCGACCGTTCCTCGACAAATCGGTAATCGTGTTCATCGATGACATCCTAGTTTACTCCAAGAATGAAGAAGGGCACGAGCAGCATCTCCGTGAAGTTTTGGATGTGTTAAGACGAGAAAGACTCTACGCAAAGTTTTCAAAATGCGACTTTTGGCTTCCAGAAGTTCAATTTTTGGGGCATATAGTTTCAAAGGAAGGAGTAAAAGTGGATCCCGCAAAGATTGAGGCAATGACGAATTGGGAACCTCCCAAGAATCCGTCTGAAATCCGAAGTTTCCTAGGTTTGGCAGGATACTACCGGAGATTCATTCAAGATTTCTCGAAGATAGCCTCGTCGTTGACGATCTTGACCCGAAAGAACGTGAAATTTGTGTGGACCGAGAGGCAAGAAGAGGCGTTCCGCACCTTACAGAAGAAGCTTTGTGAAGCTCCTATCCTATCCTTACCAGACGGGACGGAAGATTTTATGGTGTATAGTGATGCGTCGAAGATGGGTTTGGGTTGTGTCCTGATGCAAAGAGGGAAGGTGATCGCTTACGCATCAAGGCAACTTAAAGTGCACGAAGTCAACTACCCTACTCATGACTTGGAATTGGCAGCAGTGGTGTTTGCATTGAAATTGTGGCGGCACTACCTTTACGGTACGAAGTGCACTCTTTATACTGATCACAAGAGTCTGAAGCATATCTTTGATCAGAAAGAGCTAAACATGAGGCAGCAAAGATGGTTGGAGTTGTTGAAGGATTATGACTGCGAGTTGCTCTACCATCCGGGTAAGGCAAACGTGGTTGCCGACGCCTTGAGTCGGAAAGTCTGCGGAGGAAATTCTCGTGATACCTTTGCACTGATTGAAATAACTTCAACGCTTATTGACAGAATCAAGGAATCGCAAGTCGAAGCCTTTCTAGAGAAAAACCTCAAAGGAAAAGTCATGGCGAAACAACATCTTTTGTTGACTGAAGATAGTCGAGGGATGAGGCTTTTCAATGGGCGAGTCTGGGTGCCTAAGATTGGGGGTAATAGAGAACTTCTTCTCGAAGATGCCCACAAGTCAAAATACTCCATTCACCCGGGAAGCACGAAAATGTATAGAGATTTGAAATTGCATTATTGGTGGCCAGTCATGAAGCTCGATATGGCGTGCTATGTGGAACAGTGTGTGACTTGTTTGCAAGTGAAGGCTGAGCACCAAAGACCCTATGGAAGTTTGCAATCCTTGGAAATTCCAGAGTGGAAATGGGAACACATCACGATGGATTTCGTGACAAAACTACCAAAGACCTTAAAAGGTCACGACGCCATTTGGGTTATAGTTGACCGCTTGACCAAAAGCGCTCATTTCTTGGCCATGCGGGAGACCTTGCCAATGGATAAATTGGTGAAGTTGTACATCGACGAAGTAATTTCCCGGCACGGCGTGCCGCTATCTATAGTCTCTGATCGGGATAGTCGGTTCACGTCGCATTTTTGGGATGGCTTACAAAAGGAATTGGGTACACGTGTGAAGTTGAGCACGGCCTACCATCCTCAAACCGACGGACAAAGCGAGAGGACAATCCAGACGCTAGAAGATATGTTAAGATCATGCATGATCGACTTCGGGGGTAGTTGGGATACGCACCTGCCTTTGGTAGAGTTCGCATACAATAATAGCTACCACTCAAGTATAGGGATGGCACCGTTTGAAGCGTTATACGGTCGCAAGTGTCGAACTCCCGTATGTTGGCTCGAGGCGGGGGAAAAGTAGTTTGCCGGACCGGAAGTTGTACAAGAAACGGCGGACAAGGTCAAGGGCATCCACGAGCGTATAAAGGCGACCCAAAATCGACAGAAAAGTTACGTCGACAAGAAAAGACGGCCAATGGAATTCCAAGTGGGAGATCGGGTTATGTTGAATGTGTCCCCTTGGAAGGGAATTATTAGATTTGGGAAGCGTGGGAAGTTGAGCCCCCGTTTCCTTGGACCGTTCGCTGTGACTAAGCGAGTAGGACTCCAAGCTTATCAGCTGGAACTTCCTCCGGAGATGAAGGGAATTCATAACACGTTTCACGTGTGTTATCTACGGAAGTGTCTAGCAAAAGAGGAGAGTGTTATTCCACTCTCCGAGATCAGAGTGGATGAGGGAAATCGTTGTGTTGAAGAACCTGAGGCGATTTTGGAAAGGAAGACGAAGAAGCTTCGTCACCGGGAAGTCACAATGGTCAAGGTTCAGTGGAAGCACCATCGAGGTTATCTGTGTTTCGACTTACCGATTTATCGGTGTTGTCATAGGTAGCAATCGTAAGAAGCAGTCTTTAATCAGGAAGAAAACTGAGGTGAGTCCTTTAAGCTAAATCAGTCTGTATTTCGAAAGCTATATGATAAATGTATTTATGTAAATGTGGAAAACCTTGTTTTAAAATATGGCTTATTGTTGTTGGATGATACCTTCTAAAAATCCCATCTTTTCAAAGAATCAAGATTTATGGAATTGAATCATTGTTCATATGAATTGCATGTATATTTGATTTAATATGAGTATGCTCTGAAATGACATGCTTTGGCTTTGAGTCTTAGTGCAATGGATCCATAGGCACGGTGTTCCTATGTCCTCTGTTTTGGGCATTTGGTTCACGTTTTAGCACGGGATAGGCATCGGGTTGCCATGATAAGTAGGCTGTGGGCCTATACGGTCGGGCAGTGTCTCATGGTGCAGTAAGGTGTAATCCCATTTGGTGCTTGGGTTCCCCCTGTTTTGGGAACTCTCAAGGATAGATCCAGAGGTGTTGACTTGAATGTTTTGAGCAACAGATCTAGAGGGGTTGAGCTCGTTATGTGATTTTGGGTATTACTTATACCATGTTTAATCACTAATGGTTTATTTGATTTCTTGACTTAGCTCATGGCCATACTCACCGCGTGACACCATTTGGGTTTAGTACTCTATTTTTATTTGGCTTGTTCTCACTAGGCTTTAGCCTAACGCTTGTTCTTGGTTGTCATGTTGGCAGGTTATCTTAGCGGTGGGGCTCGTCGGGGCTGAGGGAGCGACCCTTGGGGTCGTAAGAGATTCTTTTGAAGACTTATTTTGGAAGTATAGCGACACCCATCCCTAATCTAGATATAATTGTATATTAATAGGTTGTCGTTTTATGCTTCATTTATATATCACATTAATGACTACTCTGTACCCCGTTGGATTAATCTGTATTTTGAAATTGTTACACCTTATTCCGCAAGTTAGTCTTTTGTTGAATTCTTTTTCAAAAATTTTATTTCCGCAACTTCTAGGGTGTTACATCCTGTTTGCAAAAATCAGCAAACTATTGAGAGGTAAACTCCACTCCTCGATCGGTTCACAAGGCTTTTAACTTCAGGGAACTTTCATTCTCAACCTGGGCTTTAAACCTTTTGAAAGTTGCAAATGCTTCATCTTTCGACCTGATCATGAAAACCCACATATATCGGCTATAATCATCGACGATCAACATAAAATAGCGATTACCTGCCATGGTTGATGGGGAGATTGGACCACAAAAATCAGCATGTACCAGTTCAAGGGGTTTACTTGCACGCCACTGTGCTTCTTTCGGGAAAGCTTGTCGAGTTTGTTTTTGCAACCATACACCCCTCGCAAACTTGTGTGGGATGTTTTATGTTTGGTATTCCTCGTACCAGACCTCTCCGCACCATCGATTCTATGACCTAGAAATTTATATGCCCCAATCTCGCGTGCCACAACCCAGCCTCATCGTCGAGACTTACCAAAAGACACACGAGCTGAGTTGTGTGAAGAACTATTTTATACAAACGGTTCTTAGATCGTTGTACCTTCATGATTAACCGACCACCTTCGTCATGTACTCTTAAGTACTCTTGCAACATTTCAACTTTGTACCCGATTTCAGTCATCTGTCCCAGACTCAGTATGTTGCTGTGTAATGCTGGAATGTAATACACTTCAGAAATAAGTTGTTGTTCACTGGTTCTACACTCCAGTAAGATCGACCCCTTTCCTGCAATTTTAACATTAGAACCATCACCAAACCGTACCTGTCCAGTTACGTTCTCGTCGAGTTCAGCGAAGAAGCTTCGTACACCAGTCATGTGATTACTCGTACAGTTGTCTAGATACCAAGTATTTTCGTCATTGCTATTTAGTGCTGAAAATACTTTGTCTTCATTTAGCAACACCATGTTGTCTGCCTTCTCGCCATAAACACTCAGAATCAAGGATGGTTCTTCATCTTGTGTTTGAGTTAAGTTGGCTTCTCGTCTCTCCTTTGGGGCCTTACACTCGGATGCGAAATGACCATACTCGTCACAGTTGAAACACCTTATGTGACTCTTGTCTTTTCCTCTAAGACGATTGTCAGTTGAGTCACAAGATGCTGTGACACCGCCACGACCACCACTGCCGCGTATACTTCCTCTGCCTCGACCACCGAATCGACCCCCTCTGTTATGGTGTGATGAACCACGTCCTCTACCCTAGGTTGAAGACCCTCCCCGAGAAAGCCTATGACTGGATTGGCCTTCCATCTGGGTGAGTAACAAACTTGTTTCCCCGCTCGTAATGCCGCTACGAAGCCTTAGTCTGTCTTCATAGGCCTTAAGCCTATCGATCGCTTCTTCAAACGGCATGGCATCCACATCTGAGTACTGCTCGATCGATGCCACCAACTGCAAATATTTTTCTGGAACTGAGTCAAGTAATTTTCTCACCAATATGTTGTCTTCGAGGGTTGCACCGAGACTACTGAACTTCGAGATCATTCCGCTCAACTTTCCCGCGAACTCGTCTATGGACTCCCCGTCTTTCATCCGTAGGGCCTCGAAATCACTTTTGAGAGTGTGTAGTCTCGCCTTTTGTACACGATCCGCACCCAGATACCTCGTCTTTAAGGATTCCTAGACCTCCTTCGCTGTCTTCTTCTTGGCTACTTACAACAAGATGTGTTCCGACATCGCTTGGAAGATGAAGGCTCGAACCGACTTGCTCTTCTTCTCATCCACGACCACTCCGGCCCGGGGTTCGATGGACTCCATATTCCCTGGTCATCCATGATGGCCTCCATCTTTATCACCCAAGTGGTGTAGTTCGTCGATGCCAACATCGGGCACTGGAACGGTACTCCACCGCTTTCCTTTCCCTGTTGTGTTACGATTGACATGTCTTCTAGTCTGAGATACTTGGGCATGAACAAAGCTATGATACCAAGTGTTGGAATCAGGTCTGCACAGGAACGAAACACACACACAATACGTCAAGTAAAACCGAATCAACAGAGACTTGGTGTTGGGGCAATTTTCTGGGTTTTCTTTCTTGACTCACAAACAAAGTTCATCTACAAAAAGAAAGCAACTACTCCTATTTAAAAACTACAAAAACAGTCCTAATAAACCATGTACTCTTATACAAAGGTAACCCACTATCCATTATATCCATCAAACTTGGTCAACTCAAGACCAAGCCAGAATTATCGTCTAACAATGAGTGATGCAACATACTTAGGCTGGAAACTTGAAAAATATTAACATTAGAAACACCAATATGACTCTTGTAATAACCATATGAAACCTATTGAGGGGTGGCTATTTTAGGGTTATCTTGATGCCTACAACCTACTGACCTAGTATGATGTTCAAGATGAAAGAGTTGTTAAAAGGCCAACAAGTGGATGAGAATGCAAATCATTGCATGGTTTCATGATTCAACGTTACAAACACCTAAATTAATGAAACTCGTATCTAGCAAATGCTACACGTCATGCTATTGAATACATACCAACATCAATGAAATTTTAGTTCATTGTACAAGGCATGCTAAATGAAACTAATATCCACCACAATGAATCCATATTCAGTAATGAACTTTTAGAAATGAAATTTTAGTTCATTCTACGGTTAGTTGATTCAACCTTATAACCACCTCAATGAAACTCATTGTAACACCCCGACTTTCGAAAGGTATCATTTCAAGTTAATGCATAAACCTTTTTATTAAGGAAAAGTAAGGTATATGATTTTGGACTTGAATCTTAGATTTTATAGTCTTGATGGATAAATGATTCAATTACAAGTCCAACGGTTCTTTTCGGAGCAAAATCGGAGCTATAACGAAGAAGTTACGGCCAAAACTGTGAGCGGGAAGGAAGCTGGGAGAACCAACGACAATGACCAGCGACAATCCCCTGGGCATTGTCGCATGGCAAAGTCGCCCAAACTGGGCAGGCTGCTGTTAAGTCGTGAATTTCAGCCATTTTCTCATTTCCTCTCAACCAAACTTCCTCCATTCTCTCCCAATTCGTTTTCCTTCCTCCCCCTTCAAACCCTAGCTTATTTGTGGCTCAAATCCTTGGATTTCATGAAGATGGAACACCATCAGGTGGTAAAATGGAAAGCTTTGGTCAAGGATTCACCATCTCCATCTTCATCTTCAACCTCAAGATCATTGTTGTGTTTTCAAGGTTTTCACCAACATCTAAGTGGTAAGAGTATCCCTTCCATTTCTAAACCTTGTGATAAGTTATAAATGCTCCATTGATGATTCTCTAGTGTTTGATTTCTCTAATTTTCGGTTTGGAAGATTTTGGAGTTTTGGGTCAAAATTAGGGTTTTGCCCAAAATAGAGATTTTGATGATTAAGTGTTTGGGGAATGTTTCTATATGGTTGTTTATGGTTACTTATGATTGGATCTTATGGATTTAGATTTCGGAAGTTGTGCTTGAAGATTCAAGTTCCTTCAAAGGAGCTCAAAGCGGGGTAAAATCTAGATTTAGCTTAAATCTAGCAAGGTGAGTTCAAGTTGATTTGTGAAAACGGTGTACATGCCAAAATGTCCATTTTAAGTGTTTATGGGTTTACATGAAATTATCAAATGTTGGGTTATTTGTTAATCTTTGATTTGTTGAAGTATTTAACTTTATAAACTTTGTATAACACTATAATCGGGATTTTTAGGCATTTAATATATGTGTCGCAAATTAACATGTTTTGAGGTCTTATTGCATGAATGGATCTTTGGTCAAGGAAATACGCTTTTAAATGTTTGTCGGGTTTTATGCATCATCATGAAATGGAGTGTTTTATAAAGTATCACTTCCATTTTTATGTGAAGTACTTGAAGGAGTATTTATAGTCTCATTTTATGGTTTTCATTCTTATCAGCAGTCAAAATTGGGAAAATGCATGTCATTTGTGTTATGAGGCATTTTGGCAAATATAAGCGTATAAGTTCATTTGGAAAATGGGTTGCCTCAACTAATGTTGAGTTTTGAACTAATCTTACTTGTAGTCGTGGTGTTTGCATATCCGTTGGTCGAGTGCATTTTATTGTATTTTTATTTCATTTACCAATGAGTCAATGGGTTGTTAAGCCAACATTTTGGTATTTTCATTTTGATTGATTTTGGACAATTGTCCAGTTTGGTAGCTCGACTTCGAGCCTTGTTGGCAATTTTGGATGAAGCACGTTTGGTATCGGGTGCGATGTAAGTCCTTCGTGCTGCACGTTAAGGTACCGGGTGCGGTATAAGTCCTTCGTGCTCAAGTATTACGATATTGGATGAGGGGCTCGACATAGGAACCCGACGGGGTTGAACTCGAGTTTCCGTGGGTGTACGTTTAAAGCTACTGAGCCTAACATCCCTTGCGTGTACTTTTGTTTATATGACTAGTCATAACAACAGAAAATGGGCTTACTTTGTGGACCGTCACATTTTATGGAATCGGGAATCCCCCGTCACCGAAAGGTGTCGTTTTTGGGTATTGAGTTTTATTATCCAAGTTTTCGGTGACATTTTGTATTATTGGGTTTTACCCTTGATTTATGGGTTGAGTATTATGCCCCACCCGTGTTTTGGGTGTCTTGGGATATAAAGTTTAACCGTATCCTCATAAATGGAGAGTTCAATTTATATTTTCGTTTTGAGTGAGTTCTAGGTTAAAGCTAATTTATGAATGAGTGGTTTACATTGATATCATCATCTTTGTAGTAGTTTGGTTTGGAAAGTGTCCAAATTGGTGTTCTTTGTCTAAAATGCATATTATTGGAAAACGAGTCGTTTGCATATTCAAAGCATACCTTTTGAAAGATTATGACTTAAACTGCGTTATCTATTTTCACAGACATCTATGTTCATTCATGTTAAAACTCTTGAGCTCACTAGGCGTTAAGGCTAATCTTTTTATTTGTCGGCATGTGCATCAGGTTCCTGTCGGGGGTTCGGTTCTAGCAGTGATATGAAGAGTTGAGCCTTAGCTTTATACAAGAGTAAGTAGTTGGTGAAGTCTTCCGCAGGTTGGAGATAGTAACTGTTATTGGGTTTAGTAGCAATCGTCCTTACCATAGTTTGTGTGTATAGAATGAAATTGTGTATTGAGGTTAATTCTTAAATTGTGATTGTAGACGAATCAATTATTGATGTATTTAGAAAATTTGAAATTAAGTTGCTATTTCCAGAATTGAGGGTGTTACACTCATATTCAGTTAAACTCTACAAGTTATGTTATTCAATAAATCCAATGGTGGAATTCAATTTTAATTCATTGTATGATTCCTTTTTGGAACCTTAATTCCACCCTAAAGAATCGCCTGTTCATTAGTTTGTCAAACCACCATGACCACGTCTAAAGCTAAAAACACACGCACAGACACACATATATATCATCTGGATTGTGGTGACATATGTTGTCTGGTTTCCAATATTGGATGGTAATTGGTGGATGTAAATGGATGGGTGGTGAATGATAGTGACATATTGTAAAATTAGGTGAAATTGATGGAATGATCAACCTCCATCCATTAAAATGACCATTTTTTCATTTTCAATGATGGCAATTTTGTCATTTTATTAAATTACAAAAAAATCATACCGAACCTGCCATGGCCACCTCTAAAGCTAAAAACACACTACAGATTAGAATTGAACCAGAGAACAGTGACGAACAGGAACAAATTAGAATTGCAAGGGCACTTTTGAACTACAGCTTGAAGATAAAAATTGGAACAACAAACTACAGTGACCTCCCAATACCTTTTTAGAAGTAGTGTTGGTCCATTTTGCACACATTGATGAGCATGCATCTTGTTGGAATATTATGATAATCTCTAGGAAAGTATTTAACTGAAATATTGAAGTTACTTTGAATTTTGTTTCATTATTTCATCAAACAACTCCAATACAAAATAATGAAACCAAACATCATTTCACTCAAAAAATGTTTTCTTGACAATCAAATCATAAGACAACAATACCTTTTGATGAACTAAACATTTTCCAGTAACGAACCTGGCATGACCTTCCTGGGATTTGTGATAATTTGAACCGATGTCGACCCCTCTTTCTCTTTGACAGAGGGTTTCATTTCAATGGGTGTTACTGGCTCGACGTCTATTAATACAGGGTCATCGGCTGTGGTTTTGCTGTGTTTTTGACTTTGAGAACGAATTCTTCATCCTAATCTTGTCGGTTGGTCTTCGAATTGATACACCGATGAATCGATTTCAAATAACTGATGAACCATAGGCGCATATCAAACAACGAAAAAAACGATGAAACACTCACCTCTAACTCGCTGATTACCGGCACCTAGGGTTGTAAACGAACCGAACGTTCAGCGAACCGTTCGTGAACCGTTCGGCGGGAAGTTCGTTTATTTAATAAATGAACGAACATGAATTTTTTTTGTTCGTTTAGTTAAACGAACAAACATGAACAACGGCCTTGTTCGTTCGTTTATGTTCGTGAACGTTCGTTCGTTTACGTTCGTTTATGTTTGTTTACGTTCGTTCGTTTATGTTCGTTTATATATTAAATTTAATTTAATATATAATCTTTTATTTATTTAGTTTGAATTCAAATAATACTTGTTTAATTTTTAAGTTTTTAGAACTTAGAATTTATTTAGATTTAAATTTTATCATATTTTGTCTTATTTGAAATTTTACCTTTTTACTTTTAATTTATCAGTCTTTCACTTTCACCTTCCCTCTTCATTTTCACTTTCCCCCAAAAGCCAAAACCCTAAATCAAATGCAAGCCTCCAGATGAAATCGTATGCAAATCTTGAAGGGTTGAAGGTTGTGATTGTGAACGTGAACCCTAAATCTCTTCCTTTCTTCGCTCGTGTTCTCCACAACAGGTACGGTTCCTTTCTTCCCTGGTTCAATCTGCTCGTTTTCTATTTCGTATGGAAATCGTTTTCTTTGCTCGTGTTCTCCATAGTAGTTTTATGTTCGATCTGCTCGTTTTCTATTTGGTGCCACACGTTCGTTTATTTTCGTTTAGGTCTGTTCGTTTATGTTCGTTCGTTTAGGGTGCGTTTGGTACGTAGACAGGATAGGACAGGACAGAACAGGACAGGTGTCCAGCGTTTGGTACGACATGATATGACAGGACAGAACAAGACAGGATTGGTTAAAATGACCAGTTTACCCCTGATTAGCTGTTTAGCGTTTTTTTATGAAATAATAAATATATGTGAATATTAACAAATAATATTTAAAAATACAAAACCATCTAATATAAATATTAATAAAAAAGCTCACATTCATAATCAAACCATCTTACTTAAACGTTTGAAATGTTCAAATGTTTAACAATTAGATAACAAAAAGACATAAATGCAAAAGCTCAAATGTTTAGCACTAACACAAATACTTCAAATGTTCAAATCACATGCCTAATTTTTCAAGTACGGCCATTCCAAAGTCGGAGTTGAATCGGGTTATCCGCAAAGTACATACCAATCGCAACACATTGGCGATGATCAAAACCCATTTTCTTCAACTCGGCCGGCATAGTCTCCAAACCCGGAGTACCAACAACCGATACCAACTTACCCATTTCCTCGGTCACCGAGTTTAAACCCTTTTCAATCATCTTGAATACATTATCAGCAGGACTAACTTTTCTCTTTCTCTTTTTTGATGACGCTTCTCCTTCTTGTGGAATAGAGGATGCGGACGCGGCATTGGAAGGAGTAGACAATGGCACCTCATAATCTTCGGGCTCGACTTCACTTTCAAGATTGATATTTTCCATTGCATCTGCGGCAGATTCCGCCAACGATCCCGTAGCTCGATCTTTTCCAAATATAGTCTTCAAACGCTCGTATTGGGGAAACGGTTTGTTGGCAATATAGTTTTTGCTTGGATGTTTCTATTAAAAAAAATGCATAAACATATATGAAAGTAAAGAACCAAATAATTATATAAAAAATAGAAACATTACCTTTAAGTATTCCTCCAATACTTGAGCATCCACCGTTACGCATTGATGCGCATCATTCCAACCGAAGCCACTTGTATTTAACATGTCATACGCGGCTGAATATTTATCCTTGAGCCGCTTCATTTTGTTTTGGACATGTTTTGATGTAATGTTAAGGCCCGGGATTTTTTCACGCATTTTTAATACAATCTGCTCGTATGTACCGGTCCGGAAACAACCATTATCACTCCTACCACCGGCAGCAACAATCTCTTGTAGGATGCTAATCAAGACATCCTCTTCTACCATGCTCCAATTGCGTCTATCCGCCATCTTTCAACATATTGATAACAACAATTTTAAAATTAAACAATACATATCGATAACAACAATTTTAAAATTAAACAATACATAATGTCTCAAAATTAAAAAAATATACAACAACGTTTTAAAATTAAACAATACATAATGTCTCAAAATTAAAAAATACACAATAAAAACGTTTTAAAGAATGCAACAATACATTCTACTAAGTATTCATATTATGAATGTTCAAACAAAAAATGAAATGTTTTTCACCCCTGTTTTTTTCCTCAAAAAGCTATGAAGTGCATATTCATTTGAAGTTGAAAATTAACTCAATTGAGCTCAATAGTTAATATTTCGTCTTTGGTTTTACTTGTATGATGTTCTTGTCTAAAAATTAGTAGAAGCATAGAAACTTACACCATTAGACTATTGTTGAGTTTGTTGCATACTTAGGACTTGCTAAACTATTCAGTCCCTATAATCAATTGTATGACTTGTTTGATATGTTACTGATATATATTTCCAGCCCCATAAATCTGCATTTCAAGTGCGTAAGATTGAATTGAATTATGTGTTTCGTGCTCATATTAATATAAAGAAAGAAGATCAGGACAATCTTCAGATGGAGAAAAACTAGTTTGCCTTGTGCTCTTAACAGATGGTTTAACAACAGCAAAAAAAAAAAAAGATTAGAAATCGAACAACAAATTGAACCTGAAATCGAATAGCAAATGTAGTTATCGACTGAAATCGAACCTGAAATCGACCGAAATCGATCAGAAATCGAACCTGCAATCGAACCTGAAATCGATTAGAAATCGAACATCAAATGTAGTTAGTTGAGCGATGAGCAAATGGAACCCTTCAATCGATTGACGAACCCTTCGATTGACAAACAGAAGAGATGAAGCTAGTTGAGCGATGAGTACCTGAGATTCGATCGAACAGTGGAGATGGAACCCTTCGTTCGATCGAGGAGATGAAATCGATCGAGGAGCATATGAGATGCAGATGAAGCGGATGAGAAAAGGAGGCGTGAATAATTAGGTTTTATTTGGTAAAAAATAGGCTTGTACCATTTAGTTCTAGGGGGGGAGAGGGAACAAGCGTGTTCCACTTTTGTTCTAGTTAGTTCCGGTGTGTTCCACATTAGGACATGCCAAACGTGGGACAAGTCTGTCCTGTCCTGTCCCACCCTGTTCTGCGTACCAAACGCACCCTTACGTTCGTTTAACATGTTAACGAACGAACATAAACGAACACAAACACACCTGATTTCTAAACGAACGAACACGAACACAAATATTTTCGTTCGCTTACCGTTCGTGTTCGTTCGTTTGTTCGGTTAAGTTAAACGAACGAACATGAACAAGCCTCCGTTCGTGTTCGTTCGGTTCGTTTACAGCCCTACCAACACCTCTGTCGACGAAGTCTACCATTGAAGAATCGTATTTGACCTAATCCCAATTTTGCATCCAATTTCAGCGATCACTCAGGGAAGAAAAGAAAAAGAGCGATTCTTGGTGGATACGGAAATCGGTTTCCGATTTCATTGATTTTGAAATATCATTTTTTTTATTCTCCCAAATTTACCCCTACTTGTTATTTGTTTCATTGGATAGTGCCCTTCTTCCTTTTAATAATTACATTTATGTCACCGTTTTTTTCTTATCCATTGATTACAAATTGAACGACTGAGATCTGGTTGCATTGGTTGCAAGGGAACAATAGGGTGCATAATAACACACCTCTACATATATATATATATATATATATACATATATATGAGGTGGGTTCATATATATATATATATATATATATATATGAGGTGGGTTCATACGAGAACAATATCTATTTAAGAAAACATGATAGCGGCTGAGTACATACAAAATCGTATATGATTCACATACACAATCAGATATGATTCACGTGAATTTGCCGCGACTTAAGTCGTGGGCAAAGTTGATCGCACCCATTTTGTTGGCCGTTAATGCCAAATCATATATGATTTTGCACATGATTTGTTGTTTTCTTAAATAGTTATTGTTCTCGTTTGAACCTTCCTCATATATACATACATACATATATATATATATATATGACAGTAATTAAATGAGAACCACAAAAAGGTTGAGAACCGTGAGGACTAATCTAAGCCCTAATTTGGTCTTAATTGATAGTTGTTTCTATTTAGAAAAAAAGGCATAATAGTCATTATGTCAACAAAGATTCAACAAATAAAACACATATGAATTTAAACACAATTTTCATCTATAATATATTTCATCTCATGAAATCAAACACAATTTACGTTATATGATATTTCACCTCATGAAATCAAACACAATTTTCGTATATGTGTTATTTTACTCTATGAAATCAAACACAATTTTGAGAAACAAAAAACCCCAAATCGGTTGGATGTTTTCAAAGTAACCCTTTTTCAATATCATTGATTTTGTTTGAATGTTTGGAAGCGGGTGGGAGCAAGAAGAGGATGAGGACACGAAGAATCTTCTCAACATCCAACACACACCAAATCCACCATTTAAATTGGCTTAAAATATTATCCAATGTTTCGGAACCTATTGGAATATCTTCTAAATCGCCCCCGTTACCTTCAGTTGAAACACCAAAATCCTTCCTCAATGTCTAAAAACACCACCGTCTTCATCCGTACAGGAAAAATCTTTGGCGTCGCCACCGCCAAATCCGACCTCTTCAACTGCGATGGTGAATGGAAGAGGGAACACCGAAAAAACACCATTATGTTGTTGAAGTAAGAAGAAGAATGGTATCGGGGCATCATTACCGCAAAACGTCGTGTTCAACCCAGTTGTTGTGTATAGATAAAAACGACAACCGCGATGTCTATGGTTGGAGTTATCATGAATCGAAAGAAGACCGACCCACATCTCAAATCTGGAACCATCTCGATGATGGTGAAGGGTTTTGGGACCATAGTTTATGAGAGAAGAAGAAGAAGACAAGGTTGCCAATGATAACCTCCATGGTTGATGGGTTTCTTATGATCGATGTTTTTTATTGTTTTTTCCTTTTCTTCAACAAACCTTCATGGTCGTTTAGGGTTAGGGACCATATGTAGGAGGCCGCTGGGAAATCGTGGGAGGTAGCAAGCAGTTTGTCGGAAAGGAGGCTACTGGCAAATCATGGGGGTAAGGAGGAATTCACTGGCAACAGGGTTTGATTTTTGTTGTTGACTATGGATCGGATGTCAAATGTCGTAAATACCCCTTTCATGTTACTATTTCTTCAATAATTAGTTTCAGATTTCAAGAATATCACAAAAATGCCATTATGTTCCATAGCCTTTGATTAAATCCCTTGGATGATTGAGATTGGTCCTCACGGTCCTCAACCTCTTTTTGATACTCACATGATTTAACCCCTATATATATGTGCATAATGATTTGCTAACCAATTAACTTGTACCAACTTTATAAACATGGGTATTTTCGTCTTTTTCATATTGATACCATATTCCTTGATTATCTCATTTACTTAATTATCACATTTCATAATTATCACCTTCACTTACTGTTTTGAAACATAAATTGGGCTCCAATTTCCTTCTAAAATTCAAAATTTTCAACTTTGAATTTACTTTTTCTGCGAATAATTCATACCTAGATCATAAAACTAAATCTTGTGATGATAAGAACATGATGAACTTTAAACAAAAGTCATTGTTTCACATATCAACATTGTTTAAAGTTCCTTGATTATCTCATTCACTTTCTGGTTTCACCTATGAACATTCATAAAATTTTTGGAACAACCAAAGTTCATACACGAAACAAAATTTTGAACAAAACATTGTTTCACCTATAAACTTTGTTTAAACTACAACCTTTAATTATCTAATTCAGTTTCTAATTTACCTATGAACTTTGGTAAAAGTTCTAAGAACCATCAAAGTTCGTACACGAAAAGAAAATAATTTAATCCAAAAAATAACAGAATTTAAGGGATAAATGGAATTAAAGCCAAATTTAAGGAGTAAAAAAAGAAATTTATTTCCAAATATAATAAAATTTATCTTCCAAAAATAAAACATAATTTGTTCCAAAATTCCCTTCACTCACTTTCATTTATTATTTCTTTGTTTTTTCATCAATTTATAGCCTCCAATTGAACCATGACCATTGATAAAAGGCTATGGTGTGTAGCTCAGTTGGCAATGGGGTGGGGAGACTTGCCCAATAACCAACAGGTCCTGGGTTCGAGCCCAACCCCCCCCCCCCCCCCGCGGCTAGCCACAACCACTGAGTTAGCCTCAAAATGCCCCCTCATACGGATGCCCGAGTAGGTAGGGTCAGGTATGAGGCCAACCAGGGTTGCCGGTATCAACCTTTTTTGCCCAATGACCATTGATAAAAAAAAATGAATGGCTGGGATGAAATTGTAAGAATAATATTAATTAATTGGTTAGCAAATAATTATACCTCTCTCTCTCTCTCTCTATATATATATATATATATATATATACGGAAAGGTTCAAATTAGAAGTGGTAAGTGTGTGAGAAGTAGATAAGTGATTTTGGATCGAATGATCAAATTATTCGGTGCTTCACATTCAAAGCCAAAAATCTTGACCATTTTTTTTAAAGGAAGGGTAATATGGTAAAACGGCGACGATAATTAAGATCGATCCATTAAACATTGATTAGTTCATCGTCAACGATAACAACGGAAGTATGGTCGACAATATACGATCTCGATCCCGTTAATGATTTTATCATCAATTTCTCTCGATTCTTTCACGACCAGGTATCGCAATTCTAGGTTATCAAAATTACCAAATTTCTTAACCTGTGAATCAATTAAATAGTTCATATGTGAATGACTTAAAATAGCTCATATGTAAATCATTTGGATTCATATATATTCAGTTAATTAGTTTATATGTGAATTATAAAGGTTCACATACAATTCATATGTAAATCACACAATTCACATATGCACTTGCGTAGCTATTACCACGCGACCGAATTATCCGGTGATTCACAGTTAAAGCTGCAGATCTTGACCAATCTTTTTTAGATGAAGAGCTAGGATCACTTCTCTACTTCTCACACATAGCATTTCTCAAATGAACATATGTCTATATATATATATATATAGAGGGAGGATCAAACAAAAACAATAACTATTTAAAAGTACACGAGAACTAACAAAATCATTAGTGGTTTTACATTAACGCGCAAAAAAGCCACGCGGACATGAAGCAGCAACCAAAGTCTCTTTTTCGTGTGTTAATGTAAAATCACTAATGATTTTGTTAGTTCTCGTGTTCTTTTAAATAAGTATTGTTCTCGATTGAACCCGACTCTATGTATATATATATATATATATGTATATATATATATATATATATAATGAGAATATTGGTGAAGATTGGTCAAGAATTACGGCTTTGACTGGTCAAAATTTGCGGCTATTGGAGAAATAGAGGGGTAGTTTCGTAACTTTTACAAATAGGCGGCAAAGTGTGATTCACATATGAACTATCTGTGCATTTATGAACTCTTGTGATTAAAATATGAACTATTTAACTGATTCACATATGAACCCGTGTGATTAGTTAAATAGTTCATGTGTGAATTACACGGGTTCATATGTGAATCATAACTAATCACATGGGTTCATATGTGAATCAGTTAAATAGTTAATATGTGAATCATAAGAGTTTATATGTGAATCAGTTAAATATTTTATATGTGAATCACATGTACACATGTTCACATATGAACCCGTTTGCCACCTATTTGTAAAACTTACGAGACTATCCCTCTATCTTTCGCATACCATGACCGAATTATCTTGTGCTTCACAGTCAAAGCAGCAAATGTTGACCAGATGAAGGGCTATGATCAATTCTCTACTTCTCACACACTAAGCACTTCTCATTTGAACCTATGGTTATTTAGGGACAGGTTCAAACGAGAAGCTAAACATTTTGCGAGAAGGCTAGAAGTGTGATATCATATATAATTGTTAGGACAAAAAATATCCTAAGTTTAGAAAGTTTTGTAAAGGGCTTTCATATTGTAATTGGGGCTTATGTTGTAGTTTGGGCTTGTGCTTAATTGTGTAACAAGTGAGATAAGGAAGAGTATGAATAGATCTTGTGTTAGTGTTTGTAGTAAACGATTTCATTCACAATGTAATCATAGAAGGAGAGCATGTGTTTCTAGAGAGAGAAACATTTTCTCTCTCTAGGTAGTCTGTATTAGTGTACTATGAATAAAATACACAAATTTCTCCCAATCTCATCATGTTATTATCAATTTATTATTGAATTATTGAATCTGGGATCTATCAATTAGTATTAGAGCCAAAATCGAAGAAATCATTCATCGATACGATCAATTTCGCAACAATTCAAGATCTACAGGTCGTTATTGATGAAAGAGTGTAGTTGTTCGATCTATTTTCGAGTTCTTGAGGCTAAATTGTGTTTTTATTGCACAAATCGATTCTATATTCCTTTCTAAATCTATTGGAATCGATTACAAGTTTTAATTTCAACAAATTGGGAGAAATTCGATCAGATTTGAAGATTTTTCATGTTCGATTGTGTTCTTCGAATTAATGAAAATTGGTGCAAATTGACATGTTTTGATCCGATTTGATTGCAAAGGATTGATTGTTTTGTGTTTCTGAACATCATACGATCATCAATTTGTCATAATTTGATCAATTTGGTTGATTATGTGATTTTTGGATCGAGAACTATGTTTCCAGGTTTTGTGAAGTTACTGTGTTTGAGGCCTTGTAAATCAGATTTGATTTGGTTTTGAGTGTATACCGGATTTTGTTTGGAGTTCATACCAGATTTTATAAATGAGAGAGTGTAAACCGATTTTGAAACCTTGTCTACCGGATTTCTTACCTTGGTAACTGGTTTTTGAGAGTGTAAACCGGATTGGGAGCATACATACCGGATTTTAGACATTGGGAGCATACATACCGAATTTTGGCCCTTCCATACCGGATTTCTTACCTTGGATCCGGATTTTAATGTGATTCCCTTGCTAACCAGATATTAAGCCCACATAAACCGGTTTTGAAGATCTTCCATATCGGGTTTGAGACTTGGTTACCAGATTTTGATTGTAAATTCCTTGGTTATCGGATTTTAATGTGTATACCTTGGTAACCATATTTTGAAGCTTACACATACCAAATTTTGATTCCTCATATACCGGATTTTGCCTTGCAATAATTGAGAACCGGGTTTTGATCCAAATAGTGTGTAATCCGGACTTTGGTTTAATTGTTTGACCGTGTGAACCCGGAAACAGAGCTTCAAGTAATATTTTTGTAACTGTTCCGGGATTTTATTGTTCGGGATTTCTCAACAATTGCTTATCCGTGTGATCCGGTTTTTGTTTCGACAATTCGTTCACAAGATTTTTGCTTAACACATATGTGGCATCATTCCAACATTCAGTCTGTCACATATTTCTAAGCAACTGAACCACATTCACAGAGCTCTTGTTTGTTAGATTTTCAAATATTGGGTGTTTCGATTCAGTCTTTGATTGGGTCGGATTACACGTTTGAGTATCTGCAATCATTATTTTGGAGTTTTCTTGATGATGCTAAACCTTTTAGTGCTCTTAATCATTCTTCTGACCTGATCAATCAGAATTGTGAGTGCTTGCAAGTGCTCTGGTTGTGATCCAGACTTTCGAGTGCTTCTAATCATTTAGTTGATTTTTAAAGATTGGAGTTCTGGGTTTCTTTATTCGGTGTTCTAGAAAGTGTTTTGGAGATGAGCACATTTCTTTGCTTGCTGAGCAATATTGTGTTGATTGATTTTTCTAACCCTTGCCAAGTAGTGTTTGCTACAAGATGCTTCCTCCTACAAGCTAATCAGAACAAGTTCTTAAAGTGAACTCCTATACAACTCGCGGTTCAAAGACAGATTCAATGTTATAAACTGAAGATGCACTGTGGTTGTCACACAAACTAGCACATTTCTTTCTTGTGGGCATAACGAATATGTTGAGTTTCTAGAGAAAAAATTGTCTTTAGTGCACTCAGTCAAGGTTATTGCACATTAGTTTTGGTTTTAAAGTTGAAACTTTGAAGGATAAAAACTTCATTCAAGGGGGAGTTTGAGCTGTCTTGAAGATGTGCATCACTAAATATTTTCAAAGAATCAAGGGGGAGAAGAGTTGGAGCTTAAAAGATGATGATTCCTTTTCAAAACTTTAGGGGAAGAATGTTAGGACATAAAATGTCCTTAGTTTAGAAAGTTTTGTAAAGGGATTTCATATTGTAATTAGGCCTTATGTTGTAGTTTGGGCTTAATTGTGTAACAAGTGAGATTAGGGAGAGTATAAATAGATCTCGTGTTAGTGTTTGTAGTAAACGAGTTCATTCGCAATGTAATCATAGAAGGAGAGTGTGTGTTTCCAAAGAGAGAAACATTTTTCCTCTCTAGGTAGTCTGTATTAGTTTACTATAAATAAAATACACATATTTCTCCCAATCTCATATTGTTACTATCAATCTATTATTGAATTGTTGAATCTGGGATCTATCAATAATATACAAGCTTAATCATATATGATTTAACACACGTTACATTGATAATATATAGACACTTAATCATATATGATTTAGACACACCCTAAGGGTGTGTAATCATATATGATATTGAGACTTATTGCCTTCTCGCATGATCCTCCCTCCTCCCCCCCTCTCTCCCTCCCTAACTCTCTCTCTCTCTCTCTCTCTCTCTCTCACCCCTTCACCTTTTTCGTATATAACAAGATTTGAGATGGGATTTTTTGAAAATATATTTTCGACAGGATTCAAACAACGAATCTGGACCAAGATTTAAGATGGGTTTTTGTTACAAGAAATAAACATTTGTTACATGTTTGTTACATTTTTGTTTTGCTTTGAATGGTATCATCACATTTATATGAGTCTTAAAGAATGGATTCTTGAAGATTTAATTGAGTGGTCAAGTAAGGGCTCTTAATCTCTTTCAACTTGTTGATGCATATATTTGGTAGTAGGGTAAGGGTTGAAAATCAAACCCCATGATTTATCATCACAAACAATATATGTGGCCACATGGAATGCCTTTCAAATGAAAATGTTTGAGCTTCTTAATCAGTGAGGTGCAATAAATACATTATAATAACGGCATGTCACCTACTAGTACTTGTGTCACATCCTAAGTATTAAATCATTTTTAATAGATTCTCAAAAATATTTTTTTTCCAAGATTTTAGAGATTTTATGTTACTTTTTTAGTATAAAAGATCTTCTAAACTTTGAGAGTAGATAAAAATCCTCAAATTTAGAGAGGTCTCTAAAGTTAAATGCTTAAGAAAGCGATTTTTTTTTAATTGTTTCCATTAATGGGGGTTTAGTGTATTATATTTTATAAAAGAAATGTAAATGTTCATTAAGATGATAAATTAATAGAATACTTTAATTATTTAGTTAATGTTGAAATCTCAAAATAGAGAAACTGTACGATGTTATGCGCAAGTTTTTTAGAGATTAAAATATTGTTTTTTCTATTTTAAAGAAGTTATATAATTTTTAACATAATCAACTAAAATGCATCCACATCCATAGAAATAAATATGTAACAAGGATATGTATATATAACCATGACTCTGGTCTTTCCTATTTATTTTCAAAACCATATGCGTTGATGATGAATAGTTTCCATCCTTTACCATCACAATGTTAAAATAACAAAAGACGGAATCAATTAAAACATATTAACCCCATTATATAAGTGTGTGTGTGTATGTATATACACACACTCACCATGACTCAGTTCTTCCTGGTCTATTTTCACAACCATATGCATTGATGATGAATACTTTTCAAAGATAATGATAGAAAAAGACATTCAAATCTAGGTCCAGATTGTCGAGAACAAACATGACGTATGGTGATTATGGAAAGGATTGAGACATACCAAGGTGTGCCAAAGGGTATACTAACGTGAGATTTTGAACAGGACCCTAAAAAATTTAGGAAGTTTGGGGCTCAATTATATATATTTGTAGCTTGTACTAAATTATGTATCATTTCATTTTAACCTATGTTTTAGCTCAATTAGCTCAATCCATTCGGCCTTGTCCATATTATTTGAGCTCATTTGGACAATTGTAATGTTTTAGCAATTAAGTCCAATGCCTCAACCCCCTTCCCTCTTCTACGAGATTTGCCAATTTCTGATTACGATTGAAATCTGCAATCCTTCTCCGGTCTCTAATTTGAAGATTGAACTCTCATAGTTGGCTACTATATATATACCGTAATTTTATAATTGAAACACCAAACACGCACGTCCCTGTTTAATAATCCTCCTTTTTCTTTTTCTATGTCTCTCTCTTTTTTGTTCGATGAACAACCTATAATTTTCTTGACTTCGTTCATCGTGATACTGATCGTCATTGTTTAGAGCCTTATAATTAATTAAATTCCGCCGGAAAATTTAATTAATTAATTTTAATTTTTTTAATATTTAAAAAAAATTAAAGTTCATCGGAAATACGCTGGAAAATAAAAGATTTAAAAAACTTTCCGACGGATTTTTGGCGGAAGTCAACGCCGTTTGACTTTATTAATGTTTGTCGGAAATCCAAATTTCCGCCGGTTTTGCCTGTTTGTTTAGTAGTGTGGATTATATATAAATAATTAGCATTCTATTGAAAAACACAATCAAATACAGGATAAGCGTTAAACCCAATAACACAACATATTCTCTTTCCAAGTCTCTGACCAATCAACCATATTAAAGAGTTGTACAAATCCTTTAAATAGGACGCTTTATTTTTTGTTCTATAAATTAAGTATTATAAAACCGTCTATTAGAACATTTACAAATTGGTGACATCCTATAAATTCAATTTGTTGTAGTTTAATGAACATATTCAGATACAACGTAAGCAACGACATATTCTCTTTCCAAATTCTTGAACAATCAACCTTGGATTAATATATCAATTGATTCAAAATTTAAAATCACACCAAAACCATAAAAATAAAATTGAGAGGAATGGAGAATAAGACAAGAAGAAGAAAAACAGGGTTGAGGGTTGAAGGTATTGGCTCTCATCATGGGTACGTATATAACTAGTTTTCTTTTCCTACAACCCTTTTTTATAGAGATATAATAAATAATTATGGTTTTTTATGATAACGAGGTTAAGTTTGTATAAAGTAAAATTTATATATAAACCTCATTTCGAGAATAATGAATAATAATAAGTTAGTATTGATTTTATAAAGAGATCGAATATAATATGTATTTATGTATAGACTTGAGATCATGAAAGAGCATACAATTTTTGTGAGACATATGAGGTTTAATTGAAATTGATGGATGCATTGATAATTTGATATTGTCAAACCTTCATAAAAAACATCGACTCTTCACAACAAAAGACACCAAATCTTTATAGCAAAAATTTGACCTTCATGTGAAAAATACCAAACTACCACATGATAAACATGATGAATATTTAAACATACCAAACCTTCACAGGAAGAACATATGATCGTAACTTTCACATTCGTATGTATGTATGTCCGTATGTATGTATGTATGTATGTGTACACATAAACACAAATATTTATGAAACATTAAATACATATCACTATGTCTTAAGAGAAGAGTTTTGGTTTTTTGAGAGGTTTTTTTTTACCGAAAGCATGTATTACATAGGTGAAGTAACAAAAGATGCGTAAACTTAATTTATGCCTAATAAAGGAGTTCAATATTTTGGTTTCAAAATGCTTAATTCAAATGCACTTTAAGTAATTGATTTTTCACTTTAAGTAATTGAATTTTTTTCTTTCTCACCCTCTTGAGTGTAGAATTGTGAATAAAAATTTTAGATCTCTCTGTATCCTATGAAAAGTATAGGAATAACGAATCCATATATAAGTCATTGGTTTTTTCCGAATATGAAAATTTTGCAATGAAACCAGTTATGTACTTAAAAATACTAATGTTGGGGGTTAGATTCGGAATGATCCCGACCTTCATAATTTCGTGTGATAGGTTATTAATATCCCACATGATCTGTCGATCCTCTTCTCCAAACTTCATGTTCTATCTTTTTTTTATATCATGCAAATCATAGGATATATCGTTATAAATCTTTAACAAATATGTACAAACCAACTAACTGACACTGAGTTTTAATTTTATGTTCTTTATGTTCAAATGGAATATTAGGAAGACAACATATGGAAAAACCACAAATAGTAATTCTCCATTCCCTCTCCCCTCTATTTCTTTGTTCTACATGAAAGTAAATCCTAAACGACTTCTATCTCATCTCCCTTCACCTCTTTCTTATATAACAAGATTTGAGATGGGATTTTTTGAAAATATATTTTCGACAAGATTCAAACAACGAATCTGGACCAATATTTAAGATGGAGTTTTGTTTCAAGAAATAAACATTTGTTACATGTTTGTTTTGCTTTGAATGGTATCATCACACTTACATGCGTCTTAAAGAATGCATTCTTGAAGATTTAATTGAGTGGTCAAGTAGGGTATCTTAATCTCTTTCAACTTGTTGATGCATATATTTGGTAGTAGGGTAAGTGTTGAAAATCAAACCCCATTTATCATCACAAACTATATATGTGGCCACATGGAATGCCTTACAAATGAAAATGTTGAGCTTCTTAATGAGTGAGGTGCAATAAATACATTATAATAATGGCACGTCACCTACTAGTATGTGTCACATCCTTTTAAGTATTAAATTGTTTTTAATAGATTCTCAAACATAATTTTTTTTGAAGATTTTTTACTATAAAAAATTTTCTAAACTTTTTCTAAAACTGAGAAAGTGGATTGAGAGTTGATAAAAATCCTCAAATTCAAAATGGTCTCTAAAGTTAAATGCTTAAGAAAGAGAATATTTCTTAATTGTTTCCACAATGATAAGTTAATAGAATATTTTAATTATTTAATTAATGTTGAAATCTTAAAATAGAGAAACTGTTATGTCATAAGTTTTTTAGAGATTAAAATATTGTTTTTTCTATTTTAAAAAAATTATATAATTTTTAACACAATCAACTAATACATGCACATCCATATAAACAAGTCTGTAATAAGGATATGTATATATAAACATGACTCTGTTTTTTCCTATTTATTTTCACAACCATATGCGTTGATGATGAATAGTTTCCATCCTTTACCATGACAATGTTAAAATAACAAAAGACGGATTCAATTAAAACATATTAACCCCAAACCTCATTATATGAGTGTGTATGTATTCGCTATTAATAATAGTTATGTAGCCATACAATATAGTGGAATATAAAATATTTTACTCACATTTCAACATACACTAAAGAGAATAAGAAAGGGAAAAACAATCAATTACTAAGTAAATTGAATTTGACTGAGGCATCTTAAGACCAAATTATTGGACTCCTTTTAATAGGTATAAAGTTTACGCCGTTTTTTTGTTGCTCCACATATGTGGTACAAGCTTTCAGAAAAAAAACTCTCAAAAATCCAAAACTTTTAAGGCATCAGTGATTTATACTTAATGTTTCATAAATGGTTGTATTTATGTGTACATATACATACATATATACATAAATACGTGAAAGTTCGGTATATGCTTCCTGTGAAGGTTTGGTCTTTTTTTTCTATGAGTATTCGTTATGTTTATCAAGAGTTTGTTTCGGTGAATGTTCATTTTTGCGGTGAATATTTGGTATTTTTGTTGTTGTGAAGATTTAGCATTTTGTTGTTGTGAAGATTTAGGAGGCGATTGGTTTACAGAATGGAATTTGATGAAATTGGAATTCATCGAAGGAATTTGATTTTGAAGGAATTGAAATGAAATTTAATGGAACTTGTAACACCCGTAAATTCATAAGGTAAGTACTTTGTCTCCCTTAATGCATAATTGTGCTTATGTGAGAATATGTGTCTTTGTGTGCATTTTATGATCATTAATTATGTTATAATGTCATATATTGATCTACCATCTTTAAACGTACAAACCTTGTGCTCGTAATCGTTTTCGGTAGAGTTTTCGGACTGTTTTGGGGTTGGCGCGATTGTGCCTGGCGATTGTGCCATTGGCACTATCGCTGGAGGCACTATCGCCAGGAATGTACCGTAGGTTGGGGGAGGCCAGCGATTGTGCCACGAGATTGTGCCTCGACACTATCGCCGAATTGGTACCGCGGGTGCCTAGTTCCTCGCGATTGTGACTCGCAATAGTGCCCTTGGCACTATCGCTGGGCACTGTCGCCGACGGGGGAATTCCATTTAAATGAGTTCCAGCCGATTTTAATTCATTTGCAACACATTCCATTTCTCTCTTTGGCGATTTTGGCTCCAAGAAAACTGGTCCATCCCTTCCCAAACCCTAATCCACATTTATACCAAACCCTCTTGGTGGTTGGGGTCATTGATTACTTGCATTAAATCACCTCAAGGAAGATTTCTAGGGTTTCTTCAAGGCAACTTCTCACCTTCAAGTCTCATCTTCTCCAACTTCTAGGGTTTGCATCTTTTCTAGGTTTTGGTCCAGAAACCTAGATTGTGAGTTTACTAATCTTTGTTAAAACTAGATACACATCATTATCTTCTACTTGTTAATATTAATGCATTTCTCAAATGTTCATGTTTATGGTTCAAGTATTTGGGGTTTTTCCCATGGATTTATGTATATGAAAGTGACCATGGTTTATATGTGTAAATCTTGGTATGTTGATGATTCCTACTTGGAATGCCTTTTGGCGACCTTACATTCTCGTGATGGAAATTGCATATTTAGGATGGTAATGTTGTGTTCATGATTGATATCCGAATATGTTGGGTTGTAACACATCTTGAGACCTCCTATTTGCATAATGTGGACGAACCAAGTCAGTGATTCACTATAAGGATGTAGGTGGGTAACATTTGGGGAATTTCCTAAGTGGTATAGTCCCTTATGTGCCTAGACCTCCGTCGTCGGGGAATTTCCTAAGCGGTAGTCCTCGATGCGTGTCGAGCCTTTGGGTTGCCTTGGTTATTCGGCTTCAAGGTGCATCGTCTCTTTGGGTGAACCTGATTGGAGATATGGGTCTCTCCCGTTGACTCCACATCTACGTGATTAATTGGTTAACTGTTGATAAGAACTGTAACTGTTTCTGGCATGCTTTTACTTGTTCAACTCACTAAGCTCTTTGGCCTAACATTTGTTTGGTGTCGATGTGTATCTCAGGTGTTAGCGGCGCTGCTCCTAGGCAAGTTTAGATGCTTTGGACGAGAGCTTGGGGTTTTTGGCACTTGAACTTTTGTTGGAAGAATTGGGTTTATAGATGACACCCCTTTTGTAATCTCTTTTCTAGATTTAGAAATTAGATTAGTTGGTTGTTATTTATTTACCCGTTAAATTACAAATTGTGATTAAACCGGTTATTTGTATATTTCCCCATTTTTGGGAGGCCCTTGCTATGACAATTTTTATACCACTTCTCCTCTTTTGGAAAGTTTTTGTTATCCCTATTTTTAGGGTGTTACAAGTTGGTATGAAAGCTTTAGTTTAAGTGAACTAGGTATTGTGGTAGCATATCTAGACTTAAGCTTTAGACTTTATAACTTCACTGTCCACTTGGGGTAGAAATCCTAGGTGGGGAGAGCGTTAGGATTTACGGAATTACACTAATTGAGAATTGTGATGATGGTGACAAGAATTCTTGCGTATGGTTCGTTCATAATTTCACTTAGCTACTGCTATTATGAATGCATTGTTACGTGAGCATACTTGATTTACTGTTGTTGTGAAAATTGATGAATGTATTAGTACGTACAATGAGTTCAACTCGCTTAGTCTTTTCTCAACCTATTTCTCGTATGTGTGTGGCAGATCGAGATGGTTAATACTCGGAGCAGATTACCGGGTATGCCGGATGGTCATTTGGAAATTGAATCCATTGCCGAACAACCCGGTTTAGGAGGGGCTGTTCGAAGGCCACCACCGAACGAACCTTTGGGAGGGGGACCCGAGTTTATCCCTCGTAGAAACCTTGTGGTGGGCGATGCTGTTTTGGAAGAGGCAACCATGGAGACCCGGTTACGGGATAGTATGATGCAGGCTATGAGTGCTGCCATGGCCCAGCAGCAAGTGCAACAACAATAGTTTTACATGAAACTCTTAGAAGACCGAGATGCCAGTAACCGTCAACCTGAGACTATGGCGGAGAATGCCATAGTCGGGTCGGGTGCTAGGCCGAAAGTGGTGGTAACCGAGGAACCACCGGCGATCGAGGATCGGGTGAGGACTAAGGGATGCTCCTACAAGGATTTTCTGGGGTGCAACCCCAAGGAGTTTGCGGGTTCCGATAACCCGGTTGTGTGCATATACTGGCTCAAGGAAGTGGAGATGGCCTTCGAGTCGAGCGAGTGCGACGTGTCACAGCGGGTGAAGCTTTCTTCTCAACTACTCTGGGGAGAAGCATTGATCTGGTGGAATCTCACCCGGTCCGCCCTCACCCCCGAGGTTCTAAAGTAGTTGACCTAGCCAGTCTTCAAGAAAAAGATAATGGACAAGTATTGCAGAGAGCGTTCGTTGGACAAGCAGGAAGCCGTGTTCCGAAATCTGAGAAAGGGGAATTTGTCTGTAGCCGACTACTCCAAGCTGTTTCTGGAGAAGTTGAACTTGGTGGGATATTTGGTCCCAGATGAGAGATCGAATATTAAGGCCTTTCATCTTGGTCTACCGGCCGATATGCGGACTGACGTGCGCAATGTCGGAGGATCGACTCTTCAAGAAGTCATTAAAGAGGTCTTGCTTGTGGAAGATGATAGGTTGGCTGAGAAGGAAGAAAAAAGTGTTGCGGGTGAGAAGAGAAAATGGGAAGGGCCATCTGGGCCCGTTCGTCAGTCAAAGACTTTTGTTAGTGGGAGAGCTGGCGACTCTCGTAAAAGTGATCAGTGTTGCCCAAAGTGCAGAACCAAACATTCGGGCGCATGTGCTTCCAAAACCTATGCGGGTCCGGTGAGTTGTGCTAGGTGTGGCAAGAAAGGCCATGTGGCCTGGGACTGCACTGTTCGTCCGACGGTGTGTTATGAGTGCCAGGAACCGGGGCATATAAGGAGGAATTGTCCAAAGTTAGCGGGGAACAATCAAGTCAGATCTTTTGGGTCGATGGCTAGGGTCGACCAATCGCCGAGGGTGCCTAGTCGAGCTTTCCGGATGACTACCGAGGAAACGAAGGAGACCGCTGATGTTGTTTCGGGTACGTTCCTATTAAACTCCTTGCCTGCTCGTGTATTGTTTGATTCGGGTGCTACGTGT
The DNA here is from genome assembly GCA_023525745.1 of Arctium lappa. NCBI lineage: Eukaryota > Viridiplantae > Streptophyta > Magnoliopsida > Asterales > Asteraceae > Arctium > Arctium lappa. The sequence continues at coordinate 28,301,756 of CM042050.1, forward strand.
TCTTTTGTATCGGATGTTTTCTGTAAGCAATTTTTCACTCTTATTAGTGTCCTTTTCGATGCACTAGTAGTAGAGATAGCCAACGGTGATAAAGTAATCATCCATTACCATTTTTGTGATTGCACCTTAGAGATCGACGAGAATTCTTTTGGGGTAGATTTGCTACCTATGGTCATAGGTGGGTTCGACGTGGTCATAGGCATGGATTGGTTGTCAAGGCATAAGGCCGACATCTTTTGCACTAAGAAGATGATCCAAGTGCCTTTGACAGAAGGCGACGTGGTCGTCATTTATGGGGAGAAAGGAAAGGGACGTAACCCCATTATCTCCTCTCTCAAGGCGCGTAAGTTTCTAGCGAAGGGTTACCCTTCGTATCTAACTTATATTGTGGACGCGAAGAAGGAAAAGTAGACGGTGGAAGACGTGAGGATCGTGCGGGATTATCCGGATGTCTTTCCGGAAGACCTTCCTGGATTACCACCGGAACGTCAAGTGGAGTTTCAAATTGACCTCACTCCGGGAGCGGCTCCGATAGCTCGAGCTCCCTATCGTTTGGCCCCGACGGAGATGAAGGAGATGATGACGCAACTTCAAAAATTGTTAGAGAAGGGTTTTATTCAACCGAGTTCTTCACCTTGGGGAGCGCCGGTGTTGTTCGTGAAGAAGAAGGACGGATCGATGTGGATGTGTATTGACTACCGTGAGTTGAATAAAGTCACGGTAAAGAACAAGTATCCTTTACCTCGCATCGATGATCTCTTCGATCAACTCCAAGGTACGGGATGTTTCTCGAAGATTGACCTCCGATCCGGTTATCATCAAGTGAGAGTGAAGAATGATGATATTCCGAAGACGACCTTCCGAACGCGTTACGGTCACTATGAGTTCTTGGTGATGCCTTTTGGGTTGACCAATGCGCCGTCCGTATTTATAGACTTGATGAACCGTATGTGTCACCCATTTATGGATAAATCCGTGATCGTCTTTATCGACGATATTTTAATTTATTCTAAGGATGAATCCGAACATGGGAAACACTTGCGGGAAGTCTTGGAAGTCCTAAGGAGGGAGAAGTTGTTCGAAAAATTCTATAAGTGCGAATTTTGGCTCCAAGAAGTTCAATTCTTGGGGCACGTGGTGTCAAAGGATGGTGTTCAGGTGGACCCGGCGAAGATTGAAGCGATGATGAGTTGGGAACCGCCGACGAATTCGTCGGAGATACGGAGTTTCTTGGGCTTAGCGGGCTACTATAGACGCTTCATCCAAGACTTTTCCAAGGTAGCTACACCGCTCACATCCCTCACAAGAAAGAACGTCAAGTTTCTTTGGAACGATGTTCAAGACCAAGTCTTCCAAACGCTCAAGAGTAAATTGTGCGAAGCTCCGATCTTATCCTTACCTGAGGGATCGTGTAACACTCTGAATTTCGTTTGGTCGTTTGTGAAGTTGAATTAAAGGATCAGGGGCTGCCTGCGCTGGTCTACAGGGCGCACGGGTCGTGCACCCTCCTTCAGAATTTCCGCACGGGTCGTGCGCTAAGACAGGGGCCACGACAGTAGGTTTCGCACGGGTCGTGCGTTCCTCCTTCATAAAAAACGTACGGGTCGTGCGTTTTGTCAGGGGCTACATCAAAGTGGGTTTAATGAGTTATTATTTCCCAAAACTCATTCATTCCTCATTTCTTCTTCCTTTCCAAGTTCTCCTTTCTCTCCCTCCTCATTTACTCTTCTAGGGTTTCTCCAACCACCAATCTTCACCATTTATTGCTAGAGTCAAGGATTCCATCCAAGGTTTCGGTTTGGAAGCTTCAACACAACCTCCATTGTCATCTTCTCCAAAAGTCAAGATCTAGGTTTTTGGGTTTTCTTCTAAAACCTACTTGGTGAGTTCCTACTATCATTTTACAAACTTTATATATATCAAAGGTTACATTTTTGAACTCCTATATATCTCTATGGTTTTGGATCTAAGTTTATGACATTTTGACCTAACTTGAGTTTTTGGGATATTTTAGGGTTCCTAATCATTTTCTTGAAATGTAAAGGGTTTGATCTTATTAAGAGTAAAATGGAGATTTACTTGCACATTATTGTGTTCTACTTGAAAGAATGTATATAAACTCATTTTATGATTTTCATTCTTATCAGCAGTTAAACTTGAAAAAGGCATTTTGGTTATAAATGTTTTTGGAAGCTATACGTTTAGCTTTGGTTAGTCACACGTGTTATTGTAACAAGTTTAGACTATTACTAGTGGATCCCTAGGTTTTGAGTCGACTTATATTATTGGGATGTGTTTTCCCCATTTTGTAGCTATGGATGCATTTGATCCTCGGGGGCCTTTATGGTACGGTTATGTGAGACCGGTTACTAGTCATGGATCAAATGTAGTCCTAGTGAACAAGTATGACTTGGTTTCCTCGGGGGCCCTCCCTCACATCTTAGTACGTTCCGAAGTGTTCGTGGCCATGGATTCCAAGTATTTAGCTCACAACTCGGGTCCTGGCCTACTTTTGTGTTCCGTCACCACCCTTGGTAAATCGGGTATCCCCCGTCATCGCGAGATGAACTTTTGGACCGATTGTCCTTTGTTGATAAAGATCTTCTTTTGTAAACTAAAAGTTTTGTAAAGATTTATCTATGTTACGAATGTTTATATCTCTTGAATTCTATAAACTGTATGTTCTCACTAGGCTTTAAGCCTAACACTTTTTCTCAAATGATATGTATAATAGGTTCCCTTAGCGGTGGGGTGCCAAGGTCGTGAGTGACGAGCATGTCTTAGAGTCATTTTTGGAATGACTAGTAGTCAATGTTGGGCATTGTTTAAGTCCCATCTTTTGGTGATTTTGGGTCGACAACCGATGTAATCTAGATAGATGTATTTAGATTAGTTTGTTGTTGATTTCCATATTTATTCTCAGGTTTTTGTAAAGGTTTAGTACTTTACCCTTTTTGGGAGGTTTATACCAAATGCTAAGTCATATTGCCTATATTTCCGAAGTTTTATTTCACCTTGATTTTTAGGGTGTTACAAGTTGGTATCAGAACACTAGTTTAAGTGAACTAGGCATGAAAGTAAGATGTCTAGACTTAGACTGAGTATGTTAAGCATTAATTCGTGAGTTTGGGTAGAACTCCTAAGATGGGTTAGTCTTAGAGTTGACGGAAGTTATGTTCATCAAGCGTTATGACGGTGGTAACGAGATCCCTTATGTGCTATATGTTCATAATCTCACTTAGCTAATGTTATTATGAGGATATTTTAAGTAAGTGTACTTAGTTGCTAATGTCATGACAATTGGTTGATGTAGTAGTACGTTTCTTTTGTGTTTGTTTCGTTAACCTTTCTCTTACCTCTTTCTCGTGCTTGTGTGGCAGCCATTTCTCAATTATGGTGAACACACGAAGCCGTCAGTTAGACGTCGAAGATCTTCGCGATGATAGTTCGCCAGAGCGGAACCCGGTGGTCAGAGTACCGGCAGTTGTTCCTCCCGGTATGCCACCGATATTTACGGGGGAAGTGGAACAGGTGCCTCGGGTAGAGTTGGCATCCACCAACCCAATTGTGCATTTGGCGAACCCTCAAACCGACATGATGGTCAGCATCATGCAGATGGTATCAACAGCTATGGAGAAGCAGCAAGAGGCGTTCATGAAGGTGTTAGAGGATCGCGATGCTTGTCTCAAGAGAAATGAGACGGTCGCGGAGAATGTTGTTGTTCTTGGTTCGGGCGGCGCAGACAATGGGGTTAGAACTGAAGAACACAGGGTGTTTGGCTCTCCAAGAGGTGGAAAGAATTGCTCGTACAAATCCTTTCTGGGATGCGGGCCGTCGGAATTCTCCGGTTCTGACGACCCCGTTATGTGCGTGAAGTGGATTAGAGTCGTCGAGCAAGCTTTCGGCTCCGCCGAATATGGTGACGATCAGAGGGTGCGGTTTGGCACTCAGTTGTTGAGAGATGCGGCACTCATTTGGTGGGATGTTACTCAGTCCACTCTCTCTCCTACCTTCCTGGCTCAGTTGTCTTGGGCCGAGTTCAAAAGGAAGCTCATGGAAGAATTCTGCAGCGAAAGATCGATGGACCGCATCGAAAAAGAGTTTCGGTCCCTAGTGAAGGGAAGCTTGACGGTGAGGGAGTACACCCGTCAATTCATGGAGAAACTGAGGTTGGTGGGGCATGTGGCCCCAACGGAGAAAGATAAGATGAAGGCTTATCTTAATGGTTTGCCAGCGGACTTGTTGTCTATGGTCCACAATTCTAAGGCCTCCAATCTTCGTGAAATGGTTGAGGAAACTCAATTCATGGAGGAACTGTTTGCAAGAAGCATGGCCGAGAAAGTTGTGGTGGTCCCTGAGAAGAGAAAATGGGAGAGCAATTCCGCTCCCCCTAAGAGGACTCGACCTTTTGTCGGGAACCGAAACTTCAACAACAACAACCAAAAGTCTAGGTGGTGCCGGAGGTGCCAGTTCAAGCATCATGGGAAATGTAACTCTACTCCGCGATTTTGTGGCAAGTGTGGTAAGAATGATCACATCGCCCGCGAATGTTCTATCAAGGGGATGGTCTACTTCGAGTGCAAGGCACCGGGGCACATGAAGAGAGATTGCCCGAAGCTCAAGTCGGGTAGCGCACTGGAAAAGAGAGTGAACCCATCTAGGGTTCCGGGTCAGGCTTTTCAGATGACGGCTGATGAGAACAAGGCATCCGTCGATGTGGTATCGGGTACGTTTCTTCTAAACTCCGTACCTGCTCGTGTGCTGTTTGATTCTGATGTCAGTTTCTCGTTTATATCTGAGTTATTTCGTCAAAAGATTGCCATGCCCACTACTAGTCTAGAGGATGCGTTAGTGGTAGAAATAGCAAATGGTAGTCAAGTTTTGATCCGCAATGTTTTGAAGAAGTGTACTCTCGGTATCGAAGGGAGAGAATTCCCAATTGATTTGATGTCGATGATTATCGGAGGTTTTGATGTGGTGGTCGGCATGGATTGGTTAGCGAACAATCATGCCGAGATCGTATGTTCCAAGAAGTTAATTCGACTTCCCAATCATTGTGGTGAGGTCGTTGTCATCTATGGTGAGAAGAGGAAAGGTGAAGTGGCGTTAATCACAATGGCAAAGGCACGCAAGTGCTTGGTGAAAGGATGCTCGTCTTTCCTAGCCTACGTGATCGACGTCAAGTTTGAGAAGTCAAAGCTTGAAGATGTGAAGATAGTGCGGGAGTATCCCGATGTCTTTCCGGACGACTTGCCCGGGCTAGCACCCGAGCGGCAAGTGGAGTTTCGGATTGATCTCGTACCGGGAGCGGCTCCTATTGCTAGAGCTCCTTACCGTTTGGCGCCATCGGAGATTCAAGAGATGATGGCACAACTCCAAGAACTTTTGGAGAAGTGTTTCATAAGACCAAGCTCGTCGCCTTGGGGAGCTCCGGTCTTGTTTGTCAAGAAGAAGGATGACACAATGAGAATGTGCATCGACTATCGTGAGTTGAACAAAGCAACAGTGAAGAATAAGTATCTGCTTCCAAGGATAGACGACTTGTTCGATCAACTCCAAGGAGCGGTGATTTTCTAAGATCGACTTACGATCGGGTTATCACCAGGTGAAGGTGAGGGAAGAAGACGTTCCGAAGACCGCTTTTAGAACGCGTTATGGCCATTACGAGTTTCTCGTGATACCTTTTGTCCTAACTAACGCATCGGCGGTGTTTATGGACTTAATGAATAGGGTGTGCCGACCTTTTCTCGACAAGTCGGTCATCGTATTCATTGATGACATTCTCGTGTACTCCAAGAGCGAGTTAGAGCACGAGCAACACCTTCGCGAAGTTCTAGAAGTGTTGAGGGAAGAGAGATTGTACGCCAAGTTCTCTAAATGCGACTTTTGGCTTGATGAGGTACAATTCTTGGGTCACGTTGTCACTCGAGACGGGGTGAAAGTGGATACCTCCAAGATTGAAGCCATGATGAATTGGGAGCCTCCCAAGAGTCCGTCCGAAATCCGAAGTTTCTTGGGTTTGGCGGGTTACTACCGAAGATTTATTCAAGACTTCTCGAAAATCGCTTCTTCCTTGACGGCTTTAACTCGGAAGAATGTGAAGTTCGAGTGGACCGAAACGCAAGAGAAGGCATTCCGGATTCTGCAAAGGAAGTTGTGCGAAGCTCCAATATTGGCATTGCCCGAAGGATCGAAAGACTTCGTGGTCTATAGCGACGCTTCGAAGATGGGTTTGGGTTGTGTGTTAATGCAAAGAGGCAAAGTGATCACTTACGCCTCGAGACAACTTAAAATTCACGAAAAGAATTACCCTACCCATGATCTGGAGTTAGCGGCAGTGGTATTTGCCTTGAAGCTTTGGCGACACTACCTCTATGGCACGAAATGTACCCTCTTCACAGATCACAAGAGCCTAAAGTATGTCTATGATCAAAAAGAGTTGAATATGAGGCAAAGACGGTGGCTCGAGTTGCTCAAAGATTTACGATTGTGAATTGCTTTTCCATCCCGGTAAGGCGAACGTGGTGGCCGATGCGCTAAGTCGGAAGGACTATAGCGGAAGTATTCAGGTTACCCATTAGAGAATCGAGTTAGTGTCTAGTCTTGTTGATAAGATCAAGACGTCGCAGGTTGAAGCATTGTTGGAAGAGAACCTCAAAAATGAAGTCATGACAAAGCAACGGTTGCTCCTAATGGAAGATAGTCGTGGAGTCAAATTGTTCAGTGGTCGTGTGTGGGTGCCCAAGATTGGGGGCAGTCGGGAGCTACTTCTTGAAGATGCCCACAAGTCCAAGTATTCCATTCATCCGGGAAGTACAAAGATGTACCGGGACTTGAAATTGTATTATTGGTGGCCGGTGATGAAGCTCGATGTGGCACGTTACGTAGAGCGATGTGTGATGTGTTTACAAGTGAAGGCCGAACACCAACGACCGTATGGGAGTCTTCAGTCCTTAGAGATTCTTGAATGGAAGTGGTAGCATATTACCATGGACTTTGTGACAAACTTGCCTAAAACTCTTCGAGGTCACGATACCATTTGGGTAATAGTCGATAGATTGACAAATAGCGCTCACTTTCTAGCCATGCGCAAGACCTTACCGATAGACAAGTTAGCAAAGCTGTACATTGATGAAGTGGTCTCAAGGCATGGTGTACCATTGTCAATCGTATCGAATCACGATAGTCGGTTCACTTCGAATTTTTGGGATGGTTTTCAGAAAGAGCTAGGTACGCGAGTGAAGTTGAGTACGGCTTACCATCCACAAACCGACGGGCAAAGCGAGAGAACGATTCAAACGTTAGAAGACATGTTGAGGTCTTCTGTCATCGATTTCGGGGGTAGTTGGGACTCTCACCTACCTTTGGTGGAATTTACTTACAACAATAGCTACCACTTGAGTATTGGGATGGCACCGTTTGAGGCGTTGTATAGGCAAAAGTGTCGAACTCCTGTGTGTTGGCTTGAAGCAGGAGAGAAGCAATTTGCCGGACCTGAAATCGTGCAGGAGACAGCCGATAAGGTCTAGGGCATTCGTAAAAGATTGAAAGCGGCTCAAGATCGGCAAAGGAGCTATGCCGATAAGAAGAGGCAGCCGATGGAGTTTCAAGTGGGCGACCGTGTGATGCTTAAGGTGTCGCCATGTAAGGGCATTATTAGGTTCGGAAAGCGTGGGAAGTTGAGTCCCCGTTTCCTCGGACCTTTTAAGGTACTTAAGCGGGTGGGTTTGCAAGCCTACCATTTGGAATTACCGCTGGAGTTGAGCAGAATCCACAACACGTTTCATATTTGTTACCATCGGAAGTGTTTGGCGGTTGAAGAAAGCGTCATTCCCCTCTCCGAGTTGAGAGTGGACGAGGGTAATTGATGTGTGGAAGAACTCGATGCGATCTTAGAGAGAGTCTAAGAAATTGCGTCACAAGGAAGTCACTTTGGTCAAAGTGTAGTGGAAACATCATCGGGGAGCCAATGTGACGTGGGAAGCCGAGGAGGATATGAAGCGAAGATATCCTCATCTCTTCGAGTAGTTGGGATTTCGGGGACGAAATCATTCCCAAGTTGGGGAGGATTGTAACACCCCGAATTTCGTTTGGTCGTTTGTGAAGTTGAATTAAAGGATCAGGGGCTGCCTGCGCTGGTCTACAGGGCGCACGGGTCGTGCACCCTCCTTCAGAATTTCCGCACGGGTCGTGCGCTAAGACAGGGGCCGCGACAGTAGGTTTCGCACGGGTCGTGCGTTCCTTCTTCATCAAAAATGCACGGGTCGTGCGTTTTGTCAGGGGCTACGTCAAAGTGGGTTTAATGAGTTATTATTTCCCAAAACTCATTCATTCCTCATTTCTTCTTCCTTTCCAAGTTCTCCTTTCTCTCCCTCCGCATTTACTCTTCTAGGGTTTCTCCAACCACCAATCTTCACCATTTATTGCTAGAGTCAAGGATTCCATCCAAGGTTTCGGTTTGGAAGCTCCAACACCACCTCCATTATCATCTTCTCCAAAAGTCAAGATCTAGGTTTTTGGGTTTTCTTCTAAAACCTACTTGGTGAGTTCCTACTATCATTTTACAAACTTTATACATATCAAAGGTTACATTTTTGAACTCCTATATATCTCTATGGTTTTGGATCTAAGTTTATGACATTTTGACCTAACTTGAGTTTTTGGGATATTTTAGGGTTCCTAATCATTTTCTTGAAATGTAAAGGGTTTGATCTTATTGAGAGTAAAATGGAGATTTACTTGCACATTATTGTTTTCTACTTGAAAGAATGTATATAAACTCATTTTATGATTTTCATTCTTATCAGCAATTAAACTTGAAAAAGGCATTTTGGTTATAAATGTTTTTGGATGCTATACGTTTAACTTTGGTTAGTCACATGTGTTATTCTGACAAGTTTAGACTATTACTAGTGGATCCCTAGGTTTTGAGTCGACTTATATTATTGGGATGTGTTTTCCCCATTTTGTAGCTATGGATGCATTTGTCCTCGGGGGCCTTTATGGTACGGTTATGTGAGACTGGTTACTAGTCATGGATCAAATGTAGTCCTAGTGAACGAGTATGATTTGGTTTCCTCGGGGGCCCTCCCTCACATCTTAGTACGTTCCGAAGTGTTCGTGGCCATGGATTCCAAGTATTTAGCTCACAACTCGGGTCGTGGCCTACTTTTGTGTTCCGTCACCACCCTTGGTAAATCGGGTATCCCCCGTCATCGCGAGATGAACTTTTGGACCGATTGTCCTTTGTTGATAAAGATCTTCTTTTGTAAACTAAAAGTTTTGTAAAGATTTATCTATGTTACGAATGTTTAACTGCTGATAAGAATGAAAAGCATAAAATGAGACTATAAACATTCTTTCAAGTATCTCACGCAGATGTGTAAGTAATACTTTATAAAACACTCCATTTCATGATGATGCATAAAATCCGACATACATTTAAAAGTGTATTTCTTAGACCAAATATCCATTTATGCAATAAGACCTCAAAACACATTCATTTGTGACCCTTTATCAAAATGCCCAAAAATCTCAAATGTGGTGTTATGTAAAGTTTATAAAGTTAAATACTTCAAATAATCAAAGATTAACCAATAATCCAACATTTGATAATTTCATGTAAAATACATAAACACTTTAAAATGGACATTTTGGCATGTACACCGTTTTCACAAATCAACTTGAACTCACCTTGCTAGATTTAGGCCAAATCTAGATTTTCCCCCAACTAGAGCTCCTTTGAAGAACACTTGGATTCTCAAGACAAAACTTCCAAAACCTAAATACATATATATTCAACCATACATAAATATAATCAACCACAAAGAATCGTTTCCCAAACCATAAACATGAATACCTCAACTAATACCAAAACCCTAACTTCCATAACCGAAGAGAATAGAAGATTACCTTAACCCAAGCTTGAATCCACCAACCAAAACACTTCTAGTTCACCAAAATGGTTACAAATCTCCAATCTATGAAAGGAAGCACAAAGGGTGGATGAAACCCTAGAAAACTTGGTGAAGGAGATGAAATGGGAGAGATGAGGAGCTTACCACCACAAAATGCTCTAGTATACTTCAATAGACTTTAAATATCTTGCTAAATCCTTGAAGAGCTCTCAAAAACGAAACCGTAGCAATTTGAATCACCCAAATCGGAGCTAGGATGAAGGAGATATGAAGAAATGAAGTTTGGGGCTGAAAATTGCGATTTTAATCGTCCAGACGCTGCCCGCGAGAGTGACGGCGAAAGTGACAAGGTGTCACTCTCGCGGGGCACTTTCGCCGAGCATGTACCGCGGCCGAAAACTTCCCCGATCACTGTTTTGGCCATAACTTCTTCGTTATAGCTCCGTTTTCGCTCCGGAAAGAACCGTTAGACTCGTAATTGAATTCTTCATCCAACTAGACTATAAAATCTATGATTCAGTTCTAAGATTAAATATCTTATTTTTCCTTGATATATCGATTTCTGTACTAACTTGAAATGATACCTTTCGAAAGTCGAGGTGTTACAGTTTGGTTCGCTGGATTCTGCCGGAATATAATGGAATTGGAATGGTCAATTCCATTGACCAAATTCCATCATGATGTTTTGTTACCAATGAAATGGAATTGAATTTCATGAATTCCTTCAAATGTGGATTTGGTCATTCCTTCACAAAAGTGATGGAATTGAATTCCATTCCATCCAATATTTTGAAAATGACAAAAATACCCTCTTAACAAAATTAAAACCCATCAGATGTAGATTTGGTCTCCTCTCTCTCCTCTCTCCTCTCCATCCTCTCTCTATCTCTCTCCTCTCTCTTTTTCTCATATCTCTCCTCTCCCTCTCTCTTCTCTCTACCCTCTCTCCTCTCCTCTCTCTACCCTCTCCTATATCTTTCTCTCTCTCTCTCTCCTCTCCCTCTCTCTCTATCGCTCTTCTCTCTCTTTCTCTCATCTCTCTCCTCTCCCTTCTCTCTCTACCCTTTCTCCTCTCCTCTCTCTCCTATCTCTTTCTCTCCTCTCTCTACCCTCTCTCCTTTCCTCTCTCTCTCTTTCCTCTCTCTCTCTCGCTCCTCTCTCTCCCCCTCTCCCTCCCTCTCTCACAATCTCTCTCTACCCCCTCTCTTCTCTCTCTCCTCTCACTAATCTCTCCCCTCTCTCTCTCTTTCTCCCTCCCCCCTCTCTCTCCATCTCACTCTCTCACATACTCTCTCTCCTCTCTCTCTCTCTCTCTTGGCATTTAATGACTATTTTATTAAAGTAATTTTAAAAAAAAATTAAAATAATTAAAAAGGATATTTTGATCATTTATCAAAATTTCATTCCAATTCCGAAGCTATAATTTGTGAACCAAACAGAAAAATTCCAATTCATTTAATAGATTTCATTCTAATTCTGTCAATCAAACAGGTGGTCAAACCTGACAACATTTCATTCCAATTCCATCGAAGTCAAATTCTTTTGACATATTCCATTCCATTCAAAAACATTATGCGAATCAAACGCCCGCTTAGGGGTTGTTGTTTTTTTAAAAACCTCTTAATGACTCTTAAGTCTGAATCGTTCAGACCTTTTTACACACCACCTCTTATTAATCATAACTAAAATAAGACTTCAGACTTTAGATCTCTTAAAAAACAAACGACACCTTAGTGTTTTGCTAGGAACGTTTGACTATAAACTCATCTAACGACTTCCAAGTGATTTATGGGCCTCACAAAAAGTGTGTGGAAATCTCTCATGATATCAAATCTATACATATATACATACATACATTTTAATAGAAAGTATATAACAAAAGTAAATTAGAAAAATAAAATCATTTGAATAGTTAAAATCAATGGTACTTATTGCTAATAAAAGAGTTCATATTTTCGAATTGGGTTTATAAACTTTACTATATATAACAAACTTAACCTCATTATCATAAAAAAAAAAAGTCATAAAATTTATTTAATCTCCATATAGATGGGTTGTATGAAATTTTTTTCTAGCTGTGTACTTATGTGATGCATCTCGATGATGAGAACTTTCAATCCTCAATCTATCCTGCTTCACCCTTGTTGTATACTCTGTCCCCTAAATTTTATTTTTATGGTTTTGTGTATTTTAAAATTGTGAATTGACTGATATATAAATTAAAAATCAAGGTTGATTGGTCAGAATCTGGAAAAAAATATGTTGTATTAGTAGGGTTCAATCTTTCCTTTTATTTGAACGTGTCATTAATCAATAATTATAAGTAGGGGTGTTCAGAAAAACCGTTGGACCGTTCAAACCGGTCAAACCAAGTCAAACCGGACCGTTTTTGGCGGTTTGAGCGGTCTGGCGGTCCGGTCTGGTCTGGAAAATTGCCAAACCGGGCAGTCCGGTCCGGTCTGCAGTTTGAAGGTTTTTTGGGCGGTTTAGACCAAACCGACCGCCAAATATATAAATATATTTTTTTTATTTTTTATATATATCTTAAAAGATTGAAATCTTTATGGATTGTGGAATACAAAGAACGGAAAAATGAAGAAGTGAAACCGTTGATTTTATTTGCACTTTGCATATTACTTTTTTTTAGTGTTTTGTCTTCGGATATTTAATTAACTTTTGTGGGCACTTGATTTCAAACCGCTCGGTTTGAAAAATCAATAAACCGCCACTTGCGGTTTGGTTTGTGGTCTGAGGGGTTAAACCGCCCAAACCGGACCGCGAACACCCCTAATTATAAGTTAGTTTTATGGAATTGATCAAATGTGGAGTTTTAAGGATTTATACAAATCTTTACACTACTAGAAAATGTCTTATCACCGACCAACCATTTCCGACAGACCATATCCGTCGGTAATTACCGACGGAAAAATAAAATTTGCGACGGATAGGTCATCCGTCTGTGATCCGTCGGTAAATATATATATTTCCGACGGATCACCGACGGATATAAAATTATTTTATTTTATTTTTTTAATATTTAAATCCATCGGAAATCCGTCGGTAATTTTAATAATTTAATAAAAAATAATTTTTTTCCGATATCCGTCGGTGATCCGTGGGAAATTACCGACGGCTGTAATTTTTCAGTTGGTAATCCGTCGGTTATTACCTTTCTTTGTGTATGTATGTATGTATGTACATCATGTATGTATGTATATATGTATATGTATATATGTATGTATGTATGTATGTACGTATGTGATCATGTATGTATGTATGTATGTTTGTGATCATGTATGTATGTACATCATGTATAATATGTATGTATGTATGTACATATGTATATGTATGTATATATGTATGTATGTACGTATGTGATAATGTATGTATGTATGTGATCATGTATAGTATGTATGTATGTATATATGTATGTATGTACTTATGTGATCATGTATGTATGTACATGTACGTATATATGTGATCATGTATGTATGATATGTATGTATGTATATATGTATGTATGTATGTACGTATGTGATCATGTATGTATGTACATCATGTATAGTATGTATGTATGTACATCATGTATGTATGTATATATGGTGTCCAGTTCGATGGACGTGACTATACGATTCTTGTCGCACACTCTCCAGAGTGGATCCGGAGTGAGTTTTGGGTCCAGATAATTGAGTAGGTTTTTTTTGTTTTGAATACTTTTATGTGGTTGTGCTAGTATTTATATTGATTTATGTCTTCTTTTTAACAGGTATGGAAGACCGATGCGTTCCGGCGTGTATCTGCGACCAATACGGCCAATCGGGCCACCGAGTATGAGGGGATGACATCCAGACACCGTACTGGATCTATTAGTACCGCTATGCATTGGGACCGCATGGTAATTTATCATACACTAGACTAAGGGGTTGTTTACTAACTGCTGACCGAGCTGACTCGGTCAACACATCTGACTCGATCAACAGTCAGAGCGTTTACCAAATATAAAAACTGACCGAGATCTGACCCGGGTGCTGACCGAGCTCTTACCGAGCCAGATCTAAAATCGTGCTTACCCGGTCATTTTCTTGGACAGATCGACGTTTCCAAGCATACCCTTCTCAAATGTGCGACAGGGTTTTATTTTCACATATCGTCTTCTCTGCTGCTCCTCCGACGCCGCTCGTCCAACCGCCGTTCCTCTGCGCTACTCCTCCAGCTGTCGCTCCTCCGATCGCAGCTTCTCCCACGTCGCGCTGCTCTTCCCTTCTCCCTTCTCCGCTCGTCGCTCCTCCACTGCATGTATCATTCTCCATCGTTTTTTTCTTTTTTTTATCATCCAAACGGCTAATCATCAATGGTAGGACATCGATTTCTTTTTTGATTTGGGTTTACATCGATTATAAACATATTTCAGTTGGGTGATAAAAAAAATCGATGGACAATAGACACTTGTGTAATCATTTTAAACAAAACAATTGGTTGGTTTCTAATCTAATCGATTTCATTTCTTGATGATTGGTTTCATCAGATCTTCGCTCGCTCTTCTTCAACCTCTCGTTACAAGAAAAAGGTAATTTTTTTAATCTCATTTCTCTTCAGAACCACCAAAACAAAATTGTTCTTGCTTCAGATACAATCATGGATTATTATATCATAAATTTATGTGTTTCTTGTATTCGAATTCTGGAATTTGAATTGTTCTTGATCCAATTTTGTGTTTGGTTGCTTATCCTAATTTCATGAATTTGACTTTTTCAGTCATCATTGTTCTTGAACCATATATTGATAGCAGTCATTTTTTTTCCCAAATTTTTTTTATTTTTGAGGGTAAATTGTGTGTTTAGTTGCTTAAACTGATGTGGGTTATCTGAATTTGATGAAAAAGGTTAAAATGGTCATTTTGTTGTTGGTAAGCGCTTACCACAAAACACTTGGTAAACATACTTACCCGGACAATACTTACCAACCTCTTACCCCGGACAACACTTACCCAATAAGAGTTAGTAAACAACCCCTAAATGTATATAATTGATGAATATATGTACTATATACATGATTTTATTACCTACTAACAATTTAAGTTGTGTATTGTAGATAGATGCATGGGGTCGTGAGCCTACCAGCGACGATGTTTGGGAGGCTACACACTGCACCAACAGGAAGCTTGTTCCGAGTGCGACTGGTCCGTCCACGGATCCTCCGATCTACGTTTACCCAAAGGCGGCTCATATGGCAGTAAGTTCAATTATGCATGCCTAGATATTTGTTTGTTTTATAAGATAAATAGAAATTATAGCAAACTTAGTTTGGGCTGTCATTGTTGGGCAGACGATAGGATTGTTTTGATAAAAACAAGTCATGGATATATATGTTCAAATTACAGTTGAAATGATGCCGAGTTTTCTATAGGTTAGTTGACTTGACAATGTCTAATTTGGTAAACTGTAGAATAACTACCATCGGATTAGGAGGGATGAGTACCCGGACTTACCTGCTGGTACTGTACCTCCCAATGACGCCGAGTTGTGGGAGCGTAGTGTCGGAGGATGTAACACCCCGAATTTTCGTTTGGTTTTGCGAGGTTGTTAAAGAAGAAAAGAGGATGATGTTTCTGTCTACAGGGCGCACGGGTCGTGCGCCATCCTTCAGGAAATGTGCACGGGTCGTGCGCATGAAACAGTGCGCGAGTCAGTGGAAAACGCACGGGCCGTGCGCCCTCCCCTTTGGAAAACGCACGGGCCGTGCGCTGTGTTGGGAGTTGTGCAAATCCTTGGCTAAATATCTCTTTTGTGAGATTTCTTTTAGAAATCTCAGATATTTCTCTCTCTCTTCTTTTCTCTCTTTCTTCTCCGATCTTCAAGGCTTGTTTGGTTGCTAGTTTTCGGTGTTTCTAGCGAGGGGTCGGTGTTTTAAGCTTCACCACTACGTCGTGGTCATTATCTGGTTTTCCGGGTTTTATTCTGAAAACCTACCGGTGAGTTCCTACTATTATTTTACAAACTTTATACATGTCAAAACTCTTATTTGCGAAATCTAAAGTATTTCTACGGTATGATTTTATGTTCTCTACATTTTATTGTAAATGAAGTTTTTGGTGATTCTCGGGGTTCCCGGTCAGTTCTGACCAAAATGACGGGTTCCGCCTTATTGAAGTAAAATGATGTTTTACTTGCACATTATATAGTCGTTTGAAAAAGATGATTATGAACTCATTTTAATGGTTTTCGTTCTTACCAGAAGTTGAACTGGAAGTAGCATTTTGTTTATAAAATGTACTTATTACCATATATTTATTTATGGTAGGTCACATATGTTGTTGTGACGAGTCCTTACCATTACTAGTGGATCCCTAGGTTTTGGAGTAGACTGTTTTGTTGGGATGTTACATTCCCCAAATTTGTAGCTATGGATCACATGTTCCTCGAGGGCAACTTGGTACGGTTATGTGAGGCCAGATACTAGTCATGGTTCATGGTGATCCTAGCGAAGGAGTATACCTTGGTTTTGCGCTTGGGGCTTGATCTCACATTGAAGCACGGACTTTGTGATTCGTATCCGTGGATTCCAATTGGTTTAGCTCGTAACTCGGATTTGTGGTCTACTTTGTGTTACACCACTATCCTTGGTAAAAATGGTCCTTTTATCACCGTTTAAGAGTTTTGGACCGAAGAGGCCCGGTTGTGGCGAAATGTTATCTTTACAAATTAAACCTTTATGAAAAGATTTCTTTATGATACTGATGCTTATATCTTTCGAGCTTTATAAACTGTATGTTCTCACCAGGCTTTATAGTCTGACACTTTTTCTCAAATGACGTGTATAACAGGTTTCCATTAGCGATGGGTGCCGGGGTTTTTGGAGAGACGAGTTTTGAGTCTCGAGGTTTTTGGAGATGTTTTAGTATTGGTGTTGGGCATTGTTAAGTCCCATTCTTTTGATGAAATCCTTGTATAGAATTGTATAGTCTTAAGGACTGACCCCATTTATGGGAAGTTAATGGATTTACCTTTGTCATTTGTCAGGTTTTAAATGTTTTAATTTACTCTGAAATTTAGAGTGTTACAAGTTGGTATCAGAGCTCTAGTTTAAGCGAACTAGGCATGAATGTAAGATGTCTAGACTTAGACTGTGTATGCTAAGAATTGATCCGCGAGATTTGGGTAGAGCTCTTAAGATGGGTTAGTCTTAGAGTTGACGGAAAGTACGTTTATCAGGCGTTGTAGTAGTGGTGACAAGAACCGTTATGTGTTGTATGTTCATAATTTCACTTAGCTAATGTTATTATGAGGATACTGTACGTAAGAGTGCTTGAATTACTGTTAATATGACAATTGGTAATGTGGTAGTACGTTTCCTTGGTGTTTATTCAATCTCTCTCTTATCTCTGTCTCTGTTCTGTGAAACAGTTCAGTATGGTGAATACGCGTGGTAGACCGCGTACTCGTGTTGACGGACTGGAAGCGACAGCCTCCACAGCTGATCAGCCGGAAGGAGTTGAGGTTGTCGTGCGTCCGCCAGTTCAGCAAGTACTAGGTGGGGGGCCAGAGGTCATTCCGCGTGTGGACCTGGCTTCGTCCCACCCAGTAATCAGGGATGCTAGTTCCCCGTCTGAGATGATGGCCAGCATGATGTTGGCAATGAGGGAAGAGATGGCAAAGCAGCAAGAGTTTCTGCTAAAAGTGATTGAGGACCGTGATGTGAACAATCGTAGAAGTGAGACGGTTGTGGAAAACATCGTAGCAGGTTCTGGAGGCGTTGGTACAGGGGTCAGGGCTGAGGAGAACAGGATTGTTGGTGCTCCGAGAGATAGGAAAAGTTATTCCTACAAATCCTTTTTGGGTTGCGGACCGCCAGAGTTCTCTGGTTCTGACGACCCAGTCTTGTGTGTGAAGTGGATCCGAGCGGTCGAGCAAGCTTTTGGCTCTTCCGAATGCGGAGATGATCAGAGGGTGCAGTTCGGTACCCAATTGCTGAGGGACACTGCACTCATCTAGTGGAATATCATCCAATCCACTCTATCTCCTGAAGTGTTGGCCCAGTTGTCTTGGGCCGAGTTCAAGAAGAAGCTGCTAGAAGAGTTTTGCAATGAGAGAACGATGGACCGAATTGAGAAAGAGTTCCGGTCCTTGGTGAAGGGAAGCCTGACGGTGAGGGAGTACACCCGTCAGTTTATGGAGAAGCTTGGTCTGGTGGGGCAGCGAGAAAGACAAGATGAAAGCTTATCTCAACGGCTTGCCTGCGGACATGCAATCCATGGTCCATAATTTCAAGGCTTCTAACCTCCGAGAGATGGTGGAGGAAGCTCAATTCATGGAAGAGATGTTTGCGAAGGACAAAACCGAGAAGGCAGTAGTGGTGCCTGAAAAGAGAAAGTGGGAGACCAGTTCAGTACCTCCCAAGCGGACCCGACCTTTTGTCGGAAACCGCAACTTCAGCAGTTATCAGGAAGCTAAGTGGTGCCCGAGGTGTCGAACCAAGCATCACGGTAACTGTTACAACAATTCTCAAGTTTGCTATAAGTGTGGGAAGCCCGGTCATACTGTCAGAGATTGCCCGGTCAGTGGAATCGTCTGTTACGAGTGTAAGGCACCGGGGCATGTAAAGAGAGATTGCCCGAAGCTTGTGTCGGGTAGCGCGCCAGCAAGGAAGGAAAACCCTCCTAAGGTTCAGAGTCGAGCATTTCAGATGACGGCCGAAGAGGCTAGAGCATCCGCTGATGTGGTATCGGGTACTTTTCTTATAAACTCTGTACCTGCTCGTATTTTGTTCGATACGGGTGCTAGTTTCTCTTTCGTATCTAAATTGTTCCGTCAGAAAATTGCTATGCCCACTACTAGTCTTGAGGATGCATTAGTGGTAGAAATACCCGATGGTAGTCAAATTCTGATCCGCGAAGTTATGAGGCAGTGTACTCTTAGTATCGAGGGGAGAGAATTCTCAATCGATCTATTGCCGATGTTAATCGGGGGTTTCGATGTTGTGGTTGGCATGGATTGGTTGTCAAACAATCATGCCGAGATCGTATGTTCCAAGAAGTTGATTCGACTTCCCAACCCCTCTGGTGAAGCCGTTGTCATCTATGGTGAGAAGAGAAAGGGTGAAGTGGCAATAATCACAATGGCAAAGGCACGCAAGTGCTTAGTAAAAGGATGTTCGTCTTTCTTAGCCTATGTGATCGATGCCAAGTTAAGGAAATCAAAGCTAGAAGATGTGAAGATCGTGCGCGAGTTCCCAGACATCTTTCCGGACGACTTGCCCGGGTTGCCACCCGATCGTCAGGTAGAGTTTCAGATTGATCTTGTGCCTGGCGCTGCACCGATCGCTAAAGCACCTTATCGTTTAGCGCCATCGGAGATGCAAGAAATGGTAGCACAACTCCAAGAGCTATTCGAGAAGGGATTCATAAGACCGAGTTCGTTACCTTGGGGAGCTCCGGTCTTATTTGTCAAGAAGAAGGATGGCACAATGAGAATGTGCATTGACTATCGTGAGTTGAACAAAGCTACAGTGAAGAACAGATATCCGCTTCCGAGAATAGACGACTTGTTCGATCAACTTCAAGGAACGGGTTGTTTCTCCAAAATCGACTTACGATCAGGTTATCACCAAGTGAAGGTAAGAGAAGAAGATGTTCCGAAGACGGCTTTCAGAACGCGTTACGGCCATTACGAGTTCCTTGTAATGCCTTTTGGCCTGACGAACGCACCAGCAGTGTTTATGGACTTGATGAATAGAGTGTGCCGACCTTTCCTCGACAAGTCGGTCATTGTATTCATTGATGACATACTAGTGTACTCCAAGAGTGAGTCGGAACACGAACAGCATCTACGTGAGGTTCTGGAAGTATTGAGAAGAGAAAGATTGTACGCCAAGTTTTCCAAGTGCGACTTTTGGCTTAAAGAAGTACAATTTCTGGGGCACGTAGTCACTCGAGACGGAGTGAAAGTAGATCCCTCCAAGATTGAAGCTATGATGAATTGGGAGCCTCCTAAGAGTCCGTCCGAGATCCGAAGTTTCTTGGGTCTGGCAGGATACTACAGGAGATTCATTCAAGACTTTTCCAAGATCGCTTCTTCCTTGACAGTTCTGACTCGGAAGAATGTGAAGTTCGAATGGACCGAAACCCAAGAGAAGGCGTTCCGAATCCTTCAAAACAAGTTGTGTGAAGCTCCGATCTTGACACTACCTGAAGGGTCGGAAGATTTCGTGGTTTACAGCGACGCTTCAAAGATGGGATTGGGTTGTGTGTTGATGCAACGAGGTAAGGTAATCGCTTATGCCTCGAGGCAACTCAAAATACACGAGCAGAATTATCCAACTCATGATCTGGAGTTAGCAGCGGTGGTGTTCGCCTTGAAACTTTGCGACATTATCTTTACGGCACGAAGTGTACTCTTTTCACAGATCACAAGAGCCTGAAGTATGTCTTTGATCAAAAAGAGCTGAATATGAGGCAAAGGAGGTGGCTTGAGTTGCTGAAAGATTACGACTGTGTATTGCTTTACCATCCCGGTAAGGCGAACGTGGTGGCCGATGCGCTAAGTCGGAAGGACTATAGCGGAAGCATTCGAGCTACCCATTCAAGAATTGAGCTTGTGTCTAGTCTTGTTGAGAAGATCAAGGCAACACAGGTGGAAGCACTGTTAGAAGAGAATCTCAAAGAGGAAGTCATGACAAAATAGCGATTGCTCCTAACGGAAGATAGCCGTGGAGTGAAACTGTTCAGCGGTCGTGTGTGGGTGCCCAAGATTAGGGGAAACCGGGAGATGTTTCTAGAAGATGCACACAAGTCCAAGTATTCCATACATCCGGGAAGCACAAAGATGTACAGGGACTTGAAGTTGCACTATTGGTGGCCGGTAATAAAGCTCGATGTGGCACGTTACGTTGAGCGTTGTGTGACGTGTTCGCAAGTTAAGGCTGAACATCAGAGACCATATGGGAGTCTTCAGTCTTTAGAGATTCCCTAATGGAAATGGGAGCATATCACCATGGACTTCGTGACGAAGTTGCCTAAAACTCTTCGAGGTCACGATACCATTTGGGTGATAGTTGACAGATTAACGAAGAGCGCTCATTTCTTGGCCATGCGCAAGACTCTACCGATGGATAAGTTAGCAAAGCTTTATATCGATGAGGTGGTCTCGAGACACGGCATACCATTGTCGATCGTGTCGGATCGTGACAGTCGGTTCACTTCGAACTTCTGGGATGGATTTCAGAAAGAGCTTGGTACTCGAGTGAAGTTGAGTACGGCTTACCATCCGCAAACCGACGGGCAGAGCGAGCGAACGATCCAAACCTTGGAAGACATGCTAAGGTCTTGTGTCAGCGATTTCGGGGGTAGCTGGGACACTCACCTGCCTTTGGTGGAGTTTGCCTACAACAATAGCTACCACTCGAGTATCGGAATGGCACCCTTTGAGGCTTTGTATGGGCGAAAGTGTCGGACTCCCGTGTGCTGGCTTGAAGCGGGAGAAAAGCAGTTCGCTGGACCTGAGATCGTGCAAGAGACTGCCGATAAGGTCAAGTGCATTCGTGAAAGAATGAAAGCGGCTCAAGATCGTCAGAAGAGTTATGCCGATAAGAAGAGGCGGTCGATGGAATTCCAAGTAGGCGACCGTGTTATGCTTAAAGTGTCGCCGTGGAAAGGCATTATACGGTTCGGAAAACGTGGGAAGTTAAGTCCCCGTTTCCTCGGACCTTTCAAAGTGCTTAAACGGGTGGGTTTGCAAGCCTACCAGTTGGAACTGCCACCGGAGTTGAGCAGAATACACAACACGTTTCATGTTTGCTACCTCCGGAAATGTTTGGCGGTAGAAGACAACGTCATTCCCCTTTCAGAGTTAAGGGTTGACGAAGGCAACCGTTGTGTGGAAGAACCCGACGCCATCTTAGAGAGAAAGTCTAAGAAGTTGCGTCGTAAAGAAGTCACTTTGGTCAAGGTGCAGTGGAAGCATCACCGGGGAGCAAATGTGACGTGGGAAGCCGAGGAGGATATGAAGCGAAGATATCCTCACCTTTTTGAGTAGTTGGGATTTCGGGGACGAAATCATTCCCAAGTTGGGGAGGATTGTAACACCCCGAATATTCGTTTGGTTTTGCGAGGTTGTTAAAGAAGAAAAGAGGATGATGTTTCTGTCTACAGGGCGCACGGGTCGTGCGCCATCCTTCAGGAAATGCGCACGGGTCGTGCGCATGAAACAGTGCGCGAGTCAGTGGAAAACGCACGGGCCGTGCGCCCTCCCCTTTGGAAAACGCACGGGCCGTGCGCTGTGTTGGGAGTTGTGCAAATCCTTGGCTAAATATCTCTTTTGTGAGATTTCTTTTAGAAATCTCAGATATTTCTCTCTCTCTCTCTTCTTTTCTCTCTTTTTCTTCTCCGATCTTCAAGGCTTGTTTGGTTGCTAGTTTTCGGTGTTTCTAGCGAGGGGTCGGTGTTTTAAGCTTCACCACTACGTCGTGGTCATTATCTGGTTTTCCGGGTTTTATTCTGAAAACCTACCGGTGAGTTCCTACTATTATTTTACAAACTTTATACATGTCAAAACTCTTATTTGCGAAATCTAAAGTATTTCTACGGTATGATTTTATGTTCTCTACATTTTATTGTAAATGAAGTTTTTGGTGATTCTCGGGGTTCCCGGTCAGTTCTGACCAAAATGACGGGTTCCGCCTTATTGAAGTAAAATGATGTTTTACTTGCACATTATATAGTCGTTTGAAAAAGATGATTATGAACTCATTTTAATGGTTTTCGTTCTTACCAGAAGTTGAACTGGAAGTAGCATTTTGTTTATAAAATGTACTTATTACCATATATTTATTTATGGTAGGTCACATATGTTGTTATGACGAGTCCTTACCATTACTAGTGGATCCCTAGGTTTTGGAGTAGACTGTTTTGTTGGGATGTTACATTCCCCAAATTTGTAGCTATGGATCACATGTTCCTCGGGGGCAACTTGGTACGGTTATGTGAGGCCGGATACTAGCCATGGTTCATGGTGATCCTAGCGAAGGAGTATACCTTGGTTTTGCGCTTGGGGCTTGATCTCACGTTGAAGCACGGACTTTGTGATTCGTATCCGTGGATTCCAATTGGTTTAGCTCGTAACTCGGATTTGTGGTCTACTTTGTGTTACACCACTATCCTTGGTAAAAATGGTCCTTTTATCACCGTTTAAGAGTTTTGGACCGAAGAGGCCCGGTTGTGGCGAAATGTTATCTTTACAAATTAAACCTTTATGAAAAGATTTCTTTATGATACTGATGTTTATATCTTTCGAGCTTTATAAACTGTATGTTCTCACCAGGCTTTATAGTCTGACACTTTTTCTCAAATGACGTGTATAACAGGTTTCCATTAGCGATGGGTGCCGGGGTTTTTGGAGAGACGAGTTTTGAGTCTCGAGGTTTTTGGAGATGTTTTAGTATTGGTGCTGGGCATTGTTAAGTCCCATTCTTTTGATGAAATCCTTGTATAGAATTGTATAGTCTTAAGGACTGACCCCATTTATGGGAAGTTAATGGATTTACCTTTGTCATTTGTCAGGTTTTAAATGTTTTAATTTACTCTGAAATTTAGAGTGTTACAGAGGATGGCGTAAGGGCCGTATTTTTGGATGGGGGACCAGTCAGGATCCCTATTATGCTATAACCGGTGATTCAGGTGCCAGTTCGAGTGGGAGCACGGGCGTCCATCACAATGAGGAGGTATGTTTGTCAAATGTTGTTTAACATTGTCAATCATATGTTTGTTAAATGTTGTCTAACATTGTTCTATATATATTTGTCAAATGTTGAACTTCAGTTGAATGAGCTGAGACAGAGGGTAGAGAGAGGAAGCAGAGGGGATCCAGATGCAGGAGCGACTACAAAGAGAGGAAGTAGAGAGGATCCGGATGCAGGAGCGAATAGAGAGAGATGAAGAAGATATAGGAGGCAGATGCAGGAGCGAATAGATCAGTTTGAGGCGTTCATGAGGAAGTTTAACGATCAGTACCCCTTTCCCCCTTCGTAGGATTACGTTTTTGTAATACGTTTATGCATTTATAGATATTAAACGACAGTTTTGTACAGTTTAAAACTTATTATTAATTAAAAATTGGCAGGTTTTGTACAGGTTAAAAACTATAATTTTTTAATTTTTAATTATTTTTTTTAAAAAATTAAAATTACCGACGGATAATTCGTCAGTAATTTTTTTTAATTTATTTTTTATTTAATAAATATCCGTCGGAAATTCGTCGCTAAATCCGTCGAAAATAATCCGTCGGTGAATATCCGTCGGTAAATGGAGGTTGTTAGTGATCCGTCGGAAAAGTAAGTCGTCGGTGATCCGTCGGTAATCTGAACGCCGACCACATCTATACCGACGTCCATTTACCGACGGATCATTGACGGATTTCACTTTTACCGACGGATCACGGACGGATTTGTCCGTCGGTGATATGTATCTGTTTTGTAGTGTTAGCTATGGTTCATTGGTCTTGAAAGAGAATATATCGTATTATTGGACTCAACGCTTGTCATGTATATGAACGTGTTTCTATATCATGGTTATTAATTAGTTTTATGGAGTTCAAACGTGAAATTTTAAGTAGTTGTACATATATATGCAATAATACGTTACACTTCAGTTTTATGATATTTTAAACAAAGAAGAAGATGGGTTTTCTTTTGGAAATGGATTGGGATGTGAATTTAAATCAAATGTTCATCCGTAATTGGTATACTTGCTTATATTTATTCAAAATTCACATCCCGCCGCATTGCACGGATACACAAGTAACAATATTCAAGGCTAAATTAATGTTTCGTAATTGTGATGCACCCGCGCTGCATCGTGCGGCTACACCACTAGTATTAATATATTGATTCCTATGATGTCTTATATTATACCATTGAAGTACACGACTCATCCTTTCTTTTATAACTTTCGGTTATACTTTCTTATAAATCATGGTTCTTATGCATGTAGATTGGGTATCGACATATTGATTGTGCTCAAATTTATGGGAACGAGAAGGAGGTAAGCAGTTACTCACCTTTGTTTATCGGAATTTCTTGTTGTTTGGTTGCTATTTGTGCAAAAGGTTATAGGCTATATGCACTTGTGCATATAGGTGGGTTGGTGATATCGCTCATTTTAGCGTCTCTTTCTTGACATTTTACTTCAAAGTTTGTGCAAGTGTTTGGTTTCGATCGTCATCTCGGTTAAAGTTTAAATTCCTCGTTTTTCGTCATTGAGGTGAGTTTTTCTTTTAACCATTTTCGAACTGAAACGCATATATTGATGAATACATTGAGCTACCATTTGAACTAGGCTATATGCACTTGTGCATATAGGCTATATGCACTTGTTCATATAGGTGGGTTGGTTGGTGATATCGCCCATTTTAGCGTCTCTTTCTTGACATTTTACTTCAAAGTTTGTGCAAGTGTTCGGTTTCGATCGTCGTCTCGGTTAAAGTTTAAATTCCTCGTTTGTCGTCATCAAGGTGAGTTTTTCTTTTAACCATTTTCGAAATGAAACGCATATATTGAAACGCATATATTGATGAATACATTGAGCTACCATTTGAACTAGGCTATATGCACTTGTGCATATAGGCTATATGCACTTGTGCATATAGGTGGGTTGGTTGGTGATATCGCCCATTTTAGCGTCTCTTTCTTGACATTTTACTTCAAAGTTTGTGCAAGTGTTCGGTTTCGATCGTCGTCTCGGTTAAAGTTTAAATTCCTCGTTTGTCGTCATCGAGGTGAGTTTTTCTTTTAACCATTTTCGAAATGAAACGCATATATTGAAACGCATATATTGATGAATACATTGAGCTACCATTTGAACTAGGCTATATGCACTTGTGCATATAGGTGGGTTGGTTGGTGATATCGCCCATTTTAGCGTCTCTTTCTTGACATTTTACTTCAAAGTTTGTGCAAGTGTTTGGTTTCGATCGTCGTCTTGGTTAACGTTTAAATTCCTCGTTTTTTGTCATTGAGGTGAGTTTTTCTTTTAACCATTTTCGAACTGAAACGCATATATTGATGAATACATTGAGCTACCATTTGAACTAGGCTATATGCACTTGTGCATATAGGTGGGTTGGTTGGTGATATCGCCCATTTTAGCGTCTCTTTCTTGACATTTTACTTCAAAGTTTGTGCAAGTGTTCGGTTTCGATCGTCGTCTCGGTTAAAGTTTAAATTCCTCGTTTGTCGTCATCGAGGTGAGTTTTTCTTTTAACCATTTTCGAACTGAAACGCATATATTGATGAATGGTTATTATTTTGATGTTATACCAAATTGGTATGTTTGAATTATTACCGTTGACTGTGTATGGTTGTACTAGAATCTCGAATTAATGATTGATTGTTAATTGGAATAATTCAAGATCTTATTTGATTAACATAGATATCCTATTTTTGTGGTTGCAGATCGATTGGGCGTGCAAAGCTAAGAATGTAGCTCATAACGAAAGAGAAGACCCGAAACACCACTTACCATTACCAATGTTTTAGTTTACAGACTACATTGAATTTAGTTTACAGATTTGAGATGATATTGTATTAAAGACAACAGTGTTTTGTAATGGTTTTTGCATATGAATTATCAATGTTTTTTAATAGGTTTTTATACAGATTTTTTGTATTTTTAATTATTTTTTTAACGTTCCGTCGGTAATCCGTCTATAAACGTCGCTGTCACGTAGTCGTCGTTAATCCGTCGCTAATACTGATCGCCGATAAATAACGTATCGTTGGTATTCCGCTGAAAATAATAAATAAATTAATAAATAACTATTTTCGGCGGAATATTCCGCCGAAAATCCGCCGACATATTTCGCCAAAAGATTTTTTTAATAAAAAAAAATAAATAAATTAAGTACAAAAAAAAATAAATAAATATCTATTTTCGGCGGAATATTCCGCCGAAAATCCGCCGCAAATAGTTAAAATTAATTTTCTTAATTAATCAAATCATTTAAATTTTTAAAAAAATCGGATCCGTTTCCGACGGCCAAATCCGCCGAAAATCTCAATCCCCCGAAAATGCCGCCGAAAAAAATGATTTGCGGCGCCCCTGTTTCCGGCCGACCAAATCCGCCGAAAACGCCGATTTCCGACGGATTTCCGGCGGATTTGGCCGTCGGAAAAGGTCGAAAATTTTGTAGTGTAAATGGTTTATCTATACTATATTACAAAAACGACATAAAAAACTCTTTATTACAACATTTTAAGCATAAGGTACAACTAATTAAAGCCAATTATTTAATTTACAATTTCTTAATGATTTGGTACAACATTTCCAAGTACAGTATCTCACATAATCATCTATTTGTGGAATGAATACTCATTTACTAATATAAATATTTGTTTTTTTGGTGGAGGATTTTATAAAATAGATTTTATATTAGGATAATTTATTTTAAATGTAGATTTTACATTTAAATCTATATTAATGAGATGTAATATAAAATCTTTTTTCTTCCGTATTTTTTTATATTACATCTCATAATGATTTTTC
The DNA here is from genome assembly GCA_023525745.1 of Arctium lappa. Taxonomy (NCBI): domain Eukaryota; kingdom Viridiplantae; phylum Streptophyta; class Magnoliopsida; order Asterales; family Asteraceae; genus Arctium; species Arctium lappa. The sequence continues at coordinate 28,329,203 of CM042050.1, forward strand.
CATATTTTATTTTATAAAATCTTTTTACATAATGAGATGTAATATAAACTCTTTTTTCTTCCGTATTTTTTTTGCTAATATAAAATCTATTTTATTTTCTAAAATCTACACGTATTTTTTTTCACGAGCATTAAAAGAAGAAAAAACAAGGTTGATATGAATTAAAAATAAAAAATAACGAGATACACTAATAAATTATCATATTCTTTAAAATAAAAATATTCCGCAATACTTTCCAAATTAACCAAGTTAAAGAAAATAAAATAGAAACGATGTAAATATAAAAATATTCTTCCATATTTTTAATATATCTATACTATATTATAAAAACGACATAAAAAACTCTTAATTACAACATTTTAAGCATAAGTTATAACTAATTAAAGCCAATTATTTAATTTACAATTTCTTAATGCTTTGGTACAACCTTTTCAAACATAATATCTCACATAATCATCTATTTGTGGAATGGATACTCATTTATTAATATAACTATTTGTTTTTTTGGTGGAGGATTTTATAAAATACGTAGATTTTATATTAGGATAATCTATTTTAAATATAGATTTTACATTTAAATCTATATTAATGAGATGCAATATAAAAATCTTTTTTCAAAACCCACAATCATATTTTTGTTTATATTTTTCAAAACTCACAATCATATTTTTCAAAACCTATAATCATATTTTTGTTTATATTTTTCAAAACCCACAATCATAAGTAGAAGAATAAGATATATATACATATCTTTATTTTTATCGACTCATATTATGAGGTCTTAAAGTCAATAGTCAGATAAATATGTTGTGAGACATGTCGTCTGAGTTTTAAGTAATATAATACAAAATTATTACCAATATTATTGCACAAAGTCATAACAACAAACGATTAAGAATATATGCAATTTCACCACTTATGAAAATACATTCGTTTTCACATTTTATTTCATTAACTGTTAACAGAAAAATTACGTTTCATTTTAACTCGGTCCAATATTCCAACAAAAAATTTATCATTCCGTGCAATGCACGGGCCCAACACTAGTTTACATTTAAATGTAAAATCGAAAATGAAAATAAAAGATCTTAAAATATTATCTACATTCACTATAAATATATATAGTTTCTCTATGTATCATCCGAGTACAAGAAGAAGACGAACGGTCGGGTGTCAATGACAGAACCTGCAACTGAACAAAAGGTATTCCACTATATTTTTGTTTCTATGAAAAACTATTTTTTTATATTTTATTTTATTTACTGAGGATTTGTTTATATTTTTCAAAACCCACAATCATATTTTTCGAAGTAGGGGAATAAGATATATATACATTTATTTATTTTTATCGGCTAATACTATGAGGTCTTGAAGTCAATAGTCAAATAAATTTTCAAGTGGTACCGAGTGAATTTGAACTATACCAGTTGAGTTGCCGGTTACAAAAGATAGAAATCATTTATTTTGTTTGTCATATTTGATGTGGGTTGAATGTTGTTAATTAATCTACAAATTTATACTTTGAAAGTGATTGTCAAATTTGTCGAGGAGGTTTCAGAAAAATTGCAAAATCTGTAAAAACGTATGTTCATATTTATAATTATTTCAATAATAGTGATATGTTGTGAGACATGTCGTTTGAGTTTTAAATAATATAATACAAAACTATTACCAATATTATTGTACAAACTCATAACAACAAACGATTAAGAATATATGCAAGTTAACCACTTATGAAAATACATTCGTTTTTCACAATGTATTTCATTAACTGTTAACATAGAAATTACGTTTCATTTTAACTCGGTTCAATATTCCAACAAAAAATTTATCCTTACGTGCAATGCACGGGCCCAACACTAGTGTATTTTAAAAGATGTTAAGATTTATGAATACCTTCTCCGAGTTTAATTTCTTAAACTCCGAAATTGTTTAAATTATATTTTATCAAAGATACAAAAAGATATTAGATATTATACCATGAACCGAATTAATTAGATCTTTTGTTTTGTTTTCTTTATGATTCTAGCTTGAGTAAATGCAAACATATATTTTCAAGGGTTTTTTGGTTTTTGTAACTTTCATTGAAGTTTTCATGATTGTGAAATTCATTAAATAATTTATGGCTATTTTTAGTTAAATCCTTCCGTTGTCCAAGTTTGAAAATTTCCATCCCTTCGTTTGAAAATTTCCTATCTAAAAGAGAGCATTTTTTAGCACTCTTTTAGATCGGAATTGAAACAAGTATTTATTAGTGAATACTATTCTATATCATTTAGTAACTCAATCAATCATATGAGATTAATTTTATTCGATATATCATGCTACCAGGTTCCTCCTATCATATGCAACCTGATCATACTCGTGTAGCTTCTGGGAAGTTTGGTGCAACTTGTGTTGAAATAAATTTTAGATTTTAATTAATTAGCTTACATGCATGTATGTGAACATAGATATATACAATTAGACTTTTGTAACTAAGGATTTATAAGACAGTCTTTACTTATGATATATTTATATATATATATATATATCAAAGAGAGAGGAACGCATGCTAAATTATATCATTCCGACGCTTTTTGAAGATGAGAATAAGAGGTGCTACAGCTTTCTTCTTGACAACTTTCTTTGCACTTGTTATCTTATCTTCAATGGTGACAAGTGTACAAGCACAAGTAGTAGTTGCGGTACCGACACCAATGCCTAGAGCAGTACTATCGCCACCACCACCTCCAACAGAAATACTACCGTCACCGCCACCACGACCGCCACCCATTGGAGGCTGGGGTTGCTGGGGTAACCCTACTTGTTGATGGTGATGCATAGTTCACTACAAAATATATACCCCTATGATGAAGTATCTATACAAGTTCTCATATATTAAAAGTAACCACAACTCATATATATATGAATATTTGCAGAAAGTATATATATATTGTATGAATTGAGTTTAATATGTCTAAATGTTCATCTTTGCCTTTCTGTTTGTTCTTATAATTATTTGCTGTGTTGTAAACATTGAGAAGGCAACACCTTTTGCGGTTTGAGATGAAGTTTATATTTCATAAATAGTAGTTGTTTGTTAGTTTTTCAATTGTCATTAGACATATGTTTTTTGTGCGGATGATATTCTCAATCTAAATCTAAATTTATGCATGTGAAAGTGATTAAATGTATATAAAATTAAATTCGTGAAAGTAACTTAAAAGTGAAGATAAAGATAGATTAATGTAGTTGAACGTAGATGAATGTAGCTGAATGTACTGAAAATAGTTGAAGAAAATTTAGATAAAAAAAAAATCAACTCATCCAAAGGCTCAAAAATGTTTTTACCATTCTCACCATGATTGTTATTCTGGCACAATCTCTCGTCTGTCCATATATATATATATATAGAGAGAGAGAGAGAGGGGGGGGGGGTTTAGGAGAAAACTTCAAAAACATGAAAAACTAATAAACACCCTGGTCATCTCGACGGTATGCACATGTTCATACAAGTAATTGAAGTTGTTTTTTAGTTTTTATTCATGTGTGCGTGATGCACATGTGAATATGCACGTGTGTATGTTACAAATTACTTGTATTCACATGTATATACCGTCCAGATGATCGTTTACCAAGGTGTTCCTCAATTTTTCATTTTTTGTGGTTTTCCCTTAGAGATGGCAACGTGGTCGAAGATATCGGAGATCGTAATCCCCATCCCCGCTACCTACTCCCTATCCCCATCCCCATCACGAAACAAGTTTCCTTCCCCATCCCCATCGGGCCGGGTCGGGCTCCCCATAGGGAATCGGGGATTTTTCCCCATTTACAAATTTAATTTTCTCTATAAGATCTTTATAAATGTCAATTATTCATTTAAGCGACATAATGTTTTAAACCTTCCATTAACCAAATGTTAATGGTTGTTTTTGCATAAGACTAGTTTAAAAATAAATATATCAATCACAATATTTAATAATTCAAATTTTATACATCTACGTTGTTATATATCACCAAAACTTTCTCCGAACAATGAAACCAAATTTGTTATATCTTTTAAAAATTTTCTCATCATCAATATTGATTACATTTATGTGTTATATGTATATATATACTCATTGGGTTCGTCATTATTATAATACTATACATACACACATTTATATACTATACAAAAAAAATTACTAATAAATACTTGGGGACAGGGTCGGGTTTGAAGGGTATCTCCATCCCCGGTTAACAAATTCGGGGATTCCCCATCCCTAGTCAACTCGGGGATTTCCTGGTCAAACCGGGTTCGGATATCGGGTTCCCCATCTGATACGGGGTTGTTTGCCATCCTTATTTCCCTCTGAACCTGACAATATATATAGGAGATTAATCAAATGAAAACTAGTTAGTCTGCCGTGAGATCCAATATGAGCCACTCATTCTATATAATTAATGTTATTCTTAAAATAAAGTAAAAGGATAATTATGTAATTTAACAATTTTTATTTTTTATTATAAATAAAATCATTAATTACTCAATCCATAATTACCTAATTGATTATAATTTACCATACTTATCATTTTGAAACGGATGATAACGCACGCCTCTCCATAATGGTATCACAATGTATCACAATGGGTATCATAGTAGGTATCACAGTGCATCTTGTATGTATTTTGAGTATCACGCTCATGATAGTTTGAATGTAATTTTTTTTAACATTGTCCATGTTTTTAGGTATCACATTGTGTATTATATATAGTTGTATCACATGTGGGTCTCGAAGGTCATATTTGTGTGTGTGTATGTGTGAGAGAGAGAGAGAGAATCATAATACCTAAAATGCCCTTTAGTTTAAAATTAAAGTCAAATTACCAAATATATTAATTTCCTAATTTATTATTTGATGTGTGGATAAGATTGAATATCACAGTTATCACAAAATATACAGTTCTCCCTTGAATGACCCTATATATATATATATATATATATATATATATTGTTCTTAATAAGAATACGTGTCCTCCATCTTAACTACTCCATCCCCTCCCCCCTCACTTTCTTTCTTCTACATGAAAGTAAATCCTAAACAACTTCTATCTCATCTCCCTTCACCTTTTTTCACATATAACAAGATTTGAGATGGGTTTTCTGAAAATATATTTTAATTTGACAAAATTCAAATAACGAATCTTTAACCAAGATTTAAGATGGGTTTTTGTTTCAGGAAGTAAATATTTATTACATGTTTGTTACTTTTTAGTTTTGCTATGAATGGTATCATCACACTTATAGCCTCTTAAAGAATGGATTCTTGAAGATTTAATAGTGGTCAAGTAGGGGCTCTTAATCTCTTTCAACTTGTTGATGCATTTGGTAATAGGGTCAGTGTGTTGAAAATAAAAGCCCGATTGATCATCACAGACAATATATGTGGCCACATGGAATGCCTTTAAAATGAAAATGCTGAACTTCCTAATTAGTGAGTGGAATAAATAAATTATAATAATGGCACGTCACCCACTATTTGTGTCACATGCATCTAGGCATGTAAGCGAGTCGATCTTTTAACGGGTTACTCGAACTCAAGCTTAATTATTCTTGAGTTTGAGTCATTCTTAAACACAAAATAAATAGAATTCGTTTAACTTAATGAGCCAAACTTTATAACATCAATGTTCGACTCGGCTCGTTCGAAAACTCGATTCAATTTTTCGAATTGAATCGAGCCGAGCCATTCAAGCATACCCTTTTTTGAGTCAAACATGCTCATATATTTATTAATCATACAATAAAAATATAAAAATTATCGAGTTCAAGCCGATAAACGAGTTAATCGATCGCGACTTTGAACCTGTATATAAACGAGCATCGAGCTCGAGTTTGATAACTCAAAAAGTATTCGAGCTCGAGCTCGAGGCTTACGTTGAAAAAGTTAATCGAGCTCAAGTCGAGCTCGAGCCCATTATTAATTTTTTGAGCCCTACTCGATTAACTTACCACTCGACTCGGCACGTTTACACCCCTAGTCACATCCTCGAAATAATAAAAATTTAAATCATTTTTATATATTCTCTAAAATAAAAAAATAGAATAATTTAGAAATTTTTGGTTACTTTTTTTGCTATAATTTTTTTTTTTTAAAACGGAAATAATGGATGAGAGATGATAAAAATCCTTAAATTTGAAGAGCTTCATAAAATCAAATATTTGAAAGAGAAAATCGTTTTCTATCGTTTCGGGTAATGATGTGGACCACATTATTAATTTATCTAAAAATTGTAGAAGTGTATTGAGATTATAAATTTAAAGAATATTTAAATTATGTAGTTAAGATAGAAAAAGACGGATTCAATGTACGACATATTAATCCCAAACCTCATTATGGAAATGATATATATATATATATATATATATATATTATGATATGAAACAAATGCTAAATACTATTCAACAATTTGTGAAGATGAGAAGGGGGAGCGTTATTGCTTTCTTCTTGGCTATTTTCTTTGCACTTGCTATTATTTGTTCCATGATGACAATTGTCCAAGCACGAGAAGTGCCAGCACCTGAAGCCGAAGCAGTATTACAGCCACAAGATACACCCTCGGGCTGGGGAGGTTGGGGAAGCTGGCCATAACCACAAAGTCAATGTTCTTATATATATATATATATATATATATGTGTGTGTGTGTGTGGCAGGTGTTCGTAACGGAACCTGAAATTGATTAGGAATCCAAGAACCACTCATAATGCAACACATGACATATTCATCCGGATGAAGATGGACACGTAGCGCGTTTTGGATCACGGATCCTAATTAATTTTAGGTTCCTAATGAAATTCCTCTCTCTGTTTATATATATATATATATAAATATATATATATATATATATATATATATATATATATGTGTGTGTGTATGTATGTGTGTGTATGTATCTCTTGCTTTCAAGTTACAATCTTTGATTGTTTAAATCGAGTGTTGTACATGTGTAAATTTTCATCTTCGCCATTTGTTTGTTCTAGTAATTATTAGAGGTTGTACCTCTAAACACTTTTGTGGTTTAAATGATGTTTATATTTTTACAAATAGTAAACTTTTGTTAGTTTCAGTTGTCATGCATGGGACATATATGTTATTTGTTAAGACAATTCGTTTCCAAGCATGTATTTTTACCCATATTAATATGCCATTCAATTCGTCTTCAAAATATATGCGTTCTTTTACAATACAGGGATGGAAGAGAAGCCTTCCAACCGCAGGGTTGGGACTAATATCTTATATATTTTCAAAAACACAAAAATACACTATACGAAATTATGAAAATTTAAAACTTTAAAACAAGAGATTAAGAAGCCGTAAACTAACGCTTACCGAGTAAACGCTTATCAGGTGTCACTTACCTTATCGAGTGAAACAAATAATCTTATTGGTAAGTGAGGGAGAAGACTCTTACCTTGTTAGAGTTTATCGAGTAAGAGTTGCTTACCAACAATCAATTTTGATGGTCAAGAATGTTACCGATTAATAATAAGGTAAGTGTATGTGTTGACTCTTGTTGTTAGGCACTTACCGGGTAAGCATTTTAAGCGACCCTAAATTTGAATTGTGGTTTGTTGATCAATAGGGTATTCATAAATTTGAGGACGCAAATCAAGATCTTGTTATAGTGTACTAAGATCGTGTCATGCATTGACATATACAGGCCCAAGCCCAAGCCCAATATTATATTCTAGAATAGATTGTTAGTATAAATAAGGGTGTGGGGGGAGAGTAGGGGTATCCAGTTAATTGTCCAGGGTTTTGTTTAGGAGAGACTAGCCTCTCAAATGCTAGATATTGCATGTGTTCTTTCCATTTTAATCATACATCCGATTACTTCTTTCATTTGATTCTGTTGTGATCTTGGTTCATAACAGATCAATGTCAATATGTCAGGATCTTAATTCTAAACAAGAATAAACTCTCAGAAAACAATATCAAAGAAGTTTGCAGAATAACACTTTGATATTCAATAAAACAGTAAACAAACAGTAAATCTGATGAACAACTTGCAAACTCTTATTGAATGATTAAAAGTCACAAGCTTTTACACACAACCTCAATATTGATGAACTGACTCACCAATACGAATTCTACTTCTCTAGAATTAGGGATCTAACCTTGAGGTTGATTCTCTCTATGAAAGCTAAAACTCAGAATGAATGTTACCTCTAAAGAAACAAAACTATTCTATACATATACTGAAGACAAAAGATAATTACAAAATAATAAATGATCTTCAAAATAATCTTCTATATTTATCTTCAAGCTTTCCATATTATCTTCTTAAAATCCAGCTGTCATCCTTGCCATACTGATCTTCATCTTATAAGCAGCATTAATACTCTGAGCAGTATTAACTAACTAGCAGTATTAACTGAGAGCAGTATTAACCAACTGACAGTATTAACTGAGAGCAATATTAACTACCTAGCAGTATTAACTGAGAGCAGTATTAACTACCTAGCAGTATTAACCTCAGAAGTAGTAACCAGGTTCTGCTAGCAGCATTAACTTTACTTAGCAATTCTTCAGTTCCCAACAATCTCCCCCTAACTTGACTTTTAGGAAGAGAAGTCAAGTTCTTCAAATGCTCCCAAAATACTATTCTTCAGATCCCTGTATCAACATTTAGCCCCAAACTTTGATTGATCATTCTCTGAATCAGATACTTTGCCATTTCTGAGTTTTCAACACGTCCAAGCTTCTTCTTCAACATTGCATGAAGCTTAAGTCTGTTGTGGTTGTATACTCTATCCACTAGGAAGTATTCTATGTGATTTCTATCCAAAATCACTGCATATACTCCACTAGTTTCATATAGAGTCCAATTGTTGACTGTTTGAAACACATTTCTTATCACATGCTCCACTTCTTCAGGTTTGAACATCATACACAGATACTCCATCACCAGTTTTATAATTGAAATCCCTGGAGCTTTTAACTGATCTGCATACAACTTCATCCCTATTTCAAACATTTCTTCTATATCAGACCTGGAGCATGTTCTGACAATCTTTGCCCAAGTGTTGAATACCTCATACTTTTCATCCTTCCTCTTGAGCCTGATGTATTCCTTTCCATCCACTATCAATGTATCCCAGTGAATAACTTCAGGAGGCTTAACACCAACAGGTTCAGCTGAAATTGGTTCAGGCACTTTGTCCATCACTACCATGTACATTTTTACATCATCAGTGTTTGAAGGCTCTTTCTGTTCAGATGGCTCAGGTGCCCCTCCTTCATCAGCAACCTTCTCAGCCTCTCCTTCAGTTATTCTAGGCTTCTTGATTATCTTTCTCCTTGCCATCATCTTTGTTCTTTTTAAAGTCCTTAGACTTTCACCAATAGTGACTTCTTTCTTTGGTGGTGTTTCTTGCTCATCTGGAAAAGGTTTTTCTATCATGAAATCATTGCTTTCTTTCATTATCTTCTCCATCTCCACCCTGGCAGTTTCATTCCCTTGAAGCTTGGCCATTTCAGAATTATATAACTCTTAGATCTGCTCAAATGTCATCTTGAAGAACCTCTCCTTTCTGACTCCTACAGCACCCTTGAGAAAAGTTATCATCTTGTTTCTCTCTTGAGTACCAAGGAAAGTCTTTGAGGGTTGTCTCTTCTTTGCAGCTTTCTTGACCACCATAGACTTCTTAAAGGTTGCAGCTTTCTTCTGAGCTGTTTCAGTGGCCAGGCTTTGTTGATAAGCTTTATTCAATTCTGCAGCTAAAGCCTTAGCCATTTCCCTGTCTTTCTCAACTTGGACTCTTTCTTCTTGCTCAATATTTGCTTGTATCTTTCTGGCCAAAGCTTCATCTGACTCAACCAACCTTTTCTTTTTGATTGGTTGATCAGATTCCACCATCTTAGCTTTGCCTTTGTCCTTGCTTTTTGCTTTATCAACACTGACTTTCTTGACAAATTCTACATTTTCTTTGATGACAACTCCTTTGGCCTTTGAATTGACCTTGGGAGTATCATGCTTGGCTTTGATTAATGCTTCAGCTGTCTCAAGTTCTTCCAAATTTCTACTCTGAAGATCACTTAACACTTCTTTCACCATTTCTGCTGCTTCATTCAGTTTAGCAGCATTAACAGTTTCTGCTTCTTTATTTGCTTGAGCAGCATTAACTGTTTCTGCTACTATTGATTCTGTTACTGCTTCAACCACACAATATCCTCTGGAGTTATTTGCTCCCCCTCAAACTCAACTTTCTCTTGCTCCCCCTTAGCTTTTGCATCTTCCATATTGACATCAGCTTCTGACTCCCCCTTTTTGGGAGCATCAGGCATTGGTTTCCTCCTTCTTAGTACAAATTGTTTCTTCTTCTTTTGCAGAATCAATTTCTTCACCATTTGCTTCAGGTTGACAATCTGTTCTTGTTGTGACAGAACTATCATTTTCAGCTCTTCTATATCTTTGCCCTGTTTGATCACATCCATGTTGATGTTTCCCATGGTTTCCATCAATTCAAAATAGTTATATCTGTCCTCACCTTCTCCAGAAGTGTTACCCTCTTTTGAAGGATCATTGGATCTTTTTGTAGTGGGAGCTTTCTGCCTAACAGAAGCACTTTCCACCCCCGTGGGTTCTTGGCACCTGGGACCTTTGGATGATTGCTCACCCAAAGTTGCCATGAGGAAGGTCTTATTGATGTTACCACTTACCTCCTCTGTGCTAGCAGGAGTAGTGGCAGCCTTAGCACCCATATGCTCAACCATCTCCTCAGTGAGCACCTCCATGGGGTTGGGAGACACCCCTGTGGTTTTCCTGTAGATATTCTCTAAAGGAGAATTCTCCCTTAGAGGGCTTAAAGGCTCTGTGGGTGATGGTACAAGAAGGGAAGGAGCCTTCTTTACCTTTTTCCTTGTATATGTTTGGGTGATAGGGGAAATTGGCTTATGAATTAGAGACTGTGGGATAGATATAGAGTGGGAAGGTTGGGATTGGCTAGCAGTGGGATGGTCTAATGAAGGCCTTGACCCTGCTGCCATACCTTCTTCAGTGTGGGACACCACCATCATTGTAGAGAACAATGGGGTGTCAACTCCTTCCGAGTCCAATGGAGATCTTTTCATGTTTGAAAAGACCTTACATTTGGGGATTTTTGGTACATATACCTCATCAAAGTGAGGCATATCCGTCAATTCATGAGTTATAACTTCCTGTACAAACCTGGGGTACATATAAAAGCTCTTTTTGCTTCCCAAGTTTGAGACAAGATCACTGAAAATCATCCTAGAAAAATTGTACTTTCTGGCAGTGGCCAAGCAGACCAAAGCATAAGCAATGGTACTGCTAAACTCACTCCATCCAGTAGTCTTTTTGGAAATGCAGTGCATTAAGGTATGAACAAGAAAACGCCATTGGGTATAAAATTTTGCTTTTGAGAATTTAAAACCACCCAATTGGCCTCCATACCCCATTCTTGATAAGTTGGAGAACAACTCCTCATCAGGAAGAGAAGTAATACCTTCAGCATCGTCTATACGTAGACAGATGCGTATCACCTCTTCAGAGATAGACAAGGGTTTGTCACACACCCTTGTTTTCAAAATCTGCACACCATTCTCTGTGACTATGGTAGCATTAGCCCAGAATTGCCTTTGATGCTCTATGTAAATTGTTGGCGACACAGTTAGAGCATGGGCAATGTGGCTAGACTTCAGAAAATCCACAATCTGATGAAAGCCTGCAGCTTGCTTTGGCTTTTGTAGCATCGCGATTTCATTGTGCTCGTCGATGAATGCCATGGATGCCATTGAACTTGAATGTTCTTGCCTGAAATACTTGGTACTTGAGAGAAAAGGGTTAGAGAGAGAGTGAACAGTATGCAAAGAGTCATTATGAACTTTTAGGCGGGCAAAGGGTATTTATAGTGTATGGGACATAAGCAGTATTAACTGAGCACTAGCAGTATTAAAACTGCACTGAAGATTCCTCTTCTCTTCTTTCTTCTTCACTCTGAATTGGCTTAGATATAGTTTCTTTTTCACAGAATTCAACAGGCTCTTTTATAGGCATAGGAAAGATCACAGACTGAGGAATAATGTCTTGAACTTGTGTGTCCCCTGATCCTCTACTTCCTGAATCTGCATAATCATCACTACTGAAACCAAAAGAGTTAGTTAGTGAATCAATGTCAAACAGCCACTGAGGACCAGACCCAATAGGATTTGGTGTGTTCTCATTGCATTTGACATTGTCACTTTCCACAATTATTCTAGAAGAAGTATTAAACACTCTGTAGGCCTTACTCTGAGATGAGTAACCAACAAGAAAACCATCATCTGCGTTGCTATCAAACTTTCCTAAGTGATATTTGGTATTGAGAATTGTACAAGGACACCCAAAAGGTTTGAAAAATCCAATAAAGGGTTTTCTTTTATTTAAAAGCTCATAAGGTGTCTTGTTTTTAGGCTTGACTACTAGTACTCTGTTTTGGACATAGCAAGCAGTATTAACTGCTTCTGCCCAGAAAGTTATTGGCAGTTTAGAGTCAGCTAACAAAGATCTAGCAGCCTCAATCAGTGTCCTATTCCTTCTCTCAGCAACACCATTTTGTTGTGGAGTCCTAGGGGCACTGTATTGTCTCTCAATTCCTTTTTCTTCACAAAAGGTGTTTAGGTCAATATTTTTAAATTCACTACCATTGTCTGACCTAATGATTTTTACTTTTTGATTAGTTTGGTTTTCAATTCTTAGAATAAAGGATTTGATCAGTCCACTTGTCTTATCCTTAGTCCTTAGAAAATATACCCAAGTAAATCTAGAGTAATCATCAACAATAACTAGGCAATATGATTTCTTACCAATACACATAACATTTGTAGGGCCAAACAGATCCATATGCAATAAATGAAGAGAATTAGAGATTGTGTTCACCTCTTTGGACTTATGAGAAGTTTGTGTTGTTTTCCTTTGAGACAAGCAACACAATGATCATCACATGAATATACTTTAGAAGGCAAACCTCTTACAAGCGTGTTTTTAACAATCTTATTTATTGTTTTAAAGTTCATATGACACATCCTTATGTGCCAAAGTGATGATTCATCTAGAGAAGCTTTTGAAACAAGACAATTTAAGGATGAATCAGATGAAACACTTTCCATATCCAAACAGTATACATTATCCTTTCTGGGGGTTCTTAGTAGTATCATCTTTTCATCAACTACCTTGAATCCAGGAGCAAGGATAATACATTCAAAATCTGTAAATAATATACTATGTTGTTTGTCACAAACCTGTGATACACTTAACAGGTTGTACCTTAACTGCTGAACATAGAATACATCTTCAAAGGTCATTTTACCTTTGGTTACATCCCCCTTACCACTTATCTTACCTCCATATGGAGTATTACCAAAGGCAACATGTCCACCGTCAATTTTCTTGAAATTCTTGAGGCATGACATGTTCCCTGTCATGTGCCTAGAGCAACCACTATCAACATGCCAGATGCTCTTCTCCTTGAGCTGTTGGTTGCCCTGAACATAAGATTAGGCAATTAGTATTGATTGGGAACCCAAGCCAAAGTGGTCTTGGGTCTCCCTTTCTCATCAAAATACTTACATTCATTTTTGATGAGGTTTTTTAAATCAGAACACTTATTATTTGAGTACTTTGTCAAGATTATTTGTCTAGAAGCACTAATACTTGAAGCAATACTATCTTTAGAAGTACTAACAAAGTTAGCAGTACTAACATGTTTGGCAGTATTAACCTTGTTGGTAGTACTAACAGAGTTAGCAGTATTAACCTTGGTAGCAGTAGTATTGCTTCTAGCAGCACTATCACTGTCAGCAGCACTATTTTTAGTAGTAGTACTAACAGCTTTAGTGCTTTTAGGTATCCAGATCTTGACACTGTCTTCCACATTCTTTTTCTTCATGTGGCTTTTAGATTTAACAACTTTCTTAGCCACATGGTTCTTTTCTTTCTTCCTATAACCAAAGGGTTTTTGTGCAGGTCTTTGAAAATTCAGCCTTTGGTTCATAGGATTAAAATAGCAGTATTTGGCAATGTGATTAAGATTTCCACAAATAAAACAGGGTTTTGGTCTATTGATTTTACTCAGATCAACCCCTTGTTTTTGTGCCCACTGGTTATTCCAGTTTCTCTGATTTCCCCTTGGTTTATCATGTTTTTGGGGCTCAGATTTATTGCATGCACACTGTTTGCAAGGGATAGGGTTCACAACAGTGGTCTGTTTATAATGAACCTTCTTGGTCTTTCCCTCAGTCTTCACTATCTCATTTGACTTGACCCAATGCTTTCCACATCCCTCATTGGTAATTATATGGTTTTCTATAGGAATCTCACCTCTCACAGTGTTGTCCTTATTCTTGACAGTTTATTTCTCATTTTTAGCCTCAACAACCACTTCATATAAGGGATCTATCTCAGTGGCTCCCTCAGGCAGGTCCTTCCTATCCTTTGTCTCTAACAAGTCTGAACTAGGAGGGATGTAGTTGTTGTTGTAGGGTGGTGGTGTGGTATTGTACCCTATTCCTCTTCTCAGTTTATCATGAATCTGAGTTTGTAGTAAAGAGTCCATTGCCTTAGAAGCATTGGAAAACTTTTCTACATCTAACTTGACTTTAGCTAACTCTCCTCTTAACTTATCACTCTCCTCTTTAGATTTGGTCAGTTGGAGTTCTAGGTCATTCTTCTCCCGCTCCCAGTAGTTTGTGTCATAAGAATGTTGAAGCTCATTGGATTGAAAACTCGTAATCTAATCTTCAAACCTCTCAACAATCCTCACATAATCTTTTATGTCCTTTTCTAATCTCTTAAGGTCATCACTCATGTTCTGGTTGTGATCCCTGTACTTTTTAACATTGTTAATGCAATTTTGAGAACAAATATTAGAAGTTACCTCTGTTGGGAGATCAGACACCTCTACCATTAGAGCTTGGTTTTGGATAGCCTCTTCAGCTTGATCACTCCAATCAAACCCCATACCTTGTTGAGAGACTAGGGCTTGTGCAGAGTTTCTGTTATTATTGAAGCTTCCAGTCTGTGCTTGTTGGTGGTTGTTGTTGTGAGACACTCCACTTCTGCATTCCCTAGAAAAGTGTCCCTTCTGGTGACATTTATAGCATTCCACCTTTGACTTGTCAAAACCTGCTCCATCTTCTCTTCTTTGGGAGAAGTTGTTCCTCCCAGTTCTCTTAATGAACTTCTTTACTCTCATAGAGAGCATGGCCATCTGCCATTTAATGTCCATCTCTTCAAGATCATCTGGATGGAGTTGTTCCAAGTCATCATTAATTAGAGAAGAGTTTCCATGACTGGACAGAAAGGCTTCAAACCCAGATTCAGTGCCTTTCTCTTGATTTGCTCCATTAGCAGCACTAACTGATTCAGGGTTGGAGGTAGAATCAATTGATGCTGATAGGAGTGCAGCATTGTGAACATACCCAGAAGGCTTATTCTTAGCCTCTACCTCAGATTCAAAAACTCTTAGATCATTGTATAGATCATCAAGTTCCTTTTCTTCCAGTTGATCATTTTGTCTGAAAGAGACAGTATACATGGTCCATTCATCACCCAGGGACCTTAAGAACTTCCTGTTTAGATCATCTTGATCAATTTGTACTCCCACAGTAGCTAGTTCACCAGTTAGCTTGTTGAACCTGTCAAAAGTTTGAGTCATGGACTCATTCTTGGTTGACATAAAGTTCTCATATTGTTGCTTCAATATAGCCTTCTGATTTTTCTTGGTACTTTTGGTACCTGAGAATCTCTTCTCTAGAGCATTCCAGAGCATCTGTGCATCAGTGCAACTGCAGAATTGGTGTTGATATTCATTGGGAATGGCCAAGAGAAAAGTACTCAAGGCTTTCATCCTTGTTTGCCTTGTCTTTCTTTCTGCAACTGTCTTTGGTGGAGTTCTCTTTCCATCTGCACCAATCTTTCTTGCATCAGATGGGCCATTCTCAATGATGTCCCACATAGAGTAATCAGTGAGAAGAATGTATTGCTTTATTCTAATCTTCCACATGTCGAATTCATTGGATCTAAGCATTGGGACCTTTGAGACCAGGGTACTGTTAGATTCAACTGCGTTTTCCATGATGAATGAGATTTCTGAGAATACAGGCTTTGATACCACTTGTCAGGATTTTAATTCTAAACAAGAATAAACTCTCAGAAAACAATATCAAAGAAGTTTGCGGAATAACACTTTGATATTCAATAAAACAGTAAACAAACAGTAAATCTGATGAACCACTTGCAAACTCTTATTGAATGATTGAAAGTCACAAGCTTTTACACACAACCTCAATATTGATGAACAGACTCACCAATACGAATTCTACTTCTCTAGAATTAGGGATCTAACCTTGAGGTTGATTCTCTCTATGAAAGCTAAAACTCAGAATGAATGTTACCTCTAAAGAAACAAAACTATTCTATACATATACTGAAGACAAAAGATAATTACAAAATAATAAATGATCTTCAAAATAATCTTCTATATTTATCTTCAAGCTTTCCATATTATCTTCTTAAAATCCAGCTGTCATCCTTGCCATACTAATCTTCATCTTATAAGCAGCATTAATACTCTGAGCAATATTAACTAACTAGCAGTATTAACTGAGAGCAGTATTAACCAACTGGCAGTATTAACTGAGAGCAGTAGTAACTACCTAACAGTATTAACTGAGAGCAGTATTAACTACCTAGCAGTATTAACCTCAGAAGTAGTAACCAGGTTCTGCTAGCAGCATTAACTTTACTTAGCAATTCTTCAGTTCCCAACACAATACTTTTTAGTTTTGAGTTTTTCGCAAAAGTTTTCAGTAACCGAAATATTAGATGTAGAAGGATTATCTAAATCTATTGTCTCTTCAGGATTTTGAGAAAGACTAGCATGTGTTTCTTTTGACAAATGAATGGTAGATTGATTTTTCATCATAATCTACATATCAAACAAAATTATCAATAAGTAGTAGTCTAAGTAATCAAATGAATCAACCACAATGAATATAATATTGAAATTCAAAAAGTTTAAATCATCCCTAAATGACTAAATCCATAAATTAAAAAGTACAAATCACATATAACAAATTCATTATAAATTTATAATTCCTTAACATATTCCATTAACTAGTCAACTAATCAAGCAAACAATTTTAAAATAATAGCATTAAAATTTGAAATCTAAAATCAATTACAATCTCTAGCAAATAATTTGACACTCAAGGCAAAGAGTGATTTAGATATATTTAGAGTAATGGAGTTGGATGGCGGATCACTGGATTATAAAATGGAGTAGTCCAAATAAGAAATACATATAGAAAGTGGAATATCGGAAGGTTTAGTTGCAAGCCCAAATTTTCCCTTTTCCTGTTTTTAACACTAATGCATCACATGTTTTTTTTTTCTAAAGAAAGCATCACATGGCTTCTATTAATCACACTATGGACCTACATCGTTTGGTGTGGGAGGAAAGGTCTCAAATTAGGGGTGTAAATGATGCGAGTCGAGCTTGAGTATCATTATACTCGACTCGACTCGTTAGTATATCGAGTCGAGCTCGAGTTCGAGTCGAGCCTATTCGAGTCGAGTGTTGACCAAGTTGATCTCAATTGAGTCGATCTCGAGTAGTTTGCAAGTTGTCTCGTCTCATTTATACCCCTACATAGGCTCAAACCCTGAGGCTCAAACCATTTAACAAAGGCAAAAGATGTAAAACAGGGGAGGAGAAAGATCTATATATAGTGGAGTTCAAAACATTGGGTTTTATATCCCTCCAATGTGGGATGGATTGGACACATTGTAACACCCTAAGAATAGGGATAACAAAAATCAGAAAAACGGACATGCGGTATTTAAAATTGCCAAAGCAAAAGCCTCCCAAAAATGGAGAAAATACACAAACCTGTTAAAATACAGTCGTAATTAAACGGACAATAAATAATAACCAACTAATCAATTTTCTATAACTAGAAAAGAGATTACAAACAAGGGTGTTATTTATAAACCCAAAAGTTCTCCTACCGAAAGTAAGTCCAAATGCAATATTCCCAAATCTCTCACCCAGGCACTATGCCAGCTTAGAACCGATGCCGCTAAAACCTGAGATACACATCGACACCAAACAAGTGTTAGGCCGAAAGCCTAGTGAGTTGAACAATAATAAGTATGCATGAACAATCACAATTCTTATCAGCAGTTAACCATAGTTCAATATATGTGGAGTCATTAGGGGAGACCCAAAGCACCAATCAAGTCCCACCCAAGAGTCGATATACCTTGATGCCCTTAACAAGGAACACCTGAAAGGCCCGACACACCCGAAGACTATCGCTAAGAAAATTCCCCGAGTGGCGGAGGTCTAGGCACAAACCATCACAGTGGCGCCCAAGACTACATCCTCCTAGTATACTGACTTGGTTCGTCCAACATAACGCATATAGGAGGTCCTTTTGGTGTATTTCAACCCAACATATTTCCATACCGACTACGGGTACAATATTACCATCCTATCCTCATGAAGTCCAACAAAAGACCTAAATGACAATTATATTTATCATGCATATAAATATGTCACCAAAGTGGTATTCCAACTAGAACCATCATAATACCCGTACATGCATACATTTAACATAACAAGGTACCCACATTATGTATCCATGAGAAAAGCCCAAATAATGGTACATGTAACATACTTCATGGCATATCATCAATATCCACTTCTCCAACTATTTCCACAAAGAAAACCCAAATACTTGAACACATAGAGATAAGATAACAAATAGAAGATTATGATGTGTATTTTGTTTTAACAAAGATTTAGTAAACTCACCTTGCTAGATTTAGACTAAATCTAGATTTTACCCACTTAGAGCTTTCTTTGAAAAAACTTGGTTCTTCAAATCAAATATTCCAAAACCTAGTTTCACAAGGTTCCAACCATGAATATACATATTCCACCATAAATAATTGTTCTCCAAACACTTAACATCAATATCTCTATTTTGGGCAAAAACCCCAATTTTGACCCAAAACTCCCAAAATCAACCAAACCGAAATTTATAGAAATCAAACAGTAGGAAACCATCAATGGATCATTTATAACTTACTTCATGGTTTATAAATGGAAGGGATACACTTACCACTTAGGTTTTGATGAAAACCTAGAAAACCCAAAATAAGCTTGAGGTTGAAGATGAAGATGGAGATGGCGAATCCTTGACCATAGCTTTCAACCCTACCGCTTAATGATGTTTTACCTCCACAAAAACCAAAGATTTGAGCCAAAATAAGTTAGGGATTGAAGGGAATCGGTTTGGGAGAGAGTAGAAGAAGTTTGGATGAGGAGAAATGAGAAAAAGGGTTGAATTTCGCGATTTAACAGGTTCTAGACATTTTGGGCGACATTGCCCAGGGCAATGTCGCTGGTCACAGTCGCAGCTTCTTCCAGTTTCCTTCTCGTTCATTGTTTTGGCCGTAACTTCTTCGTTATAGCTCCGTTTTCGCTCCGGAAAGAACCATTGGACTCGTAATTGAATCATTCATCTATCAAGACTATAAAATCAATGATTCAAGTCCAAAATCAAATACCTTACTTTTCCTTAATATATTGGTTTCTGTATTAACTTGAAATGATACCTTTCGAAGAATCAGGGTGTTACAATCCTCCCAACCTTGGAATGATTTCGTCCTCGAAATCTACTCTTCTCAAAGGAACGTTACCCGCAGGATAGATTGTTCTTAGACCACTTGTCAGAATTACCATCATAACTCTTATGTCGATACTCACGCCAGCCGTCTCTCTGGGACACATTACTCTCATAACCGAATGAACACTTAGCTCTCTGAAGTAACCTTTACCCACAAGGTTACGGTCGTCTCCCAACCTTGGATGACAATTACCATCTCCAGGTAATTTGTGACTCCGACTTCTCACTGACCAATCTCCTTCGGATCTATACGGTTCCGAACCCAACGTCTAAATCAAAACTAAATTTCCAAACCCTCTGATTTCAACTCATCCATTCCTAAGGTTGATAAAGTTCACCTCCTATGGCGCAACAATACGTCCTTCAGGCGACTGATTAGTCTAGATTCGGTTAACACACAACTCTATTCCAACCCCAACCTCGCAACAATCCTCGAATTCGATCTTTATCACCATGGAAAAGCTTATACACATCGGTACTTAATTATCAATATATAACCTTCCATTAAATTACATCACTGAAAAACCAATATTTCCCACGATCCAACCAGGATACACCCCAAACATTCCAAGATCCATTGTCCTCAAGAAAACAAGTCGATGTCTAGGACCAAACGGTAACCTCGAAAACGTGGACATCCCGTCCAAAATTTCATTTCAGACGGATGGTTGCACTAAGGTTGACACCTAACATAAAGTTAAAATTCCAGGTCTTTGTCAGGATCGAATTCTTAACAAGAATTAATTCTCAGAAACTAATATCAAAGAAGTTGCGGAATAACACTTTGATATTTAATAAAACAGTATATGATTATCAAACTGTAAACTTGTATTGAATGCTTGAAGCTACAAGATTACACACTCAACCTCAATATTGATGAACAGGCTCACCAATACGAATTCTACTTCTCTAGAATTAGGATCTATATCTTGAGGTTGATTTTCTCTCTATTAAAATTTAAAAACTTAAAAACTTATTTAATCTATTCTATACCTTCTATACATATAATGATCAAAAGATAAATACAAAGAAGAAACAAATCTGCAGTATATCTTCCATGTATATCTTCTATGTATATCTTCAGAATAAACAGCTGTCATACATTCCATCTGGATCTCTTTAGCAGCACTAATTATGCTTAGCAGCATTATCTTCTTCCAGCAGCATTAACTACTAAGCAGTACTAACTACTAGCAGTACTAACTAGCTAAGCAGTACTAACTTTGTTCAAGCAGCACTAACCTTGACTAGCAGTAGTAATTCTACTAGCAGTAGTAATACTCAGCAGTATTAATCTTCAAAGTGTTCTGGCAGTAGTAACCACTCTTGTACTAGCAGTAGTAACCACACTTAGTAGAATCTTCAGTTCCCAACAATCTCCCCCTAACTTGACTTTTAGAAGAGAAGTCAAGTTGTTCAGATATTTCTTCATAAGCTCTCCAAGATGCTCCCAAAACTTCATAGTGGCCTATATTCCAGTATTTGCATCCAATCCCAAACTCTGATTGATGGTTCTTTGGATCAAGTATTTAGCCATCTGTGAATCTGGAATACACCCTAGCTTTTTCTTCAGCATGGCATGAAGCTTCAATCTGCTATGATTGTACACTCTATCCACTAGGAAGTACTCAGTGTGATTCAAATCCAAAGTCACTGCATATACTCCACTAGTTTCATATAGAGTCCAATTATTTACTGTTTGAAACACATTTCTGATTACCTTCTCTACTTCATCAGGTTTGAACATCATACACAGATACTCCATTACCAGCTTTTTGATTGAAATTTCTGGAGCTTTCAGTTCATCTGCATATGTCTTCATCCCTATTTCAAACATTTCTTCAATATCAGACCTTGAGCAAGTTCTGACAATCTTACTCCAAGTGATGTACACTTCATATTTCTCATCTTTTCTCTTCAGTCTGATATACTCCTTTCCATCCACTGTCAATGTATCCCAGTGAATGACCTCAGGAGGCTTAACTCCTACAGGTTCTGCAGAAATTGGTTCAGGCACTTTGTCCATCACTACCATATACAAACTTACATCATTTTTAGTTGATGACTCTTGTTGGTTAGATGACTCAGGTGCCCCTTCTTCTTCAGCAACCTTTTGTTCTTCTACTACTCTAGGCTTCTTGTTTTTCTTTCTTTTAGCCATCATTTTGGTTCTCTTCAAAATCTTTTGAACCTGAACTAGAGTCTCTTCCTTATTCTTTTCTTCCTTTTTCTCTGCCATTTCTTTGATATGAGTTCCCTCTTCACTTTCAGGGAATGGTTGATTCATGTCAATATCATTACTCTCCTTGGCCTTCTTTTCAAATTCTACTCTATCCTTTTCATTGCTCTTCAGCTTCCCCATTTCTTTCTCATAGAGGTCCCTGATTTGATCAAAATTCATCTTCACAAACATTTCTTTCTTTACCCCAATTGCACTCCTCAAGAAAGTTATCATTTTGTTTCTTTCCTGAGTGGCAAGGTAAGTTTGTGAAGGTCTTCTTTTCTTTGCACTTGATTTAGCTATCATAGCCTTTCTCAGACTTATGGCCCTTTGTTTAGCTTTTTCAGTTTCAAGCCCTTTTTGATAGGCTTTATTTAACTCAGCAGCTAAAACCTTTGCCATCTCCCTATCCTTCTCCACCTGAGCTCTTTCTTCTTTTTCCATCTCCTCCTGCATTTTCCTTGCTAAGGCTTCATCTGATTCAACCAACTTTTGCTTCTTGACAGGTTGATCAGATTCCACCATTTTTGCTTTTCCCTTATTCTTTGCCTCTGCATCCATTTCTTTCTTTTCTCTTTTCTTTGCTCCCCCTTCATTTATGATCACTCCCTTTGCTTTGGGAGTGTCATTCTTTGCTTTGATCAACGTCTCAGCTACTTCAACTTCTGTTGGTGATAACTCTGTTACTGCTGCTTGTGAGGTTTCAGCAGCATTATCAGTTTCTGCTTCTAGTTGACCTGAGACTCTTTCTTTTTCTGCTTCCCTCTCCCCCTCAACTTCAACTTTCTCTTTTTCAAGCTCCCCCTCTCTTGTTGCTTCTTCCATGTTGATCTCCTCCTTTTTGGGAGCATCCTTCTCCTTAGCACAAACTGTTTCCTCTTCTGTTTCTGTACTAGTTTCATTACCAACTTCTTGAGCTTGGTAATCTGCACTTGTTGAGACAGGATGACCAGCTTCAGCTCCTCTATTTCTTTTCCTTGCTTAATAACATCCTGGTTGATGTTTCCCATGGTTTCCATCAATTCCTCATAGTTATATATGTCCTCACCTTCTCCAGGAGTGTTACCCCCTATTGAATGATCATTGGATCTTTTTGAAGTGGAAGTCTTCTGCCTAGCAGAAGCACTATCCACCCCCTTGGTTTCTTGGCACCAGGGACCTTTAAATGATTGCTCATTTAAAGTTGCCATGGGGGAGGTCTTATTGATGTTACCACTTTCCTCCTCTGTGCTAGCAGGAGTAGTGGCAGCCTCATCACCCATATGCTCTACCTCCTCCTCAGAGAGCACCTCCTTGGGGTTGGGAGACACCCCTGTGGTTTCCCTATGGATATTCTCTAAAGGAGAATTCTCCCTTAGAGGGCTTAAAGGCTTAGGGGATTCTGGTACAAGAAGGGAAGGAGCCTTCTTTACCTGTTTTCTCTTGAAGGTTGGGCTTGGCTAGCAGTGGGATGGTCTAATGAGGGCCTTGACCCTGCTGCCATACCTTCAGTGGTTTGGGACACCACCATCATTGTAGAGAACAATGGGGTGTCAACTCCTTCCGAGTCCCCAGCAGATCTTCTCATATTTGAGAAAACCTTGCCTTTGGTGGGTTTAGGTACATATACCCCAACAGGTTGAGGTATATCCGTCAATTCATGGTTAATAACTTCTTGAACAAACCTGGGATACATGAAGAAGCTCTTCTTGTTATCCAGATTTGAGACAAGATCATGAAAAATCATTTGAGAAAAATTGAATTTTCTAGCAGTGGATAAACACACCAATGCATAAGCAATGGGACTGCTAAATTGGCTCCAGCCAGTTGTTTTCTTTGAAATACAGTGCATTAAAGTATGAGCAAAGAATCTCCATTGGGGTGAAAATTTTGCTTTGAAAAACTTAAAAATCCCCATCTGGCCTTGATATCCCATTCTGGAAAGAGTTGAAAACAGTTCATCATTAGGAATAGAAGTTATACCTGAGGCATCGTCTAGACGTAGACTGATGCGAATAACTTCTTCAGTAACGGTTAGGGATTGGTCACATATCCTGGTCTTGATCATCTGCACACCATTCTCAGCGACAATGGTGGCATTTGCCCAGAATTGCCTCTGATGCTCGATGTAGATGATAGGGGCAACAGTGAGAGCATGAGCAATGTGGCTTGACTTGAGGAAATCCACAATCTGGTGGAATCCTTCTGCTTGTTTGGGCTTCTGTAGCATTGCGATCTCATTGTGCTCATCGATAAACGCCATGGATGCCATCGAACTGGGATGTTGTTGCCTGGAAGACTAGGTACTTGAGAGAAAAAGATTAGAAGAGCAAGTGAACAGTATGCAAAGAGTCGTTATGAACGTTTAGGCGGGCAAAGGGTATTTATAGTATTCGGATTATAAGCAGTATTAACTAACTAGCAGTATTAACTGCGAGCAGTATTAACCGCGAGCAGTATTAATGAACTAGCAGTATTAACTGCGAGCAGTATTAACCGCGAGCAGTATTAACTAACTAGCAGTATTAACTGCGAGCAGTATTAACCGCGAGCAGTATTAATAAACTAGCAGTATTAACTGCGAGCAGTATTAACCGCGAGCAGTATTAACCGCGAGCAGTATTAACTGCGAGCAGTATTAACCGCGAGCAGTATTAACTAACTAGCAGTATTAACTGCGAGCAGTATTAACCGCGAGCAGTATTAATAAACTAGCAGTATTAACTGCGAGCAGTATTAACCGCGAGCAGTATTAACTAACTAGCAGTATTAACCGCGAGCAGTATTAACTAACTAGCAGTATTAACCAACTAGCAGTATTAACTAACTAGCAGTATTAACTGACTAGCAGTATTAACTAACTTACTCCTTGAAGTTTAGGCTGAATTGAGTACTGCTATGTATGCCCTGCAAAGATAGATTAGTAGCACCAAGAAACTATAATATTCAGTTATTTATCCACTTTTTGAGATAAAGCTTATTCAGAGTTGATCATTCCCACACTTGTTACCAAGAAAGTGAATCTACCCACATCAAAAGCTTTGGTGAATAGATCAGCAAACTGGTTGTCAGTATGAACTTTCACAACTTGAACAAGTTTCTTTTCATTACAGTCTCTTATGAAGTGATACCTAATCTCAATGTGCTTTGTCTTAGAGTGCTTGACAGGATTATTTACAATGCTGATAGCACTGCTATTATCAATAAAGATGGGAGTGTGTAGAAAGGTTACCCCATAGTCCAACATTTGATTCTGAATCCATAAGACCTGAGCACAGCAACTTGCAGCTGCTATGTACTCTGCTTCTGTTGTAGATGTGGACACTGTGGTTTGTTTCTTGCACTGCCATGAAACTAGTCTAGCACCCAAGAACTGACATCCTCCAGAAGTAGACTTTCTGTCCAAGTTTGCCCCACCTAGATCACTGTCTGAGTATGCAATTAGGTCAAAGGGTGAGTCCTGAGGATACCAAAGTCCCAATCTGGGTTGTCCTTTGAGATATCTGAATATCCTCTTAACAGCTTGAAAGTGAGATTGCTTTGGCCTAACTTGGAATCTTGCACACACACAGACTGGAAACATTATATCTGGCCTTGATGTTGTGAGATACATGAGAGAGCCAATCATGGATCTGTAATGATGCACATCCATATCCTCCCCCTCAAGATCTGTTGTTATCTGTTTGTGTGTTTCCATAGGTGTACTAGCAGGTTTTGAATCTGAGAAACCAAACTTGGTTAGAATGTCCTGCACATACTTGGATTGACATATGAAGATGCCATCTGACTTCTGTTGAACTTGGAGTCCAAGGAAGAAAGTAAGTTCCCCCATGGAACTCATTTTAAACCTTTGATGCATTAGATCCTCAAACTCCTTGCACATGATATCTTTTGTAGATCCAAAGATAATGTCATCAACATAAATTTGTACCAACAAGATATCCTTCTTCTTTCTCTTGATAAATAGAGTCTTATCAATGACTCCTCTTTCAAAGCCATTGTCCAAGAGGTAGGATGACAGAGTGTCATACCATGCTCTTGGAGCTTGATGCAGTCCATAAAGAGCTTTCTTCAATTTGTATACCCTGTCTGGATAGCTTGGGTTTTCAAACCCTGGTGGTTGACAGACATATACCTCTTCTTCAATTGATCCATAGAGAAAAGCACTCTTTACATCCATTTGATAGACTTTGAAGTTCATGTAAGAAGCATAGGCTAGGAATAATCTTATAGCTTCTATCCTAGCCACAGGTGCAAAGACTTCTTCATAATCTATACCCTCTTCTTGAGTATACCCTTGAGCCACTAGCCTTGCTTTGTTCCTTATGACAATTCCTCTTTCATCTCTCTTATTCCTGAAGATCCACTTTGTGCCAATTGCTCTGTGACCTTTAGGAAGGTCTACTAGATCCCATACATCTTGTAGTTTGAACTGCAGCAATTCTTCTTGCATTGCTTCTATCCAGCTGGATTCTTTCATCGCATCATGTGCCTTTTTAGGCTCAAGCTGGGATAGAAAGCAAGACAGCACTGTATGCTGTTGATCTTGCATTTCCTGAAGTCTGCTCTGATGTCTAGTCATCATAGGAGATGATATATCTCCTATTACCAGCTGTGGAGGATGATTCTTTTGAACTCTGGTGTTATGACTAGGTTCTTCATTAACATCAGCTTCTAGATTGGAGTCATTCAACTCAACTGAAGTGTTTTCAACTGCTACTTCTGATTCTTTATCTTCTTGATTCTCTTCATCTCTACTCTGTCTTGGTCCAGTAGATTGTTCTATTTCACAGTCTTCAAAAGAATTCACTGTGGGAGTGGGAAAGATCACTGATTTAGATACACTTTCTTGAACTTGTGTAGTCCCTGATCCTTCACCTCCTGAACCTGCATGATCATTACTACTGAAACCAAAGGAGTTAGTTAGTGAATCAATGTCAAATAGCCATTGAGGACCAGTTCCAATAGGATTTGGTGTGTTCTCATTGCATTTGACATTGTCACTCTCTTCAATTATTCTAAAAGATGAATTGAAAACTCTGTAGGTCTTACTTTGAGATGAATAACCAACAAGAAATCCATCATCTGCTTTGCTATCAAACTTACCTAAGTGAGTTTTGGTATTGAGAATGGTACAAGGACACCCAAAAGGTTTGAAAAATCCAACAAAGGGTTTTCTTTTATTTAAAAGCTCATATGGTGTCTTGTTCTTTGGTTTAACTACTAGAACTCTGTTTTGGACATAACAGGCAGTATTAACTGCTTCAGCCCAGAAGGTAATTGGCAGTTTTGAATCAACCAACAGAGATCTAGCAGCCTCTATTAATGTCCTATTTCTCCTTTCAGCAACACCATTCTGTTGAGGAGTCCTTGGAGCACTATACTGTCTCTCAATTCCTTTTTCTTCACAAAAGGTGTTTAGATCAAAATTTTTGAATTCAGTCCCATTATCTGATCTAATGACTTTTACTTTTTGATTAGTTTGGTTTTCAATTCTCAGGATAAAGGACTTGATCACTCCACTTGTCTCATCCTTAGTCCTTAGAAAATATACCCAGGTGAATCTAGAGTAATCATCAACAATAACCAAGCAGTAAGATTTCTTGCCTATACTCATAACATTTGTAGGGCCAAACAGATCCATGTGCAATAACTGGAGACAAGAAGAAATAGAATTTATCTCTTTGGTCTTATGAGAAGTTTTATGTTGTTTGCCTTTGAGACAAGCAACACAATGATCATCACATGAAAAGACTTTAGAAGGTAGACCTCTTACAAGGTTATTTTTAACAAGTTTGTTCATAGTCTTAAAATTCATGTGACACATCCTTCTGTGCCAAAGAGAGGATTCATCTATAGAAGCTTTTGAGACAAGACAATTTAGAGATGAATCACTTTCAACAGTTTCCATATCTAGACAGTAAACATTGTCCTTTCTTGGAGTTCTTAGTAGTATCATGCTTTCATCAACTACTTTGAACCCTGGAGCAAGGATCATACATTCAGTATTAGTAAATAATATACTATGTTGTTTGTCACAAACCTGTGATACACTTAACAGGTTGTATTTTAATTGATCAACATAGTAGACATCCTCAAATGTCATCTTACCTTTGGTGACATTACCTTTTCCACTTATCTTACCACCAGTAAGATTGTCTCCAAAAGCAACATGTCCTCCATTGATATGCTTGAAATCCTGAAGGCATGACATGTTGCCTGTCATGTGCCTTGAGCAACCACTATCAACATGCCATATGCTCTTTCCCTTAAGCTGTTGGTTGCCCTGCACATTAGATAGATCAGTTAGTATGAATTAGGAACCCAAGCCAAAGTGGTCTTGGGTACCCCTTTCTCATCAAAATACTTGCATTCCTTCTTGACAAGATTTTTGAATTTTAACTCCTCATTCTTGGAGTATTTTGTCACAATTATAGGCTTGGAAACATTTGTGCTGAAAACAGTACTGGTTTTATAGGTATTAACTGCCTTAGCAGCACTTGCATGCTTGGCAGTACTAACCTTGTTAGCAGTAGTAACTGTGTTAGCAGCAGTAACTGTGTTAGCAGTATTAACCTTTGAAGAGATACTAACTGTATTAGCAACATTAATGTTTTTAGCAGTACTAACACAGGTAGCAGCAGTAATACTCCCAGCAGCACTAACCCTGTCAGCAGTACTAACAGTTTTAGTGCTTTTGGGCACCCATATTTTAATGCTTTCTTTAAAAATTCTTTTCTTTATGGGGCCTTTCTTTTCAACATGTTTCTTTCCAGCCTTTCTATAATCAACAGACTTTTGCTTACATCTTTGAAAGGTCATCTGTTGATTAATAGGATTGAAAAAGCAAGATTTAGCCAGATGATTTAACTTGCCACATATGAAGCAAGGTTTTGGTCTATTGATTTTATTCAGATCAACTCCTTGCTTCTGAGCCCATTGATTATTCCAGTTTCTTTGATTTCCTCTTTTTAAACCAGAATTTAGGCTCTTGGCTTTATAGCAATCACACTGTTTACCAGATGCAGGATTCACAACTGTGGTCTGTTTGTAATGGACCTTGTTGTCTTTTCCTTTGGTCTTTTCTATCACCATGGATTTTATCCAGTCTTTCCCACATCCCTCATTGGTGATTATATTGTTTTCTTCATGGATTTCTTTACCTATCTTATTATCTCTCTTCTTACTGGCTTCTTTCTCAGTTAGATCCTTAATCACTACTTCATCCAAAGGGTCTATCTTAAAGGCTTTTTCAGATAAGTCCTTATTCTCCTTGGTTTCTAACAAGTCTGAAGTAGGAGAGATATAATTGTTGTTATAAGGAGGAGGTGTACTGTTGTATCCAATACCAGGCTTCATCTTATCATGAATCTGAGCCTTTAGAAGAGAATCCATTGCCTTTGAAGCATATGAAAACTTCTCTATGTCAAGTTTAACTTTGGACAATTCCTCCTTTAGCTTATCACTCTCTTCTAAGGATTTAGACAGTTTAGTCTCTAACTCATTCTTTTCCCACTTCCAGTAGTTAGTATCATAAGAGTGTTGAAGTCCATTTGCTTGAAAGCCTTTGATTTGTTCTTCAAATCTCTCAACTATTAGTACATAGTCTCTTCTATCTTTTTCTAACCTTTTGAGGTCATCACACATACTTTGATTGTGATCCCTGTATCTTTTGACAGTGTCAATGCAAGTTTTAGTGCAAAGGTTAGTAATTACCTCAGATGGGAGATCAGACATTTCTGCCATAAGAGCTTGATTCTGAATGGCTTCCTCAGCTTGATCACTCCAGTCAAATCCCATTCCTTGTTGAGAAACAAGGGCTTGAGCAGGATTCTTGTTCTGAGTGTAGCCTCCATTCTGAGCTTGTTGGTGGTTGTTGTTAGACACAGCACTCCTGCATTCTCTAGCAAAGTGTCCTTTCATGTGACACTTGTAACATTCCACTTTGGTTTTGTCAAAACCAGCTCCATCCTCTCTTCTTTGGGAGAAGTTATTCCTTCCTGTTCTTTTAATGAACTTCTTCACCCTCATGGATAGCATGGCCATCTGCCATTTTATATCCATCTCCTCCAGGTCATCAGGGTGAAGTTGATCCAGATCATCATTGATTAATGAAGTGTTACTATGACTGGACAAGAAGGCTTCAAAGATTGTTTCAGATCCTTTTTCTGAACTTGCTCCACCAGCAGTACTAACTGCTTCAGGGATGGCAGTAGTATCAGTGGCTGCTGAAAGAACTGCAGAATTGTGGACATAACCAGTAGGTTTCTTCTTGATCTCTACCTCAGTTTCAAAAACTCTTAGATCATTGTATAGATCATCAAGTTCTTTCTCCTCCAGATTGTCACTCTGCCTATAAGAGACAGTGTACATAGTCCACTCATCCCCAAGAGATCTGAGGAATTTCCTATTGATGTCATCTTGATCCATCTTTACTCCAACAGTGGCCAATTCTCCAATGAGTTTGTTGAACCTATCAAAAGTTTGAGTCATAGACTCATTCTTTGAGGAAGTAAAATTCTCATACTGCTGCTTAAGAACATCTCTTTGATTTCTCTTGATACTCTTAGTTCCAGCAAATCTTTTCTCTAGAGAATTCCAGAGAATTTGAGCATCAGTGCAGTTGCAAAATTGATGCTGATATTCATTAGGGATTGCCAAGAGCAGAGTGCTCAAGGCCTTCATCTCTATCTGCCTGATCTTTCTTTCACCGTCTGTCTTTGGTGGAGGTCTTTTTCCATCTGGTCCTATCCTTCCAGCTTCAGAAGGACCATTCTCAATGATATCCCACATTGAGTAGTCAGTGAGAAGAATATATTGTTTGATCCTTATCTTCCACATGTCAAACTCACTGGGTTTGAGCATTGGAACCTTGGAGACCAAAGTACTGCTTGATTCTGTAAGATTTTCCATGATAGATGTTTCTGATTCAATAGGCTCTGATACCACTTGTCAGGATCGAATTCTTAACAAGAATTAATTCTCAGAAACTAATATCAAAGAAGTTGCGGAATAACACTTTGATATTTAATAAAACAGTATATGATTATCAAACTGTAAACTTGTATTGAATGCTTGAAGCTACAAGATTACACACTCAACCTCAATATTGATGAACAGGCTCACCAATACGAATTCTACTTCTCTAGAATTAGGATCTATATCTTGAGGTTGATTTTCTCTCTATTAAAATTTAAAAACTTAAAAACTTATTTAATCTATTCTATACCTTCTATACATATAATGATCAAAAGATAAATACAAAGAAGAAACAAATCTGCAGTATATCTTCCATGTATATCTTCTATGTATATCTTCAGAATAAACAGCTGTCATACATTCCATCTGGATCTCTTTAGCAGCACTAATTATGCTTAGCAGCATTATCTTCTTCCAGCAGCATTAACTACTAAGCAGTACTAACTACTAGCAGTACTAACTAGCTAAGCAGTACTAACTTTGTTCAAGCAGCACTAACCTTGACTAGCAGTAGTAATTCTACTAGCAGTAGTAATACTCAGCAGTATTAATCTTCAAAGTGTTCTGGCAGTAGTAACCACTCTTGTACTAGCAGTAGTAACCACACTTAGTAGAATCTTCAGTTCCCAACAGTCTTACACTTCTGCCAAACGGACCACAAAATTTCCTTTGATCGCGAAACCCACAAAGACAGTACACCACAACATAAACCATGATGTCACCGACGAGCAATCCACCAAATCGAACCCAATCTAATCGCAGATAATCACCCACGACTTTATCCCGCATGATTACCGAATTATAAAATCACCCCTTAATTAACTCTGAAGACTTGAATCTATTATTTCCGTCAATACAAACGCGCACAGATTCAAAAATTGAAACCCCCAAAATTCAAGACTGACCGCCAATCGGATCGTCTGATGCTTAAAATCCCAAGAACTCTCTTAGTCCCTAAATACAGCTCTTTTCACGATAGGGTTTTAAACCTACAGCCCTAATGAGTTCAAGGTTTTTCAACTGATATGCCAATTTGAAATTTATAAAGCTCTCAAATACATAAGTTTTATAACAATTAAACGTGCGGTGAACATACACTATCGTGCATTCGATAGGTTTCAAAATTGATCACCAATGCCACACATATAAAACCATTTTCAAAATTCATTTGATCAGTACTTATGATAATAAAACGATAACGAAAGATGCGTAACAAAATTTTCAAACGGACTACCAGGGTCTTAGTATGCATCAATTTATGTTATGCGTATGAAAATAACTTTCCGACCCATAACATGTGCAATAAAAGTTTGTACAATTCTCAAAAAAGGATTTCACAACTTCAACTTTAAAAATCTTTTACTTTAACACAAGACGTCGGAAGATAAAATTTCCAACAAGACCTATATACATCAGATCATTTCCCAAATGTAGCAACACAATAGGAACGTAAATATATATATTATTCGCGTTTCAAATTTGGGCCACACCGATAAAACGTACTTACCCAAAATTGTAACTACAATGACATGCAAACCGGAAATTCATTTCATGCATTGCGGAAAACTCCTATTAGAAAAATCAATAACCGAAATATGTTCTGGGCAAAAGTTCTA
Organism: Arctium lappa; assembly: GCA_023525745.1. Classification (NCBI taxonomy): domain Eukaryota; kingdom Viridiplantae; phylum Streptophyta; class Magnoliopsida; order Asterales; family Asteraceae; genus Arctium; species Arctium lappa. Next base: position 28,361,716 of record CM042050.1, read on the forward strand.
TCTGAAATAACATAAATCTTTCATACGATTACTCACACCAACAGTATAATTTATGTAATGAATGAGAAATAGTTTTACGTACTAAAACAGTGTATAACAAGACGTTCGTATAAAACTACAGAAGGGAAATTCACAAAATTGAACCCCAAAATATATGCAATTAACCATGAAATGTCATGAAATAAAACTTCCCAACGTGACTCGTATACATCGGTTTATGCCCCAAAATTTAGTAAAGACATATGCATGCGATTTGAGCAATTGTAAGAGTAATTTAGTTTAATTCCAATTTGTATAAATAAACTGTTTCCAAAACCCAAGACAACATGCTCATGATATCGAACTCTTAAAGTTTTCTCTCTTTTAGTCACAATGTTGCACGAAGTAAGATTTCACAACAAAACTTGCATGTGACCGTTTATTTCACAAAGCTAGTAGATTGATATGCGTATGCACCCGGTTAAAACATGAAATACTTTATGTCGTTTTCGAGTTCAAAGCCAAATATAAACATGCTCTCATTGTTCTAAAACATTGACTGAAATACCATGACAAAAATTTTCAATAATATATGCATACATGAGATGTGCAACTGAATTGCTCCCACTAAACTCAAAGGGAAACAATACCACTGTTTTTAAACCGGACAAATTTCTGCAAGACTCCATTTAGTTAAAACCGAGCCAACAACCTAACAGTTTACATAAATACCCAATGAAAGTCAATATAAATATTGAAACACGTTGACTAACTATTATGCAAACATGACCGAAAGTATAATTAACTAAAATCTCAACGCTGGTTGAGACAAACCATTTTTCAAATGAACTCATACTCTTATATTTTCAAAATTCCTCATAACGCAATAATATGTGTTTTCTGAAAAAGGTTTATAAGATCAAATACACAAAATGACACTTACGTCAATTGAACTCCAATTATATATATATGTAAAATTATCGAGGAAACATCTCAACATAATTTATTTACCAAAATACCCAAAGATTCCAAAATGGATGTCTCGACGTGTTCATAAAACTAAACATTTCAAAATAATCAAAACTTCTCATTGGTTGCAACAAAATGTTTTCCAAATGAACTCTTTCTCTTCAAGTTTCCAAAACGACTCCTAGTTCAATGACATGCATTTTCCAACGGTTTATAAAATCATATGCACCAAATGGACAATTAAGTATCCAAAATATAGTAGCCGACAACGGGGGGTACCCGTATCCGTTGAGAACGGAAGAGCACGAAGTATGCCACTCCTACAACGTTCATCGTATAACACCTAACGACATGAAAGCCCAAGTGTCCTTACAAATCCTTGACAAGTTTCACCCAAATAATGAAATGTCTTTAAACAATGTTTATGAAGACACATACTTCAAAGTCGTGATTAACCCAAAACTCAACACGTATTGGGACCAAAGAGTTTCAAAAGGTTTTATGGATGCAAATACGCCCAAAATGCATATAACGTAAAATAGAATTCATTTGTACAAAATCATCAAGAATGCATAAATCATAAAAATAAAGTTTAATTGTACAAAACCACCAAGAACACGTAAATCATGCTATTTAGTTGTTGAACTATTCAAAATCCAATCTGAGCATTTTAGGAGGTTAAAACAACCCGAGTTTACCAAATATGAAAATTTATCAAAATATTCATACTTTGACAAATAACCAAGTAAAATATATTTTTACTTCAAAATACACATTTTGGTATGTACATAGTTTTCACAAAGCATCTTGAACTCATGCTCCTCGATGTCTCCAGTTAAACTATCGTCATCCAGATGCTCAATATCTTAAGGCAAAGATCACGGACTTCGTAGGTTCACCTTACAATTTCTCCTCGAATACATCGATTCAAAAGTCTATGGTTCTAATCCAAACAATTAATCCGACTCGAAACTGTCCACTTAATGCAATCACCATACTTACCGTCAATCCAAGTAACGAATACTAAAATTATTAACTTTTTCTAATAGTTACCCATTCCGAAACTTTCTTACTACCCCAACGGTCGACATACCAAGGCAGTTCACGCAAGCACGAAAATGAATAAGGAGAAGATTAACAGAATTGAACACAAAGGAAACGTACTACCACGTCTACCAAATATCATAACATTAGTAAGCCAAGCACAAGAGAACGTACTACTACATTACCAATTGTCACAGTAACGGCACTTCAAGCACCATCACGTATAAATATCCTCATAATAACATTAGCTAGGTGAGATTATGAACATATAATACATAAAGGTTCTCGTTACCATCGCCATAACGCTTGATAACCATAGTTTCCGTCGACTCTAAGACTAACCCATCTTAGAAATTCTACCTATCTCACCAATCATTGCCTAACATACTCAGTCTAAGTCTAGACATCTTACATTGATGCCTAGTTCACTTAAACTAGAGCTCTGATACTAACTTGTAACACCCTAAGAATAGGGATAACAAAAATCCGAAAAACGGACATGCAGTATTTAAAATTGCCAAAGCAAGAGCCTCCCAAAAATGGAGAAAATACACAAACCTGTTAAAATACAGTCATAATTAAATGGACAAAAAATAATAGCAAGCTAATCCAATTTCTATAACTAGAAAAGAGATTACAAACAAGGGTGTCATTTATAAACCCAAAAGTTCTCCTACCGAAAGTAAGTCCAAATGCAATATTCCCAAATCTCTCACCCAAGCACTATGCCAGCTTAGAAACGATGCCGCTAAAACCTGAGATACACATCGACACCAAACAAGTGTTAGGCCGAAAAGCCTAGTGAGTTGAACAATAATAAGCATGCATGAACAATCACAATTCTTATCAGCAGTTAACCATAGTTCAATATATATGGAGTCATTAGGGGAGACCCAAAGCACCAATCAAGTCCCACCCAAGAGTCGATATACCTTGATGCCCTTAACAAGGAACACCCGAAGACTATCGCTAAGAAAATTCCCCGAATGGCGTAGGTCTAGGCACAAACCATCACAGTGGCGCCCAAGACTACATCCTCCTAGTGTACTGACTTGGTTCGTCCAACATAACGCATATAGGAGGTCCTTTTGGTGTATTTCAACCCAACATATTTCCATACCGACTACAGGTACAATATTACAATCCTATCCTCATGAAGTCCAACAAAAGACCTAAATGACAATTATATTGATCATGCATATAAATATGTCACCAAAGTGGTATTCCAACTAGAACCATGATAATACCCATACATGCATACATTTAACATAACAAGGTACCCACATTATGTATCCATGAGAAAAGCCCCAAATAATGGTATATCTAACATACTTCATGGCATATCATCAATATCCACTTCTCCAACTATTTCCACAAAGAAAACCCAAATACTTGAACACATAGAGATAAGATAACAAATAGAAGATTATGATGTGTATTTTGTTTTAACAAAGATTTAGTAAACTCACCTTGCTAGATTTAGACTAAATCTAGATTTTACCCACTTAGAGTTTTCCTTGAAAAAACTTGGTTCTTCAAACCAAATCTTCCAAAACCTAGTTTTACAAGGTTCCAACCATGAATATACATATTCCACCATAAATAATTGTTCCCCAAACACTTAACATCAATATCTCTATTTTGGGCAAAAACCCCAATTTTGACCTAAAACTCCCAAAATCAACCAAACCGAAATTTATAGAAATCAAACAGTAGGAAACCATCAATGGATCATTTATAACTTACTTCATGGTTTATAAATGGAAGGGATACACTTACCACTTAGGTTTTGATGAAAACCTAGAAAACCCAAAATAAGCTTGAGGTTGAAGATGAAGATGGAGATGGCGAATCCTTGACCATAGCTTTCAACCCTACCGCTTGATGATGTTTTACCTCCACAAAATCCAAAGATTTGAGCCAAAATAAGTTAGGGTTTGAAAGGAATCGGTTTGGGAGAGAGTAGAAGAAGTTTGGATGAGGAGAAATGAGAAAAAGGGTTGAATTTCGCGATTTAACAGGTTCTGGACATTTTGGGCGACATTGCCCTGGGCAATGTCGCTGGTCACAGTCGTAACTTCTTCCAGTTTCCTTCTCGTTCATTGTTTTGGCCGTAACTTCTTCGTTATAGCTCCGTTTTCGCTCCGGAAAGAACCGTTGGACTCGTAATTGAATCATTCATCTATCAAGACTATAAAATCAAGGATTCAAGTCCAAAATCAAATGCCTTACTTTTCCTTAATATATTGGTTTTTGTATTAACTTGAAATGATACATTTCGAAGAATCGGGGTGTTACACACACCATCAAGAGTTTACCCATGTCTTTTACACCATCATAATATTTCTAATTATTATTATTTTTCCTATCGAGTATCTCACGAGCTTATGAAGTCGAGTATCAGGTCGCTCGACTCGACTCGTTAGTATATCGAGTCGAGCCTATTCCAGTTGAGTTTTGACCGAGTAGATCTCGAGTAGCTCGCAAGTTATCTCGTCTCATTTACACCCTTATCCCCAATCAAAGTTCAAATTACGCTTATGTCCTTAATTCCTCCCAGTCATTTATGACGGTTTCTCCAGTGGCCTAATCCGTTTAGACGAAACCCCTCACTTCCTCGTTTGACAGTCGTTCCTCCCATACATTGATTGTTTTATTAACAACTATTTCATCTATTATGATATAATGATAATATCAATTAATAATTTTGTTAAATATATACATCTCAATTTCTTGTTTTTTTAGTTTAAAGATAATCAACCCACCTAATGTTGCTCAAACCAATTCATCTAGAAGGAAATTGTATAAAGTAACGTTGTGTCGAGTTTTTTTTATGAAGGAAAGGAAAGTAGGAGGGAAAGAAAATTAATTGTGTTCTCGAGTTTTTCGAGTTTTTTAAGGAGGGAAAGGGAAGGAAAATATTGTTAATTTTCCTCCCAAAACTTTCATCCCAAATGTGGGAGGAAAGGGAAGGGAATGAAAGGAAAGAGAAAAAATTATAAAAAAATTTAAAATATTTATAAAATTAGGCATATACCCATCAATTACAATCCACTATGAAATAAATAAGGACATATTTGTAAAATTGACATCTTTCATTTCTTTTCTCTCCTACTCAAGGACATCAAAATTTATTTTCTTTCCATTTGCTCTCAAAAACACAAATAAAATTAAAAATTTCTTTATTTTCTTTTCTTTTGCTTTCCTTCCAAAATTCAAGAACACAGAGTAATAGTATATTTTTCTATTCGGTTAACCGATATGGTAAAAAAAAATCGAGACCGAAACTTAATTACCTTATATAATTAACCGAACGTTTAACCCACAAAACAAATAACTAGGAACGGATGAATTATTCAATTTTGAATTTTTTTATATCCCTAAAACACAATCATCAAAATTGGCCATACCCAAGAAGATGATCACCATGGTTCTTTTTGGTGGGATGGTAACATTGAAACAATTGAGAAGAAATAGGATGAGTTGGTAATTATAGTGTGATAAATAAAAATAATACTTTATGCCACATCACCTAATGGCTAATATATGTGACCACATGGGATGACTCTTTAATGAAATGTCGAACTCCTTAATGAGGTGGAATAAATAAATTATAATAACGGCACGTCATCCACACCTTGTGTCATATCCTCAATTCCTCAAGTATTTGAGGGGCTGTTTGTTTACCTCTTAATGGTTTCATTAAGAAACAATATCTTAATCGTTAAGAGATAAATCTTGTTTGGTAAAAAAAATGTCTGCCTCTTAATGGTTCCAAAACCCTCTGAAGGATTTTGTATCTTGACCTGCCTTAACCATTCAGAGCATTGATTTCATTCTTAACAATTAGCAAAAAACCATATTTCATTTCATACTATATCATAAGAGTCTCTTAATCATTCTGACCACTTAATCATTCTGCACAAAACCATTCAGCAACTGTCAAACAACCCCTGAGCATCTCCTTCTTAAAAAGGAAAAATAATTGAAGACATATTCTTTAGATATTTTTCAAAAATGGAAAAATATATAACACATTACTTTTATTTAGTATTTCTACCAAAATTTGTCATGACTTATTCGTAAAATCATATTTTTCACTTGAATTTATAACCTGTATACATTTTTATTTAATAGTTCTCCATGAAAAATCTTTATATATAAAAGTCACATATATGAGCTAGTCTATATACGTACAACTAATTACAAAGATGATATTAATAAAACTTTCCATCAAAATAACTAAATCATCTTCTCAAAAGAGTCATCACACGTTGCATCATCAATCCACTAACATAATGTACTGGATTTTCTTATCGCTAACACTATCACGTGCATTCGATCCTGATCCTGAGATACATATAGGTTGGTGATAGGCGGGTACCCCCCCTAATCTAACCACAAGTGTATGGGTCGAATAAAGTAATATGTACTTTAAAGTACGAGTATCGAACCAAGGGAACGAGGAACTGAGTATCACAATGACTATATTCACTATTAACTGAACAGTTCAAAGGTTGAATTTTTAGGATTAAATCAACTGAATACTGATACAAATAAATCAAATAAACACACTCTTCAAAATAACGACTATGGAACTTTTTATGAAGAAAAGTAGTTGAGGGTTGGAAATCCTATGGTTCTCACTAATGAACAAGATTCTTAAAGATAACTATCAATCAATGTAACACCCCGATTTCGAAAGGTATTGCTTCAAGTTAATACATAAATCGGTATTTTAAAGGAAAATAAGATATATGATTTTGGACTTGAATCCTAGATGTTATAGTCTTGATGGATAAGGGATTCAATTACGAGTCCAACGGTTCTTTTCGGGGCAAAAACGGAGCTATAACGAGGAAGTTACGGCCAAAACAGTGAACGAGAGGAAAACCGGACGAACAGTGGACTACGCGACTTGTGTCGCAACTTAGAGCCAACACCGCGACTTGTGAGGAAGTGGGAGACTTATGCCGCGACCTTAAGTCGCGGCATAACCCGCGGCACTCACTGTCAGGTCTAAAACGCGATTTTTAGCTATCAAACCTCATTTTCCTATCAACCAAACCCTAAATCTCTTCCCCTTTTCTCTCCCAAACCGACACCAAACTCCATTAATCGAACCTTAACCCATTTTGAGGGTTTTTCCTCATCAAACCACACGAATCTTCATCATCTATCTAGTTGGGATCATGAACCACCTTCATCTTCATCTTCTTCACCAAGTTCTTGGGGGTTTCATCTAGACCTTTAACCATGTGAAGATTGGAAGCTTATGGTTCGTTTTGGAGATCTACAAGTGTTTTGGTCGGTGATTCTAGCTACTGGTTGAGGTAATCTTCTCCTTCTTCAGGTATGAGAAATTAGGGTTTATGGTATGAGATGAAAAGTTCATGTAAATATTTGGGGAACGTTTCTAAAAGGGTTGAATATGATTATTTATGGTTGGAAATGTGTGGATCTAGGTTTTGGAAGAATCGTGCTTGAGGATCCAAGTTTCTTCAAGGAAAGCTCTAAGTGTGGTAAAATCTAGATTTAGCCTAAATCTAGCAAGGTGAGTTCAAGTTGATTTGTGAAAACGTTGTACATGCCAAAAGGTTTATTTTAAAGCATTTATGTATTTTACATGAAATTATCAACTGTTGAGTTATTTGGTAACTTTTGGTTATTTGAAGTATTTGGCTTATTAAACCTTGTAAAATACCACATTTGGGATTTTTGGGCATTTTGATAAATAAGTCATAAACGATAGTGTTTTAATGATTTATTGTGTAAATGGATTTTTGGTCACAAATGCATTTTGGTGCTTGTTGGGTTTTTATGCATCATTCATATAAATGGGCACTTTGAAAATACGAGTGTGTGAGTCCTTGGGATGAGTCATTCCCGACCTTGGGAACATTTTGGAAATAATAACCTTTTTGGGTTTTGGGCCGAAGGCCAATGGTGATTTGTGAAACAAAGATTTTGGGGAAAGATATAATTTGGTTTATATAACCATATTGGCTCTCGTGGTTTAGCCAATCATCTGTTAAGCCGTTTGGGGCTTGTTTTGTACTCTATTGAGTCTTTGGGACATTTGTTCCATTTTGGTAGCTCGTTAAGGAGCCTTGGAAGTATGGTGTACTTAGTTGCATCTTATTTGAGAGTTACATATTTTGAATGCGTTAGTTCATTCTTTTGAGTCATGTAACGTTTTAGACTGTAATGCATTGGATCCATAGGCATATGAGTCAGTTGGTTAGTGGGGACTTTATCCCCGTTTTAGGACTGGATATTGTTATGGCCAGCGGGAGGACTCGAGGTAGATATCGTGGGTGGTTGAACTCGACGACCACGTAACCTTTATTGAGGGATCAAGGTAGATATCGTGGGTGGTTGAACTCGATGCCTGTTTGTAATCCAGTCTGGTTACTCATCGTGGAATTTAGTTTTCGCGTTTGAATTCTAGTGAGTGGTCCCTAAGTCATGTTGTTGATTATCTAAGCTTGCGGTGGTGCTCTGCAGAGCCGTATACGGAGCTAAGTCTTGTGGTGGTAGCTCAGATGATCCAGATACGGGGACTTGTGGCTTTGGTTATGACACTCATTAGAGGTCGAGTAGACACTAAGATCAGTGGTGTCTTGCGGTGGTAGCTCAGAGGAGCCGGATACGAGGAACCATGGTCTTATGTGAAGCTCGAGAACATTGATAAGTGGCTCAACTTTGTGTGCCCGCCACTTTCGATGAAATTCGGGTATCCCCCGTCACCGAAAGGTGTTGTTTTTGGGTATTGAGTTTTATTATCCAAGTTTTCGGTGACGTTTTATATAAGTGGATTTTATTCTTGAGTTATGGGTTGAGTATTGTGCCCCACCCGTGTTTTGGGGTGTTTCGGGATATAAAGTTTTAACCACATTTTCATAAATGGAGAGTTCGATTGCTATTAACGTTTTGAGTAAGTGTTGGATTTTTTTACTTCATGAAATAACGTTTGGCGTTGAGACGTCCATTTATAAATTGCATAATATTGGAAATGGACCGCTCTCATATTTAAAGTAATTCATTTTAAAGGATCATGATTTAAGTTGCATTATTTTCGTTTAATGGTTTTTATAATCATGATGAAAACTCTTGAACTCACTAGGCGTTAGCTTAACCCTTTTTATTTATCGGCATGTGCAACAGGTATCGGTTGGGAATAGCTCTACTAACACTGTGCTGAGAGGAGTGCAATGTAACACCCGTAATTTTCGGTAAGTAAAATGTCACCCGGACATTTCTGTGACTTGTAAACAGTGGGGTTTTGTTGGGAAATGTATTGTTTAATGTCCCTCGGAGTATCGGGAGTTTGGGCGTTGAAAAAGTCGGATTTTTTGGAGTTGGGGGCACCCGGGAGTCTATGGCAGCGATTGTGGCTGAGGGCCGCGGTACATCTCTGGCGATTATGCCAGCGATTGTGCCACTGGCACAATCGCCTGGCACTATAACCGCGCGTACCAGTGGGTTAAATGTTGCGATTTTCACCATTTCTTCTCATTTTCTCACTTCTATCTTCTTCCCTTTTCTCTCCCAAACACGAAAACCGAACCCTAACCTATTTTGGGTGGTTTTCCTCCCCAAACCACATGGTTACTCACCATCAAGCTACTTGGGATCTTGAATCACAAAACCTCCATCTTCATTTCCCTCATCAAGTTCAACGGTTGGGAGCTCGGGTTGAAGTGTTGGATCGGGTGTTCTCGGAAAGTCTCATCATTTTTAATGGTAAGCTTCTTTGATTTAAGGTTATATATGTTCTTTGGTGGTTTCTTAGTGTTTGGTATCTCAAATCTCGGATTTGATGGTCTTGGAGAAATTAGGGTTTTGACCTTGTTTGGGATTTTGGTATATAATGTTTGGAGAATGTTTCTAAATGGTTTAATATGGGTATTTATGGTTCGGTATGTATGGATCTAGGTTTTAGAAGTTCTCGGCTTGAGGATTCATGCGACCTTCAAAAGAGCTCATTGGGTGAAATCTAGATTTAGCCTAAATCTAGCAAGGTGAGTTCAAGTTGATTTGTGAAAACGGTGTACATGCCAAGGTGTTTATTTTAAAGTGTTTTACATGAAATGGTTAACTGCTGATAAGTTTTGAGTATTTGAAAGCAAAATATGTTTTACTTGGTTATTTGTCAAGAATGAGTATTTCGATAAGTTTTCGTATCTGGTGAATTTTGGGTTGTTTAATTCCATAAAATGCCCACATATGGGTTCTTAGCAATTTTGTACAAATAGAGTCCATTTCATGACTTATGCATCTTGGTGATTTTGTACAAATGAGGTCTACTTCATGTCATAAGCATTTTGGGTTATTGTGTTCATAAACCCTTTGGAAAACATTTGGTCCCGATACGTGTCGATTTTGGGTTAATCACATATTTGAAGTACGTGCTTGCATAAACGTTGTTTAAATACGTTATGAAAAGTTATCTGTTGGTCAAATGGGATTTTGGGCATTTAAACTCGGTTTTGACTTAGATGAGCATCGTGGACATTTGTCCCAGTTTTAATGGTTCTTTGAGGAGCCCAGGTTCGATATACCTCTTAATGCATTTTATTGCATATTTATATTAATTACAGGCTCGAGTGCTTTAGTCATTCATGAGTAGTCGTGTAATTGTAGATTGTGTTGCATTGGATCCATAGGCACATGAGTCAGTCTTATTTGATGGTCAATTGGGTGGTACGGGGTTGGACTCCGGGACTCATGGTTTATGACCTTGTCTTTACGAGTAGGCACTAAGAGTGGTTGAGTTCTGGTTGTGCTATTATGACTATGGGGAGTCCTCTGATGGGCGTTGGGACCTTCGCCATGTGGGGCAATGCCTTCGTTGTATCCCCCGTGTGCCGAGACTTTGGGTTAATTCCGGTGTTGTTCGCTAAGGTCAGTTATCTCTTCGGGTGAAACTTGTTAAGAGATTGTAAGGACGCTTGGGCTTGCGTGTCGTGAAGTGTCGTACGATCAACGTTGTTTGAGTGACATACTTTTGTGTTCCTCCGCTCTCAACGGATACGGGTATCCCCCGTTATCGGCCCACTGTATTTTGGATATTTAATTGTCCATGCTTTTATATTTGGATTTCATTCCACTTTATGGTCGCATGAGTATTAAGCTTCAGTTTCATGTTTTAATGGCGTATCATATTTATATGGATTGTTTTCCATTATTTAAGGGTCGAGTATTATGTCCCACCCGAGTTTTTGGGTGTTTTGGGCTATGAGGTATTATTTACATTTTCACAAATTGAGTATCGAACTATGACCCCGTTCGGGCGAGTTACGGGTTGCATCGTTTTATAAGAAATGTGTGTTTGGAAGCATTGTCTTTAAAAGTGCATATAACGGGAAAATGTGTCATTTCCATTTTGAAGTATAATATTTCGAAGGATCTTGCTTTAAACAGAATTCCTTTCTTTTAAAGTTATATTTTATTCATGTTAAAACTCTTGAACTCACTAGGCGTTAAGTCTAACCTTTTTATTTGTCGGCATGTGCATCAGGTCCCGGCCGGGGGTTTTGGTTCTAGCAGTGCTATGAAGAGTTGAGCCTTAGCTAGGTTCGAAAGTAAGTCTTCAGTGAAGTCTTCCGCTAGTTGAAGATAGTGACTATGCATGGGTTTTAGTAGCACCCGTCCTTACCATAGATTGTTGTATAGATTATTCATGTGTTTTGAAGTTGAATCTAAATTGTGGTTGTAGATGATTCCTTTATTGAAATATTTAGAAATTTTTTAATAAGTTGCTATCTTCAGAATTAAGGGTGTTACAAGTTGGTATCAGAGCTTAAGTTTGAGAGAATTAGGTATTGATTTTTGGATGCCTAGACTCAAACTAGAGTTCTTATAAGTGATTGTAAGTGAAGTGCGCATTAGGTACCTTAAGATAAGATATTTTGAGGTTCTTTGAGTCGCTAGAAACGGGAAAGTTATCGAGGGTCGCAAGGATGATCAAATACGGTACGTTCATAATGGCACCTGGCCAGTGTTATGGTGAACCTACATGCTACATGTGTATACTTGAACTACCTTGGTATGATGACCGTTGGGTAGTGAGAAAGTTTCTAAGCGAGTAAGCTAAGGGAGGATTGATGTTTATAGCAATGTCACTTTGGAGTGGTAGTTAAGTGCGATGAACGCATTAAGTTGATCATCTTGAGTCAGATTTATTGGTTGGATTGGAACTATAAGTCTGTTATATCATTTCTATTTCGAAGAGAAATTGTAAGTTAAATAATGAGATTGTTGTCCTAAGATGCTTGATACACCCGGATGACATTAGTATGTCGGGTTGTTGAGAAGCGTAGTCCGGAGGGGTGAATGCCGACCAAATTCATGCACTAAAGTTATATCTAAAATAAGTTTGCATAAATTGTTTCTCATGTTCGCCAAACTTGAAGTGTTTTGAATTATAAAGTTTTAGTAAAACATTTAGCCCTCATCAGATTTTGAACTATGAGCTTAAGCATGCATGAAATTGTTTGTTGCACGTAATTGCAAAGTGTTATCTAAATTCTCTTCATTCACGCCTCATGTTTAATGCTATTTTCGGATATTGTAATATCCATGTTTTAATGTCATTTGGGTATTGGGCAAGTAGCCATGAGATTTTAACCTAGACATTGGATCACCTCCATGTATGTCGATGGTTTTAAAGGAAAAGTTATTCCCATGCTTTGAGTCGAAATTTCTTGAGAATTTTAGTTTGTGTGAGTTTTGTTAAATTTCATGGAGTATTGTTTTGCATGTCAATTTCGATGCGTGAGTTTTAATTTCTGTTTCGTATAAACTTGCGAGTTTATTTCGGCGTCGTGTTCCATGTAAATTTTGTCAAAAAGTGTCACTTTACCTTTCATTGCATTCAAAAGAGGAAACTCTTAAAAGTTTAATATTCTAGCCATATTGTCGTCTTGCACACTTTGTTGAGAAATGAAAATTTTGAGACCACTTGATTTTAGCATTTATGAGTTTTGCGAAAATTCAGTTGAGTTTATGATGTCTCATCTTACGTCTTTTGCATCGCGTAAATAATTTTGGGATCATGTACTTGTGCATCATGGTGTGCGTTATTTTATGAATATTGTTAATTGACGTCATCCCACATGTTGTTTTGGGGGTTTCATTATCATGTAAATTATCTTTGGCTTTATGCAAACGTCAATCATCGCATGCTATGTGCATTGGATTTAAGTGTAACGTTGGTGTGAGTGATTGCATAAACGATTTACGTTATTTTAATACATGGTTTTTGTTCTGATCGTATTTCAATCATCAACTTTTACTGCTAAGTAATTTCCGCAATGCTTGTAACGAGTTAGCGGCATCCATGCCGTTGTAATTTCTGTTATGGTCAAATGTGTTTATCTTTACGACCTAAAGCTTTAAACTCTATTTGAAGTTTTATTTGTATTTCCACCATTTTACCGAACTTTGGAGGTTAAACTGTTGCTTATGGGATTGTTGAGAATTCTTTTGCCACAACGTCTTGTGGTTAGAGAGAAAGAATTTTAAAGTTAAAATTGCGAACTTCTCTTTTGGAATGTACAAACATTTATTGCACGTGTTGTGGTGCAAGAACCTATTTTCATGTATATAGTGTAAATTGTGCGCATGGTTTATTATTGACTTTATAAACGTAAGTATTGAACAATTCAAATTTTGGAAATGGTTTCTTATGCGCTGTGTTGTTGATCAATTTTAAACTCTATCAAATGAATGGTAGTGTATCTTTACCGCACGTTTGATCGTTAAAAGGCTTACGTATTAGAAAGTTTTATAAAATTAAATTGGCATAGTAATTGGAAAACCTTGAACTCATTAGGCCTGTAGATTTAAACCCTGTCATGAGAGCAGTTATGATTAGGGACTAAGGGAGTCCTTGAGGACTGAAGCGTCAGAGGATCCGACTCGCGGTCAGTCTTGAATTTCGGGTTTTAGTTTTGAATCTGGGTACGCATGGTTAATGGAGATGGTATGTTTAAGCTTTTCCAGTTAGTTAAGAGGTGATATTATATTTTGGTAATCATGCGGGATAAGGTCTTAGGTGATTGTCTGCGATTAGATTGGGTTCGTTTTGGTGGGCTGCTCGTCGGTGTGACATCATAGTTTATGTGATGGTGTACCGCCCTTGTGGACTTCACAATCAAATGAAATTTTTGTGGTCCGTTTGTTAGAAATGTAATACTTGGGATTTTTAGCACCCTGTTTGGTGTCATCTTTAGTGCGACCATCCGTCTGGATTGAAATTTTTGGAGGGATGCCCACGTTTTCAAGGTCACCGTTCTGTCCTAGGTGTCGACTTGTGTCCTTAAAGTCAAAATATCTTGGGATATTCGGAAATGTCCCGGTTGGATCATGGGAAATAATGACCTTGCGGTGATGGAAATTTGAAAGAAGATTAGGTGTGGATGAGCAAGTACCGATGTGTTAAGCTTTCTTGTGGTGATAAGGACTTTATGTTGGAGAATGCCGTGAGGTTGGCGTTGGAACGGAGTGAGTGTTGACCGAATCTGGGCTAAACAGTTACCTGAAGGACGCATTGGTGCGCCTTGGAAGACTATCTTTGTAGTAGTTAGGATGGATCAGCTGAACTCCGAGGATTTTGGAAGCTTGGTTACGATTGAGTTCGGAACCGTATAGATCCGAAGGGAATTGGTCAGTGTAAAGTTGGGATCACAAAATTACCTGGAGGTAGTAATTGTCATCCAAGGTTGGGAGACGACCGTAACCTTGTGGGTAAAAGGTTACTTTGGAGAGTGAAGTGTTCGCTCGGTTATGAGCATATTGTGCCCAAAAGGGGCAACATAGGTGTGTATCAGTGCAAAGGTCCTAATAGTGGTGCTGGAAGAAGAGTTAAGGGAAATCCTTCTGCGGGAAAAGTTCCATGAGAATCTAGATTTCAAGGACGAAATCATTCTAAGGTTGGGAGGATTGTAACACCCTTAATTTTCGGTAAGTAAAATGTCACCCAGACATTTCTGTGACTTGTAAACAGTGGGGTTTTGTTGGGAAATGTATTGTTTAAAGTCCCTCGGAGTATCGGGAGTTTGGGCGTTGAAAAAGTCGGATTTTTTGGAGTTGGGGGCACCCGGGCGACTATGCCAGCGATTGTGCCAGAGGGCACAATAGCTTGGCACAATCGCCAAGGGCTGAGAGTCGCGGTATATCTCTAGCGACTATGCCAGCGATTGTGCCACTGGCACAATCGCCTGGCACTATAGCCGCGCGTACCAGTGGGTTAAATGTTGCGATTTTCACCATTTCTTCTCATTTTCTCACTTCTATCTTCTTCCCTTTTCTCTCCCAAACACCAAAAACGAACCCTAACCTATTTTGGGGGGTTTTCCTCCCCAAACCACATGATTACTCACCATCTAGCTACTTGGGATCTTGAATTACAAAACCTCCATCTTCATCTCCCTCATCAAGTTCAACGGTTGGGAGCTCGGGTTGAAGTGTTGGATTGGGTGTTCTCGTAAAGTCTCGTCATCTTTAATGGTAAGCTTCTTTGATTTAAGGTAATATATGTTCTTTGGTGGTTTCTTAGTGTTTGGTATCTCAAATCTCGGATTTGATGGTCTTTGAGTAATTAGGGTTTTGACCTTGTTTGGGATTTTGGTATATAATGTTTGGAGAATGTTTCTAAATGGTTTAATATGGGTATTTATGGTTCGGTATGTATGGATCTAGGTTTTGGAAGTTCTCGGCTTGAGGATTCATGCGGCCTTCAAAAGAGCTCGTTGGGTGAAATCTAGATTTAGCCTAAATCTAGCAAGGTGAGTTCAAGTTGATTTGTGAAAACGGTGTACATGCCAAGGTGTTTATTTTAAAGTGTTTTACATGAAATGGTTAACTGCTGATAAGTTTTGAGTATTTGAAAGCAAAATATGTTTTACTTGGTTATTTGTCAAGAATGAGTATTTCGATAAGTTTTCATATCTGGTGAATTTTGGGTTGTTTAATTCCATAAAATGCCCACATATGGGTTCTTAGCAATTTTGTACAAATAGAGTCCATTTCATGACTTATGCATCTTGGTGATTTTGTACAAACGAGGTCTGCTTCATGTCATAAGCATTTTGGGTTATTGTGTTCATAAACCCTTTGGAAAACCTTTGGTCCCGATACGTGTCGATTTTGGGTTAATCACATCTTTGAAGTACGTGCCTGTATAAAGGTTGTTTAAATACGTTATGAAAAGTTATCTGTTGGTCAAATGGGATTTTGGGCATTTAAACTCGGTTTTGACTTAGATGAGTATCGTGGACATTTGTCCTAATTTTAATGGTTCTTTGAGGAGCCCAAGTTCGATATACCTCTTAATTCATTTTATTGCATATTTATATTAATTACAGGCTCGAGTGCTTTAGTCATTCATGAGTAGTCGTGTAATTGTAGATTGTGTTGCATTGGATCCATAGGCACATGAGTCAGTCTTATTTGATGGTCAATTGGGTGGTACGGGGTTGGACTCCGGGACTCATGGTTTATGACCTTGTCTTTACGAGTAGGCACTAAGAGTGGTTGAGTTCCGATTGAGCTATTATGACTATGGGGAGTCCTCTGATGGGCGTTGGGACCTTCGCCATGTGGGGCAATGCCTTCGTTGTATCCCCCGTGTGCCGAGACTTTGGCGGTAATTCCTGTGTTGTTCGCTAAGGTCAGTTATCTCTTCGGGTAAAACTTGTTAAGAGATTGTAAGGACACTTGGGCTTGCGTGTCGTGAAGTGTCGTACGGTCAACGTTGTTTGAGTGACATACTTTTGTGTTCCTCCGCTCTCAACGGATACGGGTATCCCCCGTTGTCGGCCCGCTGTATTTTGGATATTTAATTGTCCATGCTTTTATATTTGGATTTCATTCCACTTTATGGTCGCATGAGTATTAAGCTTCAGTTTCATGTTTTAATGGCGTATCATATTTATATGGATTGTTTTCCGTTATTTAAGGGTCGAGTATTATGTCCCACCCGAGTTTTTGGGTGTTTTGGGCTATGAGGTATTATTTACATTTTCACAAATTGAGTATCGAACTATGACCCCGTTCGGGCGAGTTACGGGTTGCATCGTTTTATAAGAAATGTGTGTTTGGAAGCATTGTCTTTAAAAGTGCATATAACGGGAAAATGTGTCATTTCCATTTTGAAGTATAATATTTCGAAGGATCTTGCTTTAAACAGAATTCCTTTCTTTTAAAGTTATATTTTATTCATATTAAAACTCTTGAACTCACTAGGCGTTAAGCCTAACCTTTTTATTTGTCGGCATGTGCATCAGGTCCCGGTCGGGGGTTTCAGTTCTAGCAGTGCTATGAAGAGTTGAGCCTTAGCTAGGTTCGAAAGTAAGTCTTCGGTGAAGTCTTCCGCAAGTTGAAGATAATGACTATGCATGGTTTTAGTAGCACCCGTCCTTACCATAGATTGTTGTATAGATTATTCATGTCTTTTGAAGTTGAATCTAAATTGTGGTTGTAGATGATTCCTTTATTGAAATATTTAGAAATTTTTTAATAAGTTGCTATCTTCAGAATTAAGGGTGTTACATGATAGATGTGTGCTCGAGAAGTGGTTATCTTAGTGAAGTCTTCCGCACTTGTTTCGGGAAGAGCAACTTGTGTTTGAGGATTAAGTAGCACCCGACTTGGTTTTGTCTTTGGGTAATAACAGAGTTTGAATTTGTTTGAGATTAAATAGAAAGTCTTACTTTGGAGATTTACCTTTTATTTGATGTAATATTGAAATTTTAATTAGTTGCTCTTACCAAATTGTGAGGGTGTTACAGTCAAACCTTTTAATGAAAATCTAATATGTAAAATCACCGTTGTTCTTTCTCAAGCAACAACGGATTATATTTTGAAAACACAAGTCCCATCTCTCGATCTTAACACATGAGTTCAAAACACATTAAGTTCCAGATTATAGCAATACTAAGGTTTAGTTGGTATATCTCTATTCTATTTCTAACCTTAGGCATATAATTCTAGTTCTTGTTAACAATTAATTCTCTCGAACTTAAATTATAACGAAGAAATCAGATGAAAGTTGATTAGACTCATAAAAGCATTAAAACCCAAATTATATGCTTATTAGTTAGGAAAAACTGATAAAAATCCCAAGTTACATGTTCATATGCTTAAACCAAAGTCAAACCAACCCCCAACATCTAAGGATTAGTTCATGTTGAAGGTATTAAACAAGAAAGTAGTAGGAGAAGTCATAGATCTAAGAAAAGTTCTCTCAAACATCAAAGATTGAAAAACTCCCTTTGTTTATGTAAAACCAATGAAGAATTGGAAGAAATCGGAGTAAGAACCGCTTCCCCAATCGATTCCAAGTTTCAATTCGGTGTTCTTTACTTGCCAAAATTGCCCCGGGTCGTCTCTTGTTGCTCCTTAGTCGCCAAGTTGAGAGAGGAATAAAAAAGTGTCCAAAAACCCTAAAAGACAAGTATAAAAAACGTGCAACCCCTTTCTCGTAGGTTGTCCGTGAGTTCAGAATCAGCAACTGACATGAAAATCACCCTTTTTCCCATTCTGGTGGGTTGCAAATGGGTTCAGCTTTAGTAACCCACATGGAAGTCACTTCAGCCACTGATTTTGGCCCACTTTTGAAATTGATTTTTCTTCTGAACTTCACTTTTTCAACCAACCATTTCTCGGGCTTGGAACTTAACGGGAGTTATGCTCGATTATCGTTACTTTTCGCACTCAATCTTGGCTATCTCATTACATGAAGCAATTCCTGAAACACTTGATTTAAATCATAAAAATTCCGCTAAATTTACTTGAAAATAGCAATTTTACCTAGTTAGTGATATGAAAATAACACCAAAAATTGGTGTTATCAACAACCCCAAACCGAGCGTTGCTTGTCCCCATGCAAATTATCGTCAATAAAAAAACACAAACTTAAAATAAGCATGCAACTATAAAAGAACCGGACCACGGGCATGTCTATCGAGTAACAATCATGGGTGTCAAGCAATAAAATAAGAATGGATGAAACAAACGGTATTCATTATTCAACAAAGGTATTAGAGTAAAAAACATTGAAAATTGAACTAAAAACAGGGACACCATACCTAATCATAACCAAGTCCTCACACTTTAGGGGAGGATTTCGCCTCGACCCTACCTCACGGGATACTCTCTTTACGCTCGAACCCTAGGCTGTCACACATGTTGTTCATGACTTTGGAGTTTATGTACAAAAATTCACAAGATATTAGCATGAGCAACTAAACAAGAAAAATGCATAAATGTACAAAGAAGTGATCTCAGAAGGAATCAAGTAACAAGATTGGGACTATTAACGCTATTCCGTCTATCCTCCTACACTTTCCAAAAGATCATCCAGGTCTTTGTAAAGGTTGTAATGGGGCTAGGCTTATGGCTGAGAAACGATGGTAAACAGATCTAAATCCTCAATGTGTCATTGAATGAACAACCGGATTCATCTCATCCTTTTTGGCCAGTTTCCTTCTTTTCACTGTATTTTCCACCATGTTTCTTTACATTGGTGTTTCCCTTCCTTCCATATTTTTATTTATTTATTTTTCCTTTTGCATAACCTTTATTGTTTTTTTTCTAGCTATTTGATCCATTTTGGTCTTATCTTTCTTTCTAGAACCCACTTTCATTATCATTTTTTGCTTTTTCTACCCCTTCCCATTGTTCCCTACCAGTTGTACCTGACACATGTTCGGATGCGGGTAGGCTATCAATCAGGATGGGGTTAAATAAATGGGTTAAGAAATAAATTAATCACTGTATGGCTGCAAAAGGATTTAGGTGCACACATAGAAAAGAACGCAAGATAAAAGAATTCAATTTTTATTTATCACTAGTAGTCTACCCGCGCAATGCGGCGGGATGCAAAAGTTCTATCAAGATACATTTAGATGTTACTCGATAATGTAAGTAAGAGTGGTGATTCTTACTAACATTTCAACAAGAATTTGTTTAGTATTTCTGGAAATGAGAGACTGGATTATAGATTAGATCCTAATCTGACAATCAGTTGGGAATGTATTGGTGAAATGCTCAAAATTTGCTATAGGGAAATTGTGTAAATAAAATCTATTACCATAAACATAAATTACAAAATCAGTTATCACTAACTAAAAAAGAATCCAAATGCATTCACCAACTACAACAAATTATAGTGGTTATGAAGAATTATAACACCAAAATGAATACAACCAATAAATACACATTCTTGACAAACAATGAAACCATATCAGCACCATCAAAACTGGTGGAACCTCATTTTGTGTGATTTTGCATGTATAACTGGTGTTAAGGCACTCACATGAGTTTCAGCCGACCGACGTACCCTCAACAATACATTGAAGTACAACATTATCTACTGAAATTGCAAACCATAACACAATTTAGAAGGCAGCTTCAGCCATAGTATAATTACGAACATTACAAAGTTGTCTTTAAGACATTTGGTCTAAATGTATATTAAAGTAGTTTTTTGTGACAAAGAAACCGCCATTCTTGTGAAAATATAAAGAGGAAAACATTGTGCCTTGCAAGAAGAGATGGTGTACAAAATATAGAAAAAATAAATACAAAAAGAAACATCATCCTCGTAATTTTTTGTCCAAAATACTCACTCTTGGAAAGTGTGGTTTTTGTATGTTTTCATAAGAACAAACTCTTGTCTACAATTAAAAACCTAGTATGATGGTTCAAAACATTAATCGCTCTTAAGAAGAAATAGCAACAAAATAACCCAAAAGATGGGAAGTAGTATATGGTTTGAAGCTTATTAATATGCCCACATAAAAATTATAAGATTGGTTGCAAAATGGAAGATCTACGTGGAACAGAAAGTAAGCCTATCAAATCAAAAACACATTAAAGGGAAATGTTGAAATAGCCACCTTCATTGCAAATATCAAGCAAACATTTCATAACAGAAGTTTATTGTACCTTTTTAACAAGAGCCGGAGGATCATCTTTCAGTACCAAAATAACCTGCCCACGTTCTAATGAGAGCATATAAATAACTCGTTCATTACGCCAATCCTTGAGTATGAAATCCATGAGTAATGAATGAGTACAGACTACATCCAAGATACTAAACATTCAAAACGAAAAAGGATAGTTCTTTTTTATATAAGTTTTCCCCATTCTATGTTCTTCATTTTGTGAGTCTGAATCAAGTAAATAGGAAAGATTACCACTTTTTCAGTTACCATCACATAATGAAAATGGGACCAACAAAATAAGAATGTTCAATAACCAAAATCTGTAATAATTACAACACATCAAAGACATACACCTGTACCTTGAATCCAATACCATGAGTGTAATTCTTGTGGAATTCTTTGTGAGCCTTCTCATCTCCTTCGTCTCCAGGAACAAACTTGAATCCTAAGAATGTTCAATAACCAAAATCAGTAGTCAGTCCTCATTCGAAATTATAATGAGGTGAAACAATTTTAGAAGAACTATGACCATCATTAATAGCCCCTAAAGCATCCTATCGGATGCCAATTCTTGTATTGAAAGGAAAGAATTAAAAAAAACAATTTAGAAGAAGAAGAAGAATAAATATTAACATACAACATCTCCGGTTTGCACTCTAATGGATTCCAGTTTTAGCCTAGTTGGTTTGGATAAAACTGAACCAACAATTAAGATAAGCTTCTACTGTTATTGGTTCACTCTCTGGATGATCCAAGTTTGATCCATATCACACAAATGTGCATAAATCTAACATTTTGAGTTAACTAAAGCAACATAAAACAGAGGTAGATGCTAAATACCTAGTCAAGTCCAACAGGACCCAGTGAAGTCTTAACTATATTTGAAACAGATTGACAAGCAGTAACTGCACCAAAAGATTCAAAATTAGTCGATCAATGGTGTACATTTCTATCACAAGCAGAGTCATTAAGGAGGGTTTTAGAATTACTTCAAAACACTTACTATTTACTTGCAATGAACTAAGCTATAAAAAATTTCATACTTTGACTTACTATCCGGTGCCAGAAAAGCTCATTATGCTTACCTTTTCCAACCCAAGTTGAAGGCTCATGCATATCGATTATGGAGGCTTTGTTGTAGTATTGCGTCGCCAAAATAAAATGTTCTTCCTTCTCTCTTTGCTTTGTCTCAATTTTCCCAAGGTAACTATAATAGGCCCCAAGGCATTTAAGATGGCGATTCTTTCATATCTCACGTCTGCATAGTATTCGTCAATTTCTACAAAGCAAACAGGTTAAAATAAAGCCATGCCAAAATTTCAGAAGAAAATAACCTAAGAAATAAAAAATTAATGTTTATACTTTATAGTAATAGTTCATTGATGCCTTACTATATATACCACAGATACAAATCAGAATTTACAAGGACTGGACCCTTCTTCCAGAATTTGGCGGAACTGTTCAATATTTCCTTGTTTAAAGTACTCCCTCTGCACCGAATAATAGTTCAACAACAAAACAATCAGCAATTACTAACATGAAAACTTACACAATTGAAAATTTCCAAAGGATACAAAATTATGCGTGTATATCATCGTCCATATATCCTAATTTTGTACATTAATATATGAATGAGGCTGTAGGCTTACATCATTTTGTGGCAGTTGTCGATTCTACACTCTAACCACATTTTAAAGTTTCAAGTAGCTTTTATAAGATTTTTTTGTTCAATTTATGTTACAACAAGAAACAAAGATTTCTTAATGTGTCCCATGATGTTTTTACATTTGTCGTGGTGGTGGGAAGCATTAGATGATTGTAGAATATAACTGGTCCTTCGGAGTATATAGTTCAATGATTCTCTAAACACAAATTAAGGTATACTTTGTAAGCGCAAAACCTGCTTATGTATATTATAAAGCAACTACAATATAATGACCTTATTAATCTTGATTAAAACACGCATACGAAGATTTGGCATTACCCTTGATATTGTGTTTCTTTTCTTATTATTCTTTCTATTTCTATATCCACTTGACCAGATTGACGATCCCCGAGTGTAACAGATAATAGATAAATCAAGAGACTAATTCTCCTAAAATCATTTATTTTAATACAGACATTACAACAAATCAAGAGACTAATTCTCTTGTTTATCTATTATCTGTTACAACGAGTATATCAACGGTTTGTGAACCAAACGACAAAGCTGATTACGATTATTACTGTATCCGAAGCTGAACTGAATGATATTTTGGAAGAACCAAACGACATAGTTGATTACGATTATTATTGTGAGTTTTTGGTTGAGCGATGATATACCATCAAGAGGAAGTCGTGGTCACAAACTTCAAAAGCTCTTTGCAAGAGAGAGGGGTCGTTTGATTGATTTTGGAAGCAACAGTCACCTCCTTCCGACTCCTAATGACGAAGAAGATATGAATCACCATATTAGCGAAAAAATTAAAATCAGAATCAGTAACATACGAACCATCAAGAGTTGGAATCGAAAAGCCAAATGGAACATGTGAAAAAGTGTTCATGTTTCCCCTTTCTATTTAGAACCCGAGACTTGCATTCATATTCATCATCAGAGCCTCTTGAAATTAATTAGATCTGAAAATGGTAATTTTTAACAAACCATAGAGATGAAAAATGTAGTTATTCAAATAATAATAACAACAAAACAACAACAATAAGATATTCAGCAACGTCGATTTGAAAAAAGCTTCCGAGATGAAGTGTGTTTGAAAAGAGTGTGAAGAGAGTGGGGCAACTACCCTTCAGATCTGCCGATCTAGAATCAGACAAAGGGGATCAAACACGTGGCTGCAACACCATTCGGGTTTCCCCATCAAGATGTGGGTCGAGTTTTACCAGTGCCGAAAACACATCCACGAAAATGTAAAAAGCAGAAGAATTTCATCACAGCCTCGATTATCTCTAGATCCGGATGAGAAAATAAAACAAAGAGATTAATAGTGATGAAGAGCCCGTAAGTTGGAGTTTGGAAGGAAATGGATTTTGAAGAAGAGTGGAAATGGAGGATTCGGTGGATTGAAGAAGATGAGGCGTCCTTTCAGATTTGGATTTTGAAATTTGAATTTGTATTGGTAACATAAATATTTGAATCTGACCAAAAGAATACAAAAGGTTCTGAAAAGTGATTTTACAAAATATAAAAGGTCATGCATTTCTTGTTTGTATTTCGTGCGTAAGAAAGGGACATTTTAAGACTTTAAGACTTGTAGCTTTAATGACTTGTACTTTGTGCTTAAAAAATTGTGTTTAAGACTTTTATTTAAATTTCATTTATAAGGGAGTATAGATACAATGCTCGAAATCATCTCTTAAGGTCTGTAATTCAGATAAGATAGAAATTGACACTTAATATCCTTATGGCCGTCTTTGCTACTCAATGCAATATTATATTGAGATCAAACTATAACCACGACGAAGAATCCGAGTAATTGTATAAGATTTAAGTGCATGATTCTCTCGTAATAAATTGTACGTTATCGGGTTCACATTTCTCTCGGGTGGTCTCCACTAATGTCCCCTATTCGTGCAATTTCCTGATTATTTTTAGGACTATATCTCCACTCTTAGGTTCTAAAAACAATGTAAAGTTGTCTAAATGCCTAGGTGCTTCATGAATTCCGGTGTTTACTATCCTAAGAAAAATAAGATTAACATTTATGATATGCTTGACAAACCTGTGATAATTACGTAATTAACATGCAATCATGTGGCATATCCAATAGTATACCCGGGTCTACAACCCCAAACCTTACCGGCACATTGTCCCCAATGTGCACACTCGGTTTGAGTTTGTGAAAAGTTGTACATGCAATAAGATGACAGAAAAATTATGCAACATAAAAGAGATAGTAGAGGCTTACCCGTGTCTGTGCGAGATGATGCGGAGAGTATGTCTACATGATTACAGTTATCCGAATTCAAATTAACAGACGATAACAAGTACCAAGGTCACAAAAAAACAACGAAGTCAATAATGGACATCAAGTGGGACGACGAGAGGAAGATGACTCCGGCTCGTAATCAATATCATCCTCATCGAATTGTGCCTCCTCCTCGTCTGCAAAATCTACCTCGTGGAATATGTTCTTGTACTCTAGCATCTTCTTCTTCTCCATCTTGAGGGCGTGGTGGTAGTGGATCGAGTTTTCGGGTGTTTCCTACAATTCAATGCAAGTATTAGTAAACAGTGAGAATAGATGGTCACCCCAAACCTAGACCATGGTCTAGATTTACTCTTGGTAAAGACGGAAAATGGTCAAATATTGACGACCCAAACCTATGTTGGGACATAGGTTTGAATGATGTACAACCCTCGACTTTGAAAAAGAGTATATGAGTGGGGGTGACCAAGTGTGTGTGTGTGTGTGTGTGTGTATGTGTGTGTGAGTGTGAATATGACGTGAAAAACCCCAAACTTATGCCATGGCTTAGGTTGGTGTTTTAGAATAACTCACAAGAATAATGCAATCCCAAAAAAAAAAATTGTGGATGGAAAGAGGTGCTCAAACTTGTAAATGTAGACGTTATCCAAAGAATTTTCCATTAAACCTTAGGTTTAAGTAAACTCAAATTCCATCATTGAAACACCAAAGGAAAACATAAAGAGGAAATAAGAAAAAAAAAAGTAGAGAAACATACCTTGGATTGATAGAGTGAGAGACTCTTGTCGAGATTGAGGAGTAAAGCAAGAGATTCAGAGAAACACTAGGTGTTGTGCTTGAATTCGATTAAATAAGGAGAGAAGAGAGGCGTCGATTGAGAGAAAAAAAATGGGGAAGAACAAAAATTAATCGGCTAATGGGTTTTAGGTCCAATGTAATTAAGGTGAGTTGGGTGGGACTTGGGAGGGGGGAAACTCACGAGACACCTATGCTAGGTGCTATTTGGTCGTGGTTTGACACAAAGGGAAAAAGAATCGGGTGGGTTGGTTGTGGGTTAGAGAATGGTTAAGTCGCGGCAAAGTGGCGTTGGGCGTTGTTTGTGATTGTCGCTGGAAACGAGTTGGGGGTATTTGGGTAGGTTGGTCGTGGGTTAGGGGAAGAGTAAGTCACGGGAAACCCACGTTAGGGGCTGTTTTTGGTGATCGATTAGGAGGGAAGGTTTGGGTGGGTTTGATATGGGTTGGGAGAGGGAAAACTCACGGGAAAGGTTCACTAAGGGTTGTTTTGTTTTTGGTCTGCGTAGAAACGACACCTAGGCAGTGGCTAATGGGGGTTGGACGTGGGTTAAGGGAAGAGTAACTCACAAACAAGGTTCGTTAGGGGTTGTTTTGGTTGTGATGGTGCGACAATTGAATTCTCGTGGGTTTTATGTGGGTTGGGATTAGGTAACTCACGATCAAGGTTCGTGGGGGGTTGTTTGGTTGAGCATCGAACAAAAAAAAGGGGAGGGGTTCGGGTAGGTCATAGGTGAGTTGGGAATTTGAGTAACTCACGACAAAGGGCTGTGACTGCTGGAAATCGAGAGGAGGGAAGGGGAGGGTGCGGGTAAGTTTTATGTGGGTTGGGAGAGGGCAACGACGCCAAAAACTTGATAGGCGGGTTTACACTCCCTAATCTAACCACAAGTGTACGAGTCGAATCAAGTAATATGTATATGGAAGTACGAGTATCGAACCAAGGGAACAAGGAATTGAGTATCACAATGACTATATTCACTATTAACTGAATGGTCGAAAGGTTGAATTTTTAGGATTAAATTAACTGAATACTGATACACCTAAATCAAATAAACACACTCTTCAAAATAACGACTATGGAACTTTTTATAGAGAAAAGTAGTTAAGGGTTGGAAATCCTATGATTTTCACTAATGAACAAGATCCTTGAAGATAACTATCAGTCAAACCCATTAATGAAAATTTAATCTGTAAACTCACTGTTGTTCTTTCTCAAGCAACAACAAATTTTATTTTGAAAACACAAGTCTCACATCTCGATCTTAGCACATGAGTTCAAAACACATTAAGTTCCAGATTATAGCAATACTAAGGTTTAGTTGGTATATCTCTATCCAATTTCTCACCTTAGGCATATAATTCTAGTTCTTGTTAACAATTAATTCTCTCAAATTCAATTTATAACGAACAAATCAGATGAAAGTTGATCAGACTCACAAAAGCATTAAAACCCAAATTATATACTTCATAAGTTAGGAAAAACTGATAAAAATCCCAAGTTACATGTTCATATGCTTAAACCAAAGTCAAACCAACCCCCAACATCTAAAGATTAGTTCATGTTGGGGGTATTAAACAAGAAAGTAGTAAGAGAAGTCATAGTTCTAAGAAAAGTTCTCTCAAACATCAAATATTGAAAAACTCCCTTTGTTTATGTAAAACCAACGAAGAATTGGAGAAATCAAAGTAAGAATCGCTTCCCCAATCGTTTCCAAGCTTCAATTCGGTGTTCTTCACTTGCCAAAATCGTCCTGGATCGTTTCTTGTTGCTCCTTAGTCACCAAGTTGAGAGAGGAATCAAAAAGTGGCCAAAAACCCTAAAAGATAAGTATAAAAACGTGCAACCCCTTTCTCGTAGGTTGTCCGTGAGTTCGGCATCAGCAACTCACATGAAAGTCACCCTTTTTTTCCATTCTGGTGGGTTGCAAATGGGTTCAGCTTCAGCAACCCACATGAAAGTCACTTCAGCCACTGATTTTGGTCCACTTTTGAAATTGATTTTTCTTCTTAACTTCACTTTCTCAACCAACCATTTCTTGGACTTGGAATTTAACGAGAGTTATGCTCGATTATCGTTCGGAAAACAACTTTTCGCTCTCAATCTTGGCTATCTCATTACATGATACCATTCCTGAAACACTTGATTTAAATCATAAAAATTCCGCTAAATTTACTTGGAAATAGCAAATTTACCCACTTAGTGATATGAAAATAACACCAAAAATTGGTGTTATCAACATATAAAAATGGGCAAAATGAAAGAAAAAAGTACTTCACATTGTGTCAAAAAAATGTATTTTAGCAAATCTAGAGCTGAAATATATATTTCTTATAACAAAATATCATTTTACCTCAAAAGGTTGCATAGCGTGGCCGGTTTGCTTGGACACTAATGGGAGGTATTATAAGACAATATAGATAGAACAAAAACCACTACAACAAAATTGGGATGTCTTTCGCTTGACACCAACACTTGTTCAAATTATAAATTATTAATTACCATGTTGTCTGAGAACGTTCTCGAACATGTGGCAATGTGTCAATGTTATATGCTTATAATGGATGGTAATTGTTGTTGATCGTAATCTTTTTTTATGAAATACAAAATATTTTAAATATATTAAATTAAAATACATATATTTTTTATTTTTTGTGAACCACTGTTTGGCGGTTGCTGAATGGTTTAGTGCAGAATGATTAAGTGGTCAGAATGATTAAGAGGTTCTTATGATATAGTACAAAATAAAATATTTTTTTTTGAAAAGCAAATATAAATAAAAACCCAACAATTACAGAGTACCAAAGGGAGGTTAGCAAGAAGCCAACCAACCCAAAGCCAAGCCCTACCAAGACAACCACAGAACTAAACACAACCAAGACCAAACATTACACAAACCCACAGGAGCATGAGGAAACCATAAATAAACAGGCAGCAACAAATTCAGCTACAAATCTGCACAAAAACAGCTGCAAAAATCAATCCCTCGACTCACCGAAACCGCTCCAAGCCACCTCTAAGATTGCACCAGAATACCCACCAAACAAGCTCCGAACTCAGACTCAAGAACCGGACGTAATTCTGTCCCGAATCACGCCCCGAAGACTTTCTAATCCCGAATACAGATAATCCCACCCCGAAACTGACTCGCAGTTACCACTTTCCATCGGGGACCGTTAGTCACCTATTCCACGCTATGGGGGCGAAGAGGAATGCAGTTAGCTAGCATCCCGAAACTGCATCGACCACTCTAAAAGACCAGCGCACAGCTCAACCGTTTGCCTCCGCCAAACCGCTGCGCACGAGCCCGTACATAAATTCACTACCCAGGCCTTCCAGCATCGGCAATCGCAGCAGAAACAGTATCCTTGCAGGTGGCAACCGAGACCTGTTTGTGTAGATCGTCACCAGCGCAGACTCAACCATCAAAACTCATCGAGGCTCCTGCCACTTATCGTCTGATACACCGATCCCGGACTCTATGCAAACGAAACCAACGAGCGAGAATAAATCGTAAAGGAATACAAAATCTAGAACAGGACAACCAACAACAAACGTCCCCGCCCGAACCACCGACATCTGCACCAAAACTCTATTGCAACCCACCCCGCATCGCCACATAGATAGCAACAGCCAATCCAAGTCGCCTCTGCCCGGTCCGTTCCAATCCGATTCTGCCGTCCAGCCACTCCAATTCACAGACAATTGGCTGGATCGTTCAACCACTTCCTCCAGTCAAGTTTGCGTCCTCCACTTCGTCGGTTAATCCACTCAAAACATGACCGCTGCAACTCTAAGAATTTGTCCTCGATCTTCTTGTTGACACCTTTGAACACAATCTAATTGCGTTGGGCCCAAACCATATAAGCCAAGCACCATACGGTCTCGGTCCATACCTTGTTTCGAGGTTCATTTCCATCCACACGGCCTATTTCAAGAAGGTCTTGCAACGATGAGACATTTGTTGCTCCGAGACTCCACCATCGAAACACCGAGTTCCATACCTGTGATACCTCCTGACATTGAACCAGTGCATGATTCACCGTCTCGGATTCCTTCTCACACCTCGAGCACAATACCGAACCGATATCTATGCCCATTCTATCTAGAACCACTCTACATGGAATCCTTCCTAGTTTAGCCTTCCAAAAGAAAATGCACACTTTCTTCGGAACTCGCTTCGACCACTCCTTTCTTCAAAGTTTCCCCCAATAGTCTCCAACCGATCGTCGATTAACTCCTTAAGGCCTTGGACCGAGAACTCCTCCTCTTCCCCCTACCCCCAACCACCTCATCCCGTCCCTAACCTCTATTCTCGACTTCCAACCCCTTAGAGCGTCCCTAAGAGCCACAAACTCACCCACTTCCCTTCCCCTCGGTTCCCTCCTCCACTCCCAATTCCAAACCCACTCCCCTTCCTTCCACTCCCCCTTATCGGCCAATACTCCCTCTTTATTGGAATCCAGATGGAAAAGACGACTAAATCTCTCGCCCAAGATAACATCTCCCAACCACCTATCCAACCAAAATCTAGTCTCGTCCCCCCTCCCCACCTCTCTCCCAAAAAGAGCCTTGAAATCAATACCCACTTTCTCCAAAACCTTTCCTACTCCGATAATGTTCCCCCACACCAACCGACCGCCTCTTATCGACCCTACACTAGTGCCCACCCCCCCTCTTTTCCAAATATACTCTTAATAAATTTTACCCAAAGAGTGTCCCTCTCCGAAAAGAACCTCCACCACCATTTGCCCAGCAATCCCCAGTTTGACGATTGGAGACTTCCTACATTAAGCCCCCCTCGCTTGAAGCTTCTCACCACTCTTTCCCATTTGACCCAAGCCACCCCCCTTTTTGAGTTTAGCCCATTCCCCCCTCCCCGAAAGAACCGACTCCTCACACTCTCAAGCTCTTGCAACACTCCTCTCGGGGCACAAAAGAGCGAAAAAAAGTATAAGGATAGGCTACCAAGTACCGATTTTACCAAAGTAAGACGCCCACCAAAAGAGATCATTTTCGCCTTCCAAGCCGCCAACTTTTTCTCCATTTTCTTTTTTGCCTCCTTCCAACTCTCTATTTTATGCATGTCCCTTCCAACCGGAAGCCCGAGATACATAAACGGCATCTCCCCAACACCGCACCCTATGCTAGACGCCCACATTTGAAGTTCATCCACCTCCACCCCTACCCCATACAACCTACTTTTGCTAAAGTTCACCTTTAACCCCGATGCCATTTGGAAGCAATACAAAATTTTCATAAGGTTTTTAGCGTTTTCGACACTCCACTTACCAAAGAAGATAGCATCGTCGGCGTATTGGAGGTGTGACAATATAACGTTGTCCTTACCTACTTTCACACCTTCGAACAACCCCTTTTCTCTTGCTTCCAACATGAGAATATTTAGACATTCAGCCACGATTAGGAATAGGAATGGAGCCATGGGATCGCCTTGCCTCAGACCCTTTTCCATTTGATATTCTTGTGTCGGCGACCCATTTACAAGCACCGAGACCGAGGACGAAGCCAGACAAGCTTTAACCCATTTGCACCATCTCTTGCCGAAACCCATCGAGGATAAAGAGTCTAAAAGGAATGACCACTCCACACTGTCATACGCCTTTTCAAAATCCACTTTGAAAATCAAACCTTTCTTCTTCGATTTCCGGATGAACTCCACCGTTTCATTTGCAATCAACACCCCGTCTAAAATAGATCTGCCTTTGATGAATGCCGCTTGAGTCTCACCAATGATTTTCCCCATCACCTTCTTCAACCGTTCCGCCATGATCTTCGCTAAATTTTTATAAAAAACACCAATCAAACTAATTGGCCGATAATCGTTGAGACCCGTGGGATTAGAATTCTTAGGAATGAGAGTTAAAAAGGACGCATTACACCCGCCGCTAATCGACCCATCTGCCCAAAATTTCTTGATAGCCGTCATTAAATCACTCTTAATAATTACCCAGAATTTCTTCACAAAAGTGAACGTGATACCATCCGGACCAGGGGACTTTTTACCTCCGCACATCTTTACCGCTTCCCAAACTTCTTCTTCAGAAAAAGGCATTTCCAATTGTTCCGCTTCCACCACGGAAATTTTCCTTATTTTTTCACTGACCAGTTTCGGACTAGCCTCCTTATCAGACATAAATTTGTTCCTAAAGAACTCCCAAACATAGTTTTTTATCTTCTCCGGATCTTCTGACCAAACCCCATTTATATTCAACCCTCTTATTCCGTTTTTCCTCTCTCTACTCCTGATCGCCGCATGAAAAAACTTCGAGTTTTCATCACCCTCTTCTAGCCATTTAACCTTCGCTTTTTGAGAGGCAATCTCAACTTTTTTCTTTTCCGCCTACAACCATTTCTTACGCGCTTCTACCCACCGGCTACACTCCTCTTCACCGATAGACCTCGTCCCAGCTTCTTTTTCCATCTTCAAGGCTTCTTCTTTATTTTTCTCCAAAACCCCATCTAATTTGTTAAATTTTTTAGAACATAACATCCTTAACACATTCTTCACCTTTTTATGCTTATCTCTAAATATGCAATCTGGCCTCTTAGAAATCACCTCCTTACTCCACTCCCTCTTAACTACATTCTCCACATCCTCACTATCTAACCAAGTGTCAAAAAGCTTGAATGGCTAAAGACCGAAGTCGGCGTTAAAGTCAACAAGCAAGATTGGAAAGTGATCCGACCACCTTCTTTCAAGCGCCTTCGCCCCCAGATTTCTCCATGCCAAATTAAAGCTCGGGGAGACGAGAAACCTATCTAACTTGCTGAACTTCCGCCCGTCATCGCTTATTCTCGTGAATTTCTGACCCCCTAACGGAATTTCCATCAAGTTGGAGTTTGTAATGAAATCGTTGAAGACCTTCACCCCTTTTTCGTTGGTTGCTGAATTTAGCCTTTCTGAGCTCCCCCTGACTTCGTTGAAATCCCCAAACACACACCATCTCACTTCCTCCTTTCCACAAATCTTTTCAATTTTCTTCCAAAGCTCTGCCTTCTCCTTAAAATCCCTAGGCCCATACACATTTACAAACCCACACAACCCTTGCACCCCTTTCCATTTTCCGATTGCTGCCACAAAATTCTTTTCAGCTAAAAAAAATCACACGAGAACACGCTCCTGTCCCAAATAAGAATCAAGCCTCCGGAGTTCCCCACTGCTTGGGACTGAATAAACTCACCCTCATCATGCCCCCACAACCTCATAAATTGCTGCTCTACCCATCCTTTATGTTTAGTCTCTTGAATCCCGACCATATCCAGATTATTTCTTATACATAACTCTTTAATCCATGTTTTCTTTTCGACGGTCCCTAGGCCCCTAGTGTTAACAGACACTATCTTCATTCCAACACCACAGACTTACGAACCAGAAAAAGAACTAACCTGCTCAACTCGCCTTCACTTCGACCCCATCTTTCGCATCCGTCTCGTTCCTTCCCCAGACAAGGCCAATGCTTGCTCCAAAATCCTTCAGGTCGACTGATATGTTAACACATTGCAACTCGTTTGATATTGATTGTAAACTTTCTGAAGAACATTCCGGACCCATTTTCCTCTTCCGTTTCTCCGTCTTACCAACTTCTTCGTCCTTCGACGTACGATTCTGGTCTTTCCTATCCGATTTTGCTCTTGCCTTTTGTTTAAACATATGAAAGCTCACCCTTCCCCTTCCTAAATTTAGCTTCTCCATCTTTTTTAGCTTATTTTTACCACCTGTTCTACCCCTTTTCTCTTTACCAGAAGTCTGACAGAAACCTTCAGTCTGATCACTTTTGACGTGCTCCGATGAAGAAATTAGATTTAAACTCTCCTCCCCATGGGCCTGCAAAAAATTATACTCTGAAATGTTATTTTGGGCCCTTCTTCTGTTATCAACTCCCTCAGCCATCTGGATATTTTCTGTATCTTTTGGCCCAATGAATGACTTATTATGCTTTAGTGAACCGTCAGTAGGACCTGACCCGGAACCCATTATCAAATTCCCCCCTTGACTTGGATCAATTTCAGCATTACCTTCTAGATTTTCTAGATTCACCCTCTCCTCCACGTCAACCCATGCACCCCCACCTTCATGATTGCTTGCCGACTTTCCTTTGGAACTAGAAATATTTTTTAATGCCCTCTGTCGCGACCCATCGCCTCCCCCGACTATCACCTGAGATGGTGATTGTTTTCCGACGGCCATACCCACCGGAGAATCTTGGTTCTTATCCACGCCGGCACCATTGGCCTGGATCGATTCTTCTACCACATCTATTTCTTCAATATGCTTTCCATCCTCAACTTCTTTCCGGATGAACACACTTTCATCGACCGCCCACTCCTCCTCTCCTTGTGCCTCCTCAGTCCATTCCGATGGACACGGCGATTCCTCTTCGTCCGAAGAACTTTCAATCACTTGGTGGTCCAACCATCGAGCCAAGGGGTCCGAGTTCTCCTCCACCACTCTTACCCGGAAATAAAAGTTGTCCACCTTGATGCATTTTAACTCATCTATTCTAGATATGATCGACGTTGCTACTAGGATCTTTGAGAACTCTAGATTGTTTGAAAGATCCCAATCATAATTAATAAAATTCGTTGATTGACCCCACTTTCCCGCTATTTCTTTGAATATTTCCTGAGACCAAACATGGAAAGGCACTCCATAAACCCTCAACCATACCAACCTTTCCCCTTACCGAAAGCCTTCCGACCAACGTCGGAGATCCTTAATCCAGTAGTGGAGACCATGAACTTTGTTATTTAAGACGTTTGCAAGCGAGCTCTCATCCTCGAACTTGAGCATCACATTCCTACCTCCTAAAAATTTTAATGAGCATTCCTTGAAATCAGCCGACTTACATATGGCTCTAATGGCTTCAATGCTGTCCAATGACTTTACCTGGCCGATTAGACATCTACACAACCTATCCTTCAAACCTTCTTTAGCCTGCCATGACCCAATTATCTCCTCCGATGTCGGATTCTCCTTTTCTTTCCCTTTCACCACTTCACAATAGGATCTGCTGTATTGGCCACCTACATTTTCTTTCCTGGTGAACCCCAACCCAACCTTGTGAATTGCAGACACCTTCCCATATCTTTCCATCTTGATCTCACTTTTCTTTTGAGCTGGAAATACCCTCAATTTGTAAGACCCGATCCAAATATCGTTTAGCCTTTTTACCATCTCTGCTTCGTTGCCCACATTTTTGAAGCGTATGAAACCAAACTTTTTTCCATTTGCCATCCTCTTTCCTGCCATATATATGTCCCCTACTTCCCCATACCGTTTGAACATTCTCCACAGGTATTGGACTTCCCATACCTCCGGGAAGTTGAAGAACAAGAAGGATGTTAATCCTTGATGGGTGACGCTCTTTTGAAAAACTCCAGTACCTGCAGCCACATTATACTCACTCTCGCCCCTTCTCGCTCCTTGCCAAGGACTCTCAGATGACCTCTCTCTCCCTCTCACTCTCCCTCTCCGACACACCCTCTCCCAGACACTCTCGTTCTCTCTCACTCTCATTCTCTCCGACACAAAATGAAATATGGTTGTTCGCTAACTGTTCATAATGAAATTAGGGTGCTGAATGGTTAAGGGAGGACCAAGATACA
Source organism: Arctium lappa (assembly GCA_023525745.1). Taxonomy (NCBI): domain Eukaryota; kingdom Viridiplantae; phylum Streptophyta; class Magnoliopsida; order Asterales; family Asteraceae; genus Arctium; species Arctium lappa. Next base: position 28,397,009 of record CM042050.1, read on the forward strand.
AAATCATTCAAAGGGTTTTGAAACGATTAAGAGACGGATTTTTTTTACCAAACAAGATTCACCTTTTAACGATTCAAAGGTTGCCTCTTAATGGAACCATTATAAGGTAAACAAACAACCCCTTAAATCCTTAACCTACAGGGATGTTAGGTACTAGTGGTAACCCAAATTAATACATCTGAAGTAATTATATATACTTTGTTTGTTGATTGTAATTTTTGGAGGTGGTTTAATCAGGGAAATGCCCGAGAAGATGACCATGGCTCTTGTTGGTGGGAAAATGCAACAAGTGAGAAGAAATATGGTGAGTTAGTTATTCTAGTGTAATAAATAGAATATACTTAATGCCACTGCTGTACGTCTCTTAATACAAGTGGCCACATGGTAATACGGGGTGTCTCTTTAATGAAATGTTGACCACCGGTGTCACATCGATCCGTTAGCATTAAAACGTCATTACTATACAAACATAACCAACTAGAAAAAAAAATTTGAAATGTGAAAAGTTATAATATATATGTCAAATTAAAGAGAATAAAATACTTGTCTTTTTGGCTACATGGGAATATGGGATCATCTCATTTGACAATTTAGATTTTTATGCTTACCTTCTCAACTTTTTTGTCATTCTCATTTAAACCTCCTTGTTTATTTATTTATACACTATGACTGCATTGATGATGAATAGTTTCCAAAGATTACTATAGAGAACGACTGATTCAATCTAGGACCACAATTTTTAGAACAGATAGGTGATGGAAAGAAAGATGCATTCAATTGTTGGACATGGTAACCCCAAACATAATTATGGAAAGAATTGAGACACACACAAACACTCACACACACACACATATATATATATATATAGTATGTGTGCGCGTATATATAAGAGATGAAACAAATGTTAAATATCATTCAACAATTTGTGAAGATGAGAACGAGGAGCGTTATTGCTTTCATCTTGGCTATTTTCTTTGCACAAGCTATTATTTCGTCTATGATGACAATTGTCCAGGCAATACCGGTGGAAGCACCAAAAGCAGAAGCGGCAATACCGGTGAAAGCACCACCTTGGAATGGACGTTGGGGAGGCTGGGGATGCTGGTACGACCATTGCTGATCGATGATGATATTGATGCATGATTCACAACGAGAAAATATATCATTTATGATACATGATCTGTAGTAGTTGTAATGTATATATATACACACATATATATATATAACAACCACGAACGTCTGTATGTATAGTTACATTTTTTGTTTGTTTGAATTGAGTTTTATATGTCTTAATATTCATTTTTGCCATTTTTATTTGTTCTAATAATTACTATTGGTTATACTGTAAATCCTTTTTGTGGTTTCGAAATGACGCTTATATCTGCACAAATAGTGAACTTTTGTTAGTTTCTCAATTGCCATTTGATATATGTAATATGTACCGACAATTCTCTCCAAACATGTTTTTTTTACCCATAATAATATTGACGCCATTCATCTTCAAAAAAAATGTGTTATTTTTCAGTAGGATATCAATCAAAATTTACATTTTTCTCTTATTTATCGATCAATGTTACATCAATATGTGGAACGAATATACACTACTCCCAAAATACGTTGTGGTCTTAACCTCAAACGAAAACACACATTGTGACAACAAAAATCATTTATCATTGTCACCATTACCATTGTCTTTGTCACCAATTTTGCAACCACTACACTTTCCAACTTCTTCCTACAAATGCTTGTCGTTACCAACATTGAAATTTGAAAGCATGTTTATGTACGGTTGAACCTATGTAGCTATTGTTCGTCGTCTTGCATTGATTCTTCTAAAATTTGGATGTGTAGTTTTGAAGGTTGATTTAAGTATTGGTACGTATACCATAGTCTTCTTTCTATTTGCTTCGTGTGGGACTATAACTTGTCGTGTTTGGCTTGCTTGTGTTAAGTTTGCTACATGTAGGATTTCTTTCTTCATTACATAAGGCAATTAATTGTTGGTGCAGATATATGGTTTTATTTGAACAAAATATATATAGACCTGCTAATTCTATTTGTTTTGATGAACAAAGTGAACAAACATTCAAGTCGTTTTAAGATTTAAATTTGGCGGGTTTGATAGAAAACATATATTTTACATTTGACAAATACACAAGTTGTGATCAAATAATATTCAAACGTAAGAACAAAGAATGTTATTGCAAAAGTGCAAAGTTAGAAATTCGAAGAAATAATGAATCGACTCAAGAAGTGTGACGTCCCAAAACTCAAAGAAAATATTTCTCGGGATACAAGTCACATTGAACTTCAACAAATAATTAATGACATGTCGAGAAATCACAAGTTTTGTATTTTATGCGAAATATCAAACATAAAATATGTTGGGAACTGAAAGAATTGCTCAAGTACAGTTAATACTGCTAGCACTAAATGGTTACTACTTCTGAAGTTACTACTGCTGAGAAAGATTAATGCTGCTAGTCAAGATTAATACTGCTTGATGAAGTTACTGCTTCTAAGCAATTTTAGTACTGCTAGTAGTTAGTACTGCTGAAGACTTAATACTGCTTATGAGATGAAGACTTCGAATGGCAAGGATGACAGCTATACTGAATGGAGATATTCATGGAAAGCTTGGAGATAACTTTGGAAGATTATACTGAAGATCTTTTATTCTTTGTAATTATCTTTTATCTTCAGTATATGTATAGAATAGTTTGTAACTTTAGAATAGAGAATTATTCTGAGTTTTTAGTTTTCTTAGAGAGAATCAACCTCAAGGTTTAACCACAAGAGCTGTGGTGTGGTGGTAAAGGCTTGGGGAGTTCATAGCGCTCAACCCGGGTTCGAGCCCCACTAGCAGCACTTGTGGCCACTGAGGATAAACTCAGGGCTGCACGCTTTATCAACTGGGCCAAAGGCCCTAATTGCCAGGGATTAGTCTGGGCCATAGGCCCAGGATACCCTTTCCAAAAAAAAAACTACTTAAGGTTTATAATCATAGTTCTAGAGAAGTAGAATTCGTATTGGTGAGCCTGTTCATCAATATTGAGGTTGTGTGTGAAATCTTGTAGCTTTATAACCATTCAATAAAGTTTACAAGTTGTTATTCTGATTCACTGTTTCATTGATCTTTGAATATTAAAGTGTTATTCCGCAAACTCCTTTAATATTGTTTATGAGTGTTTATTCTTGTTAAGAATTCAGATCCTGACAAGTGGTATCAGAGCTAGTATTCTCAGAAATCTTATTCATCATGGAAAACACAGTTGAATCAAACAGCACTCTTGTCTCAAAGGTTCCAATGCTCAGATCCAATGAATTTGACATGTGGAAGATTAGAATCAAGCAATACATTCTCCTCACAGATTACTCCATGTGGGACATCATTGAGAATGGCCCATCTGATGCAGGAAAGATTGGTGCAGATGGAAAAAGGATCCCACCAAAAACAGATGCAGAAAGGAAGACAAGACAGACAGAGATGAAAGCCTTGAGTATACTGCTCTTGGCTATTCCCAATGAATATCAACACCAATTCAGCAATTGCACTGATGCACAGATGCTCTGGAATGCTCTAGAGAAGAGATTCTCTGGTACCAAAAGTACCAAGAGAAATCAAAAGGCAATCGTGAAATAACAGCTTGAAAACTTTATGTCAACTAAGAATGAGTCCATGACTCAAACTTTTGACAGGTTTAACAAGCTAATTGGTGAACTAGCTACTATGGGAGTAGAGATTGATCAAGATGATGTAAACAGAAAGTTCTTAAGGTCCCTGGGAGATGAATGGACCATGTACACTGTTTCATTCAGACAGAATGAACAATTGGAAGAAAAAGAATTTGATGATCTGTACAATGACCTTAGAGTATTTGAAACTGTGGTGGAGGCAAAGAAGAAACCTTATGGATATATTCATAATGCTGCACTCCTATCAGCATCAATTGATTCTACTGCTAACACTGAATCAGTTAATGCTGCTAATGGATCAAATCAAGAAAAAGGCACTGAATCTGTGTTTGAAGCCTTTCTTTCCAGCCATGGAAACTCCTCTTTAATCAATGATCATTTGGAACAACTTCATCCTGATGATCTTGAAGAGATGGATATTAAATGGCAGATGGCCATGCTTTCCATGAGGGTGAAGAAGTTCATCAAGAGAACTGGGAGGAACAACTTCTCCCAAAGAAGAGAAGATGGAGCAGGCTTTGATAAATAAAAGGTGGAGTGCTATAAATATCATCTGAAGGGACACTTTGCCAGGGAATGCAGAAGTGGAGTGTCTCACAACAACAACCACCAACAAGCTCAGTCTGGAAGCTTCAATCACAACAGAAACTCTGCTCAAGCCCTTGTTTCTCAACAAGGAATGGGGTTTGACTGGAGTGATCAAGCAGAAGAGGCTATCCAAAATCAAGCTCTTATGGCAGAAATATCTGATCTCCCAACTGAGGTAAGTTCTAATCTCTGTTCTAAAACTTGCATAGACACTGTTAAAAGGTACAGGGATCACAACAAGAACATGAGTGATGACCTTAAGAGGTTAGCAAAAGATATAAAAGACTATGTGAGAATTGTTGAGAGGTTTGAGGAACAGATTAAAGGTTTTCAAGCCAATGAACTCCAACACTCATATGATACCAATTACTGGAAGTGGGAGAAAAAGGATCTAGAACTCCAACTGACCAAATCTAAAGAAGAGAGTGAAAAGTTGAGAGACGAGCTAACCAAGGTTAAGCTTGATGTGGAAAAGTTTTCCAATGTTTCTAAAGCAATGGACTCTTTACTACAAACTCAGATTCATGACAAATTGAGAAGAGGAATTGGGTATAATACCACACTACCACCATACAACAACAACTACATTCCTCTACATCAGATTTGTTAGAAACCAAAGATAGGAAGGACTTGCCTGAGGGAGCCACTGAGATAGATCCCTTAGATAAGGTAGTTGTTGAGGATAAGACTGAGAAAGAGGTTGGTAAGAGTAAGGAGAACAATGTGAGTGATGAGATTCCCCTAGAGAATCACATCATTACCAATGAGGGGTGTGGAAAGATTTGGGTCAAATCAAAGGACATAGAGAAGACAGAGGGAAAGTCTGGTAAGGTCCATTACAAACAGACCATAGTTGTGAATCCTGTTCCTTGCAAACAGTGTGCATGCAAGAAATCTGAGCCCCTAAAACATGATAAAAAGAGGGGAAATCAAAGAAACTGGAATAATCAGTGGGCACAAAAACAAGGGGTTGATCTGAGTAAAATCAATAGACCAAAACCTTGTTTTATCTGTGGCAAATTGAATCATCTTGCCAAATACTGTTATTTCAATCCTATGAACCAAAGGATGAATTTTCAAAGATCTATGCAAAAACCCTCTGGTTATAGGAAGAAGGAAAGGAACCATGTGGAGAAGAAATCTGTTAAATCTAAAAACCACATGAAGAAAAAGACTGTTAAAGAGAGTGTCAATATGTGGGTTCCTAAAAACACTAAAACTGTTAGTACTGCTACCACAAATAGTGTTGCTAACAATGATAGTGCTGCTAGAAGCAATACTACTGCTACCAATGTTAGTGCTGCTAAGGGTATTAGTACTGCTAAGGGTATTAGTACTGCTAAAACTAACATGGTTAGTACTTCTTCAAATGTTAATACTGCTAACTCTGTTAGTGCTTCTAACAAGGTTAGTACTGCTAAACCTGTTAGTACTGCTAACTCTGTTAGTACTTCTAAAGTTAGTACTACTCCTAGTTTTTGTGCTGCTAGACCAATCATATTGACAAAGTACTCTAATAAAGAGTGCTCTGAGTTTAAAAACCTAATAAAAAAGGAATGTAAATACTTTGATGAGAAAGGGAGACCCAAGACCACTTTGGCTTGGGTTCTCAGTCAATACTAATTGGTTAATCTTATGTGCAGGGCAACCAACAGCTCAAGGGGAAGAGCATCTGGCATGTTGATAGTGGTTGCTCTAGGTACATGACAGGGAACATGTCATGCCTCAAGAATTTCAAGAAAATTGATGTTGGGCATGTTGCCTTTGGTAATACTCCAGATGCAGGTAAGATCAGTGGTATGGGGGATGTAACCAAAGGTAAAATGACCTTTGAAGATGTATTCTATGTTGAGCAGTTAAGGTACAACCTGTTAAGTGTATCACAGGTTTGTGACAAACAACATAGTATATTATTTACAGATTTTGAATGCATTATCCTTGCTCCTGGATTCAAGGTAGTTGATGAAAAGATGATACTACTAAGAACTCCCAGAAAGGATAATTTATTGCTTAGATATGGAAAGTGTTTCAACTGATTCATCCCTAAACTGTCTAGTTTCAAAAGCTTCTTTGGATGAATCATCACTATGGCACAGAAGGATGTGTCACATGAACTTTAAAACAATGAATAAAATTGTTAAAAACAACCTTGTAAGAGGTTTACCTTCCAAAGTCTTTTCATGTGATGATCATTGTGTTGCCTGTCTCAAAGGCAAACAACACAAAACTTCTCATAAGTCCAAAGAGTTGAACACAATCACTAGTTCTCTTCAGTTGTTGCATATGTATCTGTTTGGTCCTACAAATGTTATGAGTATAGGTAAGAAATCATACTGCCTAGTTATTGTTGATGATTACTCTAGATTTACTTGGGTATATTTTCTAAGGACTAAGGATGAGACAAGTGGACTGATCAAATCATTTATTCTAAGAATTGAAAACCAAACAAATCAAAAGGTAAAAGTCATTAGGTCAGACAATGGTACTGAATTTAAAAATCATGACCTAAACACCTTTTGTGAGGAAAAAGGGATTGAGAGGCAATACAGTGCTCCTAGGACTCCACAACAAAATGGTGTTGCTGAGAGAAGGAATAGGACACTGATTGAGGCTGCTAGATCTCTGTTAGCTTATTCCAAACTACCAATTACTTTCTGGGATGAAGCAGTTAATACTGCTTGCTATGTCCAAAACAGAGTTCTAGTAGTCAATCCTGAAAACAAGACACCATATGAGCTTTTAAATAACAGAAAACCATTTATTGGATTTTTCAAACCTTTTGGGTGTCCTTGTACCATTCTCAATACCAAAACTCATTTAGGAAAGTTTGATAGCAAGGCAGATGATGGTTTTCTTGTTGGTTACTCATCTCAGAGTAAGGCTTACAGAGTGTTTAATTCTTCTTCTAGAATAATTGAGGAAAGTGACAATGTCAAGTGCAATGAGAACACACCAAATCCTATTGGGTCTGGTCCTCAGTGGCTATTTGACATTGATTTACTAACCAACTCTTTGGGTTTCAGTAGTGATTATCATGCAGGTTCAGGAAGTGGAGGATCAAGGGATGAACAAGTACAAGTACAAGACATTATTCCTCAGTATGTGATCTTTCCCATACCTACAATAGAGCCTGTTGAGTTCTGTGAAAAGGAAACTATGACTGAACCAATTCAGAGTGAAGAAGAAGGAAGAGATGAGGAGAATCAAATGCATGAAGAGCCAGAAGCAGCTGATGAGATCCCCTCAGCTGATTTAAATGATTCCAATCTAGATGTGGGAATCAATGAAGAACCTAGTCATCAGACTAGAACTCAAAAGAACCATCCTCCAGAGTTGGTCATAGGAGACATCTCTTCTCCTATGATAACAAGGAATCAAAGCAGACTTCAAGAGCTGCAGGATCAGCAACACACAGTACTTTCTTGCTTTCTATCTCAGATTGAGCCTAAGAAGGTTTATGATGCAATGAAAGATTCCAGTTGGATAGAAGCTATGCAAGAAGAGTTACTGCAGTTCAAATTGCAAGAAGTTTGGGACTTGGTGGACCTTCCAGAAGGTCATAGAGCCATTGGCACCAAGTGGATTTTCAGAAATAAAAAGGATGAGAGAGGAATTGTGATCAGGAACAAAGCAAGGCTTGTGCCACAAGTGTACACTCAAGAAGAAGGCATAGACTATGAAGAAGTGTTTGCTCCAGTGGTAAGGGTAGAGGCAATTAGGCTATTTCTAGCCTATGCCTCATACATGAAGTTCAAGGTATACCAAATGGATGTGAAGAGTGCCTTTCTTTATGGTACAATTGATGAAGAAGTATATGTCTGTCAGCCCCCTGGATTTGAAAATCCATCATATCCAGACAGAGTATACAAACTGAAGAAAGCACTTTTTGGTCTTCATCAAGCCCCAAGAGCATGGTATGATACACTGTCTACCTATCTCTTGAAGAATGGGTTTGAAAGAGGAATAATTGACAAGACCCTCTTCATTAAAAGAAGTAAGAAGGACATCCTACTTGTTCAGATCTATATGGATGATATCATCTTTGGATCCACAAAAGATCAGATGTGTAGAGACTTTGAAAAATTGATGCACAAGAGCTTTAAAATGAGTTCAATGGGTGAACTTACCTTCTTCCTTGGGCTTCAAATGAAACAGAAGAAAGATGGGATCTTCATAAGTCAATCAAAATATGTGAAAGACATCCTGGATAAGTATGGTTTAATAGACTCAAAGCCAGCAAGCACACATATGGAGACTCATAAACAGATCACTGCTGATCTTGAGGGCAAGGATGTTGATGTCCATCTATATAGATAAATGATTGGATCTCTCATGTATCTCACAGCCTCAAGACCAGACATCATGTTTCCTGTGTGTTTGTGTGCCAGATTCCAAGTCAAGCCAAAGTAATCACATCTTCAAGTTGTTAAAAGGATTTTCAGATACTTAAGAGGGCAACCTAGATTAGGTCTTTGGTATCCTTATGAATCCAACTTTGACTTGATTGCATATTCAGACAGTGAATTGGGTGGTGCTAACATGGACAGAAAGTCTACTTCAGGTGGATGTCAACTTTTGGGTGCAAGACTAGTATCTTGGCAGTGTAAGAAACAAACCACAGTGTCCTTATCAACAACAGAAGCTGAGTATATTGCTGCTGCAAGTTGCTGCTCTCAGGTTCTATGGATTCAGAATCAAGTGTTGGACTATGGGGTAACCTTTCTTCACACTCCAATCTTCATTGACAATAGCAGTGCTATAAGCATTGTTAACAATCCAGTCAAGCACTCCAAAACAAAGCACATTAAGATCAGGTATCACTTTATTAGAGATTGTAATGAAAAGAAGCTAATTCAAGTTGCTAAAGTTCATACTGACAACCAGTTTGCTGATCTATTCACTAAAGCTTTTGATGTGGGTAGATTCACTTTCTTGGTCACAAATGTGGGCATGATAAACTCTGAATGAGCTCATGTTTTAAAAAGTGTTTACATACTTGTTATTGGTTTATTCTTTGGTGCTACTAACTTCCTTCTCAGGAAGTTATTACCTTGCTCAGAGTACCTCAAGCTTCAAAAAGTGTAAGTTCAGTTAATACTGCTAGTTAGTTAATACTGCTAGTGGTTAATACTGCTCTCAGTTAATACTGCTAGTTAGTTAATACTGCTAGTGGTTAATAATGCTAGTGGTTAATACTGATCTCAGTTAATACTGCTAGCTAGTTAATACTGCTAGTTCGTTAATACTGCTTATGTCCGGAATCCTATAAATACCCTGTTGCCCGCCTAAAAGCTCATAACGACTCTTTGAATAATGTTCATCTTCTCTCTAACCTTTTTCTCTCAAGCACCAAGTGTTTCAGTCCAGAATACTCAAGCTCGATGGCAGCTATGGCGTTCATTGATGAACATAATGAGATTGCAATGCTACAAAAGCCGAAGCAAGCTGATGGATTTCACCAGATAGTAGACTTTCTCAAGAACAGCCATATCGCCTATGCTCTTACAGTGTCGCCAACAATCTACATAGAGCATCAAAGACAATTTTGGGCAAATGCCACTACAGTCATAGAAAATGGTGTGCAGTTCATCAAGACAAGGGTGTGTGACAAACCCTTGTCAGTTTCTGAAGAGGTGATTCGCATCTGTCTACGACTAGACGATGCTGCAGGTATTACCTCTATTCCTAATGAGGACTTGTTCTCTAACCTTTCAAGAATGGGGTATGGAGGCCAATTGGGTGGTTTCAAATTCTCAAAAGCTAAATTTTATACCCAATGGCATTTTCTTGTTCATACCCTTATGCATTGCATTTCTAAAAAGACTACTGGATAGAGTGAATTCAGCAGTACCATTGCTTATGCTTTGGTCTGCTTGGCCACAGCCAGAAAGTACAATTTTTCAAGAATGATTTTCAATGACCTTGTGTCAAACTTGGGAAGCAAAAAGAGTTTTTATATGTACCCAAGATTTGTCCAGGTAGTTATAACCAATGAATTGACGGATATGCCTCAATTTGATGAGGTATATGTACCTAAAATCCCCAAAGGTAAGGTCTTTTCAAATATGAAGAGATCTCCATTGGACTCGGAAGGAGTTGACACCCCATTGTTCTCTACAATGATGGTGGTGTCCCACAATGAAGAAGGTATGGCTTCAGGGTCCAGGCCCTCATTAGACCATCCCACTCAAAGCCAATCCCAACCTTCAATCACCATATCAATCCCACAGTCCCTTGGTCAAAAACCAACTTCACCAATCACCAATACATACATCAGGAAAAAGGTAAAGAAGGCTCATTCCCTTCTTGTACCTTCACCCACAGAGCCTTTAAGCCCTCTAATGGAGAATATCTATAGGGAAACCACAGGGGTGTCTCCCAACCCCAAGGAGGTGCTCACTAAGGAGATGAATGAGCATATGGGTGCAAAGGCTGCCACTACTCCTGCTAGCACAGAGGAGGTCAGTGGTAACATCAATAAGACCTTCCCCATGGCAACTTTGGGTGAGCAATCATCCAAAGGTCTCAGGTGCCAAGAAACCATGGGGGTAGCAGGTGCTTCTGCTAGGCAGAAAACCTCTACTACTAAAAGATCCCATGATCCTTCAAAAGGGGGTCACACTCCTGGAGAAGGTGAGGACAGATATGACTATAATGAATTGATGGAAACAATAGGCAACATTAATATGGATGTAATCAAGCAAGGAAAAGACATAGACGAGCTGAAATTGATAATTCTGTCTCAACAAGTACAGATTACCAACCTGAAGAAAATGGTGAAGAGTTTGGTCCAGAAAAAGAAGAAGAAACAGTTTGTGCTCAGAAGAAGGACACCAGTGACTGATGCTCCCAAAAAAGGGGAGTCAGAAGCTGATGCCAACATGGAAGATGCTAAAGTTGAGGGGGAGTTTGATGGAGTTAGTGGAGATAAAGAACAAGCAGCAGAAACAGAAAGCATAGCAGCAGTAAAAGAGAAAGCATTAGAAACAGAAAGTGTGTTTGAACAAGCAGCAGAAACTGTTACTACTGCTGAATTGAATGAAGCAGCAGAAATGGTGCAAGAAGTATTAACAGACCTTGAGATAGCAGAAACTTTGATCAAGGCTAAACATGATACTCCCAAGGTCACTTCAAAGGCCAAAGGAGTTATCATCAAAGAAAAAGGTGAAGTGATCAAGAAAGCAAGTATTGAGAAGGTAGTAAGCAAAGACAAAGGCAAAGCAAAGTTAGTGGAATCTGATCAACTAATTAAAAAGCAAAAGTTGGTTGAGTCAGATGAAGCTTTGGCCAAAAAGATTCAGGCTGAACTTGAGCAAGAAGAAAAGGCTCAAGTGGACAAAGATAGAGAGATGGCTAAGGCTCTAGCTGCAGAGCTAAATGAAGCTTATCAACAAAGTTTGGCAACTGAAATAGCACAGAAGAAAGCTGCAACCCTAAAGAAGTATGTGTTGGTCAAAATGGCTGCAAAGAAGAGACAACCTTCAAAGACCTACCTTGGTACTCAAGAGAGAAAGAAGATGATTACTTTTCTCAAAGGTGTTGTGGGGGTCAGAAATGAGATGTTCTCAAAAATGACATTTGAACAGATCAAAGGGTTGTATGATTCAGAGATGACAAAGCTTCAAGGGAATGAAACAACCAGAGTTGAAATGGAAAAGAGGATGAAAGAGAGTAATGACTTTCTGATAGAAAAACATTTCCTTGATGAGCAAGAAACACCAAAGAAGGAAGCCACTCTAGGTGAAAGTCTGAGGACTTTAAAAAGAACTAAAATGATGGCAAGAAGAAAATCAGCCAAGAAGCCTAGAGTGGATAAAGAAGAAACTGAGAAAGAACAGAAGGTTGCTGAAGAAGAAGGGGCACCTAAGTCAGTTGAACAGGAAGAACCATCAAGTACTGATGATGTGAATTTGTACATGGTAGTGATGGACAAAGTTCCTGAACCTATTACAGCTGAACCTGTTGGTGTTAAGCCTCCTGAGGTCATTCTCTGGGATACAATGAAGGTTGATGGAAAAGAGTATATCAGGCTCAAAAGAAAAGATGAGAAGTATGAAGTGTATAATACTTGGGCCAAAATTGTCAGAACATGTTCCAGGTCTGATCTATAGGAGATGTTTGAAATAGGAATGAAGTTGTATGTTGATCAATTAAAAGCTCCAGAGATTTCAATCACAAAACTTGTGATGGAGTATCTTTGTATGTTGTTCAAGCCTGAAGAAGTGAAGGACATCATCAGAAATGTGTTTAAAACAGTTAACAACTGGACTCTGTATGAAACTAGTGGAGTATATGCTTTAACTATGGATTCAAATCACATAGAATACTTCCTAGTGGATAGAGTGTACAACCACAGTAGATTGAAGTTGCATGCAATGTTGAAAAAGAAGCTTGGATGTGTTCCAGATTCAGAAATGGCAAAGTATTTGATTCAAAGAACAATTAATCAAAGCTTGAGGTTGGATGCTAATACAGGGATATGAATAATATTGTTTTGGGAGCATCTGAAGAACTTGACTTCTCTTTCTAAAAGTCAAGTTAGGGGGAGATTGTTGGGAACTGAAAGAATTGCTCAAGTACAGTTAATACTGCTAGCACTAAATGGTTACTACTTCTGAAGTTACTACTGCTGAGAAAGATTAATGTTGCTAGTCAAGATTAATACTGCTTGATGAAGTTACTGCTTCTAAGCAATTTTAGTACTGCTAATAGTTAGTACTGCTGAAGACTTAATACTGCTTATGAGATGAAGACTTCGAATGGCAAGGATGACAGCTATACTGAATGGAGATATTCATGGAAAGTTTGGAGATAACTTTGGAAGATTATACTGAAGATCTTTTATTCTTTGTAATTATCTTTTATCTTCAGTATATGTATAGAATAGTTTGTAACTTTAGAATAGAGAATTATTCTGAGTTTTTAGTTTTCTTAGAGAGAATCAACCTCAAGGTTTATAATCCTAGTTCTAGAGAAGTAGAATTCGTATTGGTGAGCCTGTTCATCAATATTGAGGTTGTGTGTGAAATCTTGTAGCTTTATAACCATTCAATAAAGTTTACAAGTTGTTATTCTGATTCACTGTTTCATTGATCTTTGAATATTAAAGTGTTATTCCGCAAACTCCTTTAATATTGTTTCTGAGTGTTTATTCTTGTTAAGAATTCATATCCTGACAAAATACTTGTGATGAGAATTAAAAGACGGGTGAGTTGTACGAAAATACAAGCACTTCTACAAAAAGGGGTTTTTACACGGTTGTAAATGACTTTTAATCGTGTAAAAGTCCACCGTGTAAGAAAGTGCAAGACTTTTTACAACCTTTTTACACGTTTTTTTTAAACTGTGTAAAAATAAACGTGTAATAAAGTCATTTATGTAGTAGTGAAGTTATCTATACTATATTATAAAAACGGTATAAAAAACTCTTAATTACAACATTTTAAGCACAAGTTATAACTAATTAAAGCCAATTACTTAATTTACAATTTGTTAATGCTTTGGTACAAACTTTCCAATAACAGTATCTCACATAATCATCTATTTGTGGAATGGATACTCATTTATTAATATAACTATTTGTTTTTTTTTGTGGAGGATTTTATAAAATAGATTTTATATTTAGCATAATCTATTTTAAATGTAGATTTTACATTTAAATCTATATTAATGAGATGTAATATAAAATCTTTTTTATTCCGTATTTTTTTATATTACATCTTATAATGACTTTTCCATATTTTATTTTATAAAATATTTTTCCATATTTTATGTTATAAAATCTTTTTACATAATGAGATATAATATAAACTCTTTTTTCTTCCGTATTTTTTTTGCTAATATAAAATCTATTTTATTTTATAAAATCTACACGTATTTTATATTAGCATAATATAAAATCTACACGTATTTTTTTTTCACGAGCATTAAAAGAAGAAAAAAGAAGGTTGATATGAATTAAAAATAAAAAATAACGAGATACACTAATAAATTATCGTATTCTTTAAAATAAAGATATTCCGCAATACTTTTCAAATTAACCAAGTGTAAAGAAAATAAAATAGAAACGATGTAGATATAAAAATACTATTCCATATTTTTAATATATTTACATTTAAATGTAAAATCGAAAATGAAAATAAAAGATTTTAAAATATTCTTTACATTCACTATAAATATATATAGCTTCTCTATGTATCATCCGAGTACAAGAAGAAGACGAACGGTCGGGTGTCAATGGAAAAACCTGCAACTGAATAAAAGGTATTCCACTATATTTTTGTTTATTTGAAAAACTACTTTTTTATATTTTATTTTATTTACTGAGGATTTGTTTATATTTTTCAAAACCCACAATCATATTTTTCGAAGTAGGGGAATAAGATATATATATATACATATCTTTATTTTTATCGATTAATATTATGAGGTCTTGAAGTCAATAGTCAGATAAATATGTTGTGAGACATGTCGTTTGAGTTTTAAATAACAACAAACGATTAAGAATATATGCAAGTTAACCACTTATGAAAATACATTCATTTTTCACATTTTATTTCATTAACTGTTAACAGAGAAATTACGTTTCATTTTAACTCGCTTCAATATTCCAACAAAAAATTTATCCTCCCGTGCAATGCACGGGTCCAACACTAGTAGTTTTATAAAATAGAAATCTTTATATAATTCTATACTGAATTTAAACCTTTTGCTTTTAGAGTAAAAAATGTACTTCAAAATTGTAGGTTTGTCTTAACTGTTTTGGTGAAATTTGTTTTACTTTGTAATACGTGTATTTTTATAAAGGGGTAGGAATGATCAACCTTTAGACGTGTTGTGTTAAATAGAGGACTTTGTCTTACTTTTCAACGGCCTTTGAACGTTGAAAATATTTACGCAACTCTCTCCATGGTATTCTTCCATACTTTAAGAAATTCCAAATACACAAATCACTATTGATAAATTTGGTTTTCTATTGGTGTCTTGAAAATTACAGATGACTAAAATTTGTTGGTAATTTTCGACAGATCTTCCATAAAAATCGCACCCTGGAAACTTTCCCAATGAACCAAAAGACCGTCACTAATCCGTTGTTGAATATTATAATTTCCGACGGATCATCGATGGATCAAAAAGATATTTTAATTTTTTAATTATTTATCCGTGTGGTCGTTGGTGATCCGTCAATAGTCCGTTGGGAATTATAAAATTTACAGACGGATTACCAAAAATTTTACCCTATTTTTTTGGTTTTCAATAAAAAAAATATTTTAACATAAAATTGATTTACCAACTTGAATTTTTTTAAGATAAGGAAGAATGGTTTTTTAGAAGGCCGATCAGTTTTCTATGTGTTTTTTCATGTTGTTTTGGTATACGTATGAGCTTAAATATGATTGTATTTGTATGATTTCCTATGAGCTTAAATATGATTGTATTTGTATGATTTCCTATGTGTATAAGTATCTATCTATCTATATATATATATATATATATATATATATATATATATATATATATGTGTGTGTGTGTGTATGTATGTGTGCATGTGTTTGTATGTATGTCAATATGTACATGTGTGTACATATGTTAGTACGTGTATGTATGTATATGTATATGTATGTATGTTTATATATGCATGTGTCTATAAGTATATGTGTATATATGTGTTTTGGTTAATTAGATCATGCATGTATTTATGTGTATATGATATATATATATATATATATATATATATATATGATATATATGTTGTTAGTATATATGATATCATGTATATATGTGTGTATATGTATGACCCATACATATCATGTCAATATATGAATGTGTGTGTGTGTATATATATATATGTGTGTGTATTCAAGGGGCCTTCATTTAGAACTTTTTATTTCGTGAGATCTGTGAGATCCAATTTAGACCATAGAAATTTGTTAAAAAGTAAAATCTAATTTAATTTAAATAACTCTCGTTCTCCTCTCCCCTCTCTCATCTCTTCTCTTTCCTCTCTCCATAACATACATGCACACAAACACAACTAAATGTGCACATAAGGTAAACACAATGTGAACATTTGTTTAGAAATAGAATTTTAATTTGTAAACATTTTTTTAGAAACTCTTATAATTTTTTAACACATTGTGAACATACTCTGAATTTACGACATTTGGTATAACTTTTTTTTTTGGAAGGGTGTCTTAGGTTATGCCTAGACTAATCTCTTGATAAATTATGGCAGTAAGACATCAGCCCTGATTTAAATCTCAGTATGTAGCCACAATTGTTGTGCACGTCTGGATTCGAACCCTGGGCAGATGAGATATTCCACCACATCCCCCAGGGCCTTAACGAGTACGTCACAACCCTTGTGGTTGACATTTGGTATAGCTTGTGAATAAATGGTAGACTTAGATTTAGTTTGTTACTTTAGCTGGTGTTCACATGTGAACACCAACTAAAGTAACAAACTAAATCTAAGTCTACCATTTGTGAACACTGTGAATACCATAATATAAAATTTCTTAAGGTTGTTTTCATTGTGTTCACTTTGTTTACATATTTAATTGTGATAGTGTGTGTATATGTTACAAGAGAGACGAGAGGAGATGAGAGAGAGATTTATGGAATTTGACTTTTAAAAAAAAATGCATTAATTATAATATTAATATCTAATTAATTATTTATGAGGGATCTGATCGTACAAATTGTGGAGTTTTTAAATGATTAAACCTATATATATATATATATATATATATGTGTGTGTGTGTGTATGCGAGTACGTATATGTGTATATGAATGTACTGTATCTTGGTTTAATTTGATCATGAAGAATTACTATACAGTACGTTTTATATCATTTATATACATATATATATATACACACACATTACCGTCGGATCACCGATGGCCACATGAAAAATTAATTTAAAGAAATAAAAATTAAAATATTTTTCAACCGTCGGAAATATTTAAATTTACTGACGGATTGCGTACGGCTTTTTGGTTCATCCGAAAAATTTGTTGTTTTAAGAGCTTGGTTGGGGATCCGTCGAAAATTGTCGAAGGATTGCAGCCGTCGTTAATTTATGTCGGTGATACCCTGCTTTCTAGTAGTGTCGCATAGTTTTGACTTTCAAATAGTCAAACCATTACACTTAGAGTTTTAAATTCATCCAACACTCTTTTAACTGCTTTTACACCTACGATTTGACTTTGGAATAGTTAAACCAATTGCGCGTATGAGCTGCGACGAGATTGCTGAATTGAAAGGCGAAATGTATTGTACCTGAGGCGACATATAATTGAGTTTTTCCTAAAATGACATATGAAGATGATGATGATCTAAAGTGTATCCCTATATTGAAAAGGAAATGGGTTCCAAATGAAATAAAAAAAAATGTAATGATGACAACATTCCAACTGGAACTATAAAAAAGACGGATGTTCAGGAGTAGCATAATCAACAGGTGATCACTTCTTTAGTAGGAAGCAAGCCATGTTTAAAGACGTTTGAGCCAAAAAGTCTCGTGTCTTTTTGGATATCCCTGACTCCGGTTCTGAGTTAGATGACGAGAATATTGATGAAGTACAAGTTCATAATTGCCAAAAAGAAAACTCAAAAAGAAAAATGGAGAATCCAGATTAATATGATTCAAGACTTTAACAAAGATGATGAGCTTTGCGTGAATGCAATATGTGCTCTACATAGACAAATAATTTAGGGGAAGCTTGCGGCCATAAATCAAGCTTCCCTTGAGGATATGAAAAAATCAAAGTAGGTGATGGTTAATAACCAAAGTACAAAAGCAAAGTTTGTGTTTTGAAGGAGGAAATATAAGGAGTGGTGTCCTACAACATTTTCTTAACGAAGTTCTTAAGTGGCATGCAAGAAAAAATGATAATATGACACACTTTTGTATTAAAAATTATTGTGGTTGTGTAAGAAATTGTGTTTTAGTTATTGCTAATGTCACAATATAATATTTTTTGCTGATGTGAAACAGTGAATAATATAAGAAGTCATTGGGTATAATTCTTTATAAAAAAATGTTTTTTTGGTAATTATTAATGTATTATGTTATGTGAAATATGTTTATAAAAATGTATGAATAATTTATTAAATTAGATTTAGGTTATAAAAAAATACAAATAGTTTGATTATTATTTATTATTGCTATAATTTTTATTTACTAAATTATAAATTTAATATTATAATTAGTATTTAGTTATAAATTTAACATTAATATATTAATGAATATTAAAAAATATTAAAAAATAAAAAATATAATTCATATTATACTACAAATAAAATATATTACATAATAAAAGTACAACTTTCATACAAATAAAATCATATCATTATTCTTTAAAAAAATTTGAAGTTGATGTTTTTTTTGTGGTTCGATCATTGTTGTAGGATCGATTTCCATCAATTTCATGATTACTTTTCGATTTTCTCGTTTGTTTTTTAGTTTTACTGTTTCCACGAATGATGTATAGAATTCTATCAGCGCCTTTATTCTTTTTCTTAATATTGAGTTGTTGCAACAATATTGTCATTTATTTGATTTCAATAAAACCTGTTTATGGGAGCGGTTTGGTTTCGTGCAAAGCCCTCACAACCCCAATACTTGATGTGATGACTCTAGTCCCATGTCGGCTGATAAAGGGCTTTTTTTCAATAGAACTTGTTCGCTTTCAACAATGATATTGTTGGTAAATATGCATAAATAGAATAAACCCAATACAAAACATTAAAAATTACTTTAATTTTTTAATTAAAGTAAAAGGGCTTTTTTTAATAGAACTTGTTCGCTTTAATTTTTATTTATAAAATGTTTTGGATCTTATTTTTTTGTTTGATTTCGATCATTTCCACTTTATTTTTAATCACAAAAAATTCTTAATGTAACGCAACATATGACTTCACTTAAATAAATCATTCGTTTAACATTATTCGAAACAAATTCTTCAATTAATTTGTTTTTCGTAATCAAATTTCTAAAAAAAAAAGTTATGACTTGTATAACAGTTTATGTTATCATATTTACCATAAATATAAGATCATGTTAAATAAAGTAATTACGATTTATGACAAAAAAATCTCAAAAATCAAAGTGACACACATACACACACCCATATATCATATATGGATTCCCATGTCATGCACTTATACATATAACCTGATTTTAACATATGAACGAATACACTTGGTTATTATTTGTACATATATGCATATTGAATAGATTATGTTAAAAAAAATTACAATTTCTTTTACCGATTTTAGATTCTGGATACAGTGAACTAGACGATGGGCGATTTTCAACATTAGTCTCGTCGAGGGATATGTCATCAAATCCGGTAGAATTAACGAAATCTTGGGATAGTCCAGTATTTAATGATTGATCGGCATCGTTCTGACGGGTGCACGTGTGAGCATCTTGACTTTGAAAAATAGATTCCAACAAGCTCTCGTTATCAATAACGGATGTGATTCGACTGTCGCTCATTATAATATTCACTATAAACGATACATTTTCTTCAACAATGGTTATGTAAAACAAAAAGAAAAACCAAATCGCAGAAAATGGATATGGCATGAGAAATATATGCTATGCTAAAAGTAAGGAAAAATATAACTTCCATTGATAATCACAAGCAAATCAAACATTAATTTTAAATTAATACATTTAATTTTAGATAAATACCAAATTTAAAAATCCTTAAAATATGGTATGCATTTAAATGGGCGAAATTGTAGAATTCCAATTATGCCCTTGTATATTTAATAGCCTTGATCGATTAACCTAAACTCTAGAAAGCTTCTGATTGGTCGAAAATTGGTTAGCACGGTTAGCACCAATGCGGTGGTTAGCAAATGAATAGGGAGCGATCAAATGGAAACCACTCTAATTTTGAAAACCGTGGAAACCCTCGATTTCATTGGTCAAGTTAATGAAATTGTTTAATTTGATGAAATTGTTTCATATAATTCTTTTATTGATGACATTGTTGCATATATTTGTGTTTTTTATGTAAAACTGAAAAAAGTTTTATCAGACTGCAAAAATACATTAAACAATTTCATCATGATGAGAAAAATAGATGAAACTACATAAAAAAACATAAATATATATAACAATTTCATTAACAAAAGAATTATATTAAACAATTTTATGAACCAATAAAATTGACGGTTTCCAAAGTTTCAAATCTAATATGGTTTCCAATTGAAACCACCTTTATATATATATATATATGGCCTCAAACAATTTGAGACCTTGCACCAAGTCTCCAATTGACTCCCTAAAGCGTGGGTATGTCTATATTGTATGTGAAAAAGAAAAAGAAATGTAAAAAAACCAAAAATATTAATTATTAAAAAGTTAGAGAAATATGAATTGATCAATATGTATGTAACTGAATATTTGTAACGGAGTTAGCCAGAGGGCAGTGGCGGATCGAGAAGTGTTTATGGTTGGGGGCACATTGACCTAACGGTGTCAAAAAAAATTCAAAACTGAATAATTCATCTGGACCAAAACGGTTTCTGGTTTTCGTTTTCGGCTTAAAGAGTTCGATTACCAAATAAAGATAACTCATTTGGTCTGGTTTTTGGTTTATTTTTCACGCCGGACTCAAGCTTGAATATTTTTTGATTTACCAAGTTCAAGCTCGCTATTCATTTACGGGCTTGCACGATCGATTAACTCTTTTATTGACTCGAGATTTATAATTTTTACATTTTATATTACGAACGAGCTGAAACGAAAATTGGTTTTATGAAGTTCGATTCGTTAAGTTAAACGCGTTTTATTTTGTGTTTGAGATCGAGTCAAGCTAGATAATTAATAAGACCGAGCTCGAGATAAACGAGTTCGAACTCGAGTGTTTGGTTAGAAACTTGCCACGTACACACTCTTATATATATGTACAGCAAATTGACCGATTAAAATTTAGGATCAAGATATCAGTTTTGAAACCCTTGTTTTCTTCTTATTTTGGGGGTGCAGTAAGAAATTTTACTAAAAAAACAATTTTTATAGCAATTTTTTAAACAAATGATGGGTTTTATTGGGGGCTAGGACCTACCAACAAAGGGTACATCCGTGCGAGGGACGAAAATAATAACCAATTGCAAATCATAAAGATGATCAATATAATTTTGAAAATATAAGGACGGAAGTAGAAATTTTTGACAAATCATAAAGAATGAAAACGTAATTTATTGCTCAAAATTTAGAGAATTATCCTAAAACTTCTTATTCATACCTTTTTTTTAAGATTTTATCTTCTTTTCTTACTCGTTATCTTATTTTTATTTATTATAAATCACACTTTATTTCATTCATTTAGTTTTTGATAATTTTTTATGTTGTTATAGTTGTATATTTGTGTTGATTTATTTATATTAAAATTACTATTTTATTTTCATTTAAAAAGTAACATAACTATCTTAAATGAGTGACTTATAATGGATATTATGTATCTTATAAATCTCCAGAGGGTTTTTCGATTTAGCCCTTAAATATAAATACCATAATTGAAGTTTTACGATTTTGAAATATTAAATTAATTATAGGGCTATATTTTGTTGAATTATTCGATTGTCCAAGTATGAAAATTTTGTTTTTAAAATACTAGCAGTGTACCTGTGCAATGCATCGGGGTGAGCAATTGTAAATGGAAATAAAAAATTAATGTAATAGCTTATCAGAAAAAAAAAGATATATATGGAGTAAATCATATATTTATAATTTATGTAGCATTAGTAGTGATAAACGTATAATTTGAGTTTTTTCAATCATGAAGCATTAAGAAATTATATTAAAGTAATCGTTAAATGTATATTTGAATTTTAAAAACATGTATTAATCAGCGATATCTAACGAATGATAATATTTTTTCAAAATACTAAAATATAGAGTAGGTAAAAATAACAAATATAATGTTGGATAGTATTATTTTGTATCTAAACGTATATATAGGTTCGTTATTAGTTAGTTTTATATAATTCAAAAGGCTTTAAAAACTTGTATACATGAAGAAAATACATGTACCATCATAATTAAAGAAATATGTTAATTTGAGCAAGTAATAACTTTTCTTCTTTTGGAGAAACCCCAAATGGAAGGGAAAAACTTGAATATGGAAGGTAGTAAAAAAGTAAAGTTTGAATTTTTTTTTCAAATGAGTTGTACCTTATGCATACTAAGTTGTGATTAAGAGATTTTTGAAATGTATGCATAAAATGGTAGTACCTTATGTTTTATAAGTAGTAATTAAGAGTTTTTTATTCCGTTTTTATAATATAGTATAGATTACATGAAATGACACCAACAATAACAATGACAAAAATATAGCACTAAATTTGAAAAAAAAAACTTACTAGGACCAAAATATTTGTAGCACACATCAGACCCACTTTCTATAGAAAAATCATATTAATCGGTGATAGAAAAAACAAGTTCAATGTAGAAACATGTTAAACCGAAACCTGATTATAAAAAGAACTGAGATCGACATGTGAATGTCTGGGACTTTCAAACATATCTATTTCCCGCGTTCTATTTAGATTGGAGATAAATCATTTTTCTAGTGAATACTACACTCTTTTTCTTTTGAGGCAAGAACTTATACCTTGTATGTATCAAGAGCTAGTTCGTTGCATACGAACATATAATACTCGTATAGTTTCTTGGAAGTTTGGTGCAACTTGTGTTGAGATATATGTTTAATTAGGCTTTGGTGCATGTGAACAGAAATATTCACAAAGACTTTTGTATTCATCAACTATAGAGCCTTTGACTTTTGCATATATATACATATCTATTACAGAGAGAGAAAGACGAAACAAATCCTAACTATCATTCGACAGTACTTTGTGAAGATGAGAACGAGGGGAGTTATTGTTTTTTTCTTGGCTATTTTCATTGCACTTGCTATTATTGCTTCTACAGTGACAATTGTCCAAGCACAAGTAGTAGATGTGTTGCCACCACCACCACCACCACCAAGAGGACTAGTGTTGCCACCACCACCACGTATTGGCGGTTGGGGCTGCTGGGGTAATCCACGTTGCTGATGGTCATGCATGGTTCACAACAAGAACATATATATACCATTTATGATGACTAATGTGTAAGAGTTGTAAGAAAAATAACCACAAATTTGATGTTGCTTTCATATTTCTGTTTCTGCACATGCAACACACATATTTGACCACTTATCTATTGCTTTCATGTTATAAGTTTTGTTTTGTTTGAATTTACGATTTATATACCTGTATGTTCGACAGTTCGATCGCCTATGCTCTTTGTCTTTTGTATAATTAATATAAACACATTTTGAGGTTTGTAATGATGTTCATTATTTCATAAACAGTAATTCTTAGTTTCTTTGTGAGATTTTAAATTGTCGTTGGAGTGTGGACATATGCTATTTGCACAGATAATGACACATCATTCATCCTCAACAACAACAACTTGTTGCTTTTCAATAAGATATATATCAATCCAAATTTAATTTTTGTCCAAATGTGCAATTTATGTAATTAATTATCGGTAAAAGTCTCTCAATACTTCATCCATCAAGTTACACTTGTTTTATGGAACGAATGTATAGTGAAACCATTCCCAAAATTCTTTGTAGTTCCACCCACAAACAAACACACATTATGATGATCGCCATTGCCATGGCCAACGCAAACCTAGTACGTTCCAAATTCACTCTTCAGAGTTGATGTTACCAACATAGAGAAAGTGTTTCAAAATGCATTGTTGAACCTGTGTAGCCATTGTTTGTCCTATCACTACTAGAAATTTGCTTATCACCGACCAATAATTTCTGACGGACGTTATCCGTCGGTAATTACCGACGGAATACCGACGGAAAAATAATATTTGTGACGGATAGACCATCCGTCGGTGATCCGTTGGTAAATATATATATTTCCGACGGATATAAAATTATTTTTTTTTTAAATATTTAAATCCGTCGGTAAATTTAATAATTTAATAAATAATAATTTTTTTCTGATATCCATCGGTGATCTGTCGGAAATTACCGACAGACTACCGATGACATTAAGAATTCCTTCAGTAATCCGTCGGTAATAACGTGTATGTATGTATGTATGTATGTATGTATGTATGTATGTATGTATGTATGTATGTATGTATGTATGTATGTATGTATGTATGTATGTATGTATGTATGTATGTATGTACATCATGTATGTATGTATGTAAATATGTATAGTATGTATGTATGTACGTATGTGATCATGTATGTATGTATGTACATCATGTATGTATGTATGTATATATGTATAGTATGTATGTACGTATGTGATCATGTATGTATGTATGTACGTATGTGATCATGTATGTATGTATTTACGTATTTGATCATGTATATATGTATGTATGTATATGATATGTAGTATATATGTCTATAGATCATGTCTATGTCATGTGTGTATGTATGTATATATGTCTATGTATGTGTCTATATATGTATGTATGTATATCTATAGATGTATTGTATACATATGTATTGCTTGTATGTATATGTAGTGTATGTTTGTAGATGTATTGTATACATATGTATTGTTTGTATGTATATAGTACATATATGTCTATATCATGCATATGTATGTGTGTATGTATGTCTATAGATGTATTATATACATATGTATTGCTTGTATGTATATGTGTATGTATGTATGTAATACATATGTATTGCTTGTATGTATATAGCACATATACGTCTATATCATGCATGTCAATATATGTGTGTATGTATATGTGTATATATGTCTATAGATGTATTGTATACATATGTATTGTTTGTATGTATATAACACATACGTCTATATCAATGTCGTATGCATATAAATGTCTGAATGTCATGTACATGTTTCCGTTAACGGGAAAAGATAACGTCCGTTAACGGTTTCCGTTAAGTCTAGTTAGTTCAGAGGTATATATATATATGTATGTATGTATGTATGTATGTATGTATATATGTATGAATGAATGAATGTATGTGTATAGATGTATGTATGTGTGTATAACACGTTTGGTCACTGATCTAACTGGAATTAACGGGAAAAGATAACGACTGTTAACTGTTTCCGTTAAGTCTAGTTACTTTAGGTGTATATGTATGTATGTATGTATGTATGTATGTATGTATGTGTGTGTGTGTGTATAACATGTTTGGTCCCTGATCTAACTGGAATTAACGGGAAAAGATAACGGCCGTTAATTGTTTCCATTAAGTGCAGTTACTTAAGGGGTATTTTAGTCAATTTAAATATAATTTGATAAATTAATTAATAATTTTAAATATAATTTGATAAATTAATTAATAATTTATTTAATAAATTTAATATTAAATAATATATGAGAATTTATTAATTTAAAAGTTTTTTTTAATAAAAAATAAAATCCGTCGAAAATTCGTCGGTAATCCCCGACGGATATAATCCGTCGGTAAATACCGACGGAATTTCCGTCGGAAATCCGTCGGTGATTTTCCGAAATTTCTAAAAAACATAAGCGGACATATAGCCCTAATCTCTCGATCTCAGTCTCTCGATCTCCGTCTCTCCCTCTCAATTTCTCGATCTCTCAGCCCCTCTCGATCTCTCCACCTCTCTCCCTCTCAATCTCTCGATCACTCAGTCTTTCTCCCTCTCGATCTCTCAGTCCCTCCTCTCCCTCACCACGAACTCACCTCCACAATCACCGCCGACGACCTCACCTCCACAACCACCAACGACGACCTCACCTCCACAGCCACCAGCGACGACCATCGCTCAAACTCTCACAACTCTCGTCCCTCTCGCAGCCCTCGTCTCACAGCCACCGGCGACGATTGCCTCCACTTGTTCAGGTAAATATGATTAATCTGTGTGTGTATAAATATGTGTGTGTATCTGATTAATAATCTCTGTGTGTGTGTGTGTGTATGTTTGTTAATAATCTTTGTGTGTGTATAAATCTGTGTGTGTGTTTGTTAATCTGATTAATCTGTGTGTGTTAATCTGATTAATAATCTCTGTGTGTGTATAAATCTCTATGTGTGTGTATGTTTGTTAATAATCGATTTGATTAATCTGTTTGTATGTGTGTCAGTACAAAATAAAATGGACCATCATCAATAGAAAAGGTAAGCATAGAAACCTTTGATACTTCCATCATATGCAAGATCTTTCTCTGTAATCAAATTATATCCGAGTGTCCTTTGGGTTTTATATGATGGTCACTTGGATAGCTGTTGTAACTAGGTTTTGTCGGTAGTTACATATTCAAGGTCAATTTTGTCTATTGAGTAACTTATTATTTATTTAAAGTACTGACACTTGTTTTAGTTTATGTGTAACTGTTATGAGGTATGAGCTATGAGGTAGGCAAGTTGATATGGCTTGGCGACAGTCATTTGGTCATGAACAATTGAAATTGATATGAGTATATTGTATATTCAAATTGATATGAGTTCTTTTAGCTTATTAAAACGCCATTTTTGGTTTGATAAACTTGTGATAATGTTTTTAGCTTATGATTTGGGTTTTGTGAAAATGTTTTGGTATGATTTGGTTTGATAAATTTGTGATATTAATTAGTTGGGTTGTCAATTATTGGACAAACATTAGGTTGATAAATGGAAACATTTGGTATGATTTAGGATTCGATTATACTTGATTTTATTTATTTATTTTAGTTAGGTTGCCAATTGTTGGGCAAACATTAAGTTGATATACGGAAATATTCATTTTATAGCCGTTATGCAGCCAAAATTTTAAAAAACCTAAGGTTTTGACTTTCCAATAGTCAAACCATTACACTTAGAATTTTAGAGTCATCCAAAACTCCTCTACACCTATGGTTTGACTTTCAAGAAGGCAAACCATTACATGTAGTGTTCAATAGACTTCTAACTTCGTTGCCACCTACGGTTTGACTTTTAAATAGTCAAACAATTACATGTAGGGTTTTAAACTTTCCAAAACACCTTTCTTTGATTGTAACCTACGGTTTTGACTTTCCAATATTCAAACCATTACACTTATAGTTTTAGAATCATCCAAAACTCCTCTACACCTATGGTTTGACTTTCAAGAAGGCAAACCATTACATGTAGTGTTCAATAGACTTCTAACTTCGTTGACACCTATGGTTTGACTTTTAAATAGTCAAACCATTACACGTAGGGCTTTAAACTTTCCAAAACACCTTTCTTTGATTGTAACCTACGGTTTTGACTTTCCAATAGTCAAAACATTACACTTAGAGTTTTAGAGTCATTCAAAACTCCTCTACACCTATGGTTTGACTTTCAAGAAGGCAAACCATTACATGTAGTATTCAATAGTGTAACACCTCAAAAATCAGAGTAAATTAAAACCTGGAAACCTGACAATATAACGAATGTAAAACCATAACTTTTCATAAATGGGATCAGTCCTCAAGACTATACAATCCTATACAAGGATTTTATCAAAAGAATGGGACTTAACAATGCCCAGTAACAATACTAATCAACTCCAAAAACCTCGAGACTAAAGACTCGTCTCTCCAAAAACCCCGGCAACCCACCGCTAATGGAAACCTGATACACATACCATTTGAGAAAAAGTGTCAGACTTAAAGCCTGGTGAGAAGATACAGTTTATGAAGCTCAAAAGATAAAACATTTGCATCAAGATAACATTTCCAAAGATGATTAAGTTTACAATTTAGGTCCTTGCCACAATCGGACTTTTTCGTTATAAACATACCATAAAAGGACCAAAAACAAAACATTTTACCAAGGATCGTGGCGTAACACAAAGTTAGGCCACAAACCGAGTTACGAGCTAAACCAATTGGAGTCCGCGGATACGAATCACAAAGTCCGTGCTACAATGTGAGATCAAGCCCCAAGCGCAAAACCAAGTTATACTCCTTCGCTAGGATCACTATGAACCATGGCTAGTATCCGGCCTCACATAACCATACCAAGTTGCCCTCAAGGAACAAGTGACCCTAGCTACAATTTTGGGGAATGTAACCTCCCAACAATACAGTCTACTCAAAACCTAGGGATCCACTAGTAATGATAAGGACTCGTCACAACAACGTATGTGACCAACCATAAATAATCATATGGTTACAAACACATTTTTTTTATAAACAAAATGCTATTCCCAGTTCAACTTCTGGTAAGAATGAAAATCATTTAAAAGAAGTTCCTTTGAATATTTCTTTCGCATAAACGCACAGGTAAAACATCATTTTACTTTTAAAATGAGATAAGATCAAAAAGGTAACTTTTGATATGTATACAGTTTAAAATGATAGTAGAAACTCACCTCTGTTTCCTTCTTCTTAACGAGCACTACCTATGATAACACCGAAAGAATCGGTAAGTCGAAATACAGATAAATCTCTCGTTACTTGAATAGGACTCAAAGACACAGAAGCTAACAACTTAACAGAACCTAAACTGGTCAAAGGACCACACCGGTCGAACAACTACCCCGGTCGGACGACCCCCCGGTCGAACGACCCCCGATCGAGCATAACCATTCGGTCGAACATCCTCGATCGAACAGGCTTCGGTCGAACACAACCATTCGGTCGAACGACCACCCGGTCGAACGACCATCCGGTCGAACAACCTCCGGTCGATCGACCATCGCCTTGTTCATCAAGAACAGCGATGCAGAACCCAGATTCAACCCAGATCCAAATGAGAAAATACTCAGATCTCAAAATGGAACGGTTCAAAACCTTCACAACGAGATTCTACACGGCTAAAAGCATTCAGATCAAAGCATTAAGCTAGATTCGTACCTCGATTTGCCCGAAATGATCGACCCAAGAAAACCAAGCTTCTCCTGCTCTTCTCCTCTTCTCCCTGGCTTCTCCAACACAACAGATCAAAATGAGATATTAAGAAATATCTCAGATTTGATCTGTATATATATAGCCCAAGTTACATTATACCCCCTTGAACTTTGGGTGAAAGTCAACTTCTCACCCAATCCCAAAATTCAGGGTGTTACAATCCTCCCCAACTTGGGAATGATTTCGTCCCCGAAATCCAACTATACAAAGAGATGAGGATATCTACGCTTCATATCCTCTTCAGATTCCCAAGTCACATTTGCTCCTCGGTGATGCTTCCACTGCACCTTGACCAAAGTGACTTCTTTATGACGCAACTTCTTAGACTTTCTCTCCAAGATGGCGTTGGGCTCTTCCACACAACGGTTACCTTCGTCAACCCTTAGCTCTGAAAGGGGAATGACGCTGTCTTCTACCGCCAAACACTTCCGGAGGTAGCAGACATGAAACGTGTTGTGTATTCTACTCAACTCCGATGGCAGTTCCAACTGGTAGGCATGCAACCCTACACGCTTAAGTACTTTGAAAGGTCCGAGGAAACGAGGACTCAGCTTCCCACGTTTTCCGAACCGTATGATGCCCTTCCATGGCGATACCTTAAGCATAACGCGGTCGCCTACTTGGAATTCCATCGGTCGCCTCTTCTTATCGACATAGCTCTTCTGACGATCTTGAGTCGCTTTCATCCTCTCTCTAATACACTTGACCTTATCGGCAGTCTCTTGCACGATTTCAGGTCCGGCGAACTGCTTCTCTCCCGCTTCTAGCCAACACACGGGAGTCCGACACTTTCGCCCATACAGTGCTTCAAAAGGTGCCATCCCAATACTCGAGTGGTAGCTATTATTGTAAGCGAACTCCACCAAAGGCAGGTGAGAGTCCCAACTACCCCCAAAATCGATGACACAAGACCTCAACATGTCTTCCAAGGTTTGGATTGTTCGTTCGCTCTGCTCGTCGGTCTGCGGATGGTAAGCCGTACTCAACTTAACTCGCGTACCAAGCTCTTTCTGAAACCCATCCCAGAAGTTCGAAGTGAACCGGCTGTCGCGATCCGACACGATCGACAAAGGTATTCCATGCCTCGAGACCACCTCATCAATATAAAGCTTCGCCAACTTATCCATCGGTAAAGTCTCGCGCATAGCCAAGAAATGAGCGCTCTTCGTCAATCTATCAACTATCACCCAAATGGTATCGTGACCTCGAAGAGTTTTAGGCAACTTCGTCATGAAGTCCATGGTGATATGCTCCCATTTCCACTCGGGAATCTCTAAAGACTGAAGACTCCCATACGGTCTCTGATGTTCGGCCTTAACTTGCGAACACGTCACACAACGCTCAACGTAACGTGCCACATCAAGCTTCATTACTGGCCACCAATAGTGCAGCTTCAAGTCCCTGTACATCTTTGTACTTCCCGGATGAATGGAATACTTAGACTTGTGTGCATCTTCCAGCAACAGTTCACGGTTACCCCCAATCTTGGGCACCCATACACGACCGCTGAACAGTTTCACTCCACGACTATCTTCCGTTAAGAGCAAACGCTGCTTAGTCATGACTTCATCCTTTAGATTCTCTTCTAACAGTGCTTCCACCTGTGATGTCTTGATCTTCTCAACAAGACTAGACACTAGCTCGATTCTCGCATGGGTAGCTCGAATACTTCCGCTATAGTCCTTCCGACTTAGCGCATCGGCCACTACGTTCGCCTTACCTGGATGGTAAAGCAATTCACAGTCGTAATCTTTCAGCAACTCGATCCACCGTCTTTGCCTCATATTCAGCTCTTTCTGACCAAAGACATATTTCAGGCTCTTGTGATCTGTGAAAAGAGTACATTTTGTGCCGTATAGGTAATGTCGCCAAAGCTTCAAAGCGAACACCACCGCTGCTAACTCCAGGTCATGAGTTGGATAATTCTGCTCGTGAACCTTAAGTTGCCTCGAGGCATAAGCGATTACCTTGCCTCGTTGCATCAACACGCAACCCAATCCCATCTTTGAAGCGTCGATGTACACCACGAAATCTTCCGACCCTTCAGGTAACGTCAAGATCGGAGCTTCACACAACTTCTTCTGAAGAATCCGGAACGCCTTCTCTTGGGCCTCTGCCCATTCAAACTTTACATTCTTCCGAGTCAGAACTGTCAAGGAAGAAGCGATCTTCGAAAAGTCTTGAATGAATCTCATGTAGTATCCCGCCAGACCCAAGAAACTTCGGATCTCAGACGGACTCTTAGGAGGCTCCCAATTCATCATTGCTTCAATCTTGGAGGGATCTACTTTCACTCCGTCCCGAGTGACTATGTGCCCTAGAAATTGTACTTCTTTAAGCCAAAAGTCGCACTTGGAAAACTTGGCGTACAATCTCTCTTTTCTCAACACTTCCAGAACTTCACGCAAATGCTGCTCGTGCTCTGTTTCACTCTTGGAGTACACGAGTATGTCGTCAATGAATACAATGACCGACTTGTCAAGGAATGGTCGGCACACTCTATTCATCAAGTCCATAAACACCGTTGGTGCGTTCGTCAGGCCAAAAGGCATTACAAGGAACTCGTAATGGCCGTAACGCGTTCTGAAAGCCGTCTTCGGAACATCTTCTTCTCTCACCTTCACTTGGTGATAGCCTGATCGTAAGTCGACTTTGGAGAAACAACCCGCTCCTTGAAGTTGATCGAACAAGTCGTTTATTCTCGGAAGCGGATACCTGTTCTTCACTGTAGCTTTGTTCAACTCACGATAGTCGATGCACATTCTCATTGTGCCATCCTTCTTCTTGACAAATAAGACCGGAGCTCCCCAAGGTGACGAACTCGGTCTTATGAATCCCTTCTCAAAAAGCTCTTGGAGTTGTGCTACCATCTCTTGCATCTCCGACGGCGCTAAACGATAAGGTGCTTTAGCGATCGGGGCAGCGCCAGGCACAAGATCAATCCGAAACTCTACCTGACGATCGGGCGGCAACCCGGGCAAGTCGTCCGGAAAGACATCTGGATACTCCCGCACGATCTTCACATCTTCCAGCTTGGACTTCTCTAACTTGGCATCGATCACATAGGCTAGGAAAGACGAACATCCTTTTACTAAACACTTGCGTGCTTTTGCCATTGTGATTATTGCCACTTCACCCTTTCTCTTTTCGCCATAGATGACCACGACCTCTCCAGAGGGGTTGGGAAGTCGAATCATCTTCTTGGAACACACGAACTCGGCCTGATTGTTTGACAACCAATCCATACCGATTACAACATCAAAACCCCCGATTGACATTGGTAGCAGATCGATCAGGAATTCTCTCCCTTCGATGCTAAGAGCACACTGCTTCAGAACTTCATGTATCAAAACTTGCCTACCATCTGCTATTTCTACCACTAATGCATCCTCAAGACTAGTAGTGGGCGTAGCAAATTTCTGACGGAATAATTCAGATACGAAAGAGAAACTAGCACCCGTATCGAATAAAATACGAGCAGGTACAGAGTTTATAAGAAAAGTACCCGATACCACATCAGCGGATGCCCTAGCCTCTTCGGCCGTCATCTGAAAAGCTCGGCCCTGAACCTTCGGAGGGTTCTCCTTCCTTGCTGGCGCACTACCCGACACAAGCTTCGGGCAATCTTTCTTCACGTGTCGTGGTGCCTTGCACTCATAACAGATGGGTCCCCTGACCGGGGAATCTCTGACTGTATGCCCAGGCTTCCCACACTTATAGCAAGTTTGAGAACTGTTACTGCAGTTATCGTGATGCTTGGTCCGACACCTCGGGCACCACCTTGCTTCCTGGTAACTGTCGAAGTTGCGGTTTCCAACAAAAGGTCTGGTCCGCTTGGGAGGTACTGAACTGCTCTCCCACTTTCTCTTTTCAGGCACCACCACTGCCTTCTCAGATTTGCCCTTCGCGAACATCTATTCCATAAATTGAGCTTCCTCCACCATCTCTCGGAGGTTAGAAGCCTTGAAATTATGGACAATGGATTGCATGTCCGCAGGCAAGCCGTTGAGATAAGCTTTCATCTTGTCTTTCTCTGTTGGGGCAGCATGCCCCACCAGACCAAGCTTCTCCATAAACTGACGGGTGTACTCCCTCACCGTTAGGCTTCCCTTTACCAAGGACCGGAATTCTTTCTCAATTCAGTCCATGGTCCTCTCGTTGCAGAACTCTTCTAGCAGCTTCTTTTTGAACTCGGCCCAAGACAACTGGGCCAACACTTCAGGAGATAGAGTGGATTGGATGATATTCCACCAGATGAGTGCAGTGTCCCTCAGCAATTGGGTACCAAACCGCACCCTCTGATCATCACCACATTCGGAAGAGCCAAAAGCTTGCTCAACCGCTCGGATCCACTTAACGCACACCACCGGGTCGTCAGAACCGAAGAATTCTGGTGGTCCGCAGCCCAGAAAGGACTTATAGGAACAACTCTTCCTGTTCCCCGGAGCTTCAGAACTCCTGCGCTCTACTGCCGTGACCCTTATACCATCATCACCAGAACCTACTACGACGTTCTCCACCACCATCTCACTTCTCCGATGGTTCACGTCGCGGTCCTCCATCGCTTTTAGCAGAAACTCTTGCTGCTTAGCCATCTCTTCTCTCATTGCCAACATCACGCTGGCCAACAACTCTGACTGGGGATTAGCATCCCCGATGACTGGGTGAGACGAAGCCAGGTCCACACGCGGAATGACCTCTGGCCCCCCACCTAATATTTGTTGAACCGGCGGACGCACGACAACCTCAACTCCTTCTGGCTGATCAGCTGTGGAGGCTGTCGCTTCCAGACCGTCAACACGAGGACGCGGTATACTACGCGTATTCACCATGCTGAACAACTTCACAGAACAAGGAAAGAGATAAGAGAGAGATAGGAAAACATGAAAGGAAAACGTACTATCACATTATCAAATGTCATATCAACAGCAAATCAAGGACTCTTACGTACAATATCCTCATAATAACATTAGCTAAGTGAAATTATGAACATACAACACATAACGGTTCTTGTCACCACCATTACAACGCCTGATAAACGTACTTTTCGTTGACTCTAAGACTAACCCATCTTAGGAGCTCTACCCAAATCTCGCGGATCAATTCTTAGCATACGCAGTCTAAGTCTAGACATCTTACATTCATGCCTAGTTCGCTTAAACTAGAGCTCTGATACCAACTTGTAACACCTCAAAAATCAGAGTAAATTAAAACCTGGAAACCTGACAATATAACGAATGTAAAACCATAACTTTTCATAAATGGGATCAGTCCTCAAGACTATACAATCCTATACAAGGATTTTATCAAAAGAATGGGACTTAACAATGCCCAGTAACAATACTAATCAACTCCAAAAACCTCGAGACTCAAGACTCGTCTCTCCAAAAACCCCAGCAACCCACCGCTAATGGAAACCTGATACACATACCATTTGAGAAAAAGTGTCAGACTTAAAGCCTGGTGAGAACATACAGTTTATGAAACTCAAAAGATAAAACATTTGCATCAAGATAACATTTCCAAAGATGATTAAGTTTACAATTTAGGTCCTTGCCACAATCGGGCTTTTTCGTTATAAACATACCATAAAAGGACCGAAAACAAAACATTTTACCAAGGATCGTGGCGTAACACAAAGTTAGGCCACAAACCGAGTTACGAGCTAAACCAATTGGAGTCCGCGGATACGAATCACAAAGTTCGTGCTACAATGTGAGATCAAGCCCCAAGCGCAAAACCAAGGTATACTCCTTCACTAGGATCACTATGAACCATGGCTAGTATCCGACCTCACATAACCGTACCAAGTTGCCCTCAAGGAACAAGTGACCCTAGCTACAATTCTGGGGAATGTAACATCCCTACAATACAGTCTACTCAAAACCTAGGAATCCACTAGTAATGGTAAGGACTCGTCACAACAACGTATGTGACCAAACATAAATAATCATATGGTTACAAACACATTTTTTTTATAAACAAAATGCTATTCCCAGTTCAACTTCTGGTAAGAATGAAAATCATTTAAAAGAAGTTCCTTTGAATATTTCTTTCGCATAAACGCACAGGTAAAACATCATTTTACTTTTAAAATGAGATAAGATCAAAAATGTAACTTTTGATATGTATACAGTTTAAAATGATAGTAGGAACTCACCTCTGTTTTCTTCTTCTTAACGAGCGCTACCTATGATAACACCGAAAGAATTGGTAAGTCGAAATACAGATAAACCTCTCGTTACTTGAATAGGACTCAAAGACACAGAAGCTAACAACTTAACAGAACCTAAACTGGTCAAAGGACCACACCGGTCGAACAACTACCCCGGTCGGACGACCCCCCGGTCGAACGACCCCCGGTCGAGCTCAACCATTCGGTCGAACATCCTCGATCGAACAGGCTTCGGTCGAACACAACCATTCGGTCGAACGACCACCCGGTCGAACGACCATCCGGTCGAACAACCTCCGGTCGATCGACCATCGCCTTGTTCATCAAGAACAGCGATGCAGAACCCAGATTCAACCCAGATCCAAATGAGAAAATACTCAGATCTCAAAATGGAACGGTTCAAAACCTTCACAACGAGATTCTACACGGCTAAAAGCATTCAGATCAAAGCATTAAGCTAGATTCGTACCTCGATTTGCCCGAAATGATCGACCCAAGAAAACCAAGCTTCTCCTTCTCTTCTCCTCTTCTCCCTGGCTTCTCCAACACAACAGATCAAAATGAGATATTAAGAAATATCTCAGATTTGATCTGTATATATATAGCCCAAGTTACATTATACCCCCTTGAACTTTGGGTGAAAGTCAACTTCTCACCCAATCCCAAAATTCAGGGTGTTACAAATAGACTTCTAACTTCGTTGACACCTATAGTTTGACTTTTAAATAGTCAAACCATTACATGTAGGGTTTTAAACTTTCCAAAACACATTTCTTTGATTGTAACCTACGCTTTTTGACTTTCCAATAGTCAAAACATTACACTTAGAGTTTTAGAGTCATCCAAAACTCCTCTACACCTATGGTTTGACTTTCAAGAAGGCAAACCATTACATGTAGTGTTCAATAGACTTTTAACTTCGTTGATACATACGGTTTGACTTTTAAATAGTCAAACCATTACACGTAGGGTTTTAAAGTCATCCAAAGCTCATCTAAACCTACGGTGTGACTTTTCAATAGTCAAACCATTACACCACCTCTATCTTGATTATGTCGATTAACTACTTCTTTCTTTGTTATAGTATTTGAATATGTTGACAGATAGAGGATGGATGTATAGAAAGAACGACAGTCGGAGGTTTTTTAGCGTCGACTATATTGTTGCAATGGACAGTTTTTTGGACTATGCCTATGCCGATGAAGGGACTGTTGAAAGTAAACCTACACGTAATGGGATAGTGCTTCGTATTAGATGCCCTTGTAAGAAGTGTCAAAACTTACGCTATAAGGAAAGGACTGACGTGAGGCTGCATTTGATGAAGCACAGTTTCATGCCTGATTATACCACATGGTGGGCACATGGTGAAACTTATTACCATAATGAAGGGCATCAAGACGTGGGTCAATGTTCTACTCCGGTAGTAAATCATAATGAAGGGTATGTTGAAATGGTGAACGATCACATGATACATGATGGCATGACATGGGAAGAAGAAACCCCTATCCTTCTGCCCAAGGATTTTATGACATGTTACAAGCTGCTGACGAGCCATTATGGGACGGGTGTCCAAATTACTCGAAATTAGGAGCTACGACGAGATTGTTGAATTGGAAGGCAAAATGTAATGTACCCGAGACGACTTATAACCATAATGATGCTATAATTAAAGAGATGTTACCCGATGGTGATAAACTACCCGGTAACTTCTATGAGACGAAGAAGAGTTTGAAAAAGCTTGCTCTACCAAAACAAAAGATCGACGCTTGCTAAAACCATTGCATGTTATTTTATAAGGATGATACTGAGTTGACCCACTGCCGAGTGTGCAATGAATATCGTTTCAAGACAAGTGGTCGAATCAAGGTCCCTAACTTGGTGATGACGTACTTGCCAATTGTTCCTAGATTTCAAAGATTGTATATGTCAAAGAAGAAGTCTAAAGAGATGACTTGGCACAAGGATCATCAGACTGAACCGGGTGCGATGGTACATCCAAGTGATGGTGCGGCTTGGAAACATTTCGACATGGTACATCTTGACTTCGCTTCTGAGGTCCGAAATGTGCGTCTTGGCTTATGCACCGACGGTTTCAACCCGAATAATTCAAATTTGAATCCGTATTCACTTTGGCCAGTGTTTCTTACATCTACAATTTACCTCCTTGGTTGAGTTTGAAAGATTCATATGTGAAACTTGAATTGGTCATTCCAGGTACAAAGAGCCCCGGTCAGAATTTGGATGTCTTTCTTAGGCCGCTAATAGATGATCTCAAGATGTTGTATACAGTGGTCGCTCTTACGTATGATGCTTATCGTAAGAATAATTTTGAGATGAGGGTTATACTTCTATGAACCGTCAGTGACTTCCCTGCCTACGCAATATTGTCGGGTCGGAGCACGCATGACAAGCTAGCCCGCCCGTACTACATGGGTACAATCGATTCATTTCAGTTAAGAAATGGAGGTAAATCTTGTTGGTTTGACTGTCATCGGAGATGGTTACCTAGTCCACACCCCTTCCGACGTGATCAAACAGGGTTTCTGGATGGATCTAGGGTGTTAGCCGGTCCACCACCCGAGTTAACCGGTGATGAAATATGGGAGCAGGTCCGTCATCTTCCAACTGTTTATGATGGCTCCCCGTTTCGATCGACTAATAGAAAAATTACCGGTTTCGGAATCACTCATAATTGGGTGAAGAGAAGCATCTTTTGGGAGCTGCCATATTGGAAGATGTTGTTAATCCGACACAACCTGGACTGGATGTCATGCACATTGAGAAGAACGTCTTTGAGAATCTCTTTAACACTGTCATAGACACATAAAAAACGAAAGACAATATAAAAGCAAGGAGGGATGTAGAGATTTATTGCAACCGATCGCAGTTGCACATTGGTACATTAGACAATAAAGTAGTGAAGCCGAGGTCGTTGTACACTTTGACGAAACAACAAGTAAAACAAGTATGTGAATGGTTGAAGAGACTGAAGTTTTCGGACGGGTATGCTTCGAATATTGGGGGTTGTGTAAACATGGAAGACTGCAACTTTTATAGCTTCAAGAGTCATGATTGACATGTGTTTATGCAACGATTGCTTCCTATTGCGTTACGAGGGATGATACCGACTCCCATATGGGATGCAATAACAGAGTTATGCACATTCTTTCGTGTAATATGCACAAAGGTGTTACACCTAGAAGACTTGATTCCATTGCAAACAAATATCGTTCAAACAATTTGTAAGTTGGAAAAAGTCTTCCCATCCAGATTCTTTGATTCTATGGAACACTTAGTGATACATTTGACACGAGAAGCCATAAATGGTGGGTCGGTCCAATATAGGTGGATGTATCTTTATGAGAGGTAAATGAACTTTGTCATTCAAATACTTTTCATTCAAATACTCACCCATTTATTTTCTAACATGTATTTCAATCGTTGTTTAGGAAACTTGGGTCGTTGAAGAGGACTGTTAGAAACAAAGAAAGGGTGGAGGGGTCTATCATTGAGTCTTATCTAGTAAATGAACTCTCCACCTATTGTTCCCTGTATTTTGATCCACATATAGAAACTCGACTCGCGAGTCAAGAAACTTTGCCCCGGATATTCCTAGTTCTTCAGGAATAGACGATCGCTTAAGCATATTCAAGGTTCCATCGCATAGATTATTCGAGAAGGGGGGGAAGACCATCTTGACTCAAGCCGAGATTCACAATATCCACACATATGTGTTATTGAATTATGAAGCAGTTTGACCTTTTCAATGGACTTTCGATGAGTGGATACAACAAAGAGAATCTCATCTTGATGCAGTTGCACGAGATAAAGCTCGGGATGAAAGGTTTTCTACTTGGTTCGAACAACGCGTGAGTACAAAAATATGAAATTTACGTATGTAATGTTACACATATGTAATTTATTTCTTATTTGTGGTTTTACAGGTCATGCTCGGATCAACCGATTTCTCCGATCATTTGAAATCCCTAGCACGTGGACCAGGCCGATATGATTGGTCGCATAAGGGATATTTTATCAATGGTTACAAGTTTTATACGGTAACACATTTTGTTGGGCGTGTCACACATAATAGTGGCATATATGTGAGAGGATGTTGTTATGACGACTCCGAGTTTGACTATTACGGATTGTTGGACGACGTGTTAGAGGTGGAGTATTATGGTGTAGGCTATTGTGTTGTAGTTTTGTTCAAGTGTACATGGTTTGATAGTCCAGAGGGAGTTAGATTCGACCCTAAACATGGGTTGGTTGATATCAAATACAAGTCCAGACTCAGAGGTGAGGACTATTACGTCCTAGCATCACAAAAGGAACAAGTGTATTACACACCCTATCCTTCAGGAAGTAAGGATTTAAAGGACTGGTGGGCAGTTGTGAAGACCAAAGCCCGTGGAATATATGAAGTTTCAGAAAGGGCTATCGATGTGTTGGATGATGATAACGTGGATGGAGAACCGTTCTTTCAAATCAATGAACGGGTAACTCATAATACAAACAATTGAGTAAATGAGGACCTCAATTCTATCCCTCTTGTCACTAGGGAGCTCAACGTAGTCGCCACAAATGACGAAGCTAGCAAGGAAGATGCATCAGATCATGAAGCTAACGACGAGGAAGAAGAATTTGAAGACGTGGACGATGATGAAGATAATGAAGACGAACTTATATTATCTGATCACTCGTCTGAGAACTAGTGTGTCTTTCTTATGTAGACATTATTCATAATAATTATATCCTTGTTATATGTTTGTACACTCATATTTTTGGGTCTTATGATTTATGTACACTTATATCATTTTGTGTTAACCATTCTCTATTTTTAGATGTCGGGACGCCCTTCTAGGGGTAGTAGGGGTAATAGAGGTAGGGGAAGTAGCAGCTCCGCCAGGTGTGGTGACCCTCACGCCGATGAGTTCACCGAGGACGGACTAGATCATATCCAGACCGATGACGGACTAGCAGCGGGCTCGAGGGTTAGAGGCCCGAATGTTGCATCACATACACCCCATCCTAGTCAGCGACTGCCACTTTTGTTGTCTGAAGCGGGCGGGTAAGTAGATGTGATATATTATTTATTCTAGTACATAATAAACCGATCCTAATGTTTTTTATGTTGTATATTTTGCAATTGTGAAGGTTTAGTGACAAGTCGGCAGTCCGGAGGGCCGTTGCCGTCTTTAAGTCCATGTTCGATGGTCTGTGGGCTCATTTTAGGGATGTACCTGATGAGCACTATCCACGGATGTTGGATCGATTATGGGTAGGTATTTTACTCTATTTAACTAATTGAGTGGATTTATTTTTACTTAATCCGAACAATGTGTTTGCAGTTATATTATAGTTGGCCTCCTGAGATGGACGCCGACGTAGTAGATGCATTCCGGCGTATCCAAAATAATAGGTGTGCCGACATGATGAGAGATGTCGTCTATTCGCCCAGGGCAGGGCTTTAGCCATTGATGGTGTCCAGTTCGACGGACATGACTACACAATTCTTTCCGCACACGCTCCAGATTGGATCCGGGGTGAGTTTTGGGTCCAGATGATTGAGTATATTTGTTTTGTTTTTAATACTTGTATCTGGTTGTACTAGGATTTATATTGATTTATGTCTTGTTTTCAACAAGTATGGAACACCGATGCGTTCCGACATGTATCTGCGGCCAATCGGGCCACCGAGTATGAGGGGATGATATCCAGACACTGTACCGGATATATTAGTACCTCTATGCATCGGGACCGCATGGTAATTTATTATCCACTAGACTAAATGTATATAATTGATGAATATATATATATATATATATATATATACACATGATTTTATTACCTACTAACAATTTAAGTTGTCTATTGTAGAG
Organism: Arctium lappa; assembly: GCA_023525745.1. Classification (NCBI taxonomy): domain Eukaryota; kingdom Viridiplantae; phylum Streptophyta; class Magnoliopsida; order Asterales; family Asteraceae; genus Arctium; species Arctium lappa. The sequence goes on from CM042050.1 coordinate 28,438,243, forward strand.
AGATGCATGGGGTCGTGAGCCTACTAGCGACGAGGTTTGGGAGGCTACACACTGCACCAACAGGAAGCTTGTTCCGGGTGCGACTGGTCCGCCCACGGATCCTCCGATCTACGTTTACCTAAAGGCGGCTCATATGGCGGTAAGTTCAATTATGCATGGCTAGATTTTTGTTTGCTTTATAAGATAGATAGAAATTATAGCAAATTTAGTTTGGGCTGCCATTGTTGGGCAGATGATAGGATTGTTTTGATAAAAGCAGGTCATGGATATATATGTTCAAATTACGTTTGAAATGCTGCCGAATTTTCTATAGGTTAGCTGACTTGACAATGTCTAATTTGGTAAACTGTAGGATAACTACCATCGGATTAGGGAGGATGAGTACCCGGACTTAACTGCCGGCACTGTACCTCCCAATGACGCTGAGTTGTTGGAGCGCAGTGTCGGAGGACGGTGTAAAGGCCGTATTTTTGGATGAGGGACCAGTCAGGATCCCTATTATGCTATGACCGGTGATTCAGGTGCCAATTTGAGCGGGAACACGTGCGACCGTCACGATGAGGAAGTATGTTTGTCAAATGTTGTTTAACATTGTCAATCATATGTTTGTTAAATGTTGTCTAACATTGTTCTATATATGTTTGTCAATTGTTGAATTTCAGTTGAATGAGCTGAGACAGAGGGTAGAGAGAGAGGAAACAGAGAGGTTCCAGATGCAGGAACGACTACATAGAGAGGAATCAGAGAGGATCCGGATGCAGGAGCGAATAGAGAGAGATGAAGCAGATAGGAGGCAGATGCAGGAGCGAATAGAGCAGTTTGAGGCGTTCATGAGGAAGTTTCAAGATCACCCTTTTCCCCCTCCGTAGGATTACGTTTTTGTACTACGTTATGTATTTATAGATATTAAATTAAGGTTTTGTACAGATTAAAAACTGAAATTTTTTAATTATTTAAAAAAAATTACCGACGGATTACCAATCCGTCGGTAAATGATTTTTAATTTAATTTTTATTTATTAAATATCCGTAGGAATTCCGTCGCTAAATCCGTTGGTGAAAATCCGTCGGTAATCCGTCGCAAAATAGAGACCGTCGGTGATCCGTCGGAAATTAACACGTCGTCGGTGATCCGTCGGAAAAATAAGTCGTCGGTGATCCGTCGGTAAAATCCGTCGGTGATCCATCAGTAATCTGAACGCCGACCACTGCTATACCGATGACCATTTACCGACGGATCATCGACGAATTTCACTTTTACCGACGGATCACCGACGGATTGGTCCGTCGGTGATAAGCATCTGTTTTGTAGTGTATGTATTGCGCATTGTTCTTTAAGAATTTGTAAAACTTGTCGTTCCACTTTTTTTTTTGACATGTTGCAAAATCATGATCAGTTTGATGTCGTCCTTAATATTGCATATTATTGTCTTTCAAAAAATAATAATAATGAAGATTATCAACATTTCTCTAGTTAGCGATCCGTTTGAAAGTAGAACTACCCGCCAACCTTGTGGAGCACTGGAACTTAACATACTTAATTGGTTGTAAGATCCACATTTAAAAATATTGGAATAATTGAAACACGCCTAGATAGTTATAGTTATGGTACCTTGGGGGCGAATTTTCATTTTTCAATCATTTAATTCTAAACTTTGAACTTCACTCAAAAATCCATTGCATCCATTAGGGTTGTAAACGAACCGAACGTTCAGTGAACCGTTCGTGTCGGGAAGTTCGTTTATGTTCGTTTATTTAATAAACGAACGAACACGAACAAGTTTTTTTGTTCGTTTAAGTTAAACGAACGAACACGAACAAAGCTCTCGTTCGTTCATTTAACTACTAAAATTAATCGTATTACCGACGGCTGAAACAGTCGGTAAACCGTCGAAAAAAGGCTTTAGCGACGTTTTTTCGACGGGAATGATCGTTGGTAAAAAGCTGGTCGGTAATATTCAGCGACGGTTTTCCGACGACAACTACCGATAGCTTACCGACGGTTCAAGTTACCGAGGTATTTACTTATTAAAAATAAATATAAAATAAAATGAAAAAAACAACCGTCGGTAAGCCGTCGGTATTTCACTAATTTTTCAAATGGTTTTCCGACGACTTATTAAAAATAAATTAAAAAGATACCGTTGGTGGGCCGTCGGTTTGTCGTCGCTAAATACCGACTGTTGTTTGCCGTCGGTAATTGCCGTCGGTATTTCACATTTTTCTAGTAGTGTTTATATTCGTGAACGTTCGTTTACGTTCGTTTAATTATGTTCGTTTATGTTCGTTTATTAATGATTGTCTAATAAATTATCAATTAAACATTTAAAAATTATTGAAAGAATACTAATATTTACGTTTATAATTAGCATTTAATAATTTAATTATGTTCGTTTATTAATGATTGTCTAATAAATTATCAATTAAACATTTAAAAATTAATGAAAGAATATTAATATTTACGTTTATAATTAGCATTTAATAATTTAATTTAATATAAATATTTAATAATTAAATCAAAAATATTAAAAAACTGGTGCTTTTCACTTACATTATTGGCTTTCTTATATAACCTTACTTCTCCTCTCCTATTATATATATATGGATGGAGATGAGTCTAACCGCATTTGAGTTAATCTGATCCGTTTAAATTCATCAAAGATTTAATCTCAGCCATTTAAATTCATTAATTTGCGGTTGTCAGTTACGAAAACTAATCCCACATATCCAACCCACTTCTCTTAATCCACACCCCAACACACGATCAAGCCCACTCGACCACTCCCCCCATTTGTTTCCCAACGATTCTAATAGAGACGACTTTCTCAACAATGGCTTCCATCTCCATTTCCTTCTTCTTCATGCTTTTCTCCCTAATTGCATTCACCTTCTCTCAGAGTAACTTTTCAATGCATGCTTTCTTAATTCCTCTTTAATTCCTTCTTTTATTTCTCTGTTAATTACTTGCAGGTTCAGGTCCTACATTCATGGCCTTCGTCCTCAACGCAACCTTCCAGCCAAACCCTAATTCTGTTTATCAGACGGAGCATACATTCATCAAATCATCTTCAGGAATTGAAAGAAATAATGGGTGCTGAAACATTTGTGGAAATTATACTCGCAATCATCTTGCCTCCTATTCGCGTTTTTCTTCGATATGGTTGTGGTGTAAGTAATCTTAATTAATTTCTCTTCTTTCATCATTTTCAATTTTTGATCGAGATCGATCATTTTCAATCTCGATCATCTGTATTCCAAGGATAAAAATCTCGTGTGGATGATTGATCATTCATTATCAACCTTTTCGGGAATGTTTATTGAGTCAGATTCAGGAAAACTCGATCGGTAGTTAATTTTGGTGGGTCGGTTCAATTCACAAAGCTTATGGAGCTCCCGAGAGGCTGCCATCGGCTCATACCTGGTTTGTGTTTTTTATAATTTGGTTAGCCGTGACTCGAGCATTAAGGTTGTTTTGTTTACGTCTACTTTGTTCGCAGTTTCAACCAATTAGATCTTCCTGAATACCCGTCAAAGGAACAGCTTCAGAGGCGATTACTACTCACTATCCATGAAGCTAGCGAAGGTTTTGGGTTTGGCTGGTGATATCAGGTAGATTGTTTCACATTCTGGTGTCCCAACATTTGAATCTTCATTCTTGATCACATCAACTAAACGGAACTCGTAATTATGTTTGCAACGTATTCTTGTGTTGTATAATCATTGTTTTGGTTTTCTTATATTTGTCTAACTACCAATCCATTTTGTTTCTGGTTTTGAAGATAAAGAATTTGAGGAGCAAGGAGAACAAGTGGTGTTTGGTTAATATGGAAATGCAATGCGGTTATGGGTTGTTTTCGGACTAGAATAAAACAGATGTAACTTGAAAACACGAAAGATCGAAAGGCTTCATGTACATCGTAGCTTTTTTTTGGTTGGTTCTTAGCTTTTGGCCGATTCGTTTTTTCTGAAGTATTTTTGGTCCAGGTGTGGAATTTCTCGCTGTTTAGGTCTCCTGTTGCAATGGTCATAGGCCATATTGTAACCAATTTCTCTCACCATTTCCCAGCCTAATTTCTCTCTTCCTCGCCTCCCTCTCGATTTCATCCTTCTGTAACTACGTATCTCCTCACAACCGCCAGGATTGAGGTTTCATCGGAAGATAGAAAAACAGACTGTTATAAGTTTCGTGATTAAGAGGTTTTCCTCAGTTGCTCTAAGTTTGATTTGTGTTTGTATAGATTGATTTGTGTTTGTACAGATTGATTCGGTCTCCAGGAGTGTGTTTATATTTAGTTTTAAGATCTAATTTTGGTTGTTTGGATTTTCAGTTGTTAGCTTTAATAGACTGAAAGATAAGGAATGGATTTCTAGGCAATATCCTAAAGTTTATGTTGAATACAGTGACAACAGATCTTGCACACGTACCAGGTCCTCTTTCTGATCCTCTGTCTTGTTTACATTCAAACATTTGTTGTTGATTGTTGTTTAAGATTTAATTAATTGTTGTAATTTAATTTGGTTGTTGATTTGGTATAGATGGAGTCAAGAACCTTACGTTCCAAGAGACATTTGTATATACACTAATTGAAGAACTAAGAGAGTTGAATGTTGAGGTTTGGAACAGCAATACACTAACACATGATAATTTTATTGGGTAATTTTCCCTTCTGCATTATGGTATTATCAGTTTATGATTTTTTTTCTTTTCTCGGTTAACTGATATATATATATATATATATATATATATATATATATATATATATATATATTCATGGGTGAATTATATGGCAGGTCCAATTGGAAAAGGCTATTTCACAGGGATTTGATGATAGCACTTGGCCATTGCAGAGCAAATCCAGCAGGTTTGTGATTTAAAGCAATATTTGAGATGGCAAATTGTCTAAAACTTTAGTCTCCATTTACAACTTTTTTTTCGTGAATCAAATCCATGTATCCTTTTATGGGCTAAAATGAAAACATGAGGATTTGGTTGTTAAGGTGTATAATCAAGTGGTTATTCATCTATATACTATTTATCGATTTGTAGATATTAATATTGGGGAGTGATCAACACTTATAACAGATTGTTTTTTTTATCATGTTAATTAATGGAGGTTTCATCGGAAGTACAACGTCTTCTTACAACAAGATCCATATCGAGAAAAGGTTGCCGCTGATAGACCTCATGGCTAGGGATTCCAATCGATTACACGATGGAGAACGCAAAAGAAGCTACAAAGGCGATGATGGGTAAAATGGGTAAGTACCTAGGGTTTTGGCTTCGTCGTCTCTCTGAGAAAACTCTCTAAACAATTGTATTATGAATTTGGGAAAATCGTAACAGATATGGCTGAATTGAAGGGAAGGAGTTTATCGGCGTCAAGTGAGGAAGAGGCTGAATCAGAGTCTTGAAAGCTCACAAAGGCCCAGAGAAAAGGAATTTGAATTGTGCAAAATGGATGAATTGTAGGCTTGCTTGTAACCTTTTAGAGGGAGGTATGGATTATGATTATGATGTGTTGAGATTCTTTTGAAGTACATCTAATTTAGTTGATGAAAGCTCTATCTTGGAAACATAATAAGAGTTCCATGTTTACATTACAATTTCACACTGCAACTGTTAGAAAAAATGAACTTCCTTGTAGGGGTGAGTATCGGACGGGACGGGTCGGGTCGGGTCTGGGCCCAAATCCCATAACCCGATCGGATATCAGGTGGTGAAATCGAGCCCCGAAATCCGACCGAATCTCTTCAGGTGGATCGGGTATCAGGATACATTGGTCAGGTATTCAGGTAATTCGGGTAACCAAAGTACCTCGTGAAAGTAAAATTGAGCTCCCCATAAATAGGTACCATGTTTGAATACATATTTCGAGAAAGTAAAGAAGTGATGAATACACACAAAAATGATGAAGATGTGGGTAAAAGAAGTGATAAAGATGAAGCATTGTGGAATGTGTAGGCGGCGCCGAAATAGGTGCAGGAGGCATCACGGAGAAGATGAAGAAGAGGATGGGAGATTGACGGCGGTTAGCCTACGGAGGAAGACGAAGACGTTTTTGAAAGGAGGTAATACATATGCTTCTATGTTTGAATATATATATATATATGTATGCCATGTATATATATATATGTAGATGTTGTGTATATATTATATATGGGTAAATATGTTACTGTGTGTATATGTATACATATGTGTATATATATATATATATATATATATATATATATATATATATATTGTCTTTGTGTAATCTTCATATGGGAAAGAAAGGAAGTGGTTCATGATTAACAACAGTGAACAAGGCCTTCATGTATCCAACCAACGATGCTACCAAAATACATGGTCTGAGAGTCGGAGAAGAAGGGAGCCGTCGATGGTCGGAAGGGAGTCGTCGATGGTCTGGTCGATGTCTCGATACTGAATCTGATTTGAGAAATTGTGTTTATAATTACCATTTATAAAATAGTTTTTTTTAATTATATTTTTTAATTAAATTCAGGTTTTCGGGTCGGGTCGGGTCGGGTGGGGATTTGGATACCCAACCCGATCCATTTTATCCGGTAAAAAGTTTGGGGTCGGATTTTCGGGTTTAGCTAATTTCAGGTTATTCGGATATCCGGTCGGTCGGGTTTTGCTCACTCCTACTTCCTTGGATTCTGGGAGGAACAACTGCAATTGTTACCAAATGCAACGAAAGATAAAGTTGAAAAGGAGAGAAAGAGTGCCCAGGAATAATCTGTTGGAAAATTTTAGTAAAAATTGTGATTTTTTACTAACTTTGGACACAAATAAATACATGTATATGTATTGTATATATCTAACTCTTCGTGGGTTTATGTTATCCTATATGAGAGCTTCAAAACGATATATTATGTGTCCAAAACGGAATATGTGTGAATGAGATATCGATGCTCAAAGTTGAGTGTTTGGGATAAAAATTGGCAAAACCAAATGGGTGTGGGAACTTGTCCCACATAGGAAGGAGGAACCAAAATTGTGTGGTTTATAACCAAAAATGTGAGAGGGACTTTCAAGTCCTTTGTTTGGTTTTACTCCATCACCTACCCGCGCGCAGGGGGGGGTGCCGATTGCGGCCTTCGTAGGCTAAATTCGGCGAACTTGTGCGTGGGCGCGACCTGCAGACACGAAATCTTGTGCTCGCGCAGGTTGGTTTTTGCTTAAATTTTTTGTTTTGAACCAGTGCATTACGCGAGTTAGGTCGCGGGTTTACCCGCGCCATTAGTCGCGAAACTCACTGTTTGTAGAGGATAAAACAGTAAGTTACGCGGGTTAAGCCGCGGGGCTTACTCGCGTAGCAAGTCGCGATGTACACTGTTTATAGACGAGAAACAGTGAATTACGCGGGTTGTGCTGCGACTTCACCCGCGTGATAAGTCGCGACATTCACTGGTTTTTTGTAACTCCTTCATACTCATTACTGAAATGATTAATAGGATTAATTAACATTAATCCTTCGGTTTTCAAGTGATTCAGTATAAATAGGAGTTTCGTTTCAGTACAACTACACACAATAATCTTGAACACAAAGATTTCTGAATTCTCTCGAGCATACGTTGTTTCTCCGGCGATTTTTCCAAGCAAGTGGTGATATCCGGCAGTACACACTGCTTACGCTGTTGTACCCTGGGAACAGACGGCAAATCTGTTTAAGGGAATCGTGTCTAACACGAGCCTCAGCATCGTTTGAATATTCGGTTTATTCATTTATGTTTCTGTCGATTCCCGTTATATTTGTGTTATACTAATCATTTGTTGATTATATTCAGTTATTCGATATTTGTAATTATATATATTATTGTGTACTAACAATTTTTAAATCACACACGTCAATAGGAGTTTCGTTTCAGTACAACTACACACAATAATCTTGAACACAAAGATTTCTGAATTCTCTCGAGCATACGTTGTTTCTCCGACGATTTTTCCAAGCAAGTGGTGATATCCGGCAGTACACACTGCTTACGCTGTTGTACCCTGGGAACAGACGGCAAATCTGTTTAAGGGAATCGTGTCTAACACGAGCCTCAGCATCGTTTGAATATTCGGTTTATTCATTTATGTTTCTGTCGATTCCCGTTATATTTGTGTTATACTAATCATTTGTTGATTATATTCAGTTATTCGATATTTGTAATTATATATATTATTGAAATATATATTATTGTGTACTAACAATCTTAAACAGATTTGTATTGACGTATCGGGTTTGTCTCGATATTTTATTTTTCTGTTTTTTAAAACAGATTAATTCCTGTGATATCGATTCTGTTTTGTGTAAACAGAAATTGAATCGAGTTTAGCTCGATTCAATTGGTTATATCGAATTTAATTCGATTTGATAAGAATCGAGTTGTGTCTCGATTTAAGGGTATAAACAGATTGATAATCGAATTTGTTTCGATTAATTCGTTTATGTGAAAAAGAATTTCTATCGATGTTGGTTCGATTTAATTCTTTTTAGGTTTTGTGCAAACATATTATAAATCGTATTTGACGATTTAAATTGTTGTTTCTAAATAGTTGGTAAAATCGAGTTTGTCTCGAAAGATTCTAAATCGATTTTGTATCGATTATGTGTAAATAGAATCTGAATCGGTTTTTGTAATCGATTTAAATTGGGCTTGTTTCAATTTGTGGAAACGAAATTTAAAATCGAGTTTATTTCGATTTTGTAAAGAAAAATTCCAAATCGATTTTGTTTCGACTTTGTGGGAAAAAGTTTTAAATCAATTTATTTTGATTTTGTAAACAAATTCTAAAATGAGTTTGTTTTTGATTTAAGACATTTACTATTTTGTATAAAAGGATTGTCAATCAAATTTGTATTTGATTCAATTCTTTTTCTGTTTTGTGTAAACCGATAGAGTTGGCGTTCACGGGAAATTTGTTTTCCACGATGGTGAACGAAGACTTAGTGGCTATGATCACAGAGGTTTCGGCCATGGGACTTGCTACCATGGTTTCGGAGGCTAATGTGATAGGTTCAAACTCTATGGATTGGTGGGTTGATACGGGAGCGACCCGTCATGTGTGTCATGACAAGAGAAACTTCAACATTTTTAAGGATGTTGATGTTGGGCAAAAGCTCTATATGGGAAATGCCTCCACCGCCGATGTCAAGGGTATTGGAGACATCATTTTGAAGATGACTTCCGGGAAAGAGCTTAAGCTTAAGGATGTTTTGTACGTCCCGGAACTTCGAAAGAATCTCGTTTCGGGTTGGTTGTTAAACAAGTTTGGTTTCAAACTAGTGTTTGAGTCGGACGAATTTGTTTTGTCCAAAAGTGGTATGCATGTGGGTAATGGAAATGCTTTGAATGGTATGTTCAAGCTAAATACAATAGTTTTCCATGAAATGAATAAAACTATTTCAAGTTCAGTTTATTTGCTTGAATCTCCAAATGTTTGGCATGGACGTTTAGGACATGTAAATTATAATTCCATTCGACGTTTAATTAAATTAAACTGCATACCTAAATTTGATTTTGACTCAAATCACAAGTGCCCCACATCTGTAGAATCCAAACTTACTAGAACATCTTTCAAATCGATTGAAAGAAAAACCGAACCCCTTGATTTAATTCACACTGACGTGTGTGATTTAAAATCAATTCCTACTAGAGGTGGGAATAAATACTTCATCACGTTTATCGATGATAGTACGAAATATTGCTACGTGTATTTACTTAAGAGTAAAGATGAAGCAATAGACAAGTTTGTCTTGTATAAAAATGAAGTTGAGAATCAACTTAACAAGAAAATCAAGGTGGTTAGAAGTGATAGGGGAGGTGAATATGTTTCACCGTTTGCTGAATTTTGTTCTAGTAATGGAATTCGACATGAATTCACAGCACCCTATTCACCTCAGCAAAATGGTATGGCTGAAAGAAAGAATCGCACCTTGAAAGAAATGGTGAATGCCATGTTGATTAGTTCTGGACTAAGTCAGAACATGTGGGGGGAAGCTATTTTGTCGGCTAATTATCTTTTAAATAAGATACCCCGCAAGAAAAAAGATGAGACTCCGTACGAACTTTGGATGGGTAGAAAACCATCTTACAAGTACTTACGAGTGTGGGGGTGCCTAGCTAAAGTGGTTGTACCTCCTCCTAAGGTACAAAAGTTAGGACCTAAAACAGTGGATTGTGTATTCATTGGATATGCACAAAACAGTAGTGCTTATCGGTTTATTGTGTATGAATCTAAAAATCCCGAGATACACAAGAATACAATTATGGAGTCAAGAAATGCTTCATTCTTTGAAGACGTGTTTCCTTGTTTGAACAAGGAAGATCAAGCGTCATCTTCTAAAGGTAAAGAAATTGTTCAAGAGAATGAACAAATTCTATCTGATAAAGAAGATATAGAACCTAGAAGAAGTAAACGAGCTCGGGTTGAAAAATCATTTGGTCCCGATTTTCTCACCTACGTGGTGGAAAGTGAACCTAATACCTATCGTGAGGCGGTCACATCTTCGGAGGGACCTCAATGGAAAGAATCCATCAATAGTGAGATAGAATCTATCTTACAAAACCATACATGGGAACTAGTGGACCTACCACCGGGTTGTAAGCCACTAGGTTACCGTTGGATCTTTAAAAGAAAGATGAAAGCTGATGGCAGTATTGACAAATACAAGGCGAGATTAGTGATCAAAGGATATAGACAAAAGGAAGGTCTAGATTACTTTGATACTTATTCTCCGGTGACAAGAATAACATCCATTAGATTGGTGTTAGCGATTGCAGCCATTAGAAATCTGCAAATTCACCAAATGGATGTAAAAACTGCTTTTCTAAACGGAGATTTAGAAGAAGAAATTTATATGGAGCAGCCCGAGGGATTTATTGCCCCGGGACAAGAGAACAAGGTTTGTAAACTTATTAAATCCTTGTATGGCCTAAAGCAAGCTCCAAAGCAATGGCATCAAAAGTTTGATCAAGCCATGTTAGAAAGCGGTTTTAAGATAAATGAGTGTGATAAATGTGTTTACATGAAAGACACCACTCATGGATATGTCATCTTGTGTTTATATGTTGATGATATGCTTATCATTGGCAGCAATGAAAAAATGATAAAGTCCACAAAAGATATGTTAAAATCTAAATTTGACATGAAAGATTTGGGTTTAGCGGATGTGATTCTTGGGATAAAAATCACAAGAACCCAAAATGGCATGGTGTTAAATCAAACACATTATGTGGACAAGATTCTTGAGAAATTCAATAAAGGAGATACTAGTATAGCTAGAACTCCAATTGATACTAGTCAACACCTATCTAAAAATAGAGGAGAAGGTGTTGAACAAGTAGAATACTCAAGAATAATTGGCAGTTTGATGTATCTTATGAGTTGTACTAGACCTGACTTAGCATATGCAGTGAGTAGGCTAAGTAGGTATACTAGTAATCCCAGTTTAGAACACTGGAAGAGTATTACTAGATTGTTAAGATATCTAAGATACACACGTGAATATGGACTGCATTATGGAAGATATCCAATGGTGATCGAAGGATATAGCGATGCAAATTGGATATCTGATATAAAAGATTCCAGATCGACAAGTGGATATGTATTTACACTTGGAGGTGCGGCTATATCTTGGAAATCGTCCAAACAAACAGTTATAGCCCGATCCACGATGGAATATGAATTCATTGCTTTGGATAAATGTGGTGAAGAGGCAGAATGGCTACGTCAGTTTATGGAAGATATTCCCAAATGGCCTAAACCGGTAACGGCCATATGTATACATTGTGATAGCCAATCGGCGATTGGTAGAGCTCAAAGTACAATGTATAATGGGAAATCTAGACATATTAGACGTAGACATAATTCGATTCGACAATTACTCTCTACTGGAGTTATCTCTATTGACTATGTGAAGTCAAAGGATAACATTGCGGATCCGCTTACGAAATGCCTAAGTAGAGATTTGGTGTACAAGTCGTCGAGAGGAATGGGATTAAAGCCCTTGAATGAGTAATTCATGCAAAGGAAACCTTACCTAGAAGACTGGAGATCCCAAGATCTGGGTTTAAAAGGACAACCTAGTTGTATGAATAGAGGAGGTCACTGTGGGGGAGTTTATAGACTTCCAATTCCAATTCTGGAATCAGTGATGTTGAGGCTAAGCCTATGGATTTTAATGATTATTGAAAATCACCTATGTGAGAGAGAAGTGGGGTCGCTTCGAAGGGAATTGTAGGGGCTCAATTCTTATCAGCTCTCGCTGAACCAGGCTAGTGTTCATGACCATAACGAACACGACTATGAGGATATGACCTTGTTAGGAAGAGTTTTGTGTGAAATGTATTGTCGCCTACATAAAGGGCAGTTCAGTTCAAGGACATCGAGTCTACTGACAGCCAGGAGGCTAAGTGTGTTTCACAAGGGAAGGTTCAAAGGATAACACCTACCTATCCTATGCAAGATTCGACCATTGAAAATTTCGTAGGAAAATTTTCGTATGCAAAGATCGATCTCCATTCATGTGGGGGATTGTTGGAAAATTTTAGTAAAAATTGTGATTTTTTACTAACTTTGGACACAAATAAATACATGTATATGTATTGTATATATCTAACTCTTCGTGGGTTTATGTTATCCTATATGAGAGCTTCAAAACGATATATTATGTGTCCAAAACGGAATATGTGTGAATGAGATATCGATGCTCAAAGTTGAGTGTTTGGGATAAAAATTGGCAAAACCAAATGGGTGTGGGAACTTGTCCCACATAGGAAGGAGGAACCAAAATTGTGTGGTTTATAACCAAAAATGTGAGAGGGACTTTCAAGTCCTTTGTTTGGTTTTACTCCATCACCTACCCGCGCGCAGGGGGGGGTGCCGATTGCGGCCTTCGTAGGCTAAATTCGGCGAACTTGTGCGTGGGCGCGACCTGCAGACACGAAATCTTGTGCTCGCGCAGGTTGGTTTTTGCTTAAATTTTTTGTTTTGAACCAGTGCATTACGCGAGTTAGGTCGCGGGTTTACCCGCGCCATTAGTCGCGAAACTCACTGTTTGTAGAGGATAAAACAGTAAGTTACGCGGGTTAAGCCGCGGGGCTTACTCGCGTAGCAAGTCGCGATGTACACTGTTTATAGACGAGAAACAGTGAATTACGCGGGTTGTGCTGCGACTTCACCCGCGTGATAAGTCGCGACATTCACTGGTTTTTTGTAACTCCTTCATACTCATTACTGAAATGATTAATAGGATTAATTAACATTAATCCTTCGGTTTTCAAGTGATTCAGTATAAATAGGAGTTTCGTTTCAGTACAACTACACACAATAATCTTGAACACAAAGATTTCTGAATTCTCTCGAGCATACGTTGTTTCTCCGGCGATTTTTCCAAGCAAGTGGTGATATCCGGCAGTACACACTGCTTACGCTGTTGTACCCTGGGAACAGACGGCAAATCTGTTTAAGGGAATCGTGTCTAACACGAGCCTCAGCATCGTTTGAATATTCGGTTTATTCATTTATGTTTCTGTCGATTCCCGTTATATTTGTGTTATACTAATCATTTGTTGATTATATTTAGTTATTCGATATTTGTAATTATATATATTATTGAAATATATATTATTGTGTACTAACATAATCATCAAAAATAAAGTTTTGGATATGAATCCGACGATAAAAAGTTTTCTCAAAACCAAAACAAATCTCTTTGATAAATGATTTCTTTTTTAAAAGGAATAAAATTTAAAGTAAGATTTACAAAAGTAACACAAATAATTTTTTTTTTAAACGGCAAGTTAACGCACACACATGTTTCACCGGTATCGGACCTTCATTACGGGCAATCCCACTAATCCACTATGACCCGGCTCAACCTTTGGCTAAACCCGACCGGCAGGGTAGAGGGTCCCATAGACTGGACCATCCGAACCGGCCCCGACACCGACCCCGAAGGACCAGACCCAGAGTCTGGACATCTCAGGAAAGTGTCGCTCGTGGGAATCGAACCCGGGTAATGTGGCTTTCACCCCACACCCCCCAGGATGTTACCTATCCAACTAAGCTAACCCCCTTTTTGTAACACAAATAATTTAATTTTGGAAAAAGGAAAAAAAAAAAAGATTAAGGCAAGCGAAGATATGTTGGAATGTGTATAGAAACCTTACCAGCAATGAAAACAATGAGGGCAGAAGATAGATTTCATCATCATCTTCGATCACCATTCACCAAACAAAGACACTCACCAAAAACAATCATCATGAAACGTTCTCATTAATCACTCCTAAAAAGCAACAATCAAAAAACCCTCCATTTCTCTTTTCCCTTAAATTTACCACCTCTCCTACCCACCACCCTCCTATACATCGCTACCATGAACCATCATCTCTATCTCCAGTTCATCTTCTTCCTTCGTTTACCACTTCGTTTTGGTACCCTGCAATGAATGCATTATTTGGTTGTGGATTTCTTATAGATGATTTTATTTTCAAGTTGGTTCTAACATATATTTTGGATTTTATTATGTAAACAAGTTGCAAAAAAAGATAACAAAATGTTAATGCCTACATTGCTCTTTTAAATCTAAGAACAACAAATGTTATCGCATTGAGAATTCAATTATCTAACAATTCCGAACATATCGACATTGAATTTATATACCGTATAAAACCATGAAATTAACATCGTGAGTGGCGGAAAATAGTAGACATGAATTTGAAAGGAAAAAAGAGATTATTAGAAAATAGAATGACAAAATTTATACTTGAATCTAGATTAAAGCCATGTCGTGTACCCGACCAATGGACGGGTATAACACTAGTTTCTTAAAGTTTCGATGTGGGATGCTCAATATCTTTTTGACTTTCTTCATCAGTTTTTAGTAGGAGATGAGAAGTGAGGATGAGAGATTTCCCCATCCCACATCGGTGGTTTATAAGAAATACTCCTTTGATCTCCAATATATATATGCCATAGCCCCCTTGCTTTCCATTTAAGTTGATCCACAACTTGCATATGGCTTGAGCCTGTTTTTTAAGCCGTATGGCTTGAGTTTCGGCTTGAGCCAAGTAAAATACTTTTGTTGGAGCATTCCATGGTAGTGGGTGCACCTTTTGTTTGTTCAGATATGTTTGTCTATGTTCGTTTAGTATTTAACCGAACGAACACAAACGAACTTGAACAAGTACATTTTCTTAACGAACGAACGCTAAAATTTTTGTTCGTTTATTGTTCGTTTAAGTTAAACGAACGAACATGAACAAGCCATTGTTCGTGTTCGTTAGGTTCGCCTAGCATCCATACACCTTTCTTTTATCACTTATTTCCCAAGAAGACTAACATTCACATTTAAAAATAATAAGGCGAAATGTATCCGAATATTACTTACAAAATTTAGTTTAGTTCATATTTGGTGTAAAGAAGAAATGTTTTTCTAAATCGATGTAACAAAATTTTAAACATATTCAATTGATGGAATCTTGATTGTAGTTTACCATCTACAATATCGAAGTTAATTCTTTTCAATGGTGGTAATCAAGTGGTGGCTTCTTTAAAATGTTTTTGGCAAGCCGTTGCTGCATACTTCATTTGAAGGAACAAGAATTAATCTCGTGTGTTCAAAGGCATGTTTCTAAGGTGCAAGTCTTTCTCTAAATCTTGGGGTTCTTGGATAGGGTCTTCAAACTCTGCTAGAGTTTTGTTTGCTTCTTCTAGTTGTGTTGGTTTTGGTTGTTTTTTCCTCCTCTTTTTGATGTTCGGTTTTGTTTGGCTTCGATAGTTTTGGTTTTTCTTGGTTCCTCGTTATTTCTATGTCTAACAGATCTTCACATGCTCTTGTTGTAAACTCTGTTTTTTTGTTTAATATTGATCATTTCGTTTTTCCAAAGGGTAAAAACACAATCAATAGGTTACAGTGGGTTTACAATACAAATTTTTATTACTTTATTATATTATTAAATATTTTTTTAGTAAATTGAATGATAAATGAAGGCAAATTTCATCATATTTTGATGCATTGATCTAAAATATTGGCTACTTCCAATCAATACTGACACTTTTTTGATTTTTTTTTTCTATTAAACCGAACACAGATCTTCCTAGAAGTTATTAGGTCAATGCATATAAATTACTTGGATTAATTTGCTAGTTAAATAACGCATTTTGAAGACTTGGTCATCAAAGAGCCACAAATGCCCAAACGCACGTATTGATAAAATTTTGAAGACTTGGTCATCAAAAAGTCCCAAATACCCAAATTTTATTGCCATTGAAGCTAATCGTAGGTTTCAAATTCAACAACTTTAAAACATCTTAAACATCTCATCATTTGAGTATATACAACCAAAGATGAGTCAGATTTACAGGTGGAACACAAGCCTTGTAAGTACCGGGCCAGAACTAATCTCTTATATATTTTTAAAACATAAAAAAAATATACTATGCAAAGTTACAAGACATTCAAACTTTAAAATAAAACATTAATTTTGATTTGTTAAAACTTTAAAACAAGACTTGAAGTTGATTTAATGGTTATTCATGCCATATTCAACTCGTATGATTCCAGGTAATAGTCATTATACAAAATCCCACGGTTTATTAATGCTGCTCTACCACTTATCTTTTGCTTTCAAGTTGTAATTTTTATTGTTTGAATTGAGTTGATTGTGAGCGTTGTTGGTATGAATTTTTCAAGCGCTTAATTAATTCTACATTTTCATCTTCTCTCTTAGAATCCATTGTATCCATCAGTTTACTTTTATTCATTATTCTTGAAGAAAACGAAGAGCTTAGTTGTTAACGGCTAATTAATGAAATTCACAACTTATTCGGCCAGCTATAAGTGATTGTTTGATAGTGGCTTAATGTTATAGGAAGTGACTTAAGCAGTAAGTTTCTAGGAGGAGCTTTATAATGCATGCAAAAAACCATCCTCCCAATTAAAAAATATGCTACTTCCATCTATAAAAAACCCTTCAAAACAAAACATTCTCAATTTATATAGACATATTAATCCATATATACAACTTTATCCATACAAAATTTAATACAAACCAACCAAACAGGCCAACAACCCCTAACATTGACATTTTAAAAATATTGCGAGAAGATTTCAAAGGTGCATCGATATGTCAACGAGTAAAAAGTTTTACTCCGGCCAGTTAATTCACCACGCAATCCACCACACCACTGGCATACATAATTGAAACCCAAACCTTAATTTATGGTAAGTAAATTTTAAACTTTTCAATAATTAATTACAAGTGACATCCAACTGGTTTTTAATGGGGTTTTCCTGGATATTAGTTAGAATTTTGAATAATGCAGAAGACTTGGCCATTAAAGGCAACCCAATAGTCAAAGTCTTTCATGGGTCGTTGCTGGCTTGGCTAAAACTAAGAGCATCCACAATCATGAACCTCTCTCTCTGTCACATCAGTTTATAAATCTTTCACTGCTAATCATGGACCGGTTCATAGTTTATATAATAAACTTTAATAACTAGATCAATCTTCCTTAAACCGTTCCTACATATGTTCGACCAAATCTGCTCGAAGTTCATGATGTACGGTCAAGCACTTCAGCATTCATTTGAAGTGTAACTAATTTGTGTAATTGGAAGATATAATTAAAAAATTGAAAATTAATTAATTAATTTATTTCTTTAAAGTATTTATTAATTGTTTATTAAATAATAAAAGAAAATCAAACGGTAGAATTCAAAGGGATGATGGTTTTGATATTTAAACATTATAATAATGTGGGGCCCATTATTTTTAATCACATGATGCGGTCCTCATAGAGGAACCGGTTCGTTGATGTGGCATGAACCTGTACTATTCCCAATAGCATAAACTTTTACAAACCTGTCCATGGACCTTCCACGTGGAGGGATGAACATGAACCAGCACTGCGGTTGCTCTAATACTCCATTGATGGTATCATGGGACCCACCAAGAAAAGATATGTGAACCTGTGACAAAAATCTCTAACGGGTTGTTTGTTTAAAAAAAACTCTTAATGCCTCTTTAAGTCTGAATCATTAAGACCTTTTAAGATTTAGTCTGTTTTTTTTTTCGAGTTTTCAGAACATCTTAACTCTTAAAATACGTCTGAAATAAGAAGTGGTGACCTAACTTCTTAAAACCTCTTATCGCCACCTCAGTTCATATGCTCTTCTTTATCTCAAGACGCCTCCGGACGTTACAGAAACAAACAGTCTTGTTGATTCATATTTAAGACTTCAGCACCACTTCTTATTAATCAGAAGTAAAATAAGACTTAAGACATCTTAAAAAACAAACGACACCTAAGAAATTAATATAATCCGTGTGAAAAGATTATAAAAGAAATATTCTATTAATATATGTATTATTAAACTTGGATTCGATATATCCATTTGCTAATTTGATCAATCAAGTTTTTGTTGATCGTAAATGCCCAAGAAGATGACCATGGCTCTTGTTGGCGGGAAAATGCTAAAATTTTGCAGCAAGTGAGAAGAAATATGGTGAGTTGGTAATTCTAGTGTAATAGATAGAATATACTCAATGCCACGTCACTTATTACCTGTCGCCACATTGGAATATGAGGTGTCTCTTTAATGAAATGTTAACTTTCTTGGTGAGGTGGAACGAATATTTATGAATATATGAATTATAAAAATTCCACACCCACTAGTGGTGTCACATCCGTAAGCATTAAAACGTCATTACTACAAAACATAACCAACTACAACGCAAAAACGCTAAAAAAATGCCCCTATATTTATTTTTTAAGCAAATGAAACGACGAAACTTACGATTTTTTTAAAGAGTTTGGAACCTAGTTAAGTTAGGTGATTAATCATCGCATTGATTTTTATTAATTATAATTAAAAAATTCAAACTGGTGACATAAAAAGCAAAACCCCAAATTACAAAATATAGAATGATAAAACCTGAATTAAGATCGTGTTTCCTTCTTTTTCAGTTTTCCCTTTTCCAAATTGAAATTAGCACAATAGAACATTACTTCAATATATAGAATTTAAAACTAAAAGATAAGGAACAATATAATTAGTTTTAATTAAAATAATAAATTAAATCGAAGTTAATGTCATAGTAAGCAAGCAAAACTCAGAAAATTACAGGTCTAAAGTCTAAAGTCAAAATCTAATGTGGTAATGCCAAAACTTAAATTAAACAAAAGTCAAAAGAACAATGATAAATTGTAAAATTCGTAATTTATGTTATTGTACATTGCAAAGAACAAGTACCCAATGAGGCAATATCATAATATGTTGTTATTGTTGTGCAACGTGCTTAATACAATGATGTGTTCATGTGCATTAATTGCAAATTTCAATATGCAAAACGAACCGAACTAACATGAAGGAGGCTTGTTCGTGTTTGTTCGTTTAACTTCACCGAACAAGTAAATGAAAACGAATGGTAAAAGAACGAAAGTTTTTGTGTTCTTGTTCGTTCATTTAACTTAACCGAACAAATGAACGAACGGTAAACAAATGGAGTTTTTTGTATTTTTGTTCATTCGTAAAGAAAACATGTTCGTTAATGTTCGTTCTTTTAGATGCTAAACGAACATAAAAGAGAATGAAAGTTTTTGTGATCATATTCGTTCATTAAGAGAACTTGTTTGTTCATGTTTGTTCGTTAAGATCTTAAATAAAAATCAACTTGAGTGTTGAAATGTTGGGCTTTTACTAGTTCACGATGTGCATTCATTATCCATCACTACCAGGTCTGTTTTTATAGTTAAAACTAGTTGTCCAATTTCCAAATTATTAAAGCAAAAACTAGTAATAGATGATAACTTGATGCCCCCTCGGACTTTGATGCCTTGTGCGGTCGCACGAACTGCACGTGGCCAAGGCCAGCCCTGTAAGAAGGGTATCCCTGGACTCTTGATCACCTTTAATCTCACCCCCACCCATGAATTGCGCTTCTCAAAGGAATTGGTCTGGTGCATCTCGGTGCATCTTATTAGTGTTGATCTTCAATTAGGATTGATCCAAGGATCCATATCATTTCTTACGCTTCTCACTTAACTTCCATGCTTATTGGAACCCAACCCCACACACACATCTATATATGTTTGTGTATAAGAGATGAAACATATGTTAAATATCATTCAACAGCTTGTGAAGATGAGAACAAGGCGCATTATTCCTTTCTTCTTGGATATTTTCTTTGCACAAGTTATTATTTCATCTATGATGACAATTGTCCAAGCACGAATAATAGTTGCGGTGCCAACACCAGCACCGAAAGCAAAAACAATAATACTGGCGGATCAGCACCACCTTGGAACGGACGTTGGGGAGGCTAGGGATGCTAGTATGACCACTGTTGATGATGATTGACATGCCCTATTGTGTTCCTTAGGGAAGTGAAATAATACCAAAAAGCAAGTATACAAATTGGTACTATGTCGCCTTGCATGTAATAAAATGGTAAAGATACCAGATATCGTCCCACAGAGATTGGATTAAAAAGTGTATTAAAAGTATAATGAAAGATTTGATTTCAGATGATGAATTTGAAGAAATATTTTGGAAGGTTGGTTAACATAGATCTAAATAAACAAGAATAAACGAGAAGCAAGGGTGTAAGACTTTTGGTGTTATGTGGATCCAAGTTGCAACAGGTCAATGCTACAGCACTGTTATAACATGATGCTATTGAATTGCTGCAGCATGCTTCGGACTATAACTGGTTTTATTATTGATTTCAAGATACGTTCCTCTCGGACTCTCACCATCCCATTATTCCAGTAGCCATAAACAGTCTCATTTTTTTTAACAAAGTTCAATATAATGGAATGATGGGAATGGAGTTCTCAAAATATACGGCAAAACAAATTCTCTTCATTAAAAGTTACTCTTTCGAAATAACCCCCGTACCTCCCAAGTTGATGTATTCCAAATAGCTTATCTCTAAATCTATTCCATTTTAACCCTTTGAAAAAGTGACCATTTATCAAGAATGAATCATTTTAAAAGACACAAGTAATAACTCTCGTTGCAAGTAACTCTTTTGATATTACCTCCCATGTCATTCGAATTGACATGCTATTTAATGGCCTATTTCTAGGTCCATCACACTTTAACACTATCAAAGTGATCAATTTGTCATGGAGTTGTGTTATCTTGATAAAACTTGAGTTGGAATAATAAAACTTGGTTAAAGTCACAAAAACCCACTTTCTTTTAGATCCACATTATCACCCTTTGCCTCACACCCAAGCTAATATGATTAGCCACTTATTACAATAAGGGAATAAAGACAACTACTAAGAATTACAAAGATGAACATAATGTAAAATGCTCTTGAAATGTAAATGACTTGAAAGTATATAAATATATGTATATATTGCTTGGAATGTAAAGACAAGGAAATGTAAATTACAAGGAATTGGAAATGACAAGAAAGTAAAATTGAAGGTAAATACAATGAATTTTAACTACTGAAATCTAAATTAAAAGAGTAAAGGAAAGGCTAGAGATGTAAGATGAAGAAAGAAAATAAAAGAAAATAACATGTGCAGGTGTGTGTTGTGCCAATGCTACAAGCATGGATGTGCTAGTTTGAAGATCTTGCGAACCAGATGAAGAACCTAAGAATATGAACATGAATTATGGAAATTTAAGATGAAGCAGGACTGATTTATGATCAGCACCTGAGCTAAACAGAAAATAAGATGATGGCTTAAACTAATAAGAACAAGATGAAGAACTTAAAGAAAACATGAAGAACAAAATGGTTAACTTAAAGATTACTTCTTGTAATTAAAGAAACTTAGAGGGATGATTTAAGATCACTCCCTAAATAAGCTACTAATCAGATGCATAATCAAAAGATAATGGGAGACATAAGCTAAGATGATGTTGATGATGATGTCCCCTTATGAGCAACTAAGCCTTCCTTTTATAGATAAGAGGAGTGGCAAAGTTGTAATTAAGGGGAATCAAAGTGTACTTGCCTAGTCTAAAACTAACTAAAGTTGCCAAAGTTTGTCCATACACAACTAAACTATTACAACCAGATTAACTAAATGTTCAGAGGTTACAAAAGTCTCTTTTTAAACCAAAAATCCGATTTTGATCTTCATCACCTTCATTTCTTCCAAAAAAAACCATCAGCTCCATGTTGTGCCAATGCTGCAGCATGCTCTGTTTCCAAATTGATTTTTAAAAGACAACCAAATTAGCCTACAATCTTAATAAAACAAGTAAACCACACAAATTCAGCTCCAATATCAAATAAATGGAAAACAAGGTAGAAAATGACTCAAAGTGGGATTTGGAAGTGAAAAATCCTATCTAAAAGACTAACATAAATGTGCTTAAGTACTCAAAATTGAGTACTTATCACCACACCAAACTAAAAACTTTGCTTGTCCCCAAGCAATAAAAAGAACAAAAGAAAAGACTTAAATGTGAAAGTTTTGCATTGGAATACATCATGAGTTTGAGCATGCCAAGCCTATATCATATGGCCTTTCATAAATCCAAAGTAACCAATCAATCTCATTCTAGTTACAAAATATGTACCATATGCTAGCCTTATATTCTTTTTGTTATGGACACATATCCTACATCACATATTTTACATGGCTTTGAGTGTATGGGTTTCTCTCTTTTTAGCTCTTTCTTTCCTCCCCATGCCTTTTCTCACACATGTACCAACACTTTACTTTTTTTCAAATTTTGTGCATTTTATGTTGGGTACATACACCAGTCCCTATGGGACTTTTGTGGTGTTGATCTGCCACTTTTCTTGTGCCTTATTAGACACCCCTCCCAACCCAAACTAAAAACTCTACAATGTCCTCATTATAGTAAGTAAAGGTGTTTTCTTTGGTATTGGGTGGCTAAGGTGCAAGAAAAGAATAAATGCCAATCATATGAGTATGAAATGTGTAGAATATGGTCCAAAATGTGTCCCAAGCAACTATTAGGCTAGTTCTAGCATGTGTTACTCTTAATAATGAGATGCAGACTTATGAAATTATTATGGATATACAACTAAACTAACCACATCAAAACATGATCCAATGCAAATAAAACAAACCTATAAAGTATAAATGACTAATCCCAAACTATAACTAAAAATAAACAGAAAATGGAGCAGAAAAGGGTGTGATTTAAACCTGTCCTACTCAGGTTGAGTAGGTTGTGGGTGGCCAACAGGGTCTGCTGATGATGGTGCTTTGTGGCTTGATGTTGCAGCACCAGTTTTGACACTCCTTTCTGCACTCAAATTGGCCTTTAGATCTGCTATCTCAGATTTCTGCTTCTTCACCAACTCTTTCAGCTTCTTCAGTCTTTTTCTTCCTGACATGTATCATTGACTGTACCTCCACCCTCATATCTTCCAGTTTGTCCATAAACTCACTCCTTTGCTGCAAGATTGTATCCATGAGGTTGTTGTTTTGGGCCAACACTTCCTGCATCATGCCTACCATATCAGCAACATCTATCCCCTTCTCTCTTTTGTTTCTTAACCTTTGAACAACCTTCATGTCAATCTGCCATTTTTCTCTTTGCTCTTTTACAATAAGATCATCCACATAACGAGGGACTCCCATCTCAGTTAGCATCTTTGTTAGCATTCCAGGAAAATAGAATTTGCCTCTCATCCTGGTTGAACATTCCTTTATGCTTTTCAACATGATCTTCCCAATATTGAATGTTTTCCCTGTTATGAGACAATAAAGCAGCAATATTCTTTCCGCAGATATGAAAGTGTCATGTGAGGTTGGTGAGATGGTGTGTCTTACAAAATTTATCCACACATTGGAGTTAGCATTGAGATTGGAGGCTCTGAAAGTCCTTAAGACCAGATTGGCATGGTGTTCCCAAGTGGAATTTGGCATTCCCAAAGTAGCAGCGGCCTCTGTTAAGTCATTGAGGGTGGGATGGTGCAGTAGCCTGGAATACTTTGTTTTCTTAGGTGGATTGAGCTCTAGAAACTGGTTAATCTTTTTGAAAGTGAGGTGGATAGTAGTTCCTCTCACATGAATCTTGGGCACAGAGGTGACAAATAGCTCACAGTAGAATTCTCTAATCAAGGTCATATTGTAGGAAGTGTGTACTTGGCATAACTTACCCAAACCTTGTGTGTCCATAACTTGCCTAATGAAAGGGAATTCGCTCATGCTCTTCTCATCTATACCTTTCTCAGGGAACCTAATCTTAGTCTGAAATTTAGGCCACATTTTTGCTGCAGACTTAGAGCTAAAGCCATTGTGGGGTGAGGTTGGTCTTGGTAAAAGAGTCACAACAGGTTCCTCACTCCTTTCTTTTCGTCTCACAGACTGCTCATGCTGCAAGGATGCTGCAACATATCAGTTGGTATCACTAGGATTAGTTCCAGATGGCTCTCCCTCAATCATCACTCTTTTGGTTATCTTACTCTTTCTGAGCTCCTCTACATTGGTTTTCTTAGCATGAACTCTCCCCAATCCTTTTCTCTTCCTACTTGTTTTACTCACAATGGGCTCATCTTCCTCAGTCCACATAACATCTGTTTGGGAAACTCCACAAACGAGTCCTTCACTCTTTCTTCCCTCTCTACCTCCATCTGTACCTCCATATTTTCAACAATGGTGTCCTCATTTCTCTCTGTTTCAGGTAAAACCACAGGGGTCTCAGTGGTGACTAGTTCCCTATTCTCAGCATGAGTTACAACTTCCTCGGTGGATTTTTCAATAGAGACCAAAATCCCCTCATCCTGGAGATGCTCTACGTTGGTGTTCACCATATTGGCAGTGGAGTTCAATGGCCCAAAAGAGCTATCGAACTCATACTTTTTGAAATGCCCAATATTGATTTTTGTAGAAGCAATGGGTCTGTCAGTGTCATCCTCTGAGCAAGAGGTGAAAGACCCATCAACCATAGATTTTTGAACAATAGGTGATACCTGAGAATCTTCAAGGTTAATGAACTTTGGATGAGCAATAATAGCAAGAAGGTTCCTTGTCGAGTTCTCCCATGTTGAAGGTGGTTTTGCTGAACTCTCACCTTTTTCGGCCACAGAGGTGTTATCGTCCTCTGAGATTTTAGAGAATAGATTCTTAGGAGATACTCAAACCTGTGGTGAAATGGAGTTGTCTTCCAGAATCACTGATGATTGAGGCATGTTGGTGATTGATGCTCGATCAATATCCCTGGTTCGCAGGCTTCTTCTTCGCTCGACACTTGCAGGGTTTCGCACCATTGCTCTTTTAACCCTTGCCATGGCAGAGGTTAATCACAGAGAAGGTGGAGAAGATTGTGGTTTCGAGTGGAAGTTTTTGAGATTTTGAAACAGGGAGTGAAAGCGAGAGTGTAGGGAGGGAAACGGTTATATCAACAAAAGAGGGTTTGTTGGAAGATGAGAAGACAAAAGGTGAAATGACAGTGTCCTTATCTGATAATTTTGGGGGATGCAAGCTGTAAATTGGGTTAATGACCTTTGGTTTTTTAAGGTGAAGTACATAAAAGGTATCTTTTAGAACCTTCTCCATCATTGTGGCTATAAAGTAGATAAGAGGTCTAAAAATAGCCAAAAATGATGTCACCCCTTGTACTATTCTTAAACAAACCCAAAAAAAAAATACTGATATATTCCCCAAATTTCAGTCGGCCATTCCCTTTTTGAAGACTCAGATCCTTGATGTTGTAGCATTAGAATAGCATCTTCTGTTTCCTCCTCTTCCTACATTAAGGCTACACACAAACAAACAAATCACCTAAGATTAACAAATAAAATTGCTAAACTAATTAAATAGAGATTATTTACACTGATTGTGGAACTTTGAGATAGTTCCCATCTTTGATTGAAGTTCTTTAGCATAGAGTGACCATATCCACAGAACCATGCTGTGGAGATGCTACAGCATCATAGTATAGCTTTAATCTCTGGCCATTGACCTTGAACACACTATTGTTCTCCGGATTGACTAAGTCAACATCCCCATATGGATATACTTTGTGGATGAGAAATGGGCCTGACCATCTAGACTTAAGTTTACCTGGAAACAATTTCAACCTAGAATTGAACAAAAGACATTTCTGGCCTGCTTTCAACTCTATGTGCCTAATCCTATTGTCATGCCATTTTTTTGTTTTCTATTTGTATAACTTGGCATTCTCATAAGACATGTTCCTGTGCTCTTCTAACTCACAGATTTGCAATTTTCTCTTGTTGCCAGCCTCATCTAAGTTCATGTTCAATTCTTTTATAGCCCAATATGCTTTATGTTCAAGTTCCAAAGGGAGATGACAGGCCTTTCCAAAGACTAGCTTGTATAGAGACATACCCAAAGGTGTTTTAAAAGCAGTTCTGTATGCCCATAAAGCATCATCTAATTTGAAAGCCCAATCTTTTCTATTTGGTTTAACAACTTTTTCAAGAATCCCTTTTATTTCCCTGTTTAAGAGTTCAGCCAATCCATTGGTTTGTGGGTGGTATGCAGTGGCAACCTTGAGTTTCACATTATATTTTTCAAGAACTTTACTCAACAAATTGTTTATAAAGTGGGTACCCTCATCACTAATTAGTGCCCGGGGGGTACCAAACCTTGTAAAAATTTGTTTTTGTAAAAACTTTACAATAGTTTTAGCATCATTTGAAACACATGCCATTGCCTCTATGCATTTTGAAACATAATCAACAACAACTAAGATATATTGGCAGTTGTTTGAATGGGGAAAAGGTCCCATAAAATCTATTCCCCAAACATCAAATAACTCAACTTCCAAGATCCCATTCAAAGGCATTTCATTTTTCTGAGAAATGGAACCACTTCTCTGACATTCATTATATCTTTGAACAAAGTTATAGGAATCTTTAAAGAGAGTTGGCCAATAAAATCCTGATTGAAGTGCTTTAGCTGCTGTTCTCTGGCCTCCGAAATGTCCTCCATAAGCTGACTGATGGCAATGCTGCAAAATTGTTGCAGCTTCAGTTTATGGGATACACCTTCTCATCAATTGATATGTACCAAGTTTAAACAGAAAAGGGTCATCCCATAAGTAAAATTTTCAATCATGGAGAAATTTCTTATGCATGTGATGAGTATAATCAGAAGGTATGATGCCACAGGCCAAATAATTTGCTATATCAGCAAACCATGGAAGTTGTGCCTGCACCATAAGAATCTTTTCATCCAGAAAGATCTCTATAATGTCTCCTCCTTCCCTACTTTCAACCTATTTTTCTAATCTGGACAAATGGTCAACCACTTGGTTCTCAGTTCCTTTCTTATCAATAATCTCTAGGTCAAACTCTTGCAACAACAAAACCCATCTTATCAGCCTAGGTTTTGCATCTTTCTTTGATATCAAATATTTAATGGCAGCATGGTCGGTATGTATAATGACTTTTGCTCCCATCAAATATGATCTAAACTTTTCAAATGCGAATACCACAACTAATAATTCTTTCTCAGTTGTTGTGTAATTAATTTGAGCTTCATTTAGGGTTTTGCTTGCATAGTGGATGGAATGAAATTTTTTCTCTTTTCTTTGACCTAACACAACCCCAACAGCCCAGTCACTTGCATCACACATGATTTCAAAAGGTTTGTCCCATTCAAGAGCCACAACCACTGGTGCAGTTACCAAAGCTTTTTTTTAAAGTGATGAATGCATTTCTACATTCATCATTGAAATCAAACTTTTGGTCATGCTGTAATAATAGACATAAGGGTTTTGAAAATTTCAAAAAGTATTTTATAAACCGTCTATAAAATCCAGCATGGCCAAGAAAGCTCCTGATACCTTTAGCAGTGGTTGGTTCAGGTAGTTTTTCAATTACTTCCAGTTTAGCTTTGTCTACCTCGACTCCTCTTTTAGAAATTAAATGACCAAGGACAATCCCTTCTGTTACCATGAAATGACATTTTTCCCAATTAAGTACAGGTCAGTTTCTTCACATCTTTTAAGACTTTGTTTTAAATTATCCAAACACTGATCAAAAGATAAACCATAAACAGTAAAAACATCCATGAATATTTCAATGGATTTTTCAAGCATATAAGAAAATATGGACATCATGCATCTTTAAAAAGTGGCAGGAGCATTGCAAAGTCCAAAAGGCATCCGTCTGAAGGCAAAGGTGCCATAAGGACAAGTAAAGGTAGTCTACTCCTGGTCTTCTGGTGCTATGGCTATCTGGTTGCATCCTGAGTATCCATCCAAGAAGCAGTAGTACTCTTTTCCAGCCAACCTGTCTAACATTTGATCAACAAAAGGTAAGGGAAAATGGTCCTTTTGGGTGGCCTTGTTCAGCCTACGGTAGTCCATGCAAATTCTCCATCCGGAGACTATTCTGGTAGGGATGAGTTCATTCTTTTCATTGGAAATGACAGTGATCCCTCCCTTATTGGGTACACACTGTACTGGACTAACCCAAGAGCTACTGGCTATTGGGAAAATAATTCTTGCATCTAACCATTTCAAAATTTCCTTTTTCACTACCTTTTTCATGACAGGGTTCAATCTTCTTTGTGGCTCTATGGAAGTGAAGTTCTTGTCTTCTAAGATGATCTTATGCTGACAAATAGAGGGACTAATCCCTTTAAGGTCAGCAATAGTCCATCCTATGGCTTTTGTGTGCAACTTCAACATATCTACTAACTTCTTCTCTTGATGCAATTCTAGGGTGGCAAAGATAATGACAGGTAGTTTGCCTTATTCTCCTAGAAAGGCATACTTCAAGTGAGATGGGAGTTGTTTCAACTCCAGGTCAGGTGGTGAGATTATTGATGGAGTAAATGATTCTTGTTCATTACTTTCCAGCAGCTCAAATGCTGCAACATCCAAGGGGAAAGACTCTTCCTCTATGGTCTTATCATCATCATCATATTCCTTGTCTAAGTCTTCCAAGGTCAGGTCTTTCTCATCCTCCTCTTCTATCCTACAAGCTTGTTTGACTCCCTCCTCATGACACAATTCCTCAATGACACCTAGGCTTGAGCAGTCTTCTAGATCATTAGGGTATTTTAAAGAAATGAAGACATTGAATGTGACTTTTTGGTCTTGTAGTCTCATGGTCAACTCACCCTTCTGGACATCTATCAAAGTTCTACCCGTGGCCAAGAAAGGTCTTCCCAAAAGTAAGGGGATATCCTTGTCAGCCTCAAAGTCTAAAATGATAAAATCAACCGAAAAAATGAACTTGTCAACCTGGACTAACACATCTTCAATTTTACCCTTGGGATATGCAATGGTCTTATCAGCTAAAATGAGTGTGACTGTGGTAGCTCTGGCTTCTCCTATGCCTAAGCTTTTGAAAATGGACAATGGCATAAGGCTGACACTAACACCTAAATCACACAGTGCCTTCCCAACCTCTTTCCCTCCTATGGAGCAAGGAATAGTAAAACTCCCTGGATCTTTTTTCTTAGGGGGAATCTTGTTGGTTAAGAGAGCACTGCAACCTTCTGTGAGGGCAAAAATCTCATATTCATTCAACTTCTTTTTCTTGCTTAATATGTCTTTTAAAAACTTGGCATAACTGGGCATCTGCTAAATTGCTTCAACAAGAGGTATGTTGATATGCAATGCCTTGAAAACATCCAAAAACTTCTTAAATTGCAATCCCTCCTTCTCATTCCTTAACCTTTGGGGGTAAGGAATGAAAGGGGGAACTGGTTTGATAACAGCTTGGTTTGATTGTTTTGAGCAAGATGGGTCCAATATGCTTTTGGTCTTGGTTTCATTAGGTGGAATCACAACTGTGGTCTTTGGGTCAATCAAAGGTGGACTTGAACTTGTGGTCTCAGGATCTTGATTTTCTACTTGAATTGATGGTATTGGAATAACAGGAATCTCTGGAACAGGAATAGTTTTGGACAGTTTTTCAAAATCTGTTTTGGTTATTGGTCCCAATTCCTTTTCCACAGATTCAGGTAATTCTTTACCACTCCTAAGTGTGACAGCTTTCACATGTTCTATTCCTGGAGCCTTGGGTATTTCTGTGTTACTAGGTAAAGTGCCTAAGGCTCTGTTGTTCTGATTAAGTGCAATTTGACTGACTTGTGTTTCTAAACTCCGGAGAGTTGCTTGTGTCTGACTCATGAATCCTCTCATCATTTCTTCAAGGGAGAGATTTGAGTCATCTTGTGGAGGTGCATGATGTTGATTTTGAAAAGGTGGTTGAGTGTGTTGATTGTGTTGAAAACCTTGATTACGATTATTCTAATGATGATTACATTGAAAATTTCCCTTGTATTGGTTTTGAGAACTACTTGCTTGATTTTGGAAGTTGGAGTTCCCTTGATGCTTTAGTGCTGGTGAATTTAAACATGGACTGTTCCAAGAGAAGTTTGGGTGTTGTTTCCAGCTTGCATTGTAATGGTTGGAGTGAGGAGCATGTCTGTTTTGAACAAAATTTACAGATTCAGAATTATGTGGACAATGTTCATAGGAATGTTCTCCACCACAACACACACATTGCACAGAAAGAACTGTTGAAGCAGGTGTAGGGACAGTCGGTTGTGTTCCTTGACCTGAAGTTATATTTTTTAGCATGTTGGTCATGGAAGCAAGTTGATCTGTCAGTGTAGTGTATGCATCTACATCATGCATTCTAGTAGTCTTCCTTAGAGTTTGGGCCCTTGGATCAGGCCAATGTCCATTGTTTGTTGAAATCTTTTCAAGAATCTCATACCCGACATTGTAGGTATTAGAAGTAAAAGCCCCTCCTGAAGTCGCATCGAGCATTTGTTTTTGCATTAGGAACAAGCCCATTGTAAAACGTCTCAAGTTGAATACAGTAGGGAATGCCATGATGAGGGCATTTCTCAACAATTCTTTAAATCTTTCCCGTGCATCCGGAATAGCTTCATCATCCATTTGTTTAAACATGCAAATCTCATTTCTGGATTTGGCATTCCGGGTAGGTAGAAAATATTTTCGCAAAAAATTTTCAGCCATATCACTCCATGTTGTTACAGAACGTGGTGCTAATAAATTGAACCAAACTTTTGACCGATCCCTTAAAGAAAATGGGAATAAAGTTAGCCTTAAGGCATCATCAGATACTCCTGGGATTAGAAAAACATCGGTGATTTCCATAAAAGATTTTAAATACGAATGTGGATCTTCCGATGGTAATCCGACAGATTGACCATTGGCTTGCAACATATGAAACATGATGGGTTTTGGTTCAAAATGTAAAGTTTCTAATTGTGGCCTAACAATCCAAGAATTTAATTGCTCAAAATTAGGAATTGCATAGTCCATAATTCTTCCATCTTTTGAGTTTGCAAGATTAATGATATTTTGTGGTTCAACATTACCAATAAATCCGGCATCATCTTCTTCCTCATTATGATTTGCTTGATTTTGAAACTGATGAGGTGGAGGATTTTGAAAAATTGGTGGTGGCCTGATTGGATTTCCTAAAGGTGGTCTCATTTGATTTTCCAAAGGCGGTGGTTGAGTTTCCAAAAGTGGTGGTCTAAGATGCATGTTTTCAAAGCCCGGGGGAGGTCCATCCATATTGAGAGGGTTTATGTTTTGAAAAGTTCTTTGAATTCTTCTTCTTTGACGGAAGGTTCTCTTAATATCTGAATCTAACTCAAAAAGTTCCCCGCGTTGTATTCTTCGCATGCACCACTTTTTAAAAATCTTTTAAAACTCCCAATGGTGCTAGAAAAACCAAATCTTTTAAAACACTTTTGACTTGCCAATCCCCGGCAACGGCGCCAAAAACTTGACAAGCCTTATTGTGTTCCTTAGGGAAGTGAAATAATACCAAAAAGCAAGTATACAAATTGGTACTATGTCGCCTTGCATGTAATAAAATAGTAAAGATACCAGATATCGTCCCACAGAGATTGGATTAAAAAGTGTATTAAAAGTATAATGAAAGATTTGATTTCAGATGATGAATTTGAAGCAATATTTTGGAAGGTTGGTTAACACAGATCTAAATAAACAAGAATAAACGAGAAGCAAGGGTGTAAGACTTTTGGTGTTATGTAGATCCAAGTTCCAGTAGGTCAATGCTACAACACTGTTATAGCATGATGTTATTGAATTGCTGCAGCATGCTTCTGACTATAACTGGTTTTATTATTGATTTAAAGATACGTTTCTCTCGGACTCTCACCATCCCATTAATACTTGTAGCCATAAACAGTCTCATTTCTGAGCAAAGTTCAAGATAAGGGAATGATGGGAATGGAGTTCTCAAAATATACGGCAAAACAAATTCTCTTCATTAAAAGTTACTCTTTCGAAATAACCCCCGTACCTCCCAAGTTGATGTATTCCAAATAGCTTGTCTCTAAGTCTATTCCATTTTAACCTTTTGAAAAAGTGACCATTTATCAAGAATGAATCATTTTAATAGACACAAGTAACAACTCTCGTTGCAAGTAACTCTTTCGATATTACCTCCCATGTCATTCGAATTGACGTGCTATTTAATGGCCTATTTCTAGGTCCATCACACTTTAACACTATCAAAGTGATCAATTTGTCATGGAGTTGTGTTATCTTGATAAAACTTGAGTTGGAACAATAAAACTTGGTTAAAGTCACAAAAACCCACTTTCTTTTAAATCCACATTATCACCCTTTGCCTCACACCCAAGCTAATATGATTAGCCACTCATTACAATAAGGGAAGAAAGATAACTACTAAGAATTACAAAGATGAACATAATTTAAAATGCTCTTGAAATGTAAATGACTTGAAAGTATATAAATATATGTATATATTGCTTGGAATGTAAAGACAAGGAAATGGAAATTACAAGGAAATGGAAATGACAACAAAGTAAAATTGAAGGTAAATACAATGAATTTTAACTACTGAAATCTAAATTAAAAGCGTAAAGGAAAGGCTAGAGATGCAAGATGAAGAAAGAAAATATAAAAAAATAATATGTGCAGGTGTGTGTTGTGCCAATGCTACAAGCTTGCATGTGCTAGTATGAAGATCATGCGAACCAGATGAAGAACCTAAGAATATGAACATGAATTCTGGAAATTTAAGATGAAGCAGGACTGATTTATGATCAGCACCTGAGCTAAACAGAAAATAAGATGATGGCTTAAACTAATAAGAACAAGATGAAGAACTTAAAGAAAACATGAAGAACAAAATGGTTAACTTAAAGATTACTTCTTGTAATTAAAGAAACTTAGAGGGATGATTTAAGATCACTCCCTAAATAAGCTACTAATCAGATGCATAATCAAAAGATAATGGGAGACATAAGCTAAGATGATGTTGATGATGATGTCCCCTTATGAGCAACTAAGCCTTCCTTTTATAGACAAGAGGAGTGGCAAAGTTGTAATTAAGGGGAATCAAAGTGTACTTGCCTAGTCTAAAACTAACTAAAGTTGCCAAAGTTTGTCCATACACAACTAAACTATTACAACCAGATTAACTAAATGTTCAGAGGTTACAAAAGTCCCTTTTTAAGCCAAAAATCTGGTTTTGATCTTCATCACCTTTATTTCTTCCAAAAAACCATCAGCTCCATGTTGTGTCAATGCTGCAGCATGCCCTGTTTCCAAATAGATTTTTAAAAGACAACCAAATTAGCCTACAATCTTAATAGAACAAGTAAACCACACAAATTCAGCTCCAATATCAAATAAATGGAAAACAAGGTAGAAAATGACTCAAAGTGGGATTTGGAAGTGAAAAATCCTATCTAAAAGACTAACAGAAATGTGCTTAAGTACTCAAAATTGAGTACTTATCAATGATATTGATGCATCTATTCATGACGAGAAAATATATCATTTATGATGCATGATCTGTAAGAGTTGCAATATATATATATATATATATATATATATATATATATATGGTCCCTTCATTTGCTAACCACGACATTGGTGTTAACCGTGCTAACCAATTTTCAACCAATTAGAATCATCCTAGAGTTTATGTCATGCGTTCAATCCTATTAATTCTCAAAGGGTAAAATGGGCATTTCATAATTCACGTCTATTTAATGTATTTACATATTTCAAAGAGTTATTAATATGGTAGTTATCTAAATATTAAATATAATATTTAATGTTTTCAATAATTAATGTATTTCCATATTTCAATGAGTTATTAATATGGTAGTTATCTAAATATTAAATATAATATTTAATATTTAATGTATTTCCATATTTTGAGTGTGCATATATGCATGTCTAAATGTCAGTGTGTATCTCAACCAATGCAGAATAGATCAACTGATTTGCACATATGCACATATACAACATGTACATATTCACAATACTCAATGTGCACATATGCATATTAGCTAGATACCAGTGTGCAGATATGCATATGCTCAATGTGCACATATGCATATTAGATACCAGTGTGCAAATATGCATATAATATTTCAGCAAACATATGCATATATGCGCTGTATGCAAGTGTTCACATATGCACTATCAAAGAGATCCTTAGGTGAGTAGAACAATTTCTTGAAATCGATTTCTTCAAGTCGAAAACAACAGATTTCTTGAAATCGTTTTCTCCAAATCGATTCTTCATATCGAAATCTTGAAAATCGATTTCTTCAAATCCTGAAAATCGTTTCTTGAAATCCTGAAAATCGATTTCTTCAAATCGATTTCTTGATCGATTCTTCAGATCGTTTTCTCCAAATCGATTTCTTGATCCCGAGTTTGACGATGATCGTGAATATCGAAAGGATTTTACTCGGATTCCTCCTGATTCGTCGTGATAGAGAGGATTGTTGCAGTCGATTTCAACAACAAGGAGTTCGTGCGTGTTTTGTTGGATAAAGCGATTTTGGGGGATCAAATCCCTAATTAATTGGGGTTTTTTATTTAGTAGGCGCATGTTTCCCAAATTAAAGGTATTGTATTTTTACCAAAGTACCCCTGTGCATACATGCAATGTATTTTTTACAACTGTTTTGAATATTTTACTTTAATTAAAAATCAATTAATTGAGGACCATTGATCTCATCAATCTACAGTTGAGATTGGTTAGCACGGTTGACACGAATGTCGTGGTTAGCAAATGAATGAGCCTATATATATATATAGGAAGGATCATGCAATAAGTTAAACATTTTGCGAGAATGTGAGAAGTGTGATATCATATATGATTAAATGACATGGGGTGTGCTTAATCATATATGATTAAATGTCTATGTATTGCTAATATAACATTTGTTTAATCATATATGATTAAACTTGTGTATCATATATGATTAAACACTTCTCGTCTTCTCGCAAAATGTTTGAACCTGCCTATATGTGTGTGTGTGTGTGCACGTGCATGTATGCTTTTAAGCACTCATCTTTTGGTTTTAAGTTACATTTTTTGTTAGCTTTAATTGAATTTTATATGTCTAAATATTCATTTTCTCCATTTATTTGTTCTAATAATTATTGGTTATACAGTAAATCCTTTTTTGTGGGTTTGAAATGATGCTTATATTTGCACAAATAGTGAACTTCTGTTAGTTTCTCAATTGCCATTTGATATATGTTATATGTACCGACAATTCTCTCCAAATATGTTTTTTCACCGATAATACTATTACACCATTCCTCTTTAAAAAAAAATGTGTTAGTTTTTAGGAAATTAAATACAAGTCAAAATATCTCAATTATCCATCAATGTTACATCGTTATTGTAACACCCGTAAAATTTTATACAAGTAAAATTCCAAGTTATATGTGATTTTGTCATTATTATAGTCTTATTAAATAAATTATGGATTAGATGTGATTGGTTATAGGATTGGTTAAGAAATCAGATGAGAATAACATTTTCTGCCCTTCCCGACCGCCACCCAGTCGGGACAGAATGGTCCGGTCGAGCAAGACAGAAATAGCTTGACCTGTGGAAAGAATGGCCCAGTCTGGAAAGATCGGGCACGGGTCTGATTCACATAAAACCCGATTTTTTAGCTTCTAGCTTCATTTGTTATCTTCACCAACACTCTTTTTCTCTCTTCCAACTTGCTCCAAACCCCTCCCATTTCACCAAATCGAAATCTTCAGGTTCATCTAGAGGATTGAGAGTTAGATATTCAAGCTTTATGGGTGGAAGATCTACATCTTCATCTTCTTCATCATCTCCTCACCATTGTTGACCATATTTTTGGGTTTTCCAAGAAACCCATTTGTAAATCATTCTAACCATTTCTAAACATTTGTTATTGTTAAAACCTTTCATCTTAACCTCCTAGAACATCTCTCTTGATGTATCTTTCGTATTATGAGTTTTGACCTATTTTGGGTATTTTGTAGATTTGAGATTTTGACAAATATTTGTATGGATCTGATTTTGGGAGTTACTCTAGATGTGTTTTAAGTTTGTTTGTGACCTAGATAAAGTTTCTAGTGAAGGATATTTGTGGATCTAAAGCATTCACCAAAGGAAGCTCAAGTTTGTGGTAAAAACCTAGATTTAGCCTAAATCTAGCAAGGTGAGTTCAAGTTGATTTGTAAAAACGTTGTAAATGCCAACAATGTCTATTTTGAGGTGATTATTTGTTTACATAATTTTTATTAAAAGTTGGAATATCTGAAGAGTTTTACTTATTTGGATAATTTGGTTTTATAAATCTTGTGAAAACCCCATATTTGGGATTTTTGGACATTTTGATAAATAAATCATGTTAATATGTTTCCTTGATGATTTAATAAATAAATAGAAGTCATTTGACGTAAATGTCCTTTTAATGTATTTGATCTTATAAACCATTTGGAAAATGCATATTATTGTGTTATGAGGCATATTGGAAATATAAGGGTATGAGTTCATTTGAAAAATAGTTTGTCTCAACCAATGATGAGTTTTGGGCTAATGATACTTTTGGTCGTTGTATTTGCATAACCTTTGGTTAATTGTGTATTATGGTTTACATTGACTTTTATGGTACGGTGAAGTAAATCATTGAGCTTTTGGCTCGGATTTCACTAAGATGAGTGTTGAGGACATTTGTCCGGTTTAATGGCCCGTTATGGAGTTTTAAGTATGATGGTGTTTATTACGTGTCATTTGAGAATTACATGTTTTGAGTGTTTTGGTCATTCAATTGGAGTCATATAATGTTATAGACATATGAGTCGGTCTTTATTATTTTAAAAATGGGCTATTGCTTCCATGTTGGGACCAGGATTAGTCATGGGGTCACCGAGGGCCTTATGGTGTGGGCTCATGGAGTCTAATATTTGCCCTTGCCCTTGGCCCCGTGATGTAATTTTTGAGTCAGTTTTTATGGGATAGTTATTCTCATCTGTAACTAGTTGAGATATTGGGTCCTCAGAGGCAACTTGGTACGGTTATGTGGAGCCGAATACTAGTCATGGGTCGTAAATGTAATCCTAGTGAATGAGCATGGTTAGGATCCTCGGGTGCTCTCATCCACATCTTAGTACGAGTCGACGAGCTCGTGGCCATGGGTCCTAGTATGGTGAGCTTAATAACTTGGAAAGTGACTTACTTTTGTGTTCGGCCACAAGTCATGGAATTCGGGTCTCCCCCGCCACCGAAAGATGTTGTTTTGGGTATTTAGTTTTATCCTTGTTTTTCAGTGACGTTTTGAGTATGAAGTGTTCTCTATAAGTTATATTTTTGGGGCTTGAGTCTTACTCATATTTCGGTAGTTTGAATAATAAAGTTTTATTCACTACTAGAAAAAACACCATTTCCGACGGCAAAATCCGTCGGAAAATCAAATTACCGGCGGATTTCTGGCGGATTACGCTGTCAAAAAATGCCCCGCCAAAAAATGGATTTTCCGACGGATTTCCGACGAATTTATCATTTCCGACGGATTTTTCCGTCGAAAATCCGTCGGAAATTAATTTCCCATTTTTTTTAAAAAGTCAGATTAATTAACAAATCCTTAATCTGATTAATTAGTTTCCGACGGAATTCTGACGGATAAAAATTTATTAATTATTTTATTTTTAACCGTTTATTTATTAAAAAATATATAAAGAAACATTTTTAAAAAAGAAAAGAAATTTCCGACGGAAAATCCGTTGGAAATCCGTCGGTAATTCCGCCGGAAATCCGTCGGAAATTTGTTTTTGTTTTTTAAATTGTTTTTTAAAATTATTATTTAAAATATTTATT
This sequence comes from Arctium lappa, assembly GCA_023525745.1. Classification (NCBI taxonomy): domain Eukaryota; kingdom Viridiplantae; phylum Streptophyta; class Magnoliopsida; order Asterales; family Asteraceae; genus Arctium; species Arctium lappa. The sequence continues at coordinate 28,476,324 of CM042050.1, forward strand.
TAAATTATCCGCCGGAAATCCGTCGGAAATTGCCGTCGGAAATCCGCCGGAAACTTCTTTAAAATTAAAACTTTGAATCTATTTCTTTAATTTCACCGACTGATAATCTGTCGGAAATCCGTGTGAAATTAACTATATATTTTTTAAAAAAATAATTAAAAAAAATGATTTTAAAATTTTAAAATCTTGTAAATGCAAAAAAGTTGTAAATAAAATATTAAAATAAATTAAAGTTGTCATCAATTATAAAAGATGCTAAAAATACAAATTATCCCAATTGTTCACTAAAGCAAGTTCATGTACATTAATTTAAATACAAAATAGGTCATAATACTCAACCATCAAGACTATGGAAGTGTGGGAGGCGGAAACTGCGATTGAGTAAACCGACTCTGGGTTAACGTGGTCACCATCTCCATCATTTCCTGATGCTCCTTCCTGCGGACCTCGTCTCTTTGGCGCATCTCCTCCATCTCTTTGTTGCGGGCGTCTTCTGATTCGAGAAGTCGAGCCTCTAATGCTTGAATCTACAAAAAAAAACACATTAGAGTTTATAATAAGAAGTATATACGAAGTAAATAAACATCAAAAGAAAAAGAGGTACACACCCGAGCATCAGAAGAAGATGCACCACTAGAATATCCACTTGAGGACTCCCCGGTCAAGACCAAATTCGGATCCCTTGTGTTCCCAAAGCCGTATGTTCGACCTTTCTTGCTTCCCCCGACCGCCTGTTGCCACAATTCTTCATCTATTATGGGATGGAAAGCGACATCCTCGCCGTATTTTTGGGTGAGATTGGCATTATAGTTACCCAGTGGTTTAATACACAAATTAATTTCAACAGCATAACGGCTGTAATTGGGACATTTCCAAATAAAACAATCATAACGTTTGCCCAACAAATGACAACCCGGACTAAAATGGAGATATATATAAATATATATATATATATATATATATATATATATATACCAACGTTTAAGACACAAATTAATTTCAACAGCATAACGGCTGTAATTGGGACATTTCCAAATAAAACAATCCTAACGTTTGTCCAACAAATGGCAACCCGGACTAAAATGGAGATATATATACCAACATTTAAGACATAAATTAATTTCAACAACATAACGGCTGTAATTGGGATATTTCCAAATAAAACAATCCTAACGTTTGCCCAGAAAATGGCAACCTAGACTAAAATGGATATCTATATATATACCAACACTTATACTAAAACAATCTTAATGTTTGCCCAACAAATGGCAACCAAAACTAGACAGATATATATAGATAGATATAATAACATTTTAACTTAAACAATCCCAACGTTGACTAGAAAAAGATTTGGAATTAAAGGTAAACAATTATATAAACTTACCGCAATATGGCTATCCCTTGAAGTCACGTAATCCCCTAGTGATAACACGCTATCCGAAGAAGATGACTCTGTGCTCGACCTCTTCCTATGTGTATAATCGAAGAGGAACCCACTATATAGAATGGTAAAATGTTTACTTTCTGAATGTTACTACTTTGAAAGGGTAAAAGAACATTACAAATAAATAATATACTCAATCTAGAAAGGGATATTGTCCTTACAGAAGCGATGACCTCCAAAAAGTTGCATAGCATACACTACAAAACTTGCAAATATTATATCAAAGATGAATGGAGAATAAGGATTAATTAGTGGTCCTTAAAATGGTATAATTGTATAACTATTTAATATAATAACAAAGGATAAATGCACACTAGCACATATCATATCACACTTTAGAGACATAATTTCCTTTGTTTTCATCTATTTTTTATTTGTCAATTGAATTTTTATAACTTCAGCTGGGAAAGCAAAATTTGTATTTCAACATGAGATTCAAAGCAATTCTTGTATTAACTTGTATCATTTTTTTTACTAAGAGTTGACTCGACTTTCAACTTGCTTTAAGTTAATATTAGAAATTTATATGAAGTGGAACAAAGAAAGCATGTTGCAGATAAAGTGATCCATAATTCTTATTGATACAATTCTTAGTTATGATTCTAAACGATATTCCTAGATAGACACAAGAGGAAGAGTTTTCGTATGAACTCAATGCATCTCACAATTACCCTAGGTACTTTTTTTTAGATTTTGGTTTCTAAAATCCAAATATACAAATTATAGCATCTTTATCAAAACAACGGGAACTTAATTTTCTGGTAAACCAAGTACATCGAATTGAAAAAGAAAGCACACACAAGAGTGATATTTTCTTATTTCTCTACACTTTCAAGCAGTAACTTAACAAATTAAGTTAGAGATATAAGGTTAATCATTACAAGAATATATATAATTTATATGATATATGGTCCTGCACTCATTTGAATAATCAAAGATAGCTGATCCACTAGGGGCGTTAACTTCTAGGAAAAAGAAAACACACACTAATCTATGTTACTAGAATAGAAGACACTGGTTTTGAGAGTAGTGTGAACCTCTAGATCTTGAAAATTTATAGTGGGGTGTGTGTGTATGTTTTTCTAGAAGCTAATTGAACAGCCATTTCCTGTGTTTGTCGATTCACTGGTTAGTAAGATTGGGTTTGAGAAAGAAGTATGCCAGGTATAGACTGCAATTTCAACATGTTTGGCTTATTCAGAGGAATTGAATATCCTTGCAAGTATTTGGCACTTTCTTTCCACCTACAGGGCATGAGTTTAGTACTGAAAAATAACGAGAGGGAAGCAACACACAACCACTGTTCGCATTTTTTACTTGAAGGGAAAATAAGGTACATTATGATATGACTGCAAAATTTGTGTTTGCTTCTGCAGTCTAAATCAATGTTAACTCCAGATGTTGGTGCTGTTATATCAATCTTGCTAATGGGAAGATAAGATGGAAAGCAAAAACCTAGCTAAGAGTGAACACAACTTATTAATCTATCGAGTGAGAAATCACAAAACATAAAACAGAGTTGATTTACCTAACCCACAGAGTCGGAGAAACAAATACAAAAACAGTAGGATACCTGTGGGAGGTCGCCGGTGGGAGTTCGGTGGGAGTTTGTCGAGGAGACGACAGGGGAGAGGGGAGGGATCCGCGTCGGAGGTCGCCGAGGAGACGACAGAGGATAGGGGAGGTCGCCGCGTGGGATTTCGGTGGGGAAAGGCGCCGGAGATGAGAGGGGAGAGAGCGCCGGAGAGGAGCCGTGAGGGAGAGAGCGCTGGAGATGAGAGGGGAGAGAGCGCCGGAGAGGAGCCGTGAGGGAGAGAGCGCTGGAGATGAGAGGGGAGAGAGCGCCGGAGAGGAGCTGTGAGGGAGAGAGGAGCCAATTTTTTACAAAATAACTTATTTTTGGGTGAGGGGAGAGTCTTAGGGTTTTTTTGGGGGAAGAAGGAGAGCGGGCTCTATCCCGCCTTAGCCAAATTTTTACAAAAAAAAATTGAAATTTTTTATAACTTCAAACTTTTAAAAAGGATTTCATATAAGAAATATTTTTTTGAAAATAATTCATCTTTTAAATTTTTTAAAAATAACTCTTATTTAAAGGTTTTCTTTAATTTCCAAAAAAAAATGTTTTCAAATAAGATTTTTTTTTTGAAATTATTATTATTATCGTTAGTTTTTTAATTAATCGATTCACACGCAATATATAACCCATCAAAGAGCAATACAAACGATTTAAGCCCAATTGAACCGGTTTAAGCTCAACTGAACCCATCAAAGTCAATTGTGATTGTTGGTGACTTATTAAGACCAATATATCTAATTGAACCGATTTAAACCCAATAGAACCATCAAAGCCAAATAAAGCCCATCAAGGCCCATTACAAGCATTGTTGACTTGTTAAGGCCCAATATAACCTATTAAAATCCAATTGAATTGATTTAGGCCCATTTGAACCATCAAAGGCCATTACGAGCATTGTTGACTTATTAAGGCCCAATATAACCTATTAAAACCCAATTGAATCGATTTAAGCCAAAATGAACCATCAAAGCCCATAAAAGCCCATTACGAGCATTGTTGACTTATTAAGGCCCAATATAACCGATTAAAACCCAATTGAATCGATTTAAGCCCAATAAAACCATCAAAGCCCAATAAAGCCCATTACGAGCATTGTTGACTTATTAAGTCCCAATATAACCTATTAAACCCAATTGAACCGATTTAAGCCTAGTTGAATCAGTTTAAGCCCAACATAACCGATTTAAGCCCAATTGAACCGACTTAAGATCAATATAACCCATCAATCCTAATAGAACCCATAAAAACTTATTATGGTTGTCATTGACTTATTAAAAGCCCAACCAAACCGATTTAAGCCCAATATAACCGATTTAAGTCCATTTGAATTGATTTAAGCTCAATATAACCTAATAAAACTCAGTTGAATCGATTTAAGCCCAATAGAGTCATCAAAGCCCAATAGAACCATGAAATCCCAATAAAAGCCCATCAAAGCCCATTATGCGCATTGTTGACTTATTAAGGCCCAACATAACCTAAAAACCCAACTGACTCGATTTAAACGTAATTGAACCGATTTGAGTCCAACAGAACCGATATAAGATCAATATAACCCATCAAATCCTAATTGAACCCATCAAAGTCTGTTATGATCGTTGTATTATTATTATTAATGCCCAAACACACAAGTAATGACTTATTATGTGCTTCTTTACACGTATCGACTTCATAGATGCATGTGTCGTGTATTCGTGTCAATTAGACAACTAAAAACCATTATACCCTGATATAAGCCACTCAACCACCAGTATTGCCCAATATGACATTTTATGACTTATTAAGCCCAATAACACCAATGGTGGCTTATTATGTGATTGTGTGCACGTATCCACTCATAGATGTATATGTTGTATATTAAGGTCGAAAAAAGAACTAAGAACCATTATATCACAATACAAACCACTAAATCACCATTATATCCTAATATGATGTTTTATAACTTATTAAGGTCCGTCTTAACACCATATGTTAATTCGATTTAAAAAAAAATTAAAACATAATAAATTAATTTAAGAAAATATTTTAAAATTAAAAAAATTAAAAAAAATAATTTCTGTCGGAAATCAATTCGATTTAAAAAAAAAATTAAAACTTAATAAATTAATTTAAGAAAATATTTTAAAATAAAAAAAATAAAAAAAATTATTTTCCGCCGAAAATCCGTCAGAAATTAATTCGATTATAAAAAAAAAATTAAAACTTAATAAATTAATTTAAGAAAATATTTTAAAATTAGAAAAAATTAATTTCCGTCGGAAATCCGTCGAAAATTAATTCGATTTAAAAAAAAATTAAAACTTAATAAATTAATTTAAAAAAATATTTTAAAATTAAAAAAAAATTAAAAAAAAATCAATTTCCGTCGGAAATTAATTCGATTCAAAAAAAAATTAAAACTTAATAAATTAATTTAAGTAAATATTTTAAAATAAAAAAAATTAATTTCCGTCGAAAATTAATTCGATTTAAAAAAAAAATAAAACTTAATAAATTAATTTAAGAAAATATTTTAAAATAAAAAAAATTAAAAAAAAATCAATTTACGTCGGAAATTAATTCGATTTAAAAAAAAATTAAAACTTAATAAATTAATTTAAGTAAATACTTTAAAATAAAAAAAATTAATTTCCGTCGGAAATTAATTCGATTTAAAAAAAAATAAAACTTAATAAATTAATTTAAGAAAATATTTTAAAATAAAAAAAATTAAAAAATTAATTTCCGTCGGAAATTAATTCGATTTTTAAAAAAAATTAAAACTTAATAAATTAATTTAAGAAAATATTTTAAAATAAAAAAAATAAAAAAAATTAATTTCCGTCGGAAATTAATTCGATTTAAAAAAAATTAAAACTTAATAAATTAATTTAAGAAAATATTTTAAAATAAAAAAAAATAAATAAAATTAATTTCCGTCGAAAATCCGTCGAAAATTAATTCGATTTAAAAAAAAATAAAACTTAATAAATTAATTTAAGAAAATATTTTAAAATTAAAAAAATTAATTTCCGTCGGAAATTAATTCTATTTAAAAAAATTAAAACTTAATAAACTAATTTAAGAAAATATTTTAAAATTAAAAAAAATTAAAAATCGAATTAATTTCCGACGGATTTCCGACGGAAAATTAATTTAAGTAAAATTAAATTAATTTCCGTCGGAAATTAATTCGATTTAAAAAAAAACTTAATAAATTAATTTAAGAAAATATTTTAAAATAAAAAAAAATTAAAAATTGAATTAATTTCCGACGGATTTCCGACGAAAATTAATTTAATTAAAATTAAATTAATTTTCGTCGAAAATCCGTCGGAAATTAATTAGAATTAATTTAATTATCTTCTAATTTGATTGTTTAGTTACTAATTTATTTAATTAAGTATTTTAATTACTATTAAACAAATAATTGTGGCGGATTTGTGACGGATAAAATATCCGTCACAAATATTAAAGAGAATATAAATATTTATTTTTCGTAAAATTTCGGGGACGGATTTGTGGCGGATTTCCGACGGATTTAAGGTTATGTTGACTTTTGTTGACTTTTTTGAAATTCGCCGGAAATTTTTCCGACGGAATATCCGTCGGAAACGTCCGTCGGTGATAGCTCTTTTTTGGTAGTGTATTTGAATTTCAATATTTGAGCATTTACCATTGTTAACGTTTTGAGTGAGTTTTGGGATGCATCAGTTAAGGAAAGAATGTTTGGCATTGAGGCATCCATCCTTAAAATGCGTGTTATTGGAAAACGGGTCACTCACATATTTAAAGTAAATCATTTTAAAAGATTATAATTTAAATGTATTATTTTTTTAACGATATAATTACTAATGTTGAAAACCATTGAACTCACTAGGCGTTGGTCTAACCTTTTTATTTTTAGGCATGTGCATCAGGTTCCGGTTGGGGAATAGTTCTAGCGACACTGTGAAGTGATGTGTGCTAAGTTATGTGCACAAGAGAGAGTAACTTGGGTGAAGTCTTCCGCACTTTGGGAATAACAACTTGATTTGGGTTTAGTAACACCCGACTTCGATTTAGTCTTTGTATGAGACTGGAGTTTATAATTGTTGAGGTTAATTATAGAATTTTTAGTTGGAGGTATATCAAGCTTTGATTTGTAGGAAGAAGTTTTATCCATTAGTTGATGTAATATCAAAAATTTTAATTAGTTATTTTTTCCAAATTTGAGGGTACGTGTTACAGTTATGTGGAATGAATATACACTACATATTGCAACCAAAATTTGAGGGTATTTGTTGCAGTCTTAACCCCAAACGAAACACACATTGTGACAACAAAATCATTTATCATTGTCACCATTACCATCGTCGTTGTCACCAATATTGCAACCACTATCCAACTTCTTCCTACAAATGCTTGTCGTTACCAACATTGAAGGCATGTTTACATACCGTTGAACCTGTGTAGTTATTGTTCGTCGTCTTGCATTGATTCTTCTAAAATTTGGTTGTGTAGTTTCGAAGGTTGATTTAAGTATTGGTATGTATATCAAATAGTCTTCTTTCTATTTGCTTCGAGTGGGACTATATAACTTGTCGTGTGTGGCTTGCTTGTGTTAAGTTTGCAACATGTAGGATTACTTTCTTCATTACATAAGGCAATTAATTGTTGGTGATATTTGTTGGTGATATATGGTTTTATTTGAACAAAATATATATAGACCTGATAATTCTATTTGTTTTGATGACTGACAAAATGAACAAACATTCAAGTAGTTTTAAGATTTTAAATTTGCAGGTGTGATAAAAAACATTTTACATTTGACAAATACACAAAGTTGTGATCAAATTATATTCAAATGTAAGAACAAAGAATGTTATTGCAAAAGCAAAGTTTGACTCAAGAATTGTGACGTCCCAAAACTCAAAGAAAATATTTCTTAGGATACAAGTTACATTGAACTTCAACAAATAATTAATGATGTGTTGAAAAATCACAAGTTTTGTATTCTATGCGAAATATCAAACATAAAATACTTGTGATGAGAATTAAAAGACGGATGAGTGTTACGAAAATAAAAGTTATATTTTTATAAATAGAAATATTTATATAATTCTATAATATAATGAATTTAAACCTTTTGCTTTTAGAGTAAAAAAATTTGAAGGTTTGTTTTATCAACTGTTTTGGTGAAATTGTTTTACTTTGTAATACGTGTATTTTTATAAAGGGACAGGAATGATCAACCTTTAGACGCGTTGTGTTTAATCGAGGACTTTGTCTTACTTTTCAACGGCCTTTGAACGTTGAAAATATTTACGGAACTCTGTCTACTCTCCAATGGTATTCTTCCATACTTTAACAAATTCCAAATACACAAAACACTATTGATAAATTTGGTTTTCTATTCGTGTCTATATCACTACAAGAATAATGATCTTCATCGACGAAAATTACTGACGGCCAATATTTGTCGGTAATTTTTGATGGATCACCGACAAAAATCCCAACCCGGAAACTTTCTCGACGAACCAAAAGACCATCGGTAATCCGTCGATGAATTTTATAATTTCCAACGGATCATCGATGGATCAAAAATATATTTTATTTTTTTAATTATTTATCCGTGTGGCCTTTGGTGATTTGTAAATAATCCGTTGGAAATTATAAAATTTACCGACAGACTACCAACAATTTTATCCTAATTTGTTAGTTTTCTATAAAAAAAACAACATTTTATCATAAGATTGATTTACCAACTTGAACTTTTTTAAGATAAGGACGAATGGTTTTTTAGAAGGCCGTCAGTGATCAGTTTTCTATGTTTTTTTTTCATATTTTTTGGTATACGTATGAGCTTAAATATGATTGTATTTGTATAATTTCCTATGTGTGTATGTGTATATATATATGTATGTGTTTTTATGTATGTCAATGTGTACATGTGTATACATATGTTATACAAAATTGTCGGCAATCCATTTTTGTCGGTGACATTTTCTTTCGGCGAAAAGTTAAACTTTTACCGATGGCTTTCATCTAAATCACTGGTAAAAGTTACTTTTACCGACGGACCCAAACCCGCCGGCAAAAACAAAGTTTCTTCTAGTGATTAGATCATGCATGTGCATGTATTTTATGTTTATATGATAAATGATGGATCTATATATATGTATATATATATATATACATATATATGATATCATGTAAATATGTGCGTGTATATTTATATGTATATGTATGACCCATACATATCATGTCAATATATGAATGTATATATATATATATATATATATATATATATATATATATGTGTGTGTGTAGGGCCTTTCTTTAGAACTTATTATTTCGTGAGATCTGTGTGATCCAATTTGGACCATAAAAATTAGTTAAAAAATAAAATCTAATTTAAATAATTCTCTTTCTCCTCTCCCCTCTCTCATCTCTTCTCTTTCCTCTCTTCATTACATACACACACAAACACAACTAAATGTGCACACAAGGCAAACACATTGTGAATATTTTTTTTAGAAATAGAATTTTAATTTGTGAACATCTTTTTAGAAATACTTTTTTATTTTTTGAACACATTGTAAAGACACTCTGAATCTACGACATTTGGTATAGCTTGTGAATATATTGTGAACACCAACTAAAGCAACAAACTAAATCTAAGCGTACCACTTGTGAACAATGTGAATCCCATAATGCAAAATTTCTTAAGGTAGTTTTCATTGTGTTCACTTTGTTTACATATTTAATTGTGAAAGTGTGTATATGTTACATGAGGGACGAGAGGAGATGAGAGAGAAAGAGAGACATTTAGAGCTTTCCAAATGGGAGGTTCATGATACCAAGTCATCACCTGACGAACCCCTTAACTTTGTTTTCTAAGATCCTGTTGAGAGGAAGAGGTCCATGCCTACATGGCATGAACCAGGTTCATGGTTAGGAACCGGTTTATTTGTTAAAATTTGGTCTCACAACATAATAAATTTCATTAAACAATAAATAAACAATTATTAATTAGCTTATTTTCATTTTATATTTTTATATCTTCTCATACATATTGTAATATAAAAGTAATTTATTTAATAACACATATTATAATTAATCTATTTCAATAACTTTTTATATTTCGTCATAATTTTTATTTATTATCTTTTTTTTTTTTTTTTGGTTTTCATTCATGTATCATTCATTTTACAAATCTTTTTAATTATTATGGTTTTTACAATTTTAATTTATAATTATCGTTTTTTAATTGTAAAAAGTAATTTTTAATTGTTATAATTTAATATTGTAGTTTTTTATTATATAAATCATTAACCGGTCCATGATTGGGAAAGAAATGCTTATAAAATGAGTAAGAAAAAGAAAACTGATGTGACAGAGAGAGAAAGTTGATTTGACAAAGTTATGAACCTCTTTAGAGGTTCATGAGTTATAAATACCATGAACCAAATTGATTAGATTTTTTTGTATTTTGTACAAATTTTCGGTTCTTGTAAGAGGAAATGTATTTTCAAGGATTTTTTTATTTGTAACTTTTGATTGAAGTTTTACGATTTTGAAATTATTAAATAAATTATTGGGTTATGTTTAGTTAAATTATTCGATCGTTCAAATTTGAAAATTTCCATTTTTAAAACATTACATGAAATGACGCCAACAATAACAATGATAAAAATATAGCATTAAATTTGAGAAAAAAAAAGGGGAAATTGCATTAAAATGGAACCAACATTCGCTTTATTCCTATTTTGGGGAAAACCAACTTTCAAAATTGTCATTTAGGGATCTGGATGAAACTTTTTATTTATTTAAAGGTTTGGTTAACCTCTTGAGCAAGTAACCGTTAATTTATTATGACTTGGTAATTAATAATTTAAATATATATTAGGTGGATATTATTTTGCGAAATCATCTAAAAAAACTTAAAAATAAACAACTCAAAACAAGAAATCGAATACTCCACCTGCTCGGCTTCCCAATCGTGAGCGGTTTGACAGTTTCCCTTGCCCGCAACACCAGTTTTCCGGCAAACCCTCCTCTTCCGAAAACTCGTACACCGCCAGAGAACCCGTCCTCGTTCACCTCGTTCCCTCACACACAAAGAAGTGTTTATATTTAATGCCCGAGCACATAAACGCAATTCGTACGTTCCTAAAAGTTAACATATTTGTGATGAATCTTAAAAGGTTCTACGACCTCACGGATGAACCCACTAGTTTCTGTGTACAATTTCGTTTCCGATATGCTTTGTTCAGATGAGTTTTTGGGCTTAAAAGAAATGGTTGATTTGTCTGACACAATTGAGTTGCAAGGCCTGTGAATCTAATACGAAACGCAAAGATGTAGCCCATATCTTGAAGGGGGTTTCACCGGAGAAGATGGGTATGGATGTCATCTGGGAAAATAGATGTGGTATCTGAGTTGGTGCTGTTATGCACATTACTAAAATTAATCGTATTACCGACGGCTGAAACAGTCGGTAAACCGTCGGAAAAAGGCTTTAGCGACGGTTTTTCGACGGGAATGACCGTTGGTAAAAAGCTGGTCGGTAATATTTAGCGACGGTTTTCTGACGAGAACTTACCGACAGTTCTAGTTACCGACGGTATTTACCTATTAAAAATAAATATAAAATAAAATGAAAAAACCAACCGTCGGTAAGCCGTTGGTATATCACCAATTTTTTCGACGGTTTTCCGACGACTTATTAAAAATAAATAAAAAAATAAAATTAAAAAGATACCGTTGGTGGGCCGTCGGTTTGCCGTCGGTAAATACCGACTGTTTTTTGCCGTCGGTAATTGCCGTCGGTATTTCACAATTTTCTAGTAGTGACAGTTCTTTTTATGCATATATGTTAAAAATGGAGTGATGGTAGGAGGAATGAAGAACCCATTTCTTTCGTATCATCGGAGGAGATGGCTGCTTATCGCCAGAGGTGATGGTTCCGAATCGTCGATGAGATGGGGTTTTGTTGGTGTAAGGATGGTTTGAACTTCACCAGATTTGGGTGAATGCAAGGGATGATGACGTAGATATGCCTTTTTAGGTTTTTAAATCCTTTTTTATATTTTAATTATTATAAAATAATGATGTACAATCTTAGTTAGCAAAAAAATTGGGTAATGTCATCATTAGCAGGTCAATAAGTTAACCGGATCTTTAAATAAATAAAAAGTTTGATCTAGACTTCTAAACGATGATTTTAAAAATTGGTTCTCCAAAATAAGAATCAAACGAAAGTTGGTTCAGTTTAATTCAATTTTCTAAAAAAAAACAACGTACTAGGACCAAAATATTTTTAGCACACATGAGACCCACTTTCTATAGAAAAATCATATTAATCGGTGATAGAAAAAACAAGTTCAATGTAGAAACATGTTAAACCAAAACCTGAACTGAAATCGACATGTGTATATGTCAGGGCCTTTCAAAGATATCTATTTCTAACATTCTCTTTTGGATTGGAGATGACTCATTTTCCTAGTCAATACTATACTCTTTTTCTTTCGATAATTCATTTGATCATATGATCGTTTTGAGACAAGAACTTATACCTTGTATGTATCAAGAGCTAGTTCGTGGAATGCGAACATATAATACTCTTGTAATTTCTTGGAAGTTTGGTGCAACTTGTGTTGAGATATATGTTTAATTAGGCTTTGGTGCATGTGAACAGAAATATTCACAAAGACTTTTGTATTCATCAACTATAGAGTCTTTGACTTTTGCATATATATACATATCTATTACAGAGAGAGAAAGACGAAACAAATCCTAACTATCATTCGACAATACTTTGTGAAGATGAGAACGAGGGGAGTTATTGTTTTTTTCTTGGCTATTTTCATTGCACTTGCTATTATTGCTTCTACAGTGACAATTGTCCAAGCACAAGTAGTAGATGTGTTGCCACCACCACCACCACCACCACCAAGAGGACTAGTGTTGCCACCACCACCACCACGTATTGGCGGTTGGGGCTGCTGGGGTAATCCACGTTGCTGAGGGTCATGCATGGTTCACAACAAGAACATATACCATTTATGATGACTAATGTGTGAGTTGTAAGAAAAATAACCACAAATTTGATGTTGCTTTTATATTTCTGTTTCTGCACACGCAACACACATATTTGACCACTTATCTATTGATTTCATGTTATAAGTTTTGTTTTGTTTGAATTTAAGATTTATATACCTGTATGTTCGATCGCCTATGCTCTTTGTCTTTTGTATAATTAATATAAACACATTTTGAGGTTTGTAATGATGTTCATTATTTCATAAACAGTAATTCTTAGTTTCTTTGTGAGATTTTAAATTGTCGTTGGAGTGTGGACATATGCTATTTGCACAGATAATGACACATCATTCATCCTCAACAACAACAACTTGTTGCTTTTCAATAAGATATATATCAATCCAAATTTAATTTTTGTCCAAATGTGCAATTTATGTAATTAATTATCGGTAAAAGTCTCTCAATACTTCATCCATCAAGTTACACTTGTTTTATGGAACGAATGTATAGTGAAACCATTCCCAAAATTCTTTGTAGTCCCACCCACAAACAAACACACATTATGATGATCGCCATTGCCATGGCCAACGCAAACCTAGTACGTTCCAAATTCACTCTTCAAAGGGTTGATGTTACCAACATAGAGAAAGTGTTTCAAAATGCATTGTTGAACCTGGGTAGCCATTGTTTGTCGTATGTATTGTGCATTGTACTTTAAGAATTTGTAAAACTTGCCGTTCCACTTTTTTTTTTTTTTTTTTTTTTTTTGTTTTGTAAATTTGACAGGTTGCAAAATCATGATCAGTTTGATGTCGTCCTTAATATTGCAGATTATTGTCTTTCAAAAAAAATAATAATAATGAAGATTATCAACCTTTCTCTAGTTAGCAATCCGTTGGAAATTGTAGAACTACCCACCAACCTTAATTATCAACATCTAATCTTCCCTTAAATTCCACCACCGTGAGGCTAACATTCCTCATAATCCGACGAGATATTTCCAAACATTCTAAAGATTTATTAACCTCAAAATGACAAGTTGACGCCAAAAATCAAGATGGTCATACTGAAATCGTAGGCAAACCGTCTAACGTCTCATTTCCAGATTTGTATTGCCAAATTACAGTTAACACCTAACATGCCAGTAAAGTTCCAAATCTTACATTTCTAACAAATGAACCACATCATTCCATTTAGTCCTGAAGACTTGCCCCGATGGCACATCCCCCCAACACATGCATGATGTTGAACGATCAACCCAACAACCCATATCCAATCATGAGCAATTAACCACACAAAGCCTTAACCCGAAGATTTATCGAAGCAGAAAGATCACCTCTTAATTAACTGGGAGAAAGCCTAAATTTAATACCTCAATTATCCATACATGACCCGATTCAAAAACCGAAACCCAAATCTCAGAACCGACAACAAGTCGGATCATCCGACGCTTCAATTCCCAAGGACTCTTCTAGTTCCGAATTACAACTCCTTTCACGACAGAGTTTTTAAATCTATAGCCCTAATGAAAGAAAATGCTTATAATTATATCATTTAACAACAACAACTTTAGGTTTATAGTACGCTTAAAATGTCTAAACGTTCTAATATGATACTTTATATGACTTAAGTTTATAGGACGATGTAACACCCGTAATTTTCGATAAGAGTTATTGTTTATGTGGTTATATATATTTATTTATGGGGACTTGACCGCTAGGATATAATTTAAGAGTATGAATCGTGATGCTTTGAATGGTACGTATGTCGAGAACGTTCGGGGTCGAAAAAGGGAATTATCGGACTTCGGCACCTAGTAGGCGACAATGCCTGGCGATTGTGACATTTGTCACAATCGCGAAGGGCAAATTCGTAGGCTTGAGGTAACTCTCGGTACATTAGCGGCGACAGTGCCTGACGATAATGTCAGGGTCAATGTCGCATGGGCAAACTCACGAGGATAGTACCGGGGGGAGCGGATTTCAGGTGATTATGCCCCATGACTATGCCAAGGGCATAGCCGTCGTGTCAATGTCGTCGACGGAACCAGTGTTGCATTTAAATCCCTTGTCTTCCCCATTTCTCATGTACCACTTCACCCATTTCATTCCTCTCTCCCAAGAACCGAACCCCTTTGCCGTCATTGTCGATTTTGAGTATTTAAGGCACCAAAACTTGGGATTCGAAGTGATTCTTCATTCTATAGCAAAGTCTTGGAAGCTAGAACTAGAATCCTCTCATCTTCATCTTCTTCATCATCTTCATCAACTTTCTAGGGTTTTCACCCAACCCTTTTCATCATTTTGGAGATTGGGAGCTTATGGCTCAACTGGCTGACCTAGAAGTATTTTGGTTGGTGGATCGAAGTTATGGTTAAGGTAATCTCCTTTTTGCTTCAGTTATGGAAATTAGGGTTTTGGTATAAGTTGAGATCTTCATGTAAAATGTTTGGGGAATAATTCTTTATTGTTGAATATGTATATTGATGGTTGAAAATTTATGGATCTAGGTTTTTGGAGGTTTTGGCTTGAGGATTCATGTTTCTTCAAGGAATCTCAAAGTGGGTAAAATCTAGATTTAGCTTAAATCTAGCAAGATGAGTTCAAGTTGATTTGGGAAAACGGTGTACATGTCAAAATGTCAATCTTTAAATCTTTATATGTTTTACATGAAATTATCAATTGTTGAGTTATTTGATGAGTTTTGATTATTTGAAGTGTTTAACCTTATAAACTTGTAAAATACCCACATTTGGGATTTTGTGCATTTTGATAAATAAATCTTGAGTATTGGTATTTTAATAATCCACTTTATGAAATGAGATCATATGAGTATAAATGTACTTTTAGTGTGTGTTTTGGGGAAATGTTTGATTTTGTGTCATGAGACGTTTTGAAAGGATAATTGGTATAAACTTATTTGGAAAATGATTTGTCTAAATCTAAAATTATGTTAGAGTTTATTCGTGCATTTTGGAGCATGTGTTTGCATAAACGTGGGTTAATTGTGGTTAATTCATTTTATGACTTTTAACCATTCGCCAGTTGGATTTGTGGAGCTTTAGCTCGGTTGTGACTCAAAGGAGTCTTTGGGGGAATTGCCCAGTTTTATTGGCTTGATTAGGAGCTTTGGTTTTACGATGCGTTTAATTGCGTTTTGGATAGAAATTACATTTTTAGTGTATTGTTATTCATTTGAGTCATGTAATATTTTAGACTATAATGCATTGGATCCATAGGCATATAAGTCATCGTTATTGTGTAATTGTGGGGTAAGACCCTCGAGTTGTAATTTGGAAATTGACATTGGTGATACGATGTAATTTCTAAATGAACGAGCGTGTCAAGGATGGTGAGATCCCAAGGTAAAGACCTAGATAGGGTTGGACTTGGTGATTCTTTGGGCTAAACACTTAGATAGGGTTGAACCTGCATTTGTACCGAACTAAAGACTTGGATAGAGTTGATGTTCAAACGGCTAAAAACCTAGATAGGGTTGATGCCTACCATGAGTAAAGACCTGGATAGGGTTGATGTAAATAGTTGTTCATCCTTGAAACATGCTTATAACATAGATACGTGACATACTTTTTTGTTCCCACCACATTCAATGGAATCGGGTCTCCCCCATCACCAAAAGGTGTTGTTTTGGGTAGTGAGTTTTGTATCCATGTTTTCAATGTTTTGCATTGAGGTGTTCATCTTTGAAAATCCATGTTATTGGAAAACGAGTCGTTACCATATCTAAAGTAAATTATTTTGAAAGATTATGATTTAATTTGTATTCTTTTCTTTTGACAATATATTTAATCATATTGAAAACTCTTGAACTCACTAGGCGTTAGCCTAACCTTTTATTTGTCGGCATGTACATCAGGTCTCGGTTGAGTATGACTCTAGCAACACTATGAAGAGATGAGAAATAGATTTATGCTTAGTGGTGAGTAAGTTTGGTGAAGCCTTCCGTCGTTATCTTGAGAAATAACAATTTATATTTGGGTTTAGTAATACCCGACCCTTGATTGTCTATGTGTAAGACTTTATTTATTTTGTTGATGGTTAAACCTAAAATAGTATTTCAAGTATGGACTTGTTATCTTTCTTTGAGGTATTATTGAAAATTTTAATTTAGTCGCTCTTTTCAAATTTGAGGGTGTTACAAGTTGGTATCAGAGCTTAAGTTTGAGAGATTTAGGTGTGGATTTCAGATAGCTAGACTCAAACTAGCGTTCTTCTATGTAAGTGAAAGTGAGAATGTACTATTAGGCACCTTAAATATGATACCTTGAGGTAGATAGATTCAATAGAATCGGGAATCATGACGAGGGTAGCAAAGATTGTCATGTACGGTACGTTCATAATTGCAACTGGCCATTGTCATGGTGAACTTACATGCTACATGTATGTGCTTGAATCGTCTTCATGTGATGACTGATGGGGTAGTGGATGAGTTTCTGAGGAGTAGTAGCTTGAAGAAGTTGATGTTTATAGCATTGTCACTTGGAGTGACGGTTAACGATGACGAATACCATAAGTTGACCATGTTAGGTCAGAGTTATTGGTTGAATTAGAACCATAGACTTTTAGAATCGACATTATTCGAGGAGAAATCGTAAGGTGACCCGATGAAACATTCAATTATTGCTTTAAAGATGTTTGAGCATCCAGATGACGATAGTATGACTGGGAAATTGAGGAGCGTGGCTTCGAGACGTTGAGTGCCGATCAAATTCACTCATGACATTTATTTCTAAAATAGATTGCATCGATTATTTCTCATGTTTCCGAAATCATCATGTAGATTATATTACAAAATCTTGGAAAGATGTTTATGACACACAAGGTTTTAAACCATGATTTTAAATATGCATAAAATTATTTGATTGCATGAGGTTGCAAACTTTGTAGAGACTTCATTTATTCTCATTGTTGTTCAACGCTATTTTCGAATATTATGATGTTCGTATTTTGATGTTGTTCAGAGTCTTGGAAAAGTAATTGCGACTTATGACCTTAACATTGGATCTCCTCCACATATGTTAAGGCCTTGGACGAAGAGTTACCTTCAATTATTTTGGTGTCTGAGTTTTATTGAAAATTTTATTCCATGCGATTTTGTGGATTTGATGTGGTGATTTTAATGGCATCTAGTTGTATTATTTTCCCTTGGCTTTTGTGTGGGCAGTTTAGTTGCATATAGTATGCATGCATGTTTTATTTGGAATTTCCGTCATTGTGATGTAGCCAACATTTTAGAACGATGAAAGCATATTGCTGATTTGGCTTTCAACTTGAAAACGACGACTTATTTTATTTTTTAACCGAAATGCATACACATATCACTATGCTAGTTTTGTGAAATAACTGACGCATGCAAGTTCTATTGTGGAATCTTATTCCGTGTCGTGTTGTGGCTAAGAGAGAGAGAGAGAGAGAGAGAGAGAGAGAACTTTGGACAAGAGCATTTTATTGTACCATGTAAATTATGGTTTGAGTTTTCTGCAAACATTATTTTGTTGTACATTGTTTAGTGTATGAATTAATTTACACCCATGGCGTGAGTAAATGTATGGGGAGTCCGTGATAGTTTATTCAAAATGTTTGTTTTGTGCGTTTATGTTTACACCACTTTTAAGGGTTCATGCAAATACGTTATATTGGCTTATTGGTATATATGGCTATAACCACTATTTTTGGACAAGAGCATTTTATTCGTGCTGCCTAAAGTTTGAAATCAATCTAAATTACTTTTACGTTTGGTCAGATCACATGCACCTATCGTTTTGCTAAGTTTGAGAGATAAACTGATGTATGTGAGTCTTTTGGAAATTTTATTCCATGTCGTTTTATGGTTTAAAAGAAGAATCTTGGAGCTTAAATTTGTGAATCTCCTATTTTGGAGTTTGTACAAACAATTGTTGCACATGATTTGTGACACCCTCAATCTGGGAATAGCAACTTATTTAAAATTTCCTAAACACATCAATAATCGATTCGTCTACAAACACAAATTAAGAATTAACCTCAATATATATACACATTCTATACCACAATCTATGGTAAGGACGAGTGCTACTAAACTCAAACATGATACTATCTCCAACCTGCGGAAGACTTCTCTCACTACATACACTTGCACAAGGCTAAGGCTCGACTTCTCGAAGCACTACTAGAACCGAACCCCCAACAGGAACCTGATGCACATGCCGACAAATAAAAAGGTTAGGCTTAATGCCTAGTGAGCTCAAGAGTTTTCAACATATACAATTTAATCATTTAGAAAGGAAGAATGCGAATAAAATTATAATCTTTCAAGATGATATGCTTCACTTATGAAAATGACTCGTTTAACAATAAGTATGCATTTTGTACGAAAGAGACACCGAATTAATCGATGACCAAGGCAAACTATATTAAAGGCGAGGTTCTCGATATGGGACGTACTTTTGTAATATAACCCAAAATTTTCTAAAAAAAGAAAGAGGGAACGTGGACATCCATTTTATAAAATGCGGACATCACGTTACAACTCGAAATACCCAACACGGGTGGAACATGATACACAACCCATAAATCGCAGGTGTAAATTTATAATTAAAGCATGCCATGAACATGACATTAGACCCAAAACTCACCCGACCAAGATATGGACTAATTCAAGTATCGAAACGTGGAAATGACGCATTCCATTCAAACCTTAATATACGTGGGAAGAACCCAATATTAAAGTCATCATTTACCGTCAACCACTTAAATACCCGAATCGGTAAAATACCACATTACCATATAAAATACCACGAATGATGAAGAGATCCGTATACACCGAGAATAGAAAACACGCAAGTAGGTCGTTCACGCGACTTCCTTGCATATTATATAAACGTTTCCACCTTGGGTGGCGAGAACACGTGAATGGGGCCACCCGCGATGTTATTGGATTCTACCCGAACACCCCGACATCCTGGTTCTCATGCCTCTACCGACATCATACCATAGACCGTTTAACGCCTCTGGCTTTACTCCATTGGAGTTCCACTTACGAGGGCTTACAGGCATGAACGCCTATCCAATCTAGACGAGTTCCAACCCAGCGGTTCATGCTACCTATTGTTTACTCGCTAGCAACCCGAGTGGTCACTAAAAGTAACCCAAAACCTCAGGCCTTACAAGACAGATAGACAGACTTACGTGCCTATTGATCCATTACAACACAGTCTAACATTACATGACTCCAATTGAATGACCAAAGCACCCAAAACATGTAATTCACCAATGACACGAAATTAATCGTCATCATACTCCAAAAACCCACGACAGTTATAAATTCAGACAAATGTCCACACGACTCATTTTAGTCAAAACCGAGCTAAAATACTCAAAATGCATAACCCAAGAAAATAGATTTCATTTGTACAAAAGTCAATAAGAATGCATAATGTCATGAAATGAACTCCATTTGTACAAAATTGCTAAGAACCCAAATATGAGCATTTTATATAATTAAACAACCCAAGTTTACCAAACATGAAAACTTATCAAAACACACACACTTTGACAAATACCAAGTAAAACACACTTTTACTTCAAAATACCCATTTTTGGCATGTACACCGTTTTAACAAATCAAATTGAACTCACCTTGCTAGATTTAGGCTAAATCTAGATTTCACCCAACGAGCTCTTTTGACGGCCCTTTGAATCCTCAAGCCGAAATCTTCCAAAACCTAGATCCGAACATTTCAACCCAAAAATACCCATAAACAACCATAAGGAAACATTCTCCAAACATATAAATACTAAAACTCCAAACAAGATCCAAAACCCTAAATTCTCCCAAACCACCAAATTCGAGATTTGGTATACCAAACACTAAGAGATCAACAATGAAGTATTTAAACCTTTAAATCAAGAAAGTTTACTACTAGAGACGATGAGAACTTCCGAGGACAACCATAGCAACTCTTCAACCCGAGCTCCCACACACGAACTTGAAGAAGATGAAGATGGAGGTTTTGTGGTTCAAGATCCCAACTAGCTAAGTGATGATGAAGTATGAGGGTTGAGGAGGTAAACCCTCCAAATAGTTAGAGGTTCGACATTTGAGGTTTGGGAGAGAAGAGGGAAGAAGATTTAGGGTTTTGATTTGAGAGTGATGAGGCAAATGGCTGAAAATCGGTTTTAATCTTGACAGTACACTTCCACGGGTTATGCCGCGACCTTAAGTCGCGGCATAAGCCACCCGTTTCCCCGAATACTCACATCCAGTGAGTTACACGACTTGTGCCGCGATCCAAAGTCGCGTGCCAAGTCGCGGTAACCCAAAACTTCGTTTTTCTCGCATCATTCGTACCAGATTTGATTCCCGAAATAATACCTAGGGAAATCTCCAAATTTACGGGTGTTACATGTTTTAGTGTAGAAAAAAAATTACGTACGCGACATAAATTGATGCATGCTAGAACCATAGTGGTCCCTTTGAAAATTTTGTTGTGCATCTTTTATTATTGTCATTATTAACATGAGTAATAATCAACTGGATTTCGAAATGGTTTTATATGCGTGGCATTAGTGACCACTTTGCACACCTACCGAGTAAACGGTAGTGGATTTTTTTACACGTACAACTAACTGTTATAAAGACTTTGCAATTGGAGGTTTTATAAAAAAATCAAATTGGCATAATAGCTTGAAAAACATTGAAATCATTAGAGCTATAGATTTAAACCCTATCGTGAAAGGAATTGTAATTAGGGTTTCAGTTTATGAATCGATGCATGCATGAATAATTGAGGTATTAGAGTTATGCATTCTCATAGTTA
This sequence comes from Arctium lappa, assembly GCA_023525745.1. Taxonomy (NCBI): domain Eukaryota; kingdom Viridiplantae; phylum Streptophyta; class Magnoliopsida; order Asterales; family Asteraceae; genus Arctium; species Arctium lappa. Next base: position 28,498,167 of record CM042050.1, read on the forward strand.
TGTAAGTGATGATCTTTCCCTTTTGGTAAAATTTCGGGTTAAAACCTTGTGCGGTTGGCTACGTATGGTTGGAATTGAATTGGTGAGTTACTTGTGCGGTAGCAAGTTATGTACCGGTGGTGTACCATCTTGATGGGTATTCAGAAATATTTATGATGTTATGGTTTGTTCGTAAAGCGGTAAGATTTGAGGTTTTATTTCCATATCGGGTGTAACTTTGATTCTTTATTAGGGATCGACTCAGTACAACCAGGGATGGAATAATTCTTGGCATACCCACGTTTGCAGTGTGGCCATTTTGATTTTAGGCGTTGACTTGTTCTTTTGAGGTCAATGAATCTATGATATGTTTGGAAGTACTCCAGGTTTATCGTAAAACGTGTTTGCCTCACAATGATAGAGTTCTATGGAGATTTGACGTTGGTAATCAAGTATTGATGTGTATGATCTTCTTGATGTGGTAAGAATCTTGTTGACGGAATTTTTGAGGTTTGAGAATAGATCGGAGTTGCGTGAAATCCTAATCTGAATAACCAACTCCCCGGAAAGCGTATTGGTACGTCCTTGGAAGGAAGGCCTTACCAATACCAAGAGTGAATTATTAAGAAATTTTGAGAATTCTTTGGGTTGGTGTTGATTATTGGATACGAATTCAGAATCGCGTTAAGCAAGAATGAATTAGTCGATGAGAAGTTGAGGTCACAAGCTGCCTTGGGGTAGTACGTGTCACCTAAGGTTGGGAGACGACTGAGATCGTACGATTGGAAATTGCTTTAGTGAGGTTCAATAATCACTCTAGTATGAGTGTAACATGTCAATGTGGACATTGGAGGTGGGGGTCTTCACGAAAATCAGTATGGCAGTTCGTCAGGAGGTTGACGAGTTTTAGCCTAAGGATGAAATGGGCGAGAGGCAACCCCTTGGGAAGGGAGGTGATCGTTTTGGGAGAATGACATCTTTGAAGTCTATGGATAGTTGTCACCTTTTTGGGGACCGAGGGAACCCAATAAGTGTTGAGAATGGTAGTGGAATGCCTTGGGTGAGAAATAGATTTCGTGGACGAAATCATTATATGGTTGGGAGGATCGTATTATTGTTTATGTCGTTAGATATATTTATTTATGGGTACTTGACCTCTAGGTTATAATTTATGAGTATGAATCGTGAAGCTTAGAATGTTATGCGTTTCGAGAATGTTCGGGGTCGAAAAAGGGAATTTTCGGACTCCGGCACCTAGTAGGCGACAATGCCCAGCGATTGTGACATATGTCACAATCGCGAAGAGCAAAGTCGCGGGCTTGAGGTAACTCTCGATACATCAGCGGCGATAGTGTTCGACGATAATGCCATGGTCACTGTCGCATGGGCAAACTCGCGAGGATGGTACCGGGGGGACGGGATTTCGGGCAATTATGCCCCGCGACTATGCCAAGGGCATAGTCGTCGTGCCAATATCGCCGACAGAACCAATGTTGCATTTAAATCCCTTGTCTTCACCATTTCTCATTTACCACTTCACCCATTTCATTCCTCTCTCCCAAGAACCAAACCCCTTTTCCCCCCATTGTCGATTTTAAGCATTTGAGGACCAAAACTTGGGATCCTAAGTGATTCTTCATCCTCTAGAAAAGTCTTGGAAGCTAAAACTAGAATCCTCTCATCTTCATCTTCTTCATCATCTTCATCAACTTTTTAGGGTTTTCACCCAACCCTTTTCATCATTTTGAAGATTGGGAGCTTATGGCCCATCTGGCTGACCTAGAAGTATTTTGGTTGGTGGATCGAAGTTATGATTAAGGTAATCTCCTCTTTACTTCATTTATGGACATTAGGGTTTTGGTATAAGTTGAGATCTTCATGTAAAATGTTTGAAGAACGATTCTATATGGTTGAATATGTATATTGATGGTTGAAAATTTATGGATCTAGGTTTTTGGAGGTTTTGGCTTGATGATTCAAGTTTCTTTAGGGAAGCTCAAAGTGGGTAAAATCTAGATTTAGCTTAAATCTAGCAAAGTGAGTTCAAGTTGATTTGTGAAAACAGTGTACATGCCAAAATGTCAATCGTAAAATATTTATATGTTTTACATGAAATTATCAACTGTTGAGTTATTTGATGAGTTTTGATTATTTGAAGTGTTTAACCTTATAAACTTGTAAAACACCTACATTTGGGATTTTAGGCATTTTAATAAATAAATCTTGAGTATTGGTATTTTAATGATCCATTTTATGAAATGAGATCTTTTGAGTATAAATGTACTTTTAGTGTGTATGTTTGGGAAATGTTTGAATTTGTGTATTGAGACGTTTTGAAAGAATAATTGGTATAAACTCATTTGGAAAATGATTTGTCTATCTAAAATTGTGTTAGAGTTTATTCGTTCATTTTGGAGCATGTGTTTGCATAAACGTGGGTCAATTGTGTTTATCGTATTTTATGACTTTTAACCGTTGGCCAGTTGGATTTGTTGAGCTTTGGCTTGGTTGTGACTCAAAGGAGTCTTTGGGGCAATTGCCCAGTTTTATTGGCTCGATGAGGAGCTTTGGTCTTACGATGCATTTAATTGCGTTTTAGATGGAAATTACATTTTTTAGTGCGTTGTTATTCATTTGAGTCATGTAATTTTTTAGACTATAATGCATTTGATCCATAGGCATAGAAGTCGTCTTTATTGTGTAAATGTGGGGTAAGACCCCCGAGTTGTAATTTGGAAATAGGCATTGGTGATACGATGTAATTTCTAAATGAACAAGCGTGCCAAGGATGGTGAGATCCCAAGGTAAACACCTTGATAGGGTTGAACTTGGTGTTTCTTTGGGCTAAAGACTTGGATAGAGTTGAACCCGCATTTGTACCGAACTAAAGACTTGGATAATGTTGATGTTCAAACGGCTAAATACCTGGATAGAGTTGATGCCTACCATGACTAAAAACCTTGATATGGTTGATGTCAATAGTTGTTCATCCTTGAAACATGCTTATAACATAGATACATGGCATACTTTTGTGTTCCCGCCACATTCAATGGAATCGGGTCTCCCCCGTTACCGAAAGATGTTATTTTAGGTAGTGAGTTTAGTATCCATGTGTTCGGTGACGTTTTATATATATGGATTTTATCCATGATTTATGGGTTGAGTATTATGCCCCACCCGTGTTTTGAGTGTTTCATAAGTTGGGAGTCGATTTCTATTCTCATTTTGAGTGAGTTTTGGGTTGCATCATTTTATAAAGAATGTTTTGCATTGAGGTGTTCATCTTTGAAAATCCATGTTATTGGAAAACGAGTCGTTACCATATTTATAGTAAATCATTTTGAAAGATTATGATTTAAATTGTATTTTTTTTTCTTTTAACAATATATTTAATCATGTTGAAAACTTTTGAACTCACTAGGGGTTAGACTAACCTTTTATTTCTCGGCATGTGCATTAGGTGTCGGTTGGGTATGACTCTAGCAACACTATGAAGAGATGAGAAATATATTTATGCTTAGTGGTTATAGTAAGTTTGGTGGAGCCTTCTGTCGTTATCTTGAGAAATAACAAATTGTATTTGGGTTTAGTAACACCCAACCTTTGATTTGTCTATGTGTAAGACTTTATTTATTTTGTTGATGGTTAAACCTAAAATAGTATTTCAAGTATGGACTTGTTATCTTACTTTGAGGTATTATTGAAAATTTTAATTTAGTCGCTATTTCCAAATTTGAGGGTATTATAGACGAAACAAAAAACATCTAATCTAAAAGTGTCACAATATGTTTATAAGACGTTATTGGGTGTCTTAACAAGTTTTTATGCTATTTTAAAAATAAATTGTTGTATTAGTTATTTTATACGACACTATTTGATAAGTGTCATAGAACACAAGTGCCCTATAAATAGATGAGTTTATTAGACACTTCTCAAAATTGTTCTATAAAATAGTTAATACAAAACTTTATTTAAAAAATGTTTTAAAAAACTTGTTGAAACGTCCAACTTGTCCAATAAACCTATTGTAATTTGCATGGTCTTATAAACTTAAGTCTTCTATAAAGTATTTCATTTGTCAGTTTTATATAACTACTAACCCGCACCCAACCTAAGCCGGCTCAACCCGCAAGGGTTGGGTTATATTTTTGAATAAGTTGAGATTTTTCCAAATCTCCATAATTGGATTGGCTTGTATAAATGCCGTAAACCGTCCAACCTAACCAGCGTACACCCCTAAATCAAACTTTCAAAGAAAGCAACCAATAGTTAAAGTCTTCCATGGGTATACATACATATGTATGTATATATATATATATATATATATATATATATATATATGTATGTATATGTATGTATGGTTGGTTGGGTTTCGGTGAGAATGAAAGTTACAGTGAGAAAGGTAAGAGGGATCTCCACCCTTGAGATGCACGGAGATGAGATGCGCTAAGATGCACTGGATCAATTCTCGTGAGAAGTGCAATTCATGGGTGGGATGAGATTAAAAGTTATCAAAGGTCCAGACTTCTCACCTCAATTCTTCTTCTTACATAATCTAAACAAATGTACAAATATTCTCATTCATGCTAATTGTGAAGTCAAGAAGATGAGGTTTTTAACTCTGTTCTTGGCTACTGTCTTTGTGCTTGCGGTACATTCTCTTATGAACTTTATTTTTTATAGCGTTTGCAAGTCTTAATATTTTCATATTTACCTTAGAAGTCATGGATTCAATTCTCATTAGAAATGAGTATTGTATGTAACTATTAGCGGTATATAAATATTATATACTTTTAAAAGAAACAATTTCTTATAATAAATTATATCCCACAATTTCTTATACAAGTTAAAGATCGATGTAATATGATATTAGTTATCCATTAAAAATTACCGTGGTGGCCATTCGAATTTTCATAAATTATACGTTCTTATTTAGATTTATGTCATATCAACATACTTAAATAATTCGTTTGGTATTATCTTACTAGATGACCTATAAGTTGTTGTCTTTGGGGTTCTAAAACTAAAGAAATATAATACCAAGGAATTCTACTACTTGTTGCTTTCAAAGCGAGTGATCTCTCTATCCTTAAAGCAATTTCGCCCCCACCGTTCGATAGAACATAGTGCTATATATGGGTTTGTGGCGAATTACTTCTCAAGATACAATGAAACAATATATGTAGAGCAATTATCAACACCGCACTTTGTGGTGATAATCCGGTTAAACTATTGAGTTTCAAGGATTTCTAGAAACTAGAAATTTATGTTTCTATAGCAACACAAACTGGTATATGAAAAAGTTGTCTCATTTCGGTGTCTAGAGGAGGATATATATAGAGGAAAAAATGAAAAGGTGTAACCTTTCGTGGAGAGGTGCAACCTTTCATGAAGAGGTGCAACCTTTCATGAAAGGTGCACCTCTTCATGAAAGGGTGCACCTCTTCATGAAAAGGTGCAATGATTCAACTTCCTTAAAAAAATAACCGAATTATACTAACGGAGTTAACGGAAAAATTAACGGACCGTTAATTATAAGGACAAAAAATTTACTCTTCCTAAGATTTAATCCAAAATATTTTAGACTCTAACTTATTTTGAAAATAGATAAGTCATATAATAACTCTTGTTCTAAGTAATCATTATTCTAATTATAAGATATTTGTACGACTTTTCTAACAAATATTAGAAGAATTCGTATGCAAATTAAAGTCAAACACCCATTAAGAATAAGAAGTCGAAGCTTGCAAAATCAACATCTCAATTAATTATAAATGACTTTTCTAACAAATAACTTTTATAGGCTTAGGTAGTCATGAGTTTTATGATAATATAAATAAGAAACAAATGCTAAATTTATTCTACAATTTATGAATATGAGATTGAAAGGTGTTATTGCTTTCTTCTTGGCTATTTTCTTTGCATTTACTCTCGATTCTTCTTTGGTGACAATTGCTCAAGCACAAGCAGTAGTAGAAGTGCCAAGACCACTCCCACCTCGACGTCCGTCTCCGCCTCCACCTGCATGGGGCGGCTGGGGTTGTTTGGGTGATCCTGGTTGCCGTTGATGATATGCTTGGTCCATGACGAGCAAATAGGTCATTTTTTATGAATATAGTCTTTACGATTTACAAGTTGTTGAATATAATCTAAGTAATATTGTCATGAGAATCTCTATTTGTTCTTATATTTGTTTAATATTTAGCTTTTAATAAAGGGTTTCAACTTCATATATAAAATCAACAATTTTTGTTTGGGTAGTTTTAAAGCAAGAAATTGTGAATGCTTACCTCATGCTACCAACATCGATCGGAAGTGTGTTTCAAAAAGCACCCTCAAACCCGCGGAACCACTGTTTGCGTGGTCTTTTTGGAGGCTAAACACATGTGAAATAACCTTTTTTTTTCTATTTGCATAAACTTAATTAGGACTATCGGCCGTTGAGGCCCTCTAGCTTGTTTTTGTTTGTTGCACGTAGGACTACTTGCTGTGATCCTTTTGTTTCTGTTTGGTAGTTGTTTACTAAAATTTGTGGTTAAGCACCGAATAAGGTAAATGTCTGACTGAAATAAGAGGTCTGACTATGGTAAGAACCAGGGACAGACTCAGAAATTTTTTCATTCGGTAACACCATATAATATAATACAGACAAAAAATAATTACAAAAAACACGGTTTTTATCGATGTGTCTTCATCTTTTTACCGACGTTCAATATTGTCCGATGTGTTGTTAGCCTAATTCCACAATTTCGAGAGATTTTTAAAGTTGTTTGCTTGATTTTGAGGGATTTTTAAGTTTTTGTATCGATTTCGAGGGATTTTTTCGTGTTTTTTGGTTGATTTCGATAGTTTCTTTTGGTTTTTCGGTTGATTATGAGGTACGATTGCACATTCTTAAAGTTTCCAGAATAATATTGTAGCACATTCCAAAATGATACAGTTGCACCTTTCACGAACCTAAATTTTTTTTACTTTTCATCGGAAAAATAATACGGTGGCACGTGCCACCATATATATTCACCATACCAGGTATGTCCCTGGTAAGACCTCGTTAAAAAATTTTGTTTACTAAAGGGTTGTTTGTTTTTTTTAAAAAACCTCTTATTGCCTCTTAAGTCTGAATCGTTCAGACCTTTTTACACACCAACTCTTATTAATCATAACTAAAATAAGACTTCAGGCTTTAGACCTTTTAAAAAACAAACGGCACCTAAATCTCTTGTATTAAGCGCCGACTAGGTTATAATAACGGTTATATCCTTGTTTAATAATTTCTCTCGCAATTAGTTGGAAACGTAATAAGTTTTTTTTTCACAAAGCATTAAATGTTAAAAGAAAATCAATATAACGAAATTAAAATACTTATAAACCAATTACAATATTGATATTTTTTTTATTAACATGTACTATAAAAAATGGATTAATGACTTGAAATTTTTTAAAGAGAAAAAACTAGAAACCCATGTACATCTACCCTGCATGATTGATGCAATGACAGAGAAAAAGAAAAACATTTGCACATCTGACAAATCCTTATTAACCCTAATCCTTTTAGTTTTTTATTTCTTCTACTCTCGATTCTTTCATGGGAAATGCTAAAATCTGAACCAGAGAGCTTTGGTCTATTTTCTACTGTAGATCTTGTAAGGATGGCTGTTACCAACCAGCGCTTCGTCGGGTTAAAATCCCATTATCAGAAATGGAAATAAGCATATACAAACATAAACACGAGTTCAGACTTCAGAGTATGTCTTTTACATATTGGAATCATATGAGGAAGGAGTAAATAAGGAAGACTTATCTCTGACCCTTGTAAGATACACTTGTATCTCTTACTTTGGTCAGAACACGGTCAGAGGATGAAGCAATTTTTTTTAGGTTAACACTCTTCCCTCTTATTTAAGTAAGAGCCTCCTACCCATAAGAGGCAATAGGAGGAGATAAGAGGTTAGTAAACAATGTTTGTTCCAGTGCTATATATTACTTGAAAGCATAAAAGTAATTTCGTGTTTTAATGACATCTTACATATATAAGATGTTAGAAGATGAATATGGTTGAAAGAGACGATGAAAGTGCTGAAGGTTTGAAACCTCGGTATATTAATTGAGAGATAACGTACAATACGAAAGGTAAAATTATAAGAGTAATCTAACCTAGACTACCGAATACAACAAATATATATGAAAGGCTAAATGGGCTTGGGCCCTATACTAACATGGGCCTAGGCCCTCTATATACATTAACATCCCCCCTCAAACTCAATCGAGAGAAGAATGAGCCAGATGGAGTTTGGAAACTAGATCACGAAACCGTCCTGGTAAATGAGCTTTAGTGAAATTATCAGCCGGTTGATCAAGAGTCAAAATAGGCAGAAGCTGAATAGTCTTACGAGTCACATGTTGACGAACAAAATGACAGTCAATTTCAATATGTTTCGTTCGTTCGTGGAAGACATCATTGTGAGCAATCTGAATGGCACTGTTATTGTCACACCACAATGGAGTTGAAGACTGTTGAGGAACCCCCATGTCAGAGAGTAGCCAGCGTAACCACACAAGTTCTTGAGCTGTGTCAGCTAGTGCTCGATACTCAGCTTCAGTACTGGACCGAGCTGTGAGAGATTATTTCTTGCTTCGCCAGGATATAAGAGAGTCGCCAAGAAAGAAACAGTAGCCGGTAGTGGAGCGACGATCAGTCATGTCACTGTCCCAATCTGCATCAGAAAAACCTCGCAAGGTCAACGATGAGGTGGATGGAAAATGAAGACCATGAAACATGGTCCCTTTTAAATATCGAAGAATGCGCAGGACAGCAGCGTAGTGATCAGAACAGGGTGCTGACATGAACTGGCTGACAGTATGAACAACATAGGCAATATCAGGTCGAGTCACTGTCAGATAGACAAGTGACCCCACTAACTGGTGATATAAAGTAGGATCACGCAGAGGAGGTCCAGCATTTGGAGCCAAATGAAGATTGTGCTCAAGAGGAGTGGATGTTGTTTTGTTGTCAGTAATCTCAACTTTTGACAAAAGATCTGAGGTGTATTTGGTTTGACACAGATAAATTCCCGAAGGATCGGAGAGCACCTCAAGACCAAGAAAATAGTGTAAAGAACCAAGATCCTTCATCTCAAAACAGGAGCTGAGAGATGACTTCAGATTGGCGATGCATGTAGAGTCACTGCCAGTAATAATCATATCATCCACATACAGGAGAAGTAAGATTGTGCCAGCCTCAGTGGTCCGAGTAAATAGTCCTGAATCATAGTTGCTGGGTGAGAAACCCAGAGAAGTGACTGTGGAACTGAATTTCTCAAACCAAGCTCGTGGAGCTTGCTTGAGGCCATAAAGAGCCTTCTGAAGACGACAAACATGACCTTGTGGAAGTCGAACGCCTGGAGTAGGTGTCATGTAGACCTCCTCAGATAAGTCACCGTTCAAAAAGGCATTCTTAACATCCATCTGAAAGAGAGGCCATTGTTTGGTAGCTGCAATGGCAAGAAGACTGCGAACAGAAGTAACTCGAGCAACAGGTGCAAAAGTCTCCTCATAATCAATACCGTACTCTTGATTGAAGCCCTTGGCCCCAAAACGAGCTTTGTACCGATCAATAGAGCCATCAGATTTGGTTTTGATTTTGAACACCCATTTGGAGGCAATAGGTGACTTGCCTGGTGGAAGAGGGACAGATGCCCATGTCTGAGCTTTGTCAAGTGCCTGAAGTTCCTCATCCATAGCTTTCTGCCAATCAGGGTTAGAGGAGGCTTCCTTGTAGGAAGTAGGTTCGTGATTTGACAGCAGAGTAGCATAAACATGAAAATCACGAAGATGAGAAGGAACTTGTCTTACCCGTTATGATCGTCTAACATTCTGCAATTGTGAAGTTCCAGGAGCCAAAGACTCAGCAGGCACCTCAGATGTTGGTTGTGCAGATGGAGCAGATGATTGATGTTGATTAGGAAAACTAGGAGAGGCAGGTTGTGTGAGGTCAGGAGACGCTGAAGGAGAGGCAGACTTATAAGGAGTTGGAACAACAGGTGGAGTTGATATGATGTCAGATTGGAGTGAGTCCAATGAGACGGAAGCATCAGTGAAAAACGGAGTGATGAGGTTAGGAGACTCACGAAACTTGGATATAGAAGAGAAAGGAACATGTTCCTAGAAGGTAACATGACGAGATATACGAAGACGCTGGGAGATAGGATCCCAGCAGCGATAACCCTTGTGCTCTATACCATATCCAAGGAAGCATCACAGTCTGGAGCGAGGTTCAAGTTTGTTATGGTCATGAGATTGTAATTGAACAAAACAAGCACTACCCCAAACTTTTAGAAGTTCATAGGCAGGAGTGACCTTATAAAGAGCCTCATAAGGAGACTTATTATTAAGGATGGGGGTAGGGTGACGATTAATAGTATAAACTGCAGTGAAAGCAGCTTCACCCCAAAAACGTTCTAGACATTTAGCGGAGATGAAGAGGGTGCGAACTGTATCAAGAATATAACGGTGTTTGCGTTCGGCACGACCATTTTGAGGAGATGTGCCGGGACAGGAGTACTGAGAGAGAGTCCCCTGAGATTGAAGAAAGGAGAGAAGAGATGACTCTTTGTATTCCATAGCATTATCAGCTCTAAGAATCTTTATAGATTTTGAGAACTGGGTGTGAATCATCCGAGCAAACATAATATAGATTTGGGGTAATTCCGAATGATGTTTCATGAGATATATCCATGTGAAACGTGTATGATCATCAATAAAAATAACAAAATATCGAGCACCCCCCATGGATGGATGTGGTGTTGGTCCCCATACATCAGAATGAATAAGATCAAAAGAAGAAGTAGAACTAAACTCATTCATTTCAAAAGGTAAAGCATGATGTTTGCCAAGTTTGCAAGATAAACAAGAAATATTGTCAGTTGATACACACTTTCCTAACACCCCTAAATGAGCTAATGATTTTATTCTGGCTAGAGATAAGTGACCTAGCCGGGCATGCCACAAATCAAAGGAAGAAGTGCTGGAAACTGAGGCAACAAAACTTGAAGAGGGTAAAGGAAGACGCAGGTAGACCACTTCAATCATCCGTCCAACTTTACGGCCGAGTCCAACGATCTGCTTGGTCTTTGGACCCTGTACAACACAACCAGAAAAATGAAATAAAATGATCAAATTAGATTCAAGAAGTTGCGCAATTGAAACTAAGCTCAGAGATAGCTTCAGAACATTTAGAACATCCGGTAATTGTATATGAGGAGTGGAAACATTTCCACTAAAGGATACCGGTAGACCAGTGTTGTCAGGAGTTCTTACTGACGTAAATTGTTGAGGTGATTTCTTAGAAACAAAACCATCAAGGCAAGGTGTCATATGATTGCAACACCCAAAGTCAAAAAGCCATACGTTACCTGAAGCAGCTGAGTGTGGAGAATTCATACCCATAGCACCAGACATGATCTGCTCCATGAGTTCCTGATTGCGATGCATCAGTTCTATTAGGTCAGGTGAGGAGGCTGTAGAAACCTCAATATCAACAATAGTAGGCCCAACAACAGCGTGAGTCCGGTTCTGAGAACCAGTGTGCTTTGAGTTCTTCGGGCAGTCAGACTCATAATGACGCGGATGAGTGATGCCACACCTACGACACTTACGAATAGGACAATAAAGAAGAAGATGAACAGGAGAATGGCAAAAGGCACACTCGAATGTATTCATCTTTCCCCCAGATTTGGACTGATTGTTGTTGGTCCATTTGCCTTTGGCCTTGGGATGATACGTGTAGAGAACGCTATCAGTAGCGGGCATCGGTGATCGCATGTGAAGACGGGTTTCTTCACTTATCAATTCTGATATAGCTTCTTCAAGAGTAGGTAATGGCTGCCTATGAAGAAGAGAAGCACGAACATTCTCAAATTTGTCAGTAAGACCCATCAGAATAGTAATCAAATGTAGCTGGTTGAAATAGGCAGTGAATTGTTGAGCTGTGTCATCAAAAATTTGTGGTGCTCCAAGACTTATATGATATCTGAGAGACTGCATTTCAGAGATATAAGAGTTTATGGATTGATCAGGAAGCTGACCATTGCTCTAAAAAGTGGTCCACAGTTGATATTGATGAGATAGACCAGATGATGTGTACCACTTGGCAAGAAAATCCCAGAGACTTTTGGCGGTAAGGTAACCAAGAAACTGTTGGTTGATCTCAGGAGTAGTTGAGGCATTAATAAAGCCCAGAATACGAGCATTATTGATGTCCCACTCATTCATGCGTTTTGCAAAGTCAACAGGATTCTCAGTTGGTTCCTGAACTGGAACTTTGGATGCCCCAGTAACATAGGTGTAAAGACCATGGGATTTTAGCAGAATTGTCATATGGTGATGCCAAATAATGTAGTTGTTACCATTGAAAACAACTGAGATGGGATTTGAGTGACTAAAATTGGTAGCCATGAGAAGGAAAATTAATACTGAGAAACAGTATTAATGACCGGTATTAACGACCAGTAGATTCGATCGATAGACTTCGACAGATAGGATTCGACCGGTAGAATGCTTTGACCGATAAAAGAGAGTTCGACCGGTAAAGGGTTCGGCCGATAAAATGATTCGACCGATAAAATGATTCGACCGATAGAAAACAAGACCGATAAAATGATTCGACCGATAAAAAAGATTCGACCGATAAAAGAGAGTTCGACCGGTAAAGAGAGTTCGACCGATAAAATGATTCGACCAATAAAATGATTCGACCGATAGAAAGCAAGACCGATAAAATGATTCGACCGATAGAAAGCAAGACCGATAAAATGATTCGACCGATAAAACACACAACGGCGGCGGCGATTCAAAACACACAGATTGATCGATTTCAGATCGATCGATGTCGACAAAACAAAGACAAAATCGATTTCTGGATGAACAGTGACGAAGTAACGGCGATGAACAGTGACGGCGATGAACAGTAAAATCGAAAAATAAACCTACAGCTTTGATACCATGTTAGAAGATGAATATGGTTGAAAGAGACGATGAAAGTGCTGAAGGTTTGAAACCTGGATATATTGATTGAGAGAGAACGTACAATACGAAATGTAAAATTATAAGAGTAATCTAACCTAGACTACAGAATACAACAAATATATACGAAAGGCTAAATGGGCTTGGGCCCTATACTAACATGGGCCTAGGCCCTCTATATACATTAACATAAGACTACGTGAATTGAAGCAACTTCGTAAAATGTGTTTGAGAATATAAATTTAGAAAATGTTAGGCGCTGTTTGTTTACCTCTTAATGGTTCCATTAAGAGGCAACCTCTGAATCGCTAAGAGATGAATCTTGTTTGACAAAAAAAAGTCCGTCTCTTAATGGCTCAAAAACCCTCTTAATGATTTTGTATCCTGGACATCCCTTAACCATTAAGGGCCCTAAATTCATTCTGAACAATTACAAAACAACCTAATTTCACTTTGATTATATCATAAGTGCCTCTTAATCATTCTGTCCACTTAATCATTCTGTCCATTTAATCATTCTGCACCAAACCATTCAGCAACTGTCAAACAACCCCTTATTTGCTTCCCACCTATATGGGATGTCAACTCAACCGATACAATCAATTTGAAATAACGATAAGCACACCTGCAACAACTACCATTGTAGTCTTCAGGGGCGGAACACGGACATAATAGCCTTGGGGGCCGAAAAATAATATTACAAAATATTCAGTAACACAATAAAAAGTAATATAAAATTATTGATTTTTATGTTTTTTTTATCATGATCTACTAATAAAATCTCATCAAATATAAAAATAGAAACAAAATTTGACTAATGTAAACTAGAACACAAACATTTATCTATACTATATATTATTAAGCAATTGAGGCAAAAACCATATTTATGTATCAAATATTGTTTATTAATGCATATTACTTAATTAAAATTCAGGATTCCAACTAAATGGTGTACGAGTGCAACTTTTTAAAGTTGCATGGTTAAATTCATATAACTAGGATAATCATCTCATTTTAAATATAAATAATCTAAAATATAATTAGAATAATCATTTAGTTCTAACATAATACTTATTTATAGGCTTTATGAAGAAAAAAAATACATTATTAAACCTAAAATAAACAAATTATACAAAAAACGAGAACTTTTAAGTTGTTAATTTGATAACAATATCGATGTACTTTTTCTAAATTTATATGGTGTCTTCAAATTATATTTTATTCAAACATAAAAACATTATTGCTTTTTAAAACTACACAAAATCATATTATAAAATCAATAAAAACAAAAATAAAAATCATTAAATATAAAATATATCGCGTTGTATTACATGAGTACAAATGACAAAAAAGAAAAATTGAACCCATCACATATATCCATATAACACAATCTTATGACCAATTAAATGACCTTTTTTAATTAATAAGGACATCTAGGTAACTTGAACCACTCTTCGATCAAAAATTATTATTAGATAAAATTTTGTTTCTATAACTAATATGTTAAAGGGAAAAACAAATGAAACAACAATATGGAGAGAATAACAATAAGACAGAGAGAAGAAGTCTATAATTCTCATTAATCATAAGACCTTTAAATAGGGAGGAGTTACAAGAAGATAGTTAGGAGATATTTCAGTTCTAATCTAACTCTGATATATTTATCTCTATCTCTATCTCTATCGTCATATCCTTTAGACGATGACACACTTATCCTACAACACTCCCCTATAACACCCTAAAAATAGGGATAACAAAAATCCGAAAAACGGACATGCGGTATTTAAAATTGTCAAAGCAAGAGCCTCCCAAAAAATGGGGAAAATACACAAACCTGTTTAAATACAAACGTAATTAAATGGATAATAAATAACAACCAACTAATCTAATTTCTATAACCAGAAAAAAGATTACAATCAAGGGTGTCATTTATAGACCCAAAAGATTCTCTACCAATAATAAGTCCAAAAGCGACATTCCCAAATCTCTAACCCAAGAACTACGCCCGCCTATAACCAGTGCCGCTAAAACCTGAGATACACATCGACACCAAACAAGTGTTAGGCCAAAAGGCCTAGTGAGTTGAACAATAAATAGCATGGTAGAACATATATAATTCTTATATGCAGTTAACCAATTTTCCACATGTATGGAGTCAACGGGGGAGACCCATAGCACCAATCGATTCCACCCCAGAGTCGATGTACCTTGATGCCCTCCGGAAGTTCCACCTTATCCGAGAGGCGCATCCCAAAGGCCCGACACACCCGAAAATTCCACCTTATCCGAGTGGCGGAGGTCTAAGCACATACCAACACGGTGGTGCCTCCGACTACATCCTCCTTGTGTCCTTGACTTGGTTCGTCCAACATAAAGCATATAGGAGGTCCTTAGGTATATTTCAACCAAATATATTCCGGTACCAACCACGGGTACGATAACACCCTCCTAATAGCATGAGTCTAACATAAGACTTAAATATCCACATAACCACGTAGTAGATACAATAACACCAAGTGTGTATTCTAAATGGAAATCATCATGTTATACCAAACATATATTCCATAATCATGTCAAATACCCATTGTGGGCACACATATGTAAATTTCCCAAATAATTACACCACATAGAGTAAATCATGGTCTGATACTTCATTTACACATATCTCACATAATCTCATGGAACTACCATCAAATACATAAGCCCGTAAAGATGACCATTTTGAGCAATATGTGATAATAACAACAATTAAGCAAATATGATGTGTATCCAGTTTTAACAAAAGTTTAGTAAACTCACCTTGCTAGATTTAGACTAAATCTAGATTTTACCCACTTAGAACTTTCCTTGAAGAACTTGATTCTTCAAACCAAATCTTCCAAAACCTAGATCCACAAGGTTCCAACCATAAATATACATATTCTACCATAAACAATTGATTCCCAAACACTTAATTAACGAGATCTCTATTTTGGGCAAAACCCTAATTTTGACCCAAAACTTCCAACAAAGATCTAAACCGAAATCTAGAGAAATCAAGTACTAGAAAACCATCAATGAAGCTTTTATAACTTATTCCATGGTTTAGAAATGGTTAGAATGACTTACAAGTAGGTTTATTGGAAAACCTCCAAATTTGGCCAACAATGGTGAAGAACACTTGGAGAAGATGAAGATGAGGTTGGTGATGAAACTTCTAAACCGAAACCTTGGGTGAAGATCCTCACTCTAGCAACAAATGGTGATGATTTGGTGTTTGGTAGGAGTTTAGATGAGGTAGGTTGAGAGGAAGGGTTGGGAGAGAATGAGAGAAATGAGAAAGATGAGAAATGAGGATATTTGGGGTTAAAGTCAATTAATGCCCGTATAAGGGCTCTGCACCATGCGCACGACCCGTGTGCTATTTGTGAAGGAAGGGCGCACGGGTCGTGCGCCACACCCAGTGGCACACTCAGCCCCTTCACAAATGTTCAAATCTCGTTTTGTTCATAACTTCTTCGTTATAGCTCCGTTTTTGCTCCGGAAAGAACCGTTGGACTCGTAATTGAATCCTTCATCCATCTAGACTATAAAATCAAGGATTCAAGTCCAAAATAAAAAATCTTATTTTTCCTTTATAGCTCGATTTCTGTATTAACTTGGAATGATACATTTCAAAAATCGGGGTGTTACAATCCTCCCAACCTTAAAAGAGATTTCGTCCTCGAAATCTGGAACCACCAAGCACCCAACATCACACTTGGAAATATTGATTGATTTACTGTCCAAAAAGGAATACCTTCATGAGACTTCACCTCATATACGGCCCGATTGCATCCTGGTTTAGGTTGTCGCTGTGTTTCTTATCCCGTGCCATTACAGACTAAATCTTATCGTTCAATATATTTTGCCGTTGTCAGGATGAACATTGAGTCCCTGATTAACCATTTTCTTAATCATTAAATCTCGATTGCCTCCCAACCTTAGATTGCTCGTATTACCCCAAGAGTAACCTACAGCCTTATTCAATCATTTCCACCAAAAAAATACCCCAAATCAAACATTTCGTTTAGATACCTCTAAATACGACGTATCAAGGTCTCCTTGATAATTGATTTGTACTTAAAATCCACCTCGACATTCTCATCAAATGTATCCAATAAACATTACCACCAACTCCCACATGCTCTCAAGCATCGATTTCCAAATAAACGAAAGTACTGACAATTATCAACATACCAATGGTTGATTTCTTAATTATCGACGTCTAATTTCCTTAAATTTACCGCTCGTCCTACAGACGCACCAGATCTAACATAATACATTGAAGCACACCAACAATCATTGTCCCAAACTTACGCGCCAACACCTAACCTCGAGACGGCCATTCTGCAAACGTGGGTATACTATCAAATATTTCCCTCCCGAATAGTAATGTCGATTCAAAGTTGACACCTACTCTTGGAAATAGTCACCCAAATCCAACATCATTACCAGTCAACCATAACATCATCATTAATCACTAATCCCCAACAATATAGTACACCACCGACACATAACATACCGTTGCATCAAAATCCCACAATTCCAAAACCAACCAAACCCAAACAACCGAACACGATTTTAATCCGTAGGTTTAACGAAGCATAAAGATCGATATCTAACTAACTGAGAGAAAAACATGTCTAACGCCTCAAACTCCGAGGACTCTTTAAATCCTTAATATCGACTCCTAACACGAGGGGGCTTACACCTATAGCCCAATGAGTTCAAGGTTTTTCACACTATGATGCCAATTTAAAATTTATAAAGCTCTCAAATACATAAGTTTTATAACAATTAACGTGCGGTGAAAATACACTATCGTGCATTCGATAGTTTTCAAAATCGATCGCCAATGCCACACATATAAAACCATTTTCAAAACCCATTTGCTCATTACCTACGCTAATAAAACGATAACGAAACATGCGTAACAAAATTTTCAACGGACTACCATGGTCTTAGTATGCATCAATTTATGCCATGCATATGAAAATAACTTTCCGCCCTATAACACGAGCAACAAAAGTTTGTACAACTCACAAAAAAGGATTTCACAACTTCAACTTTAAAATCTTTTAATTTAACACAAAAAGTCGGAAAATAAAATTTCCAATAAAACCTATATACGTCCGATCATTTCCCAAATGTAACAACACAATAGGAACGTAAATAAATAAATAAATATATATGTATATATATTTTTATTCGCGTTTCAAATTTAGGCCGTACCGATAAAACGTACTTGCCAAAATTGTAATTACTATGACATGCAAACCGAAAATTCATTTCATGCATTGCGGAAAAACTCCTATCAGTAAAATTAATAACCGAAATATGTTCTGGGCAAAAGTTATATCCGAAATACCATAAATCTTCCATACAAAGCTGCAGAAGGGAAATTCGCAAAATCGAAGCTTAAAATTTCTGTAATTAACCATGAAATGTCATGAAATAAAACTTCTCATAGTGACTCGCATACATCGGTTTATTCTCCAAGATTTAGTAAAGACATATGCATGCGATTTGAGCAATTGTAAGAGTATTTAGTTTAATTCCAAACTGTATAAATAAAATGTTCGCAAAATCCAAGACCACATGCTCATAATATCGAACTTTTAAAGTTTTCTCTCTTTCAGTCACAATGCGGCACGAAATAAGATTTCACTACAAAATTGCATGCGACCGTTTATATCACAAAGCTAGCAGATTGACATGTGTATGCACCCGGTTAAAACATGAAATAATTTATGTCATTTTCGAGTTCAAAGCCAAATATAAACATGCTCTCATCATTCTAAAACATTGGCTAAAATACCATGACGGAAATTTCCAATAAGATATGCATACATGACCAAAAGTATAATTAACTAAAATCTCATTGCTGGTTGAGACAACCATTTTTCAAAGGAACTCGTAACCTTATGTTTTTAAAATGCCTCCTAACACAATAATATGTATTTTCTGGCAAAGGTTTATAAGATCAAATACAGGAAATGACACTTACGTCAATTGAATTCCAATTACATATGTAAAATCATCGAGGAAACATCTCACCATAATTTATTTACCAAAATACCCAAAGATTCCAAAATGGATGACTCGACATGTTCATAAAACTAAACATTTCAAATAATCAAAACTTCCCATTGGTTGCAACAAAATGTTCTCCAAATGAACTCTTTCTCTTCATGTTTCCAAAACGACTCCTAGTACAATGACATGGATTTTCCAACGGTTTATAAAATCGTATACACCAAATGGATAATTAAATGTCCAAAATACAACGACCAATAACGGAGATACCCGTATCCGTTGAGAGCGGAAGAGCATGAAGTATGCTACTCCTACAACGTTCATTGTATGACACCTAACGACATGAAAGGCCAAGTGTCCCTACGAACCCTTGACAAGTTCCACCCAAGAGACGAGATACTGTTGAGAACTGAAGAATTTATCAAGTATGGTTAATCCTGCTAGTTCATCATGGTTACTACTTCTGTGGTTAATACTACTAGTAGAAGTTAATGTTGCTGGAACAAAGTTAATGCTGCTCTTCATTAGTACTGTTGGAGTTACTACTGCCAAGAGATTAATACTGTTGAGCATAGTTAATGCTGCTGAACTTAGTACTGCTCAGAGTATTACTGCTGCTTATGATTAGTACTGCTTATGAGATGGAGATCCGAATTACAAGAATGACAGCTGGATATACTGAAGATATTCATGGAAGATATTCTGAAGATATTTTATTTATTGTAATTATCTTTTGTTCAGTATATATATAGAATTGATAGAATAGTTATAATTAGTTAATTCTAAGTTTTTGTTCTAGAGAGAATCAACCTCAAGGCATAGTTCCTAATTCTAGAGAAGTAGAATTCGTCTTGAAAGAGTCTGTTCTTCAAGATTGAGTTTAAGTGTGTAATCTTGTGATTTTAATCATTCAATACAAGTTTACAAGTTGTTAATCATATACACTGTTTGTTTACTGTTACATTGAATATCAAAGTGTTATTCCGCAACTTCTTTGATATTATTTATGAGTATTCATAATTCTTGTTGAGAATTCGATCCTGACAAGTGGTATCAGAGCCTGTTCTCTCAGAAACATCTATTCATTCATCATGGAAAACTTTGCAGAATCAAACAGTACTCTGGTCTCAAAGGTTCCAATGCTCAGACCCAATGAATTCGATATGTGGAAGATCAGAATCAAGCAGTACATACTCCTCACTGACTATTCTATGTGGGACATCATTGAGAATGGCCCTTCTGAAGCTGGAAAGATTGGTGCAGATACCAAAAATTGATGCAGAGAGAAAGATTAGACAGACAGAGATGAAAGCCTTGAGCACCTTGCTCTTGGCTATTCCCAATGAATATCAACATCAATTCTGCAACTGCACTGATGCAGAGATGCTCTGGAATGCTCTAGAGAAGAGATTCTCAGGTACCAAAAGTACCAAGAGAAATCAGAAAGCCATTCTGAAGCAACAGTATGAGAACTTTATGTCAACCAAGAATGAGTCCATGACTCAAACTTTTGACAGGTTCAACAAGCTAATTGGTGAATTAGCTACTGTGGGAGTACAAATTGATCAAGATGATCTAAACAGGAAGTTCCTAAGGTCCTTGAGTGATGAATGGACCATGTATACTGTGTCTTTCAGACAGAATGATCAACTGGAAGAAAAGGAACTTGATGATCTATACAATGATCTAAGAGTTTTTGAATCTGAGGTAGAGGCTAAGAAGAAGCCTTCTGGGTATGTTCACAATGTTGCACTCCTTTCAGCATCAATTGATTCTTCTTCTAACCCTGAATCAGTTAGTACTGCTAATGGAGCAAGTCAAGAGAAAGGCACTGAAGCTGTATTTGAAGCCTTTCTATCCAGTCATGGAAACTCTTCTCTAATTAATGATGACTTGGAACAACTCCATCCGGATGATCTTGAAGAGATGGACATTAAATGGCAGATGGCCATGCTCTCTATGAGAGTTAAAAAGTTCATAAAGAGAACTGGGAGAAATAACTTCTCTCAAAGAAGAGAAGATGGAGCTGGATTTGACAAGTCAAAGGTGGAATGCTATAAATGCCATCAGAAGGGACACTTTGCTAGGGAATGCAGAAGTGGAGTGTCTCACAACAACAACAACAACCATCAGCAGGCACAATCTGGAAGCTTCAATAGTTTTTGTATTGATTTCGAGGGATTTTTTCGTGTTTTTTGGTTGATTTCGATAGTTTCTTTTGGTTTTTCGGTTGATTATGAGGTACGATTGCACATTCTTAATGTTTCCAGAATAATATTGTAGCACATTCCAAAACGATACAGTTGCACCTTTCACGAACCTAAAATTTTTTTACTTTTCATCGGAAAAATAATACGGTGGCACGTGCCACCATATATATTCACCATACCAGGTATGTCCCTGGTAAGACCTCGTTAAAAAATTTTGTTTACTAAAGGGTTGTTTGTTTTTTTTTAAAAAACCTCTTATTGCCTCTTAAGTCTGAATCGTTCAGACCTTTTTACACACCACCTCTTATTAATCATAACTAAAATAAGACTTCAGGCTTTAGACCTTTTAAAAAACAAACGGCACCTAAATCTCTTGTATTAAGCGCCGACTAGGTTATAATAACGGTTATATCCTTGTTTAATAATTTCTCTCGCAATTAGTTGGAAACGTAATAATTTTTTTTTTCACAAAGCATTAAATGTTAAAAGAAAATCAATATAACGAAATTAAAATACTTATAAACCAATTACAATATTGATATTTTTTTTATTAACATGTACTATAAAAAATGGATTAATGACTTGAAATTTTTTAAAGAGAAAAAACTAGAAACCCATGTACATCTACCCTGCATGATTGATGCAATGACAGAGAAAAAGAAAAACATTTGCACATCTGACAAATCCTTATTAACCCTAATCCTTTTAGTTTTTTATTTCTTCTACTCTCGATTCTTTCATGGGAAATGCTAAAATCTGAACCAGAGAGCTTTGGTCTATTTTCTACTGTAGATCTTGTAAGGATGGCTGTTACCAACCAGCGCTTCGTCGGGTTAAAATCCCATTATCAGAAATGGAAATAAGCATATACAAACATAAACACGAGTTCAGACTTCAGAGTATGTCTTTTACATATTGGAATCATATGAGGAAGGAGTAAATAAGGAAGACTTATCTCTGACCCTTGTAAGATACACTTGTATCTCTTACTTTGGTCAGAACACGGTCAGAGGATGAAGCAATTTTTTTTAGGTTAACACTCTTCCCTCTTATTTAAGTAAGAGCCTCCTACCCATAAGAGGCAATAGGAGGAGATAAGAGGTTAGTAAACAATGTTTGTTCCAGTGCTATATATTACTTGAAAGCATAAAAGTAATTTCGTGTTTTAATGACATCTTACATATATAAGATGTTAGAAGATGAATATGGTTGAAAGAGACGATGAAAGTGCTGAAGGTTTGAAACCTCGGTATATTAATTGAGAGATAACGTACAATACGAAAGGTAAAATTATAAGAGTAATCTAACCTAGACTACCGAATACAACAAATATATATGAAAGGCTAAATGGGCTTGGGCCCTATACTAACATGGGCCTAGGCCCTCTATATACATTAACATCCCCCCTCAAACTCAATCGAGAGAAGAATGAGCCAGATGGAGTTTGGAAACTAGATCACGAAACCGTCCTGGTAAATGAGCTTTAGTGAAAATATCAGCCGGTTGATCAAGAGTCAAAATAGGCAGAAGCTGAATAGTCTTACGAGTCACATGTTGACGAACAAAATGACAGTCAATTTCAATATGTTTCGTTCGTTCGTGGAAGACATCATTGTGAGCAATCTGAATGGCACTGTTATTGTCACACCACAATGGAGTTGAAGACTGTTGAAGAACCCCCATGTCAGAGAGTAGCCAGCGTAACCACACAAGTTCTTGAGCTGTGTCAGCTAGTGCTCGATACTCAGCTTCAGTACTGGACCGAGCTGTGAGAGATTATTTCTTGCTTCGCCAGGATATAAGAGAGTCGCCAAGAAAGAAACAGTAGCCGGTAGTGGAGCGACGATCAGTCATGTCACTGTCCCAATCTGCATCAGAAAAACCTCGCAAGGTCAACGATGAGGTGGATGGAAAATGAAGACCATGAAACATGGTCCCTTTTAAATATCGAAGAATGCGCAGGACAGCAGCGTAGTGATCAGAACAGGGTGCTGACATGAACTGGCTGACAGTATGAACAACATAGGCAATATCAGGTCGAGTCACTGTCAGATAGACAAGTGACCCCACTAACTGGTGATATAAAGTAGGATCACGCAGAGGAGGTCCAGCATTTGGAGCCAAATGAAGATTGTGCTCAAGAGGAGTGGATGTTGTTTTGTTGTCAGTAATCTCAACTTTTGACAAAAGATCTGAGGTGTATTTGGTTTGACACAGATAAATTCCCGAAGGATCGGAGAGCACCTCAAGACCAAGAAAATAGTGTAAAGAACCAAGATCCTTCATCTCAAAACAGGAGCTGAGAGATGACTTCAGATTGGCGATGCATGTAGAGTCACTGCCAGTAATAATCATATCATCCACATACAGGAGAAGTAAGATTGTGCCAGCCTCAGTGGTCCGAGTAAATAGTCCTGAATCATAGTTGCTGGGTGAGAAACCCAGAGAAGTGACTGTGGAACTGAATTTCTCAAACCAAGCTCGTGGAGCTTGCTTGAGGCCATAAAGAGCCTTCTGAAGACAACAAACATGACCTTGTGGAAGTCGAACGCCTGGAGTAGGTGTCATGTAGACCTCCTCAGATAAGTCACCGTTCAAAAAGGCATTCTTAACATCCATCTGAAAGAGAGGCCATTGTTTGGTAGCTGCAATGGCAAGAAGACTGCGAACAGAAGTAACTCGAGCAACAGGTGCAAAAGTCTCCTCATAATCAATACCGTACTCTTGATTGAAGCCCTTGGCCCCAAAACGAGCTTTGTACCGATCAATAGAGCCATCAGATTTGGTTTTGATTTTGAACACCCATTTGGAGGCAATAGGTGACTTGCCTGGTGGAAGAGGGACAGATGCCCATGTCTGAGCTTTGTCAAGTGCCTGAAGTTCCTCATCCATAGCTTTCTGCCAATCAGGGTTAGAGGAGGCTTCCTTGTAGGAAGTAGGTTCGTGATTTGACAGCAGAGTAGCATAAACATGAAAATCACGAAGATGAGAAGGAACTTGTCTTACCCGTTATGATCGTCTAACATTCTGCAATTGTGAAGTTCCAGGAGCCAAAGACTCAGCAGGCACCTCAGATGTTGGTTGTGCAGATGGAGCAGATGATTGATGTTGATTAGGAAAACTAGGAGAGGCAGGTTGTGTGAGGTCAGGAGACGCTGAAGGAGAGGCAGACTTATAAGGAGTTGGAACAACAGGTGGAGTTGATATGATGTCAGATTGGAGTGAGTCCAATGAGACGGAAGCATCAGTGAAAAACGGAGTGATGAGGTTAGGAGACTCACGAAACTTGGATATAGAAGAGAAAGGAACATGTTCCTAGAAGGTAACATGACGAGATATACGAAGACGCTGGGAGATAGGATCCCAGCAGCGATAACCCTTGTGCTCTATACCATATCCAAGGAAGCAGCACAGTCTGGAGCGAGGTTCAAGTTTGTTATGTTCATGAGATTGTAATTGAACAAAACAAGCACTACCCCAAACTTTTAGAAGTTCATAGGCAGGAGTGACCTTATAAAGAGCCTCATAAGGAGACTTATTATTAAGGATGGGGGTAGGGTGACGATTAATAGTATAAACTGCAGTGAAAGCAGCTTCACCCCAAAAACGTTCTAGACATTTAGCGGAGATGAAGAGGGTGCGAACTGTATCAAGAATATAACGGTGTTTGCGTTCGGCACGACCATTTTGAGGAGATGTGCCGGGACAGGAGTACTGAGAGAGAGTCCCCTGAGATTGAAGAAAGGAGAGAAGAGATGACTCTTTGTATTCCATAGCATTATCAGCTCTAAGAATCTTTATAGATTTTGAGAACTGGGTGTGAATCATCCGAGCAAACATAATATAGATTTGGGGTAATTCCGAATGATGTTTCATGAGATATATCCATGTGAAACGTGTATGATCATCAATAAAAATAACAAAATATCGAGCACCCCCCATGGATGGATGTGGTGTTGGTCCCCATACATCAGAATGAATAAGATCAAAAGAAGAAGTAGAACTAAACTCATTCATTTCAAAAGGTAAAGCATGATGTTTGCCAAGTTTGCAAGATAAACAAGAAATATTGTCAGTTGATACACACTTTCCTAACACCCCTAAATGAGCTAATGATTTTATTCTGGCTAGAGATAAGTGACCCAGCCGGGCATGCCACAAATCAAAGGAAGAAGTGCTGGAAACTGAGGCAACAAAACTTGAAGAGGGTAAAGGAAGACGCAGGTAGACCACTTCAATCATCCGTCCAACTTTACGGCCGAGTCCAACGATCTGCTTGGTCTTTGGACCCTGTACAACACAACCAGAAAAATGAAATAAAATGATCAAATTAGATTCAAGAAGTTGCGCAATTGAAACTAAGCTCAGAGATAGCTTCAGAACATTTAGAACATCCGGTAATTGTATATGAGGAGTGGAAACATTTCCACTAAAGGATACCGGTAGACCAGTGTTGTCAGGAGTTCTTACTGACGTAAATTGTTGAGGTGATTTCTTAGAAACAAAACCATCAAGGCAAGGTGTCATATGATTGCAACACCCAAAGTCAAAAAGCCATACGTTACCTGAAGCAGCTGAGTGTGGAGAATTCATACCCATAGCACCAGACATGATCTGCTCCATGAGTTCCTGATTGCGATGCATCAGTTCTATTAGGTCAGGTGAGGAGGCTGTAGAAACCTCAATATCAACAATAGTAGGCCCAACAACAGCGTGAGTCCGGTTCTGAGAACCAGTGTGCTTTGAGTTCTTCGGGCAGTCAGACTCATAATGACGCGGATGAGTGATGCCACACCTACGACACTTACGAATAGGACAATAAAGAAGAAGATGAACAGGAGAATGGCAAAAGGCACACTCGAATGTATTCATCTTTCCCCCAGATTTGGACTGATTGTTGTTGGTCCATTTGCCTTTGGCCTTGGGATGATACGTGTAGAGAACGCTATCAGTAGCGGGCATCGGTGATCGCATGTGAAGACGGGTTTCTTCACTTATCAATTCTGATATAGCTTCTTCAAGAGTAGGTAATGGCTGCCTATGAAGAAGAGAAGCACGAACATTCTCAAATTTGTCAGTAAGACCCATCAGAATAGTAATCAAATGTAGCTGGTTGAAATAGGCAGTGAATTGTTGAGCTGTGTCATCAAAAATTTGTGGTGCTCCAAGACTTATATGATATCTGAGAGACTGCATTTCAGAGATATAAGAGTTTATGGATTGATCAGGAAGCTGACCATTGCTCTAAAAAGTGGTCCACAGTTGATATTGATGAGATAGACCAGATGATGTGTACCACTTGGCAAGAAAATCCCAGAGACTTTTGGCGGTAAGGTAACCAAGAAACTGTTGGTTGATCTCAGGAGTAGTTGAGGCATTAATAAAGCCCAGAATACGAGCATTATTGATGTCCCACTCATTCATGCGTTTTGCAAAGTCAACAGGATTCTCAGTTGGTTCCTGAACTGGAACTTTGGATGCCCCAGTAACATAGGTGTAAAGACCATGGGATTTTAGCAGAATTGTCATATGGTGATGCCAAATAATGTAGTTGTTACCATTGAAAACAACTGAGATGGGATTTGAGTGACTAAAATTGGTAGCCATGAGAAGGAAAATTAATACTGAGAAACAGTATTAATGACCGGTATTAACGACCAGTAGATTCGATCGATAGACTTCGACAGATAGGATTCGACCGGTAGAATGCTTTGACCGATAAAAGAGAGTTCGACCGGTAAAGGGTTCGGCCGATAAAATGATTCGACCGATAAAATGATTCGACCGATAGAAAACAAGACCGATAAAATGATTCGACCGATAAAAAAGATTCGACCGATAAAAGAGAGTTCGACCGGTAAAGAGAGTTCGACCGATAAAATGATTCGACCAATAAAATGATTCGACCGATAGAAAGCAAGACCGATAAAATGATTCGACCGATAGAAAGCAAGACCGATAAAATGATTCGACCGATAAAACACACAACGGCGGCGGCGATTCAAAACACACAGATCGATCGATTTCAGATCGATCGATGTCGACAAAACAAAGACAAAATCGATTTCTGGATGAACAGTGACGAAGTAACGGCGATGAACAGTGACGGCGATGAACAGTAAAATCGAAAAATAAACCTACAGCTTTGATACCATGTTAGAAGATGAATATGGTTGAAAGAGACGATGAAAGTGTTGAAGGTTTGAAACCTGGATATATTGATTGAGAGAGAACGTACAATACGAAATGTAAAATTATAAGAGTAATCTAACCTAGACTACAGAATACAACAAATATATACGAAAGGCTAAATGGGCTTGGGCCCTATACTAACATGGGCCTAGGCCCTCTATATACATTAACATAAGACTACGTGAATTGAAGCAACTTCGTAAAATGTGTTTGAGAATATAAATTTAGAAAATGTTAGGCGCTGTTTGTTTACCTCTTAATGGTTCCATTAAGAGGCAACCTCTGAATCGCTAAGAGATGAATCTTGTTTGACAAAAAAAAGTCCGTCTCTTAATGGCTCAAAAACCCTCTTAATGATTTTGTATCCTGGACATCCCTTAACCATTAAGGGCCCTAAATTCATTCTGAACAATTACAAAACAACCTAATTTCACTTTGATTATATCATAAGTGCCTCTTAATCATTCTGTCCACTTAATCATTCTGTCCATTTAATCATTCTGCACCAAACCATTCAGCAACTGTCAAACAACCCCTTATTTGCTTCCCACCTATATGGGATGTCAACTCAACCGATACAATCAATTTGAAATAACGATAAGCACACCTGCAACAACTACCATTGTAGTCTTCAGGGGCGGAACACGGACATAATAGCCTTGGGGGCCGAAAAATAATATTACAAAATATTCAGTAACACAATAAAAAATAATATAAAATTATTGATTTTTATGTTTTTTTTATCATGATCTACTAATAAAATCTCATCAAATATAAAAATAGAAACAAAATTTGACTAATGTAAACTAGAACACAAACATTTATCTATACTATATATTATTAAGCAATTGAGGCAAAAACCATATTTATGTATCAAATATTGTTTATTAATGCATATTACTTAATTAAAATTCAGGATTCCAACTAAATGGTGTACGAGTGCAACTTTTTAAAGTTGCATGGTTAAATTCATATAACTAGGATAATCATCTCATTTTAAATATAAATAATCTAAAATATAATTAGAATAATCATTTAGTTCTAACATAATACTTATTTATAGGCTTTATGAAGAAAAAAATACATTATTAAACCTAAAATAAACAAATTATACAAAAAACGAGAACTTTTAAGTTGTTAATTTGATAACAATATCGATGTACTTTTTCTAAATTTATATGGTGTCTTCAAATTATATTTTATTCAAACATAAAAACATTATTGCTTTTTAAAACTACACAAAATCATATTATAAAATCAATAAAAACAAAAATAAAAATCATTAAATATAAAATATATCGCGTTGTATTACATGAGTACAAATGACAAAAAAGAACAATTGAACCCATCACATATATCCATATAACACAATCTTATGACCAATTAAATGACCTTTTTTAATTAATAAGGACATCTAGGTAACTTGAACCACTCTTCGATCAAAAATTATTATTAGATAAAATTTTGTTTCTATAACTAATATGTTAAAGGGAAAAACAAATGAAACAACAATATGGAGAGAATAACAATAAGACAGAGAGAAGAAGTCTATAATTCTCATTAATCATAAGACCTTTAAATAGGGAGGAGTTACAAGAAGATAGTTAGGAGATATTTCAGTTCTAATCTAACTCTGATATATTTATCTCTATCTCTATCTCTATCGTCATATCCTTTAGACGATGACACACTTATCCTACAACACTCCCCTATAACACCCTAAAAATAGGGATAACAAAAATCCGAAAAACGGACATGCGGTATTTAAAATTGTCAAAGCAAGAGCCTCCCAAAAAATGGGGAAAATACACAAACCTGTTTAAATACAAACGTAATTAAATGGATAATAAATAACAACCAACTAATCTAATTTCTATAACCAGAAAAAAGATTACAATCAAGGGTGTCATTTATAGACCCAAAAGATTCTCTACCAATAATAAGTCCAAAAGCGACATTCCCAAATCTCTAACCCAAGAACTACGCCCGCCTATAACCCGTGCCGCTAAAACCTGAGATACACATCGACACCAAACAAGTGTTAGGCCAAAAGGCCTAGTGAGTTGAACAATAAATAGCATGGTAGAACATATATAATTCTTATATGCAGTTAACCAATTTTCCACATGTATGGAGTCAACGGGGGAGACCCATAGCACCAATCGATTCCACCCCAGAGTCGATGTACCTTGATGCCCTCCGGAAGTTCCACCTTATCCGAGAGGCGCATCCCAAAGGCCCGACACACCCGAAAATTCCACCTTATCCGAGTGGCGGAGGTCTAAGCACATACCAACACGGTGGTGCCTCCGACTACATCCTCCTTGTGTCCTTGACTTGGTTCGTCCAACATAAAGCATATAGGAGGTCCTTAGGTATATTTCAACCAAATATATTCCGGTACCAACCACGGGTACGATAACACCCTCCTAATAGCATGAGTCTAACATAAGACTTAAATATCCACATAACCACGTAGTAGATACAATAACACCAAGTGTGTATTCTAAATGGAAATCATCATGTTATACCAAACATATATTCCATAATCATGTCAAATACCCATTGTGGGCACACATATGTAAATTTCCCAAATAATTACACCACATAGAGTAAATCATGGTCTGATACTTCATTTACACATATCTCACATAATCTCATGGAACTACCATCAAATACATAAGCCCGTAAAGATGACCATTTTGAGCAATATGTGATAATAACAACAATTAAGCAAATATGATGTGTATCCAGTTTTAACAAAAGTTTAGTAAACTCACCTTGCTAGATTTAGACTAAATCTAGATTTTACCCACTTAGAACTTTCCTTGAAGAACTTGATTCTTCAAACCAAATCTTCCAAAACCTAGATCCACAAGGTTCCAACCATAAATATACATATTCTACCATAAACAATTGATTCCCAAACACTTAATTAACGAGATCTCTATTTTGGGCAAAACCCTAATTTTGACCCAAAACTTCCAACAAAGATCTAAACCGAAATCTAGAGAAATCAAGTACTAGAAAACCATCAATGAAGCTTTTATAACTTATTCCATGGTTTAGAAATGGTTAGAATGACTTACAAGTAGGTTTATTGGAAAACCTCCAAATTTGGCCAACAATGGTGAAGAACACTTGGAGAAGATGAAGATGAGGTTGGTGATGAAACTTCTAAACCGAAACCTTGGGTGAAGATCCTCACTCTAGCAACAAATGGTGATGATTTGGTGTTTGGTAGGAGTTTAGATGAGGTAGGTTGAGAGGAAGGGTTGGGAGAGAATGAGAGAAATGAGAAAGATGAGAAATGAGGATATTTGGGGTTAAAGTCAATTAATGCCCGTATAAGGGCTCTGCACCATGCGCACGACCCGTGTGCTATTTGTGAAGGAAGGGCGCACGGGTCGTGCGCCACACCCAGTGGCACACTCAGCCCCTTCACAAATGTTCAAATCTCGTTTTGTTCATAACTTCTTCGTTATAGCTCCGTTTTTGCTCCGGAAAGAACCGTTGGACTCGTAATTGAATCCTTCATCCATCTAGACTATAAAATCAAGGATTCAAGTCCAAAATAAAAAATCTTATTTTTCCTTTATAGCTCGATTTCTGTATTAACTTGGAATGATACATTTCAAAAATCGGGGTGTTACAATCCTCCCAACCTTAAAAGAGATTTCGTCCTCGAAATCTGGAACCACCAAGCACCCAACATCACACTTGGAAATATTGATTGATTTACTGTCCAAAAAGGAATACCTTCATGAGACTTCACCTCATATACGGCCCGATTGCATCCTGGTTTAGGTTGTCGCTGTGTTTCTTATCCCGTGCCATTACAGACTAAATCTTATCGTTCAATATATTTTGCCGTTGTCAGGATGAACATTGAGTCCCTGATTAACCATTTTCTTAATCATTAAATCTCGATTGCCTCCCAACCTTAGATTGCTCGTATTACCCCAAGAGTAACCTACAGCCTTATTCAATCATTTCCACCAAAAAAATACCCCAAATCAAACATTTCGTTTAGATACCTCTAAATACGACGTATCAAGGTCTCCTTGATAATTGATTTGTACTTAAAATCCACCTCGACATTCTCATCAAATGTATCCAATAAACATTACCACCAACTCCCACATGCTCTCAAGCATCGATTTCCAAATAAACGAAAGTACTGACAATTATCAACATACCAATGGTTGATTTCTTAATTATCGACGTCTAATTTCCTTAAATTTACCGCTCGTCCTACAGACGCACCAGATCTAACATAATACATTGAAGCACACCAACAATCATTGTCCCAAACTTACGCGCCAACACCTAACCTCGAGACGGCCATTCTGCAAACGTGGGTATACTATCAAATATTTCCCTCCCGAATAGTAATGTCGATTCAAAGTTGACACCTACTCTTGGAAATAGTCACCCAAATCCAACATCATTACCAGTCAACCATAACATCATCATTAATCACTAATCCCCAACAATATAGTACACCACCGACACATAACATACCGTTGCATCAAAATCCCACAATTCCAAAACCAACCAAACCCAAACAACCGAACACGATTTTAATCCGTAGGTTTAACGAAGCATAAAGATCGATATCTAACTAACTGAGAGAAAAACATGTCTAACGCCTCAAACTCCGAGGACTCTTTAAATCCTTAATATCGACTCCTAACACGAGGGGGCTTACACCTATAGCCCAATGAGTTCAAGGTTTTTCACACTATGATGCCAATTTAAAATTTATAAAGCTCTCAAATACATAAGTTTTATAACAATTAACGTGCGGTGAAAATACACTATCGTGCATTCGATAGTTTTCAAAATCGATCGCCAATGCCACACATATAAAACCATTTTCAAAACCCATTTGCTCATTACCTACGCTAATAAAACGATAACGAAACATGCGTAACAAAATTTTCAACGGACTACCATGGTCTTAGTATGCATCAATTTATGCCATGCATATGAAAATAACTTTCCGCCCTATAACACGAGCAACAAAAGTTTGTACAACTCACAAAAAAGGATTTCACAACTTCAACTTTAAAATCTTTTAATTTAACACAAAAAGTCGGAAAATAAAATTTCCAATAAAACCTATATACGTCCGATCATTTCCCAAATGTAACAACACAATAGGAACGTAAATAAATAAGTAAATATATATGTATATATATTTTTATTCCCGTTTCAAATTTAGGCCGTACCGATAAAACGTACTTGCCAAAATTGTAATTACTATGACATGCAAACCGAAAATTCATTTCATGCATTGCGGAAAAACTCCTATTAGTAAAATTAATAACCGAAATATGTTCTGGGCAAAAGTTATATCCGAAATACCATAAATCTTCCATACAAAGCTGCAGAAGGGAAATTCGCAAAATCGAAGCTTAAAATTTCTGTAATTAACCATGAAATGTCATGAAATAAAACTTCTCATAGTGACTCGCATACATCGGTTTATTCTCCAAGATTTAGTAAAGACATATGCATGCGATTTGAGCAATTGTAAGAGTATTTAGTTTAATTCCAAACTGTATAAATAAAATGTTCGCAAAATCCAAGACCACATGCTCATAATATCGAACTTTTAAAGTTTTCTCTCTTTCAGTCACAATGCGGCACGAAATAAGATTTCACTACAAAATTGCATGCGACCGTTTATATCACAAAGCTAGCAGATTGACATGTGTATGCACCCGGTTAAAACATGAAATAATTTATGTCATTTTCGAGTTCAAAGCCAAATATAAACATGCTCTCATCATTCTAAAACATTGGCTAAAATACCATGACGGAAATTTCCAATAAGATATGCATACATGACCAAAAGTATAATTAACTAAAATCTCATTGCTGGTTGAGACAACCATTTTTCAAAGGAACTCGTAACCTTATGTTTTTAAAATGCCTCCTAACACAATAATATGTATTTTCTGGCAAAGGTTTATAAGATCAAATACACGAAATGACACTTACGTCAATTGAATTCCAATTACATATGTAAAATCATCGAGGAAACATCTCAACATAATTTATTTACCAAAATACCCAAAGATTCCAAAATGGATGACTCGACATGTTCATAAAACTAAACATTTCAAATAATCAAAACTTCCCATTGGTTGCAACAAAATGTTCTCCAAATGAACTCTTTCTCTTCATGTTTCCAAAACGACTCCTAGTCCAATGACGTGGATTTTCCAACGGTTTATAAAATCGTATACACCAAATGGATAATTAAATGTCCAAAATACAACGACCAATAACGGAGATACCCGTATCCGTTGAGAGCGGAAGAGCATGAAGTATGCTACTCCTACAACGTTCATTGTATGACACCTAACGACATGAAAGGCCAAGTGTCCCTACGAACCCTTGACAAGTTCCACCCAAGAGACGAGATACTGTTGAGAACTGAAGAATTTATCAAGTATGGTTAATCCTGCTAGTTCATCATGGTTACTACTTCTGTGGTTAATACTACTAGTAGAAGTTAATGTTGCTGGAACAAAGTTAATGCTGCTCTTCATTAGTACTGTTGGAGTTACTACTGCCAAGAGATTAATACTGCTGAGCATAGTTAATGCTGCTGAACTTAGTACTGCTCAGAGTATTACTGCTGCTTATAATTAGTACTGCTTATGAGATGGAGATCCGAATTACAAGAATGACAGCTGGATATACTGAAGATATTCATGGAAGATATTCTGAAGATATTTTATTTATTGTAATTATATTTTGTTCAGTATATATATAGAATTGATAGAATAGTTATAATTAGTTAATTCTAAGTTTTTGTTCTAGAGAGAATCAACCTCAAGGCATAGTTCCTAATTCTAGAGAAGTAGAATTCGTCTTGAAAGAGTCTGTTCTTCAAGATTGAGTTTAAGTGTGTAATCTTGTGATTTTAATCATTCAATACAAGTTTACAAGTTGTTAATCATATACACTGTTTGTTTACTGTTACATTGAATATCAAAGTGTTATTCCGCAACTTCTTTGATATTATTTATGAGTATTCATAATTCTTGTTGAGAATTCGATCCTGACAAGTGGTATCAGAGCCTGTTCTCTCAGAAACATCTATTCATTCATCATGGAAAACTTTGCAGAATCAAACAGTACTCTGGTCTCAAAGGTTCCAATGCTCAGACCCAATGAATTCGATATGTGGAAGATCAGAATCAAGCAGTACATACTCCTCACTGACTATTCTATGTGGGACATCATTGAGAATGGCCCTTCTGAAGCTGGAAAGATTGGTGCAGATACCAAAAATTGATGCAGAGAGAAAGATTAGACAGACAGAGATGAAAGCCTTGAGCACCTTGCTCTTGGCTATTCCCAATGAATATCAACATCAATTCTGCAACTGCACTGATGCAGAGATTCTCTGGAATGCTCTAGAAAAGAGATTCTCAGGTACCAAAAGTACCAAGAGAAATCAGAAAGCCATTCTGAAGCAACAGTATGAGAACTTTATGTCAACCAAGAATGAGTCCATGACTCAAACTTTTGACAGGTTCAACAAGCTAATTGGTGAATTAGCTACTGTGGGAGTACAAATTGATCAAGATGATCTAAACAGGAAGTTCCTAAGGTCCTTGAATGATGAATGGACCATGTATACTGTGTCTTTCAGACAGAATGATCAACTGGAAGAAAAGGAACTTGATGATCTATACAATGATCTAAGAGTTTTTGAATCTGAGGTAGAGGCTAAGAAGAAGCCTTCTGGGTATGTTCACAATGTTGCACTCCTTTCAGCATCAATTGATTCTTCTTCTAACCCTGAATCAGTTAGTACTGCTAATGGAGCAAGTCAAGAGAAAGGCACTGAAGCTGTATTTGAAGCCTTTCTATCCAGTCATGGAAACTCTTCTCTAATTAATGATGACTTGGAACAACTCCATCCGGATGATCTTGAAGAGATGGACATTAAATGGCAGATGGCCATGCTCTCTATGAGAGTTAAAAAGTTCATAAAGAGAACTGGGAGAAATAACTTCTCTCAAAGAAGAGAAGATGGAGCTGGATTTGACAAGTCAAAGGTGGAATGCTATAAATGTCATCAGAAGGGACACTTTGCTAGGGAATGCAGAAGTGGAGTGTCTCACAACAACAACAACAACCATCAGCAGGCACAATCTGGAAGCTTCAATAGTAATAGAAACTGTGCTCAAGCCCTAGTCTCTCAACAAGGTATGGGGTTTGATTGGAGTGATCAAGCTGAAGAGGCCATCCAAAACCAAGCTCTAATGGCAGAGGTGTCTGATCTCCCAACAGAGGTAACTTCCAATCTTTGTTCTCAAAATTGCATTAACACTATTAAAAGGTATAGGGATCACAACCAGAACATGAGTGATGACCTTAAGAGATTGAAAAAGGACATAAAAGATTATGTGAGGATTGTTGAGAGATTTGAAGAGCAAATTAAGGGTTTTCAAGCCAATGAGCTTCAACACTCTTATGACACAAACTACTGGAAGTGGGAGAAGAATGACTTAGAAATTCAACTGACCAGATCCAAAGAGGTGAGTGAAAAGTTAAGAGGAGAACTAGCTAAAGTTAAGCTAGATGTAGAAAAGTTTTCCAATGCCTCTAAAGCAATGGATTCTTTACTACAAACTCAGATTCATGATAAATTGAGAAGGGGAATAGGGTACAATGCCACACCACCACCCTACAACAACAACTACATCCCTCCTAGTTCAGATTTGTTAGAGACAAAGGATAGGAAGGATTTGCCTGAGGGAGCCACTGAGATAGATCCCATGGATAAAATAGTTGTTAAGGATATGACTGAAAAAGAAGTCAGTGAGAATAGGAACAACTCTGTGAGTGGTGAGATTCCTATAGAAAACCACATAATTACAAATGAGGGATGTGGAAAGCATTGGGTCAAATCCAATAAGGTACAGAAGACTGAGGGAAAGAACAAGGAGATTCACTATAAGCAGACCACTGTTGTGAACCCTATCCCTTGCAAGCAGTGTGCATGCAATAAATCTAAGCCCCAAAAATATGATAAACCAAGGGGAAATCAGAGAAACTGGAATAATCAATGGGCACAAAAACAAGGGATTGATCTAAGTAAAATCAATAGACCAAAACCTTGTTTCATATGTGGTAAGTTAAACCATTTGTCTAAGCAC
This sequence comes from Arctium lappa, assembly GCA_023525745.1. NCBI lineage: Eukaryota > Viridiplantae > Streptophyta > Magnoliopsida > Asterales > Asteraceae > Arctium > Arctium lappa. The sequence continues at coordinate 28,534,813 of CM042050.1, forward strand.
TGTTTCTTTAACCCTATTAACCAACAGATGAACTTTCAAAGATTTGTGCAAAAACCTGTTGGTTATAGGAAGGCTGGAAAGAAACATGTGGTTAAGAAATTTGTTGAAACCAAAAGCCCCATGAAGAAAAAGGTTTTAAAAGAAAGTATTAAAATGTGGGTGCCTAGAAGCACTAAAACTGTTAGTACTACTGACAGAGATAGTGCTGCTAGAAGCATTACTGCTGCTACCAGTGTTAGTACTGCTGAAAATTTTAATACTTCTAATATTGTTAGTACCTCTTCAAAGATTAATACTGCTAACACAGTTACTGCTGCTAACTCAGTTACTACTTCTAACAAGGTTAGTACTGCTAAGCATGCAAGTGCTGCTAATGCAGTTAGTACTTCTAAAACCAGTACTGCTTCTAGCAAATGTGTTTCCAAACCCATCATTGTGACAAAGTACTCCCGAAATGAGGAGTCAAAGTTTAAAAATCTTGTCAAGAAAGAATGTAAATATTTTGATAAGAAAGGGGTACCCAAGACCACTTTGGCTTGGGTTCCTAATTCATACTAACTGATTTATCTTATGTGCAAGGCAACCAACAGCTCAAGGGAAAGAGCATATGGCATGTTGATAGTGGTTGCTCTAGGCACATGACAGGCAACATGTCATGCCTTCAGGATTTCAAGCATATCAATGGAGGACATGTTGCATTTGGAGATAATCTTACTGGTGGTAAAATAAGTGGAAAAGGTAATGTTACAAAAGGTAAGATGACATTTGAGGATGTCTACTATGTTGATCAGTTGAAATACAACCTGTTAAGTGTATCACAGGTTTGTGACAAACAATATAGCATATTATTTACTAATACAGAGTGTATGATACTTGCTCCAGGATTCAAGGTAGTTGATGAAAGTATGATACTACTTAGAACTCCAAAAATGGACAATGTTTATTGTCTAGATATGGACAATGTTTCTAGTGATTCATCCCTGAACTGTCTTGTTTCTAAAGCTTCTGTGGATGAATCCTCTCTTTGGCACAGAAGGATGTGTCACATGAACTTCAAGACAATGAACAAACTTGTTAAAAACAACCTTGTAAGAGGTTTACCATCAAAAGTCTTTTCATGTGATGATCATTGTGTTGCTTGTCTTAAAGGCAAACAACACAAAACTTCTCATAAGACCAAAGAGTTAAATACAATTTCTTCTTGTCTCCAGTTATTACACATGGATCTGTTTTGTCCTACAAATGTTATGAGTATAGGCAATAAATCTTACTGCTTAGTTATTGTTGATGATTACTCTAGATTTACCTGGGAATATTTTCTAAGGACTAAGGATGAGACAAGTGGACTGATCAAATCCTTTATCCTAAGAATTGAAAACCAAACTAATCAAAGAGTAAAAGTCATTAGATCAGACAATAGGACTGAATTTAAAAATCTTGATCTAAGCACCTTTTGTGAAGAGAAAGGCATTGAGAGACAATATAGTGCCCCTAGGACTCCTCAACAGAATGGAGTTGCTGAGAGGAGAAATAGGACACTAATAGAGGCTGCTAGATCTCTGTTGGCCGATTCAAAACTGCCAATTACTTTCTGGGCTGAAGCAGTTAATACTGCCTGTTATGTCCAAAATAGAGTTCTAGTGGTCAAGCCAAAGAACAAGACCCCATATGAGCTTTTAAATCAAAGAAAACCCTTTATTGGATTCTTCAAACCTTTTGGGTGTCCTTGTACAATTCTCAATACCAAATCTGGGTCTGGTCCTCAGTGGCTGTTTGACATTGATTCACTAACTAACTCTTTTGGTTTCAGTAGTAATGATTGTGCAGGTTCAGGGAGTGGAGGATCAGGGACTACACAAGTTCAAGACAGTATATCTCCATCTGTGATCTTTCCCATACCTACAGTGGATCCTGTTGAAGACTGTGAAAAGGAGCCATCTACTGAACCAAATAAGAGTGAAGAAGAAAGAGGAGATAAGGAGAGTGAAGAAAATAAAGAATCTGAAGTAGCTGCTGAAATCACATCAGTTGAGTTGAATGACTCAAATCTAGAGGTTGTACTTAATGAAGAGTCTAGTCATCACACCAGAACTCAAAAGAATCATCCTACTCAGCGGGTAATAGGAGATATCTCTTCTCCTATGATGACTAGAAATCAAAGCAGGCTGCAAGAAATGCAAGACCAACAGCATACATTACTTTCTTGTTTTTTATCCCAGCTTGAGCCTAAGAAGGCACATGATGCTATGAAAGAGTCCAATTGAATAGAAGCCATGCAAGAAGAGCTACTGCAATTCAAGCTGCAAGATGTTTGGGATCTAGTAGACCTTCCTAAAGGCCAAAGAGCAATAGGCACTAAATGGGTCTTCAGGAATAAGAGAGATGAGAGAGGAATAGTAATAAGGAATAAAGCAAGGTTGGTGGCTCAAGGGTATACACAAGAAGAAGGTATAGATTATGAAGAAGTATTTGCACCAGTGGCTAGGATAGAAGCAATTAGATTATTCCTGGCCTATGCTTCCTATATGAAATTCAAAGTCTATCAAATTGATGTAAAAAATGCATTTCTATATGGCTCAATTGAAGAAGAATTATATGTCTGTCAACCACCAGGGTTTGAGAACCCAAGCTATCCAGACAGAGTATACAAACTAAAGAAAGCACTTTATGGGCTGCATCAAGCACCAAGAGCATGGTATGACACTCTGTCATCCTATCTCTTGGAAAATGGTTTTGAAAGAGGAGTCATTGATAAGACTCTATTCATCAAGAGAAAGAAGAAGGATATCTTGCTGGTCCAAATCTATGTTGATGATATTATCTTTGGATCCACAAGAGACAATATGTGCAAGGAGTTTGAGGAACTAATGCATCAAAGATTCAAAACGAGTTCCATGGGGGAACTTACTTTCTTCCTTGGACTCCAAGTTCAACAGAAGTCAGATGGTATTTTTATCAGTCAGTCCAAGTATGTGCAGGATATTCTAACCAAGTTTGGTTTCTCAGATTCAAAACCTGCCAGCACACCTATGGAGACACACAAGCAGATAACAACAGATCTTGAGGGGGAGGATATGGATGTTCATCATTATAGATCCATGATTGGCTCTCTCATGTATCTTACAACCTCTATGCCAGATATAATGTTTCCAGTCTGTGTATGTGCACGATTCCAAGTTAGGCCAAAGCAATCTCACTATCAAGCTGTTAAGAGGATATTCAGATATCTCAAAGGGCAACCCAGATTGGGACTTTGGTATCCTAATGACTCATCATTTGACCTACTTGCATACTCAGAAAGTGATCTAGGTGGAGCAAACTTAGACAGAAAATCTACTTCTGGAGGATGTCAGTTTTTGGGTGCAAGACTAGTTTCATGGCAGTGCAAGAAACAAACCACAGTGTCCACATCTACAACAGAGGCAGAGTACATAGCAGCTGCAAGTTGCTGTTCTCAAGTCTTATGGATTCAGAATCAAATGCTGGACTATGGGGTAACCTTTCTACACACTCCAATTTTTATTGATAATAGCAGTGCTATTAGCATTGTGAATAATCCTGTCAAGCACTCAAAGACAAAGCACATTGAGATCAGGTATCACTTCATAAGAGACTGCAATGAAAAGAAACTTATTCAGGTTGTAAAAGTTCATACTGATAACCAGTTTGCTGATCTGTTCACCAAAGCCTTTGATGTGGGTAGATTCACTTTCTTGGTAACAAGTGTGGGAATGATCAACTCTGAATAAGCACCTTCTCAAAAAGTGGTTAAATACCTGTATATTGTTTATTCGTGGTGTTCCTAATCTTCTTTTTCAGGAACAAAGCAAGGAACAGAAACCATTAATGCTGCTAGTTCAAGTAAAGCAGCAGAAATGGTTAGTACTGCTGAAATAAGCAAAGCAGCAGAAACAGTGAAAGAAGTTCTAACAGAGCTGGAGATTGCAGAAACCTTACTTAAAGCCAAGCATGATACTCCCAAGTTCACCTCAAAGACCAAAGGAGTAGTCATCAAAGAACAAGGGGAAGTGATCAAGAAAACAAATGTAGAAAAGAAGGTGAACAAAGAAAAAGGCAAAGCAAAAATGGTGGAATATGATCAACCAGTCAAAAAGCAAAGGTTGGTTGAATCAGATGAAGTTTTGGCCAGGAAGATGCAGGCTGATATTGAAAAGGAAGAAAGGGTTCAGGTTGAAAAGGACAGGGAGATGGCAAAGGCTCTAGCTGCTGAATTGAATGAAGCCTATCAACAAAGCCTGGCAACTGAACTTGCACAGAAGAAAGCAGCATCTTTGAAGAAATCTGTGGTGATAAAAATAGCTGCAAAGAAGAGACAACCCTCAAAGACTTTCCTTGGTACTCAAGAGAGAAACAAGATGATAATTTTTCTCAAGGGTGCTGTAGGAGTCAGAAAGGAGATGTTCTCCAAGATGACATTTGAGCAGATCAAAAAGTTGTATAGTTCTGAAATGACCAAGCTTCAAGGGAATGAAACTGCCAGGGTGGAGATGGAGAAGAGAATGAAAGAAAGCAATGATTTCATTATAGAAAAACCTTTTCCAGATGAGCAAGAAACACCACCAAAGAAAGAAGCCACTCTGGGTGAAAGTCTAAGGACTTTAAAGAGAACCAAGATGATGGCAAGGAGAAAGTCAACCAAGAAGCCTAGAATAGCTGAAGGAGAGGCTGAGAAGGTTGCTGAAGAAGAAGGGGCACCTGGGTCATCTAAACAGAAAGAGCCTTCAAGTACAGATGATGTAAATATGTATATGGTAGTGATGGACAAAGTGCCTGAACCAATTTCAGCAGAACCTGTAGGAGTTAAGCCTCCTGAGGTTATTCTCTGGGATACATTGAAAGTGGATGGAAAGGAATACATAAGGCTCAAAAAGAAGGATGAAAAGTATGAGGTGTTCAATACTTGGGAAAAGATTGTAAGAACATGCTCTAGGTCAGATCTTGAAGAAATGTTTGAGATAGGAATGAAGTTGTATGCAGATATACTGAAAGCTCCAGAGATTTCAATTACAAAACTGGTGATGGAGTATCTGTGTATGATGTTCAAGCCTGATGAAGTAGAGCATGTGATCAGGAATGTTCAAATCAATCAACAATTGGACTCTATATGAAGCTAGTGGAGTATATGCAATAACTATGGATATAAATCACATAGAGTACTTCCTAGTGGATAGAGTGTACAATCATAGCAGACTAAAGCTTCATGCAATGTTGAAAAAGAAGCTAGGATGTGTTCAAGATTCAGAGATGGCTAAGTATTTGATTCAAAGAACAATCAATCAAAGCTTGGGGCTGAATGTGGATACAGGGGTATGAATCATATGAATCATGGAGTTTTGGGAGCATCTAAGAAGACCTTTTGAAGAACTTGACTTCTCTTTCTAAAAGTCAAGTTAGGGGGAGATTGTTGAGAACTGAAGAATTTATCAAGTATGGTTAATGCTGCTAGTTCATCATGGTTACTACTTCTATGGTTAATACTGCTAGTAGAAGTTAATGCTGCTGGAACAAAGTTAATGTTGCTCTTCATTAGTACTGCTGGAGTTACTACTGCCAAGAGATTAATACTGTTGAGCATAGTTAATGTTGCTGAACTTAGTACTGCTCAGAGTATTACTGCTGCTTATGATTAGTACTGCTTATGAGATGGAGATCCGAATTACAAGAATGACAGCTGGATATACTGAAGATATTCATGGAAGATATTATGAAGATATTATATTTATTGTAATTATCTTTTGTTCAGTATATATATAGAATTGATAGAATAGTTATAATTAATTAATTCTAAGTTTTTGTTCTAGAGAGAATCAACCTCAAGGCATAGTTCCTAGTTCTAGAGAAGTAGAATTCGTCTTGAAAGAGTCTGTTCTTCAAGATTGAGGTTGAGTGTGTAATCTTGTGATTTTAATCATTCAATACAAGTTTACAAGTTGTTAATCATATACACTGTTTGTTTACTGTTACATTGAATATCAAAGTGTTATTCCGCAACTTCTTTGATATTGTTTCTGAGTATTCATAATTCTTGTTGAGAATTCGATCCTGACAGATACCTTGATGCCACAAAGGACACCCGAAAGGCCCGGCACGTCCGAGGACTATAACTGAGGAAATTCCCCTACGGCGGAGATCTAGGCGCACACCCACACAGTGTTGCCCAAGACTACCTCATCCTAGTGCCTACTTATCAAGTTTTGGTCATAAAACATGAGTCCCGGAGTCCAACCCCGTACTACCCAATTGACCATCTAATAAGACTGACTCACGTGCCTATGGATCTAATGCAACACAGCCCAAAAATGCGCGACTACACATGAATGACAAAAGCACTCGAGCGTGTAATGATTATGCATATGCAATGAAATGCATTAAGATGTACGTCATAAATTGGATTCTACATCGACCCATTAAAACCGGACAAATGTCCACAAGACTCTTTTAAGCCAACACCGAGCTAAAATGCTCAAAATCCATTTGACCAATAATTATCGGTCCCCCAAATAATGAAATGTCTTTAAGCGACGATTATAAAGACACATGCCTCAAAGACGTGATTAACCCAAAACTCGACACGTATTGGGACCAGAGAGTTTCAAAATGGTTTATGAATGCAAATACACAAAAATGCATACAACATGTAATAGGCTTCATTTGTACCAAAATTACCAAGATGCTTAAGTCATGAAATGGACTCTATTTGTACAAAATCCCAAAATGCTATAATCATGCTATTACTCATCAAGATGTCCAAATTCCAAATATGAGTATTTTATGGAACTAAAATAAGCCAAGTATATCAAATATGAAAACTCATTAAAATACTCACACTTTGACAAATACCAAGTAAAATACATTTTTACTTCAAAATACTCAAAACTTATCAGTAGTTAACCATTTCATGTAAACACTTTAAAATAACCATTTTGGCATGTACCCCGTTTTCACAAATCAACGTGAACTCACGATCCTCGATTTCTATAGTTACACTATCGTCAACCAAAAGCTCAACATTTTCCGGCAGATATCACAGACTTCATAGGTTCACCTCACAATTTCTCCTTGAATACATCGATTCAAAAAGTCCATGGTTCTAATCCAAACAATTAATCCGACTCGAACTGTTCACTTAATGCAATCACCATACTTATCGTTAATCCAAGTAACGAATAATAAAATCATCAACCTTTTCTAATGGTTACCCATTCAGAAACTTTCTTACCACCCCAACGGTCGACATACCAATGCCGTTCATACAAGCACGGGGATGAATAAGAAAGAGATTAACAGAATTGAACACGAAGGGAACGTACTACTACGTCTACTAAATATTATAACATTAGAAAACCAAGCACAAGAGAACGTATTACTACCTTACCAATTGTCACGGTAACGGCATTTCAAGTACCACCACGTATAAATATCCTCATAATCACATTAGCTAGGTGAGATTATGAACATATAATAGATAAAGGTTCTCGTTACCATCGCCACAACGCTTGATAACCATAGTTTCCGTCGACTCTAAGACTAACCCATCTTAGAAATTCTACCCATCTCACAATCATTGCTTAACATACTCAGTCTAAGTCTAGACATTTTACGTTCATGCCTAGTTCACTTAAACTAGAGCTCTGATACCAACTTGTAACACCCTAAAAATAGGGATAACAAAAATCCGAAAAACGGACATGCGGTATTTAAAATTGCCAAAGCAAGAGCCTCCCAAAAAAATGGGGAAAATACACAAACCTGTTTAAATACAAACGTAATTAAACGGATAATAAATAACAACCAACTAATCTAATTTCTATAACCAGAAAAGAGATTACAATCAAGGGTTTCATTTATAGACCCAAAGGATTCTCTACCAATAATAAGTCCAAACGCGACATTCCCAAATCTCTCATCCAAGCATTACGCCCGCCTATAACCGGTGCCGCTAAAACCTGAGATACACATCGACACCAAACAAGTGTTAGGCCAAAAAGCCTAGTGAGTTGAACAATAAATAGCATGGTGGAACATATACAATTCTTATCTGCAGTTAACCAATTTTCCATATGTATGGAGTCAACGGGGGAGACCCATAGCACCAATCGATTCCACCCCAGAGTCGATGTACCTTGATGCCCTCCGGAAGTTCCACCTTATCCGAGAGGCGCATCCCAAAGGCCCGGCATACCCGAAAATTCCACCTTATCCGAGTGGCGGAGGTCTAAGCACATGCCATCACGGTGGTGCCTCCGACTACATCCTCCTTGTGTCCTTGACTTGGTTCGTCCAACATAAAGCATATAGGAGGTCCTTAGGTATATTTCAACCAAATATATTCCGGTACCAACCACGGGTACGATAACACCCTCCTAATAGCATGAATCTAACATAAGACTTAAATATCCACATAACCACGTAGCAGATACAATAACACCAAGTGTGTATTCCAAATGGAAATCATCATATTATACCAAACATATATTCCATAATCATGTCAAATACCCATTGTGGGCACACATATGTAAATTTCCCAAATAATTACACCACATAGAGTAAATCATGGTCTGATACTTCATTTACACATATCTCACATAATCTCATGTAACTACCATCAAATACATAAGCCCGTAAAGATGACCATTTTGAGTAATATGTGATAATAACAACAATTAGGCAAATATGATGTGTATCCAGTTTTAACAAAAGTTTAGTAAACTCACCTTGCTAGATTTAGACTAAATCTAGATTTTACCCACATAGAACTTTCCTTGAAAAACTTGATTCTTCAAACCAAATCTTCCAAAACCTAGATCCACAAGGTTCCAACCATAAATATACATATTCTACCATAAACAATTGATTCCCAAATACTTAATTAACGAGATCTCTATTTTGGGCAAAACCCTAATTTTGACCCAAAACTTCCAACAAAGATCTAAACCGAAATCTAGAGAAATCAAGTACTAGAAAACCATCAATGAAGCTTTTATAACTTATTCCATGGTTTAGAAATGGTTAGAATGACTTACAAGTAGGTTTATTGGAAAACCTCCAAATTTGGCCAACAATGGTGAAGAACACTTGGAGAAGATGAAGATGAGGTTGGTGATGAAGCTTCTAAACCGAAACCTTGGGTGAATATCCTCACTCTAGCAACAAATGTGATGATTTGGTGTTTGGTAGGAGTTTAGATGAGGTAGGTTAAGAGGAAGGGTTGGGAGAGAATGAGAGAAATGAGAAAGATGAGAAATGAGGATATTTGGGGTTAAAGTCAATTAATGTCCGTATAAGGGCTCTGCACCATGCGCACGGCCCGTGCGCTATTTGTGAAGGGAGGGCACACGGGTTGTGCGCCACACCCAGTGGCACACTCAGCCCCTTCACAAATGTTCAAATCTCGTTTTGTTCATAACTTCTTCGTTATAGCTCCGTTTTTGCTCCGGAAAGAACCGTTGGACTCGTAATTGAATCCTTCATCCATCTAGACTATAAAATCAAGGATGCAAGTCGAAAATCAAAAATCTTATTTTTCCTTTATATCTCGGTTTCTGTATTAACTTGGAATGATACCTTTCAAAAATCGGGGTGTTACATCCCCCTTGTGCCGAGTTAAAGGAGTGGTGGTGCACAGTTGTTACCTCGTTAAAACCTTAAGCCAAAATAAAACCCAATGAGAAAAAATAAAAATATGACGAAGGAAAGAGTACAACGCACCAGCTTCTTTGCAATACATAGACTTATCCTTCAGTCTAGTTTTCTCTTAGATTCATACTTTAATCTTGAGAGTTAGGAAAGCATGATGGTATATAAACAGGTGCCTCACTAAAACCTTACATCAAGGAACAAAATCCAATGGAAAAAATAAAACCTTGGTTGAAGGAAAGAGCACAACATACCAATATCAAATATATAGTAGACTCCCCCTTTTGTCTACTACTCCCCCTGATTCGTGCATTAATCAAGAGAGTTTGGAAAATATTTCTATTTACTTTCTACACGTTTCCCAATATATGGTTTTAGGTAATGATTTGGTAAAATATGTCATATTCTTTTGACACCTTACTTGATTCGCTTTAATCTAAATTAAGGAGAGTCTTTTATTGTTGATTGTATAGAAACTTAAGCAGAATATGCTTTGTGTTATTACCTCTGATGTATCTTATGTTCATTTCTTCGATACATGATGCATTATTTCCATATATGCAAGTAGGATACTGGTTGAACCCAAAATTATTAACTCCTCTAATATATGTAATGATAGTCCTTAATCATATACATTATTTTATTATCTCATGGAGAGTAATATTCTTGGATTAGTTCAAGGAGGTAGTTACAAAGGATTGCTTAATTTACTTCCAAGCAATCGACGTGTTCCTTCTGGTAATTCTTTATCCAGTTTGGGAACAATCTTTGTATGGGTCAGACAGATACCTAATATCAGCAAACACATACCAAGACACTGTTTGGTGTTTTTCTATAAGAGCTAGTACTTTTGCTGCTTACATTCTAAGTAGGTATTGAAGTTCCATTATCAATCCCATTTTTCTTTCTATAGGGAAAGTATATACCCATGTCAATGGTTCCAAAAGATTAACTTGATATCATTCCAATGACTTTGCGTTGGCTCTGAGCTAAATCTAGCTAACAAGTTCACTGAGAAATACAATATATGGTCAAGTGTATTATGTTAAATACGATAATGTGCATATTGTACTTAGATAGGGAATTCTAACTCCCAGCATTTTTCGTCATCATCCTTTAGACGAAATGGATCTTTCCTTATATCCGACACTTCGACTGATCATGGGAGTGCTAACCGGATTCGCTTTGTCCATATTAAATTGCCTGATTATTTTATGGACATATGCGATCGGTGAATTAATATTTCACAAACTCGGTGTCCTAGCTCAAATATCTAGACAAAACCAAGTCTTCCCAAGATCTTTCCTCTCAAAATCATATTTCAATTAGCTTGTGGTTCCTCTCATTTCATCAAGAGCGCCTATTATGTTCATAACATTGACATATAGAGCTACTTTGAAAATCTGGAACTTGTTTTCTATAATAAATACGTAAGAGAACAGTTCATCGTTCTTATATATCCTTTCCCAATCAAGTATTCCATTAGGTGGGTATACCACATCCGCTTAGATTGCTTTAATCTATAAAGTGGGCGTTTCAATTTTATTACAAACGCATTTCGTGGTTTAGAGTTACTTGATTTTGGTAATGTAATATCATCAAGTACTTTTATATATCTCTAAATCTAGATCCCCGTAGAGATATGTGGTAACCACATTCATGAGCTACATTTCCAGTCCTTCGACTATTAGGTTAATTAATTAGCAGAACATTATAACGTCCATCACGAGAGAGTAAGTCTTCTCATGGTTAATCCAGGGCGTTGTGAGAAACCTTGAGCCAAAGGAGAGCCTCATACATTAGGACTTCATTATTCTCGTTACGCTTTCTGACAAAGACTCAGTTATGTCCTACAGGCTTTACACTTGGTAGGTTAGCAGTACCTGACCAAATACCCGATCCTTTGTCAAATAATATAATTCTTTCTGAATTTTTTCTTTGCATTTAGGCCAATATGCTCTTTGTTGATATTATTCAACTGAGTCTGGTTCGATGTCGTCGTGCTCGATCATCTTATGAGCCATCGTATATGCGAATAAATCATCAATGATTATATATGATCTGTCCATCAACTCATATATACTCTCATAGTTCATTTGAGATTAATATTCATCTCTAGAATCAATATTAACTTCGGTGCGTCCTCTAGTGATGATTCATGGACATAATTATAATTAGAGACAATCTCATGAGAGTTTTGTGTATTGATGATAAATGGATGTGCCTAACTATTCTCTTCCTTTTGAATAGTATCCATCGAACCAAGTAGCTTCCACCACTTCCATTTGGTAGCTACGACCTCAACCACACCTCCACTATGTGTGATTGCAACACACTTTCCAGTGGCGTTGTGCCCCTGTTGGGGACTTTTTAACCTTGCGAGTATATTTGCAGCTCGTATATATGATCTTGTCACTTTTGGAATATTAAACGTATCAGGTATCAAGTCTGATTCGTTTGATTTCAACATTACGTTGTGAAGTTTTGGGGATCAAAATGAGACAGAGTGAGAATATTCAATGACACTTCTTGTCGTTCCCATGAAAAATCATTTTTCCTATCTCGCCCTAACGACGGGAAGACTGTCTCATGAAAGTGACAACCCACAAATCTAGCGGTAAAGATATCACTAGTAAATAATTCTAATTAGCGGATAATTGTTAGAGGTTCATATCCAACATTTACCAAATCGTCTTTAAGGACCCATTTTGATGCGCTGTGGGGGCGTAATTGGCACATATAATTAAACATGCGTAAATGTAAAGTATCAGGCATATTATATCCAGTTACCAACTGGTACGCATGAGTCTGGTTAACAAGTAGTGGGTCTAAAAACGACAAAAAAAATTGCATATAATAATTGCATAACCCCAGGTAGATGTGGGTAAATTGATGCGCATTACTAATACCCTAGATGTCATCATATTCTGTTGATAACAACTTCTATGAGACCATTTTATATATACACATGGGGTATAGGAAACTCTACATTGATCCTAATACATAGGCAATTAACATCAAATCCTTATGATGTAAATTCTCTAGCATTCCAAGTCATATAGACTTGATGAAATAATAAGGGTGGTGAGCCCTTAAACGTATAACTAGTGCTAGGAGTGCAATATTTCATGTGGACAATAATACGACATGCGTTCATCGAGTCGAAACCAGAACAATAAAGTACTTTAATGGCCCGTATTCTGGATGTTTATGTCCATAAATATCACCTTGTATTCGTTGTAACAATGGAATGTTTTTTTTGTATAATGTCCTTAGCTTTAAGACGATCTCATTCCTGTATTGTCTAAGGATTAGGGTATATACAAAAGTTTTATGTATTCAAGAGGGCATATTATGATAGCAATGTTGTTTCTTATGTTGCAGAAGTCAACAGTTGCAATTTGCCTTGTTTTGTCTTTCACTCGAAATAGAATGTGTTTATGTGTATTTTGCAATACACGGATCACTATGTCATAACCATGGTGTCCAACATGGTCATGTCGAAACATATATATGTGTTATTGCCCCCAAAATTTCTTTATTGGTAACAAAATATGTTCCGATGACCCAATAAGCTACTAGTTTGACACATTAGTTTCCATGATATATGTTTCCTTTCATATTCATTGGAATTTATAATATATGCTCATTTTCATTTCCATTTGATACAAATATCTTTACAAGGTTCCTATTAAACTTGTTCCATCAAGAAAGTGACAGTCCATCGTCTAAGTAATTTGGTTGGATGTATTATAAAACAAGTATTAGTCTATCTTTTTTTTCGATTGTGTGATAGGTCAAAAAAATCAATTCTCCTCGATACATTCCTAAACGGAACGGAGAGTATTGAATTTTTTTTTGTTTTGATGTATTTCTTTACATCTATAATGGTTACATATTCGATTTTACTGTAGCAAAGAAATTAATTTTGGTACTTAAAATTAATTTCAAAGAAACATATGCATAATCAATATTAAATATTAAAACAAATATGTTATATTTCATTTTCAACGTATTCCCTTTTTGATAGCAGCACTTTTTAGTGCATATCTTATTTGATTGTCCATTATCACCTGGGTAGTAGTTGTATCCTACTCCAGGTGTTGAAAAATCATTCTTGGCTCTTACCAATACCCTGACCCTTTATAGGGTCTCGTCCACATGGTGCAGAAATGTCACATGTGTGAAATTGTTTTTAACTCACAATCCTTTGGAGTTGTTTCCACCTCTAACACTTTCACTATCGATATCAAAATTTTCTTTATCCCGACATATGTGGTGTTATTCGAAAGAACCTTGTTATGTCTCTCAACCACTTTCATTAGGTTGATGAGTTTGTCTAAAGGTTGCATTCCAACTTATAATTATTTACTTATATATGAAAGGTGGAAATAATGTTAAAAATCATGTCATCTTCTGTGAGTTCCTTTCCACAAAGATTGAGACGCGTTTTGGATATAACATTTCTTTGTTGACATCAATTACCTTTTTGTAATCGAGTAAGTGGGTTTCATTCCACTGTACGATTAGTTCGGGAAGTACATATTCATGAGTACTCTCGATTATCCCTTTCGAGACATCCCACATTTCTTTGGGGGTTTCTAGTAAAGGTATTCCTTTGAAATTTAGGATTTATATGTCGTCTCAAAATATGAAGGTGATTGTTTGTACCTTTTCAAGAGGTTGGTTTTAAAGTCAATAGGGAGTTGATGAACTTTATGTATTTTCTTGTACCTTTTCAAAAGAAGGTTTATATACTCATTTATAATACTCAGATTCTTTTGAGTTTACGACGTTGATTTTGGGATGAGTTGTTTCAACCATTTACATATATAAAGGATAATATATGATTTTTCTTTTTGATAAGAAAATGGATTATGGTTATGAAATTTCATTATCATAACAATATTGGATTTTGTATGCTTTAATTTTATTGATAATACTTCATCAATATTTCAATTTTTGCGAAAAAGAAATCACTCAATCTATTGGATTTCCAGGTAGTAGGGGAATCACATGGATTTCTTAAATCCCTACAAACCTTAGGGCTATTTGCACCCGTTTGACAAAATCCTTTCGATGTATTGCATTTAATTTATCAGTGAAATACATAGATAACATTTGTTATTTGGTAAATTTTGACATGAGGTCAAAAAAAAATTCATACCATATTGGTATTTTGGGATCTTTTGGCAAGAGGCCAAAGTGACTATGAGTTTGGCATATGAAACAATTTTAATACCTTAATAGCATTTTTTTTGGAGTTTTTGGTAAATATCAAAATATATGAGTTTAGATGTGTAACTTCCAAAAAAAATATAGTTTAAAATTATGAGTAGGAACCTACAATCAAGATAAATGTTTGATTTTAACATTTTCATATGATTTTTGGAGTTTTTGTCAAATAACAAAAGTTATGGGGGTTGGAAGTGTAACTTCTAAAAATTAAATTTAAGATTATGAATTATAATGAAGATAAACATTTAAATATTAACATAAACAAACAAATAAATTAAAAACTAATTGGATAACCATTAATAAATATTAATATTAGTTTAAAACGATAAATGCTATTATATCCATAAAAACTATCATACTCACATGAAATTAAAATATGTTGAATCAAAATTAATGTAACATAACAACCAAATATTGCAATAAATAAATAATTTTTTTTCAAATATCAATAACAATCCTAATCAACCCAGAATGAAAAAAAATATTATAAGAGTAAATCTCGAAAGAATTAAATAACGTTAACAATATATATATATATATATATATATATATATATATATATATATATATAGAGAGAGAGAGAGAGAGAGAGAGAGAGACTTGGGATCACGTGAGACCGACCTGTTTTCGTGAGACCGGTGAGACCAAGAATTTACACTTGAACCTTCACAGCAAAACACTGTGAAGGTTCGGATTTTTTTTACATTCACAGTGTTTTGCTGTGAAGTTTCAAGTGTAAATTCTTGGTCTCACGAAAACATGTTGGTCTCACGTGAACCCAACCCTATATATATATATATATATATATATATATATATATATATATATATATATATATATATATATATATAAACAAGTTATAAGTAAAGCTTTAATTAATTATAGATTGTTAAAACCAAATAACCATGAACCATTTTTTTTTTCCTTTTAGCATGGTGAAGCAAATATGTAATATAATGAATAAATTAATACTAATTTGATAAAAACAAATGACATTTTAATTTTATATAAAAATATTAAATTGGGCAACCACTTAATTAATAATAATATTAATAACAAAAATAATATAATAATAAAAGACATATGGTATTCAAATCATTCTCAAGGTGGAAAAAAAACATAATTTATCTCTTATTGATGTCTAACAACCGCGGCTTATAACCCAACAAAAAAAATGATAAAAGAAAATTCCGGCCAAACATCGTCTAAGCCCAATATTTTAATGTTTGTTAGCTAATTATTAGATTTAGGGTTCTAACATGTCTTTGAACTTCATACATTTATTTATATCCACTTATCCATATCTTGATTCAATTGGAATAAAGGATAAAATATAACCAACAAAACACAACATACATAACAAATTACTTCGAGACTCAAAAGCGAACACGTTTAAAAACAAGCCAATATGCATATAAAATTTTCAAAACAGAAAGTTAACCGAGACAGATTTATGGTTTATAACATAAATATTACGCCACATAAATATTATACGTGTGTAAGAATTCTTACTTGGATTGTAGCATCGACGGATGGATAGATTTATGAAGTTGGAAACCCGAAATTTGATTGTCGAACTAACCGATTGAGCTTACGTGCTGATAACGTGTTAAAGGGAAAAACAAATGAAACAACAATATGGAGAGAATAACAATAAGACAGAGAGAAGAAATCTATAATTCTCATTAATCATAAGCCCTTTAAATAGGGAGGAGTTACAAGTAGATAGTTAGGAGATATTTCAGTTCTAATCTAACTCTGATATATTTATCTCTATCTCTATCTCTATCGTCATATCATTTAGACGATAACACACTTATCCTACAACATAATATATATTATACGTTTATTTTTGAAGCTAAAATATTTAAGTTATAATAAAAATTTGAATTAAACAAATTATACAAAAAAACATTATACATTTTAGAGTGAATTGCAAATTTGGTCCCTGTGGTTTGTTGTTTTTCTCACATTTAGTCCCTATAAAATTTTTATTGTAAGAAAATCTTTGTGGTATGCAAAGGTGCTCGGATTTGGTCCCTGAAGAGTAACACCATTAGGTTACCTCCGTTAACCCCCCCCCCCCCCTGAGGGCATTTTAGTACTTATTTTTTTGGGTTTCACTAAAATAATAGACTACAGGGACCGAATTTGCAAAGTTTTTATATATTTATGTATATTTATAGTGTGTGTGTGTATATATATACACATATACACACATCGTCTCCAACATCTGGTTCCAACCCCCGCCACTCCTCCCCTTTCTCATCGGCATCAAACCCCACCAGTTCCAACCCCCTGCCACACCACCCATGACCACAATGTCGAAAATGACGTTTACATAATCCACAACAAAAATGGGTTTCGATTTGCTATGAGTTTCGATCTCATATCTGCTGCAAAAATGGATAAGGGAGATTGAAATAGAGAAGATGGGTGGAGATGAGTATCAATGGTATCGATCCCATATGTGAGTTTCGATTTCTTTTTTCAAAAGGTATAAACCACATAATCAGATAGATGGAGATAAGTTTTGAACACTTCTACAAAAAGTGTGAACCACATAACCAGAAGCAGATCGGAGCAAGAAAAGGGGTAGGTTTTCCGTCACCACCAAATGGGGAAGGGTTTTTTATCGTCGGGAATGAAAGGGGGTGGGCTTATGTGGGTTTTTGGAAGTCCATCACATTCGATTTTGTTTGCTTGGGTTTTTTGGCTACATCAATAGGTTTCTTCTGCCTTTTCCTTCTTACCGGCTTCATATGGCTTGTACGAAGCCTTAACTTTCATAAGCTTGCCTCTTGAAGGGAAATTCTTCAACTGAAGAGCAAGCATCTTCCTGAAATTCTCGGGTAGCACCGCCTTGTGTTTCTGTTCCATGTACTTTCAATCGCGTGGAGGCTAGAACCGACTTTCTCGTTCAGAGCCAACAGTGCTTCTTTGATCATTTGGAAATAAATTCTCATCGGGGTTGTGGGTTAGGAGAAGGGAGGTCGTGAAAGGGCCAGGGATGGGAAAGGAAGAGTGGCGAAGACGTTCCCGACGATGATCGGAGCAGGGGGACAGAGACGACAAGACTCTGGTTTTGGTTCATGTGTGTGTGTATATGTGTATATATATATATATATATATATATATATAGAGTAAATTGCATGTTTAGTCCCTGTGATTTATGGTTTTTAGTGAAAAATGAAAAAAAGGCAAAATGACCAATATAACCTCATGTGCAAGTCACATGGGGGGGTTTAACGGAGGTAACCTAACGATGTTACTTCTCAGGGACCAAGTCCGAGCACTTTTGCATACCACAGGGAATTTCTTGCAATAAAATTTTTATAGGGACCAAATATGAGAAAAACAACAAACCACAGGGACCAAATTTATAATTCACTCTACATTTTATTATTTTTAATTTGACACAAATATTGATACATGTGTGTGTGTGTAAGAATGTGAAAAAAAAATATCCATATAGGCATATTAAAGATAATATAAAAAAAGCTCGTTTTCTTGATACATTTTATTTAACTAAAGAATTAATTATCTTTGAGATAATTTTAGATTTAAAAAAAGAGGTAAATCAATTTGTAATTAAAAGAAAATTGAGAATACGATTATAAATTCTAACTCTTTTGTATAATGGTAAAATGAATTAAAATACATTAAAGTTTGATTTAGTTTCTATTTAATTAATATGAAGAATATCTTTTTTCTCTTTTTACAATCAATGTAATCAAGTTTTAAATTTTTCTATTTTCTACCTATTTCCATTTAAGCTATATGTGTTGAATGTACGACATTATAACCCCAGCACTATTAGAAAACAGGTTTGCATCGATGGCAATCACTGACGGCAGAATTCTATTCACTAAGTCCCGACGGATTAACGATAGCTCAGCGAAGGCGCGAAGGTTTTCCCGAAGAAATGAAGATCACACTACAAAACTGGGCCCTCCAGTCTGTCGCTTTGTAGCCCTCCAGTCCGTCGCTAATGCTCAGATCCGTCGTTGATAGTTCGTGGACCAAATGGTCGTGAGTGATTATATCAGTGACGGAATTAAGCGACGAATTACTGACGGCCATATTTAGTGACTGATTAGCGACGGATGTTATCAGCAATGGATGTTATCCATCGATTAAAATTTCATATTTCCGACAGATTGGAAAAAAATTTAATTTTAATTTTTTTAAATAAAATTTCACTTGGCCGTACGTATTCATTCACTAACGGATTACTAACGAAATGTATATTTTGATTTTTAATTTTTTTTAAATATAATTCCACGTGACCATTGGTGATCCGTCGCGAATCACCGATGGATTACCGACGGCCACGTGGAATTCTATTTAAAAAAATTAAAATTTAAAATTTTCCAATCCATCGGAAATATAAAAATATTCACTAATGGATTACCGAGCTAATATTCTTTTCGTCAGGAAAACCTTCACCCTGTTGCTTGAGCCGTCGCTAATCCGTCTAAAATTATCGACGGAATCCGGTCGTTAGTGATTGCCGATGAAATTATGTTTTCTAGTACTGACGTGCTCCTTACTTTGAGGGCATTTCTTTTTTCTTTATGTGTCTCTCATTTACCCATTTTCTATTTTTTCCTTTGCCTTTCTATCTTTGGTCTTCCTTCCCCATCTTCTCTAAGCATTATACCAAAAATTAAGATACAATAATTCAATAATAAAAGTCTGTCACTGCATATGTTCAAATAGACACGATAGATCTATTGTGACGACTATCATCAATATTGATTTAATGATTAATCGCATACATATGGTATCTATAGGTATCTATGGCTACGTCACAAAAGTCATCTACTGCACAATGTTGTAAGGACTCATCATTGCAATAGGTTACCAACATTTTTTGAACCTCTACCTATAGCGATGACAAGTCATCACGAATGCGAAGAAAAAGTTTTATCTTGAATTTAATGTGGTTATAGTATCAATTACGATAACAAAATGATTGGGTTTTTTCATTAATAACCAAAATTAATTTAGTTGTGACACAAAATGTAGTACTTGTTAGAAGTATTAATGCCGAAATACATATCATTATATCAATATATAGATATTTAATACAAGTTTGTTTGATATGCTACGATGACGCTGTTGGAGGAATTCAAGAATGTCATGGAAAAAGTCGGTAAAAATTGGATAAAATCGTAAGATCGCGTAAGAGTTCCCTTTCCTTTAAGTTGTATTCCGTTCCTTATTGGCTTGGGTGTCATGAAATCAACTTGAGGATAATCTCAGTTTTTTAGTCACAATTTGAGTTGTTCCCTTTTTAAATCTAGAGAATCGTAACCACTCCTATATTATATGTGAGAATAACTCCCCATTAAATGGAGTGGATGGTTAATTA
The DNA here is from genome assembly GCA_023525745.1 of Arctium lappa. Lineage (NCBI taxonomy): Eukaryota > Viridiplantae > Streptophyta > Magnoliopsida > Asterales > Asteraceae > Arctium > Arctium lappa. The sequence continues at coordinate 28,555,085 of CM042050.1, forward strand.
AGTACTACTTAGCAATTACAAACATAACAAATACAAACTGTAGGTATACATGGATCAGAAACAACTCAGAAGAGTCAAAAGCTTTACAGAGTCAGAATCCTTCGAGTCGAAACCATTTTAGAATCAGAAAGTTCTGAACCAAACTCAACCAGACACTTATGAAAAGGACCCGGAAGAAGCTTATGAATAGGACCCAAAAGCTTCCAAATTTCTCTTAGGACATTCAGAAGCTCATTTATCCTAAAAAGGCTTCCAAGAAGTTGATGATTCCGGAAGGAATGTGAATTCTTTTGTCAGATATAAATTTTATATCTATACTCCTATATAAAAATTCTAAAACGGTTATTATACAACATTTACCACCCTTACAATATTACATTTACAACCCTTACAATTACTTATTTAATTTACTTTATATCCCTTACTTTTTCATTTTTCATTTTATACAATTATCAAATTAACACAAATAATCGTATATGACCAAAAATGCAGTGAAAAATACGTTCATTTTTCTACAAATTATACCATTATAATCGTCTCGTCAATACCTTGAAAACGAGCCCAATATTGAATATTTTTTAATTTAACCGTACTATTAAATATCATGAATATCTACAAATTAAATTATTTTATATCACTACACCAAATGTTGTCTTAGACAACATATGCTAATTGGCTATGTTGCTTAAGAGAAGCTTAGGCAACAAAGGCTAATATATGTTGCCTAAGTTCTCTCTTAGAAAACATTTAATTTTATGTTGCCTAAGTCAGACCTTATGCAACATATGAATAATTATATGTTGCCTCAACTATCTTAAGCAACATTTTCTCTTATGTTGCCTTAGTTTTATAATTTTTTTTTATAATAAATGAAAGTTATTTTAGGTAACATATTTTCTTGTTTCCATGTTGCGTAAGATCAAAAATATAAATAAATATAGTTAATCAAAAATTTAATAACTTGTATAATGTTTTTTTTAAGTCAATGAAAGTTATTTTAGGCAACATATTTTCTTGTTTCTATGTTGCCTAAGGTCAAAATATAACTAAATATAGGTAGTCAAAAAAATAATAATTTGTATAATGTTTTTTTAAAATAAATTAAAGTTATCTTAGGCAACATATTTTCTTGTTTCTATGTTGCCTAATGTCAAAATATAACTAAATATAGGTAGTCAAAAATTTAATAATTTGTATAATGTTTTTTTAAAATCAATGAAAGTTATCTTAGGCAACATATTTTCTTGTTTCTATGTTGCCTAAGGTAAAAAATATAACTAAATATAGGTAGTCGAAAATTTAATAACTTGTATAATGTTTTTTTTAAATCAATGAAAGTTATACTAGGCAACATATTTTCTTGTTTCTATGTTGCCTAAGGTCAAAAATATAAATAAATATAGGTAATTGAAAATGTAATAACTTGTATAATGTTTTTTTTTAAATCAAACCGCATCTATTGTGTTGGAAACGAGTTAGGCCAAAAGTAAACCGACCAACCCGACTAAAACTTGTACGTTTTTACTTCTTTTTTTATGATTTTAAACTTTTAGCGGCTCGTCTTTTCTATCAATTCTCAAGTTCTTCTATCTTAGTCATAGTTCAGATCTGTCTACAAGACCACGCCGAATAAAATCGTACAAATCTAACCTTCAACTCTTCAAAAATATTCAACATCAACTTGGGCTTTAATGTATCAGTTGGATTTAATGGATCCACTTGGGCTTTAATGAACCCAATTAAGATTTAATGGATCCAGTTGGACTTTAATAGATCGGTTGGATCTCAATGCATCTACTTGGGCTTTAAAGGATCAATTGGGCTTTAACGGATCGGTTAGGCTTTTAACGGATCCACATGGATCGATTGGGCTTTAAAGGATCCATTTGATCCCAATACACATTACATGCATATATGTAGTACATATTTGCAGACAAACACGTATTAAGTCACTATCAGTGTTATTGGGCCTCAATAAGTCATGAAAGGTTTTGTTGGTATATATTGGTTCTTACTAAGCTTTTGTGTTATTACGCTATAATAAGTCATGAAAGGTTTAATCGGTTATATTGGCCTTTAAAGGTTTTCATTGGGCTTTAACTGATCTTTTTGGCTTTAAAGGGTTTCATTGGGCCTTAATGGTTTTAATGGATTCACTTGGACTTTAATAGACCCAATTAGGATTTAATTGATCCAATTGGACTTTAATGGATCGTTTAGATTTCAATGCATCCACTTGGGCTTTAACGGATCGATTGGGCTTTAATGTATCGGTTGGGCTTTAATGGATCCATTTAGGCTTTAACGGATTAATTTGAGCTTTAATAGTGTTATTGGGCTTCAATAAGTCATGAAATGTTTTGTTGGTATATATTGGTTCTTACTAAGATTTAATGGTTCTTAGTTGGCTATATTGGGCCTTAGTGGCCTTATTGATCACAATACACATCACATGCATATATGCAATACATATCTGCATACAAACACATATTAAGTCACCGTTGGTGTTATTGGGCCTTAATAAGTCATGAAAGGTTTTGTTGGTCTATATTGGTTCTTACAAGGCTTTAATGGTTCTTAGTAGGCTATAGTGGGCATAGAATCTATACCGGGGGATTTACCTTAACGGATGAACTTGATAAGGGCATAGAATCTTACTCGGTAAGAGCCATGATAAGAATGAAGCGTCTTACCCGGTAAGTGAGAGTGACATTTGAGTAAACAGCCCCTTAGAACGGAATTGATCTTGTACATCTCATACTAATGTGCCTCCATTTATCATTAAACAGTTGATAACCAATTCTCACGTTTCTCACTTTGAACTCAATTTCTCATCGAAAGCCAACCCTAACGATGAATATCTCCATGACCCGGATTATTGATTAAGTATTAGTATGTGTGATGCATTGAATTATTAATGTTAAGAAAGATATCGTAATCTTTAGTTGCCTTTATCTATACTATATTATAAAGCACGGATAAAAAACTCTTAAAAACAATTGTTAAAGCTTAATGTACCATTATTTAAATACTTAATTGTTTTATATAAAAAACATTATCTTATTAAGCCTAAATTAAACAAATTTATAAAATAATCATTATCACACTCTCAAAATCATCCAAAATCGTACTGTAAATTGACAAAAAATAAAATGAAACATTAAAAATCATGATGTATCTAGCTCCATTGAGTGAGTAAGTTTCTAGTATTTAATTAAGTTATAAATTAAAAAAATTATGAAATTATAAATTAAAAAATGTTAATATTTTTTTATCTTAAATAAAATCCAAATTAATGATTTTTAATACTAAAAATTTAACACTTTACAAAATTTTTGTTTCTCCCGCCTCCCCAAATTATTTTCCCACCTAACCCAAATTCATTTCCCACTTATTTTTGACTATCTAGGTTAAAAGTAAAAAAAAATGTTACTCTACCCTAATTAAATCAACAGCCGTTCACATCCCTGTTGAGAAGAAACCATCGCCACCACCGGCCACCAACATCAGCCCACATCACCACCACATCGCCACCACCAGCCATCAACAACAGTCATCACCACCACGTCGCACACCAGCCACCACCACCAGTCGACAATCGCCACCACCAGCCACCAACATCAGCCGACATCACCACCACCACCATCAGCCGACGTCGCACACCAGCCACCATCACCAGTCGACATCGCCACCACCAGTCACCAACATCAGCCGACATCGCCACCACCACCATCGAGAAGCACATTGAAAGAGGTAAAACCAAAAACCCCCAACCCCTGTTTACTGAACTTATTCCTTGAAGAAATTTCTTATTTTGGTTTTTGCTAGGATTCTTATTAAGTTGAACACCGATATCTTAACTGTGGTACCATAGACAAATTAAAAACTAAAAATTGTTATAAGAATCTCTAACGAGAAGTTTGTTCAAACATAATGCGTTGAGAAGGCAGTTTTGCACTCATTCCATGATCCAGGAAATTATTTAACAATAGTGACGCTTTAGGAATAAACAATGTCCCAATAGTTTTCTCGGAAGGCAGTTTTCACTGCTGAAATTTGTACCTGTAGCAAACTAGTTAATTATGTTGAGAGCTCTATTTGTTTTTTTTTGTTTTCTTTTTAGATCCATCTTGAGGTGAAGATGAAACAGTTTCTGATGCCCTTTGTTCTTCTGTCTCAAATGGTTAGTGTTTATTGTTTTGCCCACAAAAACGAATATAAACACGATATGATTTTTTTTTGGTTTTGATTTATTGAGACAATATGTTGTGATAGAAGCAGTATTCAGTCATCTCGACACCTTAAAACCATCCCTGTTGAAGGTCATCTCCCTTGGCAAAACGACGACCTCCCTTTTACCTTTATCCCCGATGATCAATAGCTCCTTATCGAATGATATCTTGTCTTTGTTGTCTTATACTTGTTTTGACATGGAATCATTTTCATTGCTTTATTATTCATCTAATTATCTTACTTTTCCTTCTTATTGCATATGGACATTTACAGGTGAAACTGGTCGTTTTTGGTGCTGTCTTGTCAGGATTCCAATGCACAAAGAAATTTTGCTTGGTAACAAACATACTCCCTCTTGTTCTTAGATTTTTTTGATGCATCAAAGAGCCAAACTCACATTAGATATTTTGATTTTAGATAGGATGGAGAGATGAAGGGACTTATTCAAAAAGGAAGTTGGTTGATTTTGTATTCAAACCAACAAGCTTGTTATGACGGGAAGACATTTGAAGAGCTTTGATTTGGTCATTTGAATTTGTATATTGGTTTTTTGAACATATGTAATTTGTAATATTATTTTTTATTGGATAAAATTATAATTAATAAAAAATTCCAATATATTTTTCTTTGTAAATTATGTTTCTGGTGAAAGTTTTTCCGAATGACAAGTCTGCCAAAAGTCTGTCGGTAACCATGTTTTTCGACGGATTCTTTTAATAGTAAACAAGTTTTTCCGACGAATTTTTCCGTCGGTAAAACAGGTCTGTCTCATAGTGTAAGGCAACATACGCAAATAGAATATGTTGTCTAAGTTGATATCTTAGGTAGCACATGCATAAATCTAATGTTGCCTTAGTGTTTGGTGGGTGCAACATATGTTTTTTTCATAGACAACATAATCTGTTGTGTGTTGCTTAAGGAGTCTGCTTAAGCAATATACGATGTTTGCCTATGTTGCCTAAGTTCTTATGCAACATTGATAAGGCAACATTGTTTAGGCAACATAGGCATGTTGCCTAAGCCTTAGGCAACACATAAACCCCTCTTAAGCAACATTTTTCATTTGTTGCCTAAGTGACATTTGGTGTAGTGTATATATATATATGTGTGTGTGTGTGTGTGTTTGGTTAAATTGAAAAACACTGGAAAATAAAACCAGTTGGATGTCATCTCGGAATTAAATGTTAAAAAAGGTCAGGTTTAACAGTTTAGTAGTTTAGTTTGCACGCATAAATTAGGGTTTGGGTTTTATACATATGGAGTGTGTGATGAATTACTAGCAAAGATCTAAATGGCGTGAGGCGTGGCGTGGTGGCGAGTCCAAGCCTTAGGAGCCACAAGGAAGCCATGACGTTTTCAAGGCGTGACTTATGGTGTTAAATTTCTAATTCATATATAATATAATTTAATTTAATACTAAAAGCGTCATCGCGCAATGCAGCGAGATACATCACGATTTTAATGTTTCATTTTATTTTATTGTCGATTTACAGTACGATTTTGGATGGTTTTGAGAAAATGATAATGTTTTTTTTTAATTTGTTTAATTTAGGCTTAATAATATAATATTTTTTATATAAAAAAATTAAGTATTTTATTAGAATTCAATGATTATCTTATATATTTTAATGACATAGAAAAAATAACAATTACATATTTAATAATATAATTAAAACAAAATTATAATAATATAATATATTAATTAATAGTGATACATAGAAATATTTGTAATAAAGGAAGGTCCTGCACATACCAAATTGCTGGGTGTTAGAAGACTGCAGTAATAATATGTATATTGTGTTTTGATACTTGTAAATTAAGAGATTTTTAAATCTTGCATAAAATGATGGTACCTTGTGCATAATAATTTGTATTTAAGAGTTTTTTATCCGTGCTTTATAATATAGTATAGATAATATAATATAATATAATATAATATATAAAAACGTATGTTTTGTAGTGTTACTCAATGAGTCAATAGTAATAAACAAGTTAAATTAGGTTATATATTAAAAACTTGCAGATAAAACATTAAAAACGTAAAAAAAATCAAATATCTCATTACGATAAATGCGCATGCGGATTGGCATGCTAAGGGGCTTAACGTGGCGTGATACACAAGTATTGGTGCCATGGCACGCCATGACGGCTATGACGGCTGTACGGCGAGTTTTTTAAAACAGTGATTACCAGTGATATATACGTTCATAAACTGACCATAGAAATTTTTATTCATTGAATTGGCTTATCCAAATTCAAAATTTGTTCGTTGCTTGGAATGAAGTCAATATCTTTAGAAGTGAATGTTACTTTAGCTAATATACTTTGAGAATAAGTGAGAAGAGAAGTACGAATAAAAGGAAATTTTCTAGTGATGTTTATATATAGAATTAAATGCATATATATGGACAAAGCTCCCAAGGTGCCTTACATACCATATACGATCTAGGTGTGTTCAATACAATTATTAATTGTTGGAACAATCGTTGAACGGCTATCAATTAAGAAGTCCCGTATGTGGATCCTAGCTACAACCATTTCAGCCTATGCCACAAGGGGTTGGTAGTACGAATCTCTATGATATATACCTGCACTAAGGATAAACATGGCTTGTGAAAGGTCAATAATCTTCATAAGGACGACAACTTGATCATGTTTTTGCAGTGTGTCAATTTTACATGTTCTTAAAGAACAATGCAAGATGACAAACAGTGGCTACATAGCTAGTACATAGGATATGTCTTTCTGCAACACTTTGGATTCTGGAAGACATTTTCAAGCTGACTGCTGGTATAAAGGTGACTAAAACTGCAAAATTGGCGCTCAATTGCGTTATCATCTGTGTTTTGTTTGGGTCCTATGGGGTTTCTGAAATAGATTGGTGTTTGATGTAAATAAACCCCGCAAAGACTGTATTTTTCATTCGATAACCCTTAATTCCTTCAGTTGGTTATCGAACCAGATAGGGAAAGGTAGGCTTGATTGGGGAGATTGGCTTAAAAATCCTTTGAATGCCCTCCCTTATATAGGTGGTAGCGGAAGTTGGTGTTCTTGGTTTGTTATTTTCCTTTCTTCTTTCGGATTGTGTTGTACTATCCGACTAGCTTCTTGCTAGTCTATGCTTGTTCTTTCTTTCGTTTTTTATAGCATCCGACGTTCAAAAAAAAAACATAGCTAGTACATATGTTCTAAGAGTACACTTCGAAACATGTACACTTTCAATGTTTAACGTCAACCCTTTGAAGGGTGAAGCTGCTAATGTGAGTTTATTTGTGGTATGCAAAGAATTTTGGGAATTGTGCTATATTCGTTTCCATAAAAATTTTGTAACTTGATGGATATATTATTGAGGTATTTTGATTAATAATTATTTATATAAAGGCAGCGGAGTATAAAAATTAAATTTGGATTAATATTTTATTGAAAAATGAAAAGTAACACGTTGCCTTTGGGCAAATGCTGTGTTATTATATTTGCAAATAGCATGTCCAATGAAAATTTAGAATCTAACAAAGAAATACTATCTTTAGAAATTTAAACATCATTTCAATCCACAAAAGTAGTTTTACAGATACAACCAATATATAATTATGAGAAAAGACAGAGATATAAAACTTAATTCAAACAACAAAAGCAAAAGATAAGTGGTCAAATATGTGTGTGTAACTGTGTATATAAAGGGATAATCAACATCGATTTTTTATGGTATTTTTACAAACTCTTACAACGGTATATTTTCTTGTTACGAACCATGCATCACCGCCATCAGCAATTAGTGTTACCCCAGCAGCCCCAACCGCCCCTACGTGGTGGCGGTGGCGGCGGCACCACAGCTACTTGTGCTTGGACAACCGTCATCGTAGAAAAAATAATAGCAAATGCAAAAAAAATAGCCAAGAAGAAAGCAATAACGTCCCTCATTCTCATCTTCATAAATTGTCGAATGATATTTAGCATTCGTTTTGTGTCCCTCTCTAACGAACTAATATACATACATATATATAATTCCAAAAGTCATGACTCTGTCCTATAAACTATAAACTAAACCAAATTAAAACATATTTTCAACACAAGTTGCCCCAAATTTCCGAGAAGCTACACGAGTGTGATATGTTTGCATGGGAGGATCGAACTAGCTTGATACAAGGAATGAGTTTTTGCTTCCAATTTCATATTAATTGAATACCAAACGAAAAAGGTATTCACTTATTGGTTATCTCCAATCTCAAAGAAATCATTGATGGAACGTTTGAAAGTTTGCTATATGTATGCATATATACGTTGATCTCAATTCTTTCCCTAATTAGGTTTGAGTTTTAATTGTCCTACATTGAATTTGTATTTTCTATTACCAATTAGTTATGTATTTTTCTTTAAAAAGTGGGCCTGATGAGAACATCTCTATTTTTTCTAATTTTAATGTTTTATTATCATCATCGTCAGTGTTGTTGTTATTTAATGTAATGTTAAAAATGAAAATTTCAAACTTGGACAATCAAATAATTTAATAAAAAATGGCCTAATAATTTGATTAATGAAATTCATAATCGTAAGAACTTCGTCAAAGTTACAAAAGCCAAAAAATCGTTGAAAATAAAATACATTTGCACTTATAAAAACTGAAAAATAATAAAAAGAAATACAAAAAATATCTAATCAATTTAGTTCAAGGTATTAATATTTTATATATATCCTGTCAAAATATAATCTAATTTCAAAGTTTAAAATATTAAACTCGGAAGTAAGTTGTGATTCTCAACTTCTCACATCTAAAACTGGTCCTATAATCAACGGTACTTGTCCAATTTTGTACAAAATTCACTCATCCTTGATCAACAGTTCACCCAACAAAATGTATATAGGACGGTATGGAACTGTCAAGTCCGTCCTTATTTTTATCTGTTATAATCAGTGTCAGTTTTTTGTTACTCGACTAGGTTTGGATATCATGCCGTAACAGTTTTGTTCCTCTATACCCGTGCGATGCAGCGTAATGTAAGTAAAGAACGAACAATTAATGTTAATTTCTTATAGACATGTCATCAACAATCAACCATGACCTAAGAATCACAATTTATGAAACCCTAAACCCATAAAAATATTCAATAATTAGTTTATATTACAATTATTGACCAAAAAAATTATAATAATATAATTTTTAATAAGAATGAAACGTATTTTACGATTATGTATTTTAATGTGCCAACGGTGGAAAAAAATAAAACGTATGGATAGAAAACAAATTAATTCGTAGATATTCATAATATTTAATAGTACGGTTAAATTAAAAAATATTCAATATTGGGCTCGTTTTGAATGTATTAACGAGACGATTATAATGATACAATTTGTAAAAAAAAAGAAATGTATTTTTTCATTGCATTTTTATTCATATACGATTATTTGTCTTAATATGATAATGTTGTTAAATGAAAAAAATGAAAAAACAAAGAATATAAAGTAAATTAAATAAGTGTAAGGGTGATAAATATAACATTGCACAAGAAACCACTTTGTACAAATAACCGTTTTAAAATTTTTATAATATAGTAGATATGTATATATATATATATATATATATATATATATATATATATATATATATAGTGTTTGGTTCATTTGAGAAATGGTAAATATATGAGAAATAGAGAAATAATCTAGTCATTCATATGGTCAAGATCGGATTTGACGAGTCAAATATTGCGGCTTTGACCGGTCAAAAGTTGCGGCTTTGACTGGTCAAAAGTTGCGGCTATCTCAAAACTAGAAGGACAATTTCGTAAATTTTACAAAACACACGGGTTGTGTTCATATATGAACATGTATAATTCACATATGAACTCTAAGTTCATATATGAACAAGTGCAATTCACAACTGAACTCTTTTAACTGATTCATATATGAACTTTTGTGATTCATATATGAATCAGTTGAACTAACTAACAGATTCATATATGAACCTTTGTGATTCATATATGAATCAGTTGAACTAACTAACAGATTCATATATGAACCTTTGTGATTCATATATGAATCTTTATGAATCACAAAGATTCATATATGAATCTTTGTGATTCATACAGATTCATATATGAACACATCCCGTGTATTTTACGAAATTACCCCTCTACCTTCTATAGACCACACAAGGAATTATCCGGTGTTTCGCGGTCAAAGCCGCAAATGTTGATCAGATGAATGGCTAAGATTACTTCTCTATTTCTCATATATTTATCATTTCTCAAATGAACCTCTCCCTATATATATATATATATATATATATGTAGGTCAAAGATAATTTACAACCCATATAAATCTTACAATCAATGCAACCCACATCTTAACCGATGAATTCATGATAAACGGTTATTTTGTTTTTATTTTTTTTATTTTTTTAATTGAAAATATTGGACCTATATGTATTGTAACCGTCGATCATTAATCCAACGGTTAAGATGTGAGTTGAATGGGTTGTAAGATTTTCATGGGTTATAAATTAAACTATCCCTATATATGTATATATATATATATATATATATATATATATATATATATATATATATATATAGGTTATTATGCAACCCCTCTATCCACCACTCATTTTATTTTCACTTTTTTTAATTAAAAAGGTGAAAACAAAATGAGTGGTAGATAGGTAGGTTGCATGGGGTTGCACCATTATATATATATATATATATATATATATATATATATATATATATATATATATATATATATATATATATATATATATATATATCAAATGAAAACCACTCTAATTTTGCAAACCGTATAAACCATCAATTTCATTGGTTAAATTAATGAAATTGGTTAATGAAATTGTCTAATTTGATGAAATCGTGTTATATAATTCTTTTGCTGATAAAATTGTTTAATATATTTGTGTTTTTTATGTTAAAATGAAATTATTTCATGCATTTTCTCATTCTGGTGAAATTGTTTCATGCATTTTCTCAATCTAATGAAATTTTTTCATTTTTACATAAAAAACACAAATATATAAACAATTTTATCAAAAAAAAATTATATAAAACAATTTATCAAGTTTTACAAATTATATAAAATTATATATATATATATATATATGTGTGTGTGTGTGTGTGTGTGTGAGAGAGAGAGAGAGAGAGAGAGAGAGAGAGAGACATCAAATGGAAACCACTCTAATTTTGCAAACCGTGTAAACCATCGATTTCATTGGTTAAGTTAATGAAATTGACTCATGAAATTGTTCAATTTGATTAAATTGTGTTATATAATTTTTTTGTTGATGAAATTGTTTCATATATTTGTGTTTTCACTACACCAAATATCACTTAGGCAACAAATGAAAAATGTTGCTTAAGAGGGGTTTATATGTTGCCTAAGGCTTAGGCAACATGCCTATGTTGCCTAAGCAATGTTGCATAAGAACTTAGGCAACATAGGCAAACAACGTATGTTGCCTAAGCGGACTCCTTAAGCAACACACAACATGTTATGTTGCCTATGAAAAAAACATATGTTGCACCCACCAAACACTAAGCCAACATTAGATTTATGCATGTGTTGCCTAAGATATCAACTTAGACAACATACTATATTTGCATTTGTTGCCTTACACATTTTTTAAAAAAAAAATCAAATTTTCTTATTAATTAGAATTTTACCAAATAACAAATAATATTACAAATTATATACATTCAAAAAAACTAATATACTACTTCAAATGACCAAATACAAGCTCTTCAAATGTCATCCCATCATAACAAGCTCGTTGGTTTGAATCACAAAAACGACAACTTTATTTTTGAACTAGTCCCTTCATATCTCCACTCTTTCTGAAATCAAAAAACCTAATGTGAGACAGCGTTTTGATGCATCACAAAATCAAATTGCAATGTTGAGAATTGAAGATAAAATGAAACAGAAGTGTTTGAAATGGGATTAATGTAGAAAATACAATAGAAGATAACGCAATAGTGCATAGAATTGAATGAAAATACATATTCTATTTATGGTCACCATTCCATTATTCCATATACCACAAAATGCTGAGTAACGATTATCATATTCTAATATTCTGCAAGTCTAACAACCATAGGAATTAAAATTGTTATTGGGTTTCCTGGGATATGCAACTGTACATAACTTCTTATAGACTGCTAGACCTTGCAATGAACCAGGCTAGATACCATAAGTTACCTACCATACATTGATTTCCCAAGTGAGTACACAGACGAAATTTCGACCCCAGCCTTCTGCCTTAACCACGACAAGAAATCGGCACAGTCCTCGTCTACGTACTAAGGTATCTGAGTAAGTCAATGATGTCATTCAGTCATTTAATCAAAAAGTTGGCACCCATGTAAAAGATCAAATATTCCATTGATTAAGTAAGTCTAACGGAACCTGATATGGAGATGATGATCTGGAGAAGTTGAACCTGAATAAACTTCCAAGCAATCGAACCAAATGAGAAAGGGGAGTTCGATTAGAACAACATTTGCATTATAAATCAAAGGTAAATTGAACCTGAAACTTAATCGAACCTGCAGAAACCAAATCAACTCAACCAAATCGAACTATAACGCCCCCTTCCCGAGATGGAAAAAGAGGTTACGTCTGAACCTAACACAAACTGCTAACAAGAGCATATAGAGCATTAGTAAAACCTTAATTAAAATAAGCACCAACAAAAATAACAATAGACTCAAACGATACATTTTTTTTTCTTCCAATACTTACCTCAAAGCATTAATAAAACCTAAAACTTCTTACCGACAAACCTTTTATATAGGATGAAGCTCTAAATTCCTTAAACTCTTTAGATTCCCTTCGAATACCTGTCGCGAACAAAGAAATGCGGCTGAGCCAAACGCTCAGTGCACGGATACAATAGATAACAAACGGATAACCTAACTCTACCGAATACAATAAAAAAAACTAGATTTTGGACACGAGACTCGAATTTTTTAGTGTTCATGAAAGCTAGATCGAGTATTAATTCATTCAACATCTAATTTCAACAACATACCAAAATATCCCAAACAAAGAAAAAGAAACCAAAAGAAGTTAGACTAAATAACTCAATTTAATTGTTTAACCAAAAGTCCTAATAAAATGAATATATATCTGAATTCATTATATCGAGACAGTAATCTCGTCAAAGTTCAAAACTGTCAAATCAAAATAAATATTGTCAACTAAATACCAAACTAATCTGAGAAACTTAAATCAAAATCATATCATAAGATTTCATAACGAGCTCGAACAAATAATCGCATACACTTGAGTTTCATGTCACACATAAACAGATACAACAAGTGTCAGACATAAGCCACATAGGCACGTACGTTGGACATTCTCATCCAACTGTACTAAATAATGTGAGATGCGGTGTTAGGCACTACACCGTCATCCGCCCTACAAACTAGGGTCGACCCATACGCCTCCCATCACACCACGCCAGCTCTCATCAGAGCACACAAAACCAAAAGGAGACGCCGTGGACTGATCACACTGCCACGGGTGGTGTCACGCCATCGGTGCCACAATGACGTGCCTATGGTACCCCCATAGGTGGTTAGTAGTTCGGTACACCTTAACGTATAAACTTCAAAAGTATATCACAACACATGTGATCATACTAAATGAATATCAAATCATACAAATTGCAAAACGAATAAAAATGATATTTGAACGTACAAAAATATTGACCGCTCCACTTAAAAACTTGATTTTTCGAACACTCTAAAACTAAGAGACTTACAAATCGAAAGAAAAATAAACGGGACGAGTTTAGTAAAACGTTGATGTAACTTCATGTACAAACCTTTACAAAAGAGTTTGAAACCAAAACGTACGGAAAATCAAATCCGAACATAGACTATGAATTCCACACTCACAACTTTTCGAAATCATGTCGTACTATTTTCAGAACTTTACACGTTTACAAATCCGATATTTTATCATAATTCCAATAAGTTTTAGAAAACAATATCTAAACAGAAGTTTTAAACAAATGTCTTATGATTCCAAGGAATCAAGAATGAACCGAATTGGATTTAAAATAGATTTTTCACGAATTTTTGAAAACAGTTGCGCTGTTCTCGTCTAAAACGAGATCAGTCTCGGAAAACCCAAGTTTTAGATACCTTAGCATAAAAATCACAGTTTTCTCGTGTGACAGTAAATCGTAGACGACATCTCCAGCTTTTCAAAATTTTATCGTATGCCTTAATCCGATAAACGAGTGATTTGTTATAATTTTTACAATTAACACGAAATTTTCAGAGCGAAAATCAGCAGATTTATCATTTGAATTTGACGTTTTTAACATATTCAAACATCGATTTATCGAGTGCACAACCAAAAGAGAACTAAACGGTAAACTAACCGGACGAGAAAGCAAACCGAATTGATGGAAGAAAGAACACATTAACCAAATCGAACGGAAGAGTCGAAAGAAAAAAAAAACAATGAAATCGTACATATATGTAACGAATCAAATAAATGTAAACGGAATTAACACATAAACAACGGATCGAATAAACACAAAAGTGGGATACACGAAGAATCCGTACCCATATATATAACGACTCAAATAACACAAATTAATGAGGGAAGAATAAGAAATCCGTACCTTAACTTATGATAGATCTCTTGGATATCTTTCACGATCAAAACTTCAAATACGAACCCAACCTCAAACTTAAAGATTGATTTTTGAACTCCAACGGTTTCAAAAAGATTTTTTTTTCCTCCTGACCTCAACGATTCTAGTGCTTAAACCTATAAGATAGATATTAAATTAAAAAAAACCCCAAATTGATAGTAAACAATGTTACGATCATAAAGCTATGGTGGTTATCCAAAATCTTCCAAATTTTCTTTATTGACAGAACTAGCCCCTCTAATTATATAAGGCTTCCAAAATTAAATCAAACATTTATTTCTATAATAATGTCACGTAAATTACGGTATATTACAATCTACCCTCAAAAGAATTTCGTCCTCGGAATTCAAATAAGCAAAGATTTCAATAACAATTCCTATTCCACAACTTTTGCTTTTGGAACACATATGATATTTCTTAATTTTCGGCATCGATCAACTAAATCCTCAATAAAATTTAAATCCTTAAATATATAAATAACCTGGGTTATTACATCTCATCATGCTTAAAAGAACTGGTCCTCCAAATTTATAAACCCAAATTAAGTCTTAATGCATCAATACCCACAAGTCACATTTCAATCTTAGTACGATAGATGAAACACCAAAAAAAAAATCATTTCAATATACCAACTAACATCACTTAAAGAATACCCCCGTATCAACTCTGAAACGGAATAAAAATATCACCAAAAGACCACCAATTTCTAAAAACCATAAATCTTGATTCTACGTATAAATTTGAACAAATAAAATCGATTTTGAAATCAATTCTTAACTCGAATCACTTGAATTTAGTTATCCCAAACCTCCAAGCAAACGTCTTTAAACCATTTAAAACATAAATTATAATTCTCATCTTTGAACATACAAATGATACCGATATAGATTCAAAATCTAGAAGACAATACAAACCTTAAGCATCTCATAACAATTTACCCAAAACTTTATTGTACCACAATTATATGCCATCCCACATCCCAACTAATCCTTATAAGATATTCTAGCACTTTTTCATATTCCTCGAATAACCTATAATTAATTCGACAATACCGCTACCTTCTAAGTATACCAAATTGCAACTCTCCTTACAGACAACGAGGTCAAAAATTACAGCCATATCCTTCATCCAAAGACTCTAAAACCTAATCACCTAAAATAATAGTCTTAGCAAATCCATCCACTTATTTAAATTGCTTCCTAGAATTAGATTGCCTAGCATTAAGGTAACATCCACATATACCAAGAACACTACATGAAAAGACTTCAATAACATACCACATATTACAATTTTAACCACGAACATTGCAACCAAAAATTCAATAACATACCACCTATTGTAATTTCGACCATTAAATTTATCAACCTAATTGATAATCCAAACCAGGACTCATTAATCCCCGAGCCAACTAAGGATCCATTTAGGATAATCGGAGAAAAAAAATCGACCACCACGCTTCCGCTACCCAATTTAGATATTCTCTCTTAATTTACCCATACTCACAGGTCAATCCTATTTGGTTTTCTACAAGATAGAACCTAGAGCTTTGATACCATTTTTGTAACACCCCCTTCCCGAGATGGAAAAAGAGGTTACGTCTGAACCTAACACAAACTGCTAACAAGAGCATACAGAGCATTAGTAAAACTTTAATTAAAATAAGCACCAACAAAAATAACAATCGACTCAAACGATACATTTTTTTTCTTCCAATACTTACCTCAAAGCATTAATAAAACCTAAAACTTCTTACCAACAAACCTCTTATATAGGATGAAACTCTGAATTCCTTAAACTCTTTAGATTCCCTTCGAATACCTGCCGCGAACAAAGAAATGCGGCTGAGCCAAACGCTCAGTGCACGGATACAATAGATAACAAACGGATAACCTAACTCTACCGAATACAATAAAAAACTAGATTTTGGACACGAGACTCGAATTTTTGAGTGTTCATGAAAGCTAGATCGAGTATTAATTCATTCAACATCTAATTTCAACAACATACCAAAATATCCCAAACAATGAAAAAGAAACCAAAAGAAGTTAGACTAAATAACTCAATTTAATTGTTTAACCAAAAGTCCTAATAATGTGAATATATATCTGAATTCATTATATCGAGACAGTAATCTCGTCAAAGTTCAAGACTGTCAAATCAAAACAAATATTGTCAACTAAATACCAAACTAATCTGAGAAACTTAAATCAAAATCATATCATAAGATTGCATAACGAGCTCGAACAAATAATCGCATACACTTGAGTTTCATGTCACACATAAACAGATACAACAAGTGTCAGACATAAGCCACATAGGCACGTACGTTGGACATTCTCATCCAACTGTACTAAATAATGTGAGATGCGGTGTTGGGCACTACACCGTCATCCACCTACAAACTAGGGTCGACCCATACGCCTCCCATCACACCACGCCAGCTCTCATCAGAGCACACAAAACCAAAAGGAGACGCCGTGGACTGATCACACCGCCACGGGTGGTGTCACGCCATCAGTGCCACAATGACGTGCCTATGGTACCCCCATAGGTGGTTAGTAGCTCGGTACACCTTAACGTATAAACTTCAAAAGTATATCACAACACATGTGATCATACTAAATGAATATCAAATCATACAAATTGCAAAACGAATAAAAATGATATTTGAACGTACAAAAATATTGACCGCTCCACTTAAAAATTTTATTTTTCGAACACTCTAAAACTAAGAGACTTACAAATCGAAAGAAAAATAAACGGGACGAGTTTAGTAAAACGTTGATGTAACTTCATGTACAAACCTTTACAAAAGAGTTTGAAACCAAAACGTACGGAAAATCAAATCCGAACATAGACTATGAATTCCACACTCACAACTTTTCGAAATCATGTCGTACTATTTTCAGAACTTTACACGTTTACAAATCCGATATTTTATCATAATTCCAATAAGTTTTAGAAAACAATATCTAAACAGAAGTTTTAAACAAATGTCTTATGATTCCAAGGAATCAAGAATGAACCGAATTGGATTTAAAATAGATTTTTCACGAATTTTTGAAAACAGTTGCGCTGTTCTCGTCTAAAACGAGATCAGTCTCGGAAAACCCAAGTTTTAGATACCTTAGCATAAAAATCACAGTTTTCTCATGTGACAGTAAATCGTAGACGACATCTCCAGCTTTTCAAAACCTTATCGTATGCCTTAATCCGATAAACGAGTGATTTGTTATAATTTTTACAATTAACACGAAATTTTCAGAGCGAAAATCAGCAGATTTATAATTTGAATTTGACGTTTTTAACATATTCAAACATCGATTTATCGAGTGCACAACCAAAAGAGAACTAAACGGTAAACTAACCAGACGAGAAAGCAAACCGAATTGATGGAAGAAAGAACACATTAACCAAATCGAACGGAAGAGTCGAAAGAAAAAAAAACAATGAAATCGTACATATATGTAACGAATCAAATAAATGTAAACGGAATTAACACATAAACAACGGATCGAATAAACACAAAAGTGGGATACACGAAGAATCCGTACCCATATATATAACGACTCAAATAAACACAAATTAATGAGGGAAGAATAAGAAATCCGTACCTTAACTTATGATAGATCTCTTAGATATCTTTCGACGAACGAAAATCTTTCACGATCAAAACTTCAAATACGAACCCAACCTCAAACTTAAAGATTGATTTTTGAACTCCAACGGATTCAAAAAGATTTTTTTTCCTCCTGACCTCAACGATTCTAGTGCTTAAACCTATAAGATAGATATTAAATTAAAAAAAAACCCAAATTGATAGTAAACAATGCTACGATCATAAAGCTATGGTGGTTATCCAAAATATTCCAAATTTTCTTTATTGACAGAACTAGCCCCTCTAATTATATAAGGCTTCCAAAATTAAATCAAACATTTATTTCTATAATAATGTCACGTAAATTACGGTATATTACACGAACCAAGTCGCTCGTCTGTTGGTGTCCGTCGCTAATTTGGTTCAAATTCCTAGTTTCGCCATCCAACCAGAATGACTACAAAAACACAAAAGTTTCGTAAAAACCAGTTCGTAAACTACATAGATCCATAAATAATTTGTCGGATTTCAGTTGATCTACAAGAAAATGATCGAAACAAAAAGGCGAAGCAAAAATTACCACGGAAGAAGGTTTATCTAGACTGACATCAAGAGCGGGAAAATAAGTCCCTTCACCAGATTCTAGCTCAACCTTCGAATCCTGAACACGCGGGTATTCAAGAACATAAAAATCTCATAATACATAATTAAAACTGAACAAATTATGAATAAATGAAAAAAAAAGCTTCAACCATCTCATTGGTTTGAGTAAATAAAACACCAAATACAAATAGAGTTCCGAGCATAAATCTTAACTAATTCGTTCCAATTCATTGTCAACCAATCTGTAAGTGTAAGAAATGTTCAATAAGTGTAAGAAACGTTACACAACACGTCATGGAAGAAAGATACATCATCCAGGGATCCACTTATATGAAATTTTCACACACCGACTAGAATTATATATACTTAGTGTGACTCTGTGTATGCACACAGACAAATAAACAACATCAAATTTAAGTTCTTGAAGCAATGAAAGGCAGTGAAATCGTGCATACGAAATGAAAAGGTTTCCTCAACTGGAACTTATAGTGCAAAAAATGGAACAAAAAAATCATGTTGATAAGACTTGGGGTTTCGAGAAACGAGTGTAGTAGTAAATACGTAGCTTGAGACGATAAATTAGATGATGAAGAAAAACCTAATCAATCGAAGTGGTTCAGCCGATGAAAAAGGAAGAGAGGCGACTCAACCAAATCGAACCTGCAAAACAATAGCTGTTCGAACAGAACTCAACCAAATCGAACTTAATCAAAGGTAAATCGAACCTGAAACTTAATCAAACCTGAACCAAATCGAACAAATCGACGGTGGTCTAATCAAACCTGAACCAATCGACGGTGGCTCGTGGTGGCGATGTCGATGGTCGGTGTTGGTGGTTGCTGCTGTCGATGTCGATGGTGGTGGCTGTGATAAAGATTTTTAACCTAATTTTTAATGGTGGGGGAAGCAGGCAAATTTAGAAGAAAAAAAAGGGGGGAGGAGATAGGCGGGATAGTTTTGGAGTGGGGGGAAAGCAAATAAAATTTGGGTCTTTTTTTATTTGTATTTTTAGTTTCAAATAAATATTTTTTTTAGAAAATAAATATTTTTAAATTAATTTGTTTTTTGATCTAAAATAAATAAGTTTAGTTAATAAATGTTGTTTTGTTAAAAAAAAGATAATAAATTTAGTATTCAATATATAGGGTTAGGTTCCGATGAGAAATTGGGTTAATAGTGAGAAACGTGAGAATTGGTTATCAACCGTTTGATGATAAATGGAGGCACATTAGTATGAGATGTACCAGATCAATTCTGTTCTAAGGGGTTGTTTACTCAAATGTCACTCTCACTTACCGGGTAAGACTCTCCATTCTTATCATGGCTCTTACCGGGTAAGATTCTATGCCCTTATCAAGTTCATCCGTTAAGGTAAATCCCCCGGTAAGCGCTTACCGG
This sequence comes from Arctium lappa, assembly GCA_023525745.1. NCBI lineage: Eukaryota > Viridiplantae > Streptophyta > Magnoliopsida > Asterales > Asteraceae > Arctium > Arctium lappa. Next base: position 28,575,592 of record CM042050.1, read on the forward strand.
GTAAGCGTTTTGTAAACGGCCCCTAAGTCGCAATTCATGGGAGTGCTCTTCATGAGTTATTAGTCATCCTTGGTTTAAGTCCAATAGATCCATTAGGACCCAATGAAACTCTTTAAATCTCTATATGTGTTTGTATGTAGATATGTACTGCATATATGCTAGGACGTGTATTGGGATCAATAAGGCCACTAAGGCCCACTATAGCCTACTAAGAACCATTAAAGCCTAGTAAGAACCAATATAGACCAACAAAACCTTTCATGACTTATTAAGGCCCAATAACACCAATTGTGACTTAATATGTGTTTGTATGCAGATATGTATTGCATATATGCATGTGATGTGTATTGTGATCAATAAGGCCACTAAGGCCCAATATAGTCAACTAAGAACCATTAAAGCTTAGTAAGAACCAATATATACCAACAAAACCTTTCATGACTTATTGAAGCCCAATAACACTATTAAAGCCCAAATGAATCCGCTAAAGCCTAAATGGATCCATTAAAGCCCAACCGATACATTAAAGACCAATCGATCCGTTAAAGCCTAAGTGGATGCATTGAAATCCAAACGATCCATTAAAGTCCAATTGGAACAATTAAATCCTAATTAGGTCCATTAAAGTCCAAGTGGATCCATTAAGGCCTAATGAAAACCTTTAAAGGCCAATAGAACCGATTAAAGTTCGGTAGAATTAATTAAACCCTAATAGATCCATTAAGACCCAATAAAACCCTTTAAGTCCCGATAGATCGATTAAGGCCCCATGAAACCCTTTACAGCCCAATAGAACCCTTTAAAGTCTGATAAATCCATTAAGGCCCAATGAAACCCTTTAAAGCCCGAAGGATCAGTTAAGGCCCAATGAAAACCTTTAAAACCCAATAGAACCTCATAAAGCCCGATAGATCTGTTAAGGCCCAATGAAAACCTTTAAAGGCCAATTGAACCGATTAAAGTTCGGTAGAATTAATTAAACCCCAATAGATTTATTAAAACCTAATAGAACCATTTAAAGTCCGATAGATCCATTAAGGCCCAATGAAACCCTTTAAAGCCCGAAAGATCAGTTAAAGCCCAATGAAAACCTTTAAAGGCCAATATAACCGATTAAACCTTTCATGACTTATTATAGCGTAATAACACCAAAGCTTAGTAAGAACCAATATATACCAACAAAACCTTTCATGACTTATTGAGGCCCAATAACACTGATAGTGAGTTAATACGTGTTTGTCTGCAAATATGTACTACATATATGCATGTAATGTGTATTGGGATCAAATGGATCCTTTAAATCCCAATCGATCCATGTGGATCCGTTAAAAGCCTAACCGATCCGTTAAAGTCCAAATGAATTCAGTAAAACCGAAATGGAACCATTAAAGCCCAAGTGGATCCATTAATGCCTAAATGGATCCATTAAAGCCCAACCGATACATTAAAGCCCAATTGATCCGTTAAAGCCTAAGTGGATGCATTGAAATCCAACCGATCCATTAAAGTCCAACTGGATCCATTAAATCCTAATTGGGTTCATTAAAGCCCAAGTGGATCCATTAAAGCCTAAATGGATCCATTAAATCCAACTGATACATTAAAGCCCAATCGATCCATTAAATCCTAATTGTACGATTTTATTCGGCGTGGTCTCGTAGACAGATCTGAACTATGACTAAGATAGAAGAACTTGAGAATTGATAGAAAAGACGAGCCGCTAAAAGTTTAAAATCATAAAAAAAAGAAGTAAAAACGTACAAGTTTTAGTCAGGTTAGTCGGGTAACTTTGGGCCTAACTCGTTTCCAACCCAATAGATGCGGTTTGATTTAAAAAAAACATTATACAAGTTATTACATTTTCAATTATCTATATTTATTTATATTTTTGACCTTAGGCAACATAGAAACAAGAAAATATGTTGCCTAAGATAACTTTCATTGATTTAAAAAAAACATTATACAAGTTATTAAATTTTCGACTACCTATATTTAGTTATATTTTTTACCTTAGGCAACATAAAACAAGAAAATATGTTGCCTAAGATAACTTTCATTGATTTTAAAAAAACATTATACAAATTATTAAATTTTTGACTACCTATATTTAGATATATTTTTGACCTTAGGCAACATATAAACAAAAAAATATGTTGCATAAGATAACTTTCATTGATTTAAGAAAACATTATACAAGTTATTACATTTTCAACTACTTATATTTATTTATATTTTTGACCTTAGACAACATAGAAACAAGAAAATATGTTGCCTATGATAACTTTTATTTATTAAAAAAAACATTATAAAACTAAGGCAACATAAGGGAAAATGTTGCTTAAGATAGTTGAGGCAACATATAATTATTCATATGTTGCATAAGGTCTGACTTAGGCAACATAGAATTATATGTTGCCTAAGAGAAAACTTAGGCAACATATATTAGCCTTTGTTGCCTAAGCTGCTCTTAAGCAACATAGCCAATTAGCATATGTTGTCTAAGACAACATTTGGTGTAGTGATATATAGTGGCAGGTTCAAACAAGAAGTTAAAAATTTTGCGGAAAGGCGAGAAGTTTTAATATCATATATGATTACACACACAGTGGCGGAGCCAGAGAGTTTTGTTCGAGGGGGACACTACTAGAAAACTGTGAAATACCGACGGAAAAAAACACCAACGATATCTTTTTAATTTTATTTTTTATATATTTTTAATAAGTCGTCGATAAACCGTCGGAAAAATTAGTGATATACCGACGGCTTACCGACGGTTGGTTTTTTCATTTCATTTTATATTTATTTTTAATAATTAAATACCGTCGGAAAACCGTCGGAAACTAGAACCGTCGGTAAGCTGTCGCTAGTTGTCGTCGGAAAACCGTCGCTAAATATTACCGACCAGCTTTTTACCAACGATCATTCCCGTCGAGAAACCGTTGCTAAAGCCTTTTTCCGACGGTTTACCGACTGTTTCAGCCGTTGATAATATGATTAATTTTAGTAGTGATGAGTTATTGATGAATAAAATAGATGAATCATCGGGTTATTTGTGTTTTTATCAAATATTTATCAACCATGGTTGTTAAATATACATAGCAAACAAAATCAACACTTAATAAATAGATAACCCTAACATCAATTAGTTTAAACAATTAACAAGTGGGCTATCCTAGAAAAGCTGATTTAATTAGAATATTATAAAATAAAATAAAAAAGTACAATGTCATTTGAAATAGAAACAAACTATTATGAGATTTTATCTTTTAAAAACGATATATTATACATTCATCACAACAACTATCTATTAGTTGTTTTTATATTGTTTAATGTAATATACGTATGATACATAGTTTAAAAATGTTATTTTTTTTGTTATTCGCTTTTAAAAAGTGATTGTCATTGTTTAAAAGTTCATTATAGTACAAGGGCTATAAATATAAATTTTATGCATCATCACTTTACTTCCCACTTTTCCACCGCATGGATGACTCACATATGCTCCTCTTCTCATAACCCATAGTCCCATATGAAACTTTTTTTCTCGGAGTTTTAGGGGGAGCAACTGCTCCTCTCGCTACTATGTGGCTCCGCCACTGTACACATATGATACACAAGCTTAATCATATATGATTAAACACTAAAATTAAAGAGTGTAATCATATATGACATTGAAACTTGTTAAATTCTCGCATGATGTTCCATATATATATATATATATTGGTAGAAAGTCCGCACATGTAAACTACTTAGAATTTGCTAGGTTTTGAATGACGCGTTGAACATAGAAGAAGGCAACCTTTTAATAGTCAAATATGGGGTGGTTGGGGACGACGCTCACCAACTTTAATGGGGAGTGGTTGGGGTCGGTGTGGGGTTGCTCGCATGGCCAAAACTAACAAGGATAACTAATATGTGACCCCTAAATAAATTAAGATATGCCATTTGTGGATAAAAAGTCTCCAAGAACTATAATCACTGCAAAAAGATTACAAAACGGATCTTGGTCTAATATATGCATCCTTTTGCACATCTCCATTTCCGAAGCTATATATATATATAGGAAGGATCAAACGAGATCAGTAACTATTTAAAAGAACACGAGAACTAACAAAATTATTAGTGATTTTACATTAACGTGCAAAAAAACCACGCAAACCTGAAACCACGGCCAAAGTCCTTTTTTCGTGTGTTAATGTAAAATCACTTATGATTTTGTTAGTTCTCGTGTTCTTTTAAATATGTATTGTTCTCGTTTGAACCCGACTCTCTCTCTCTATATATATAGTCTTAGGTTCATTTGAGAAATGGTAAATATATGAGAAAATAGAGAAGTAATCCTAGTCATTCATACGGTCAAGATCGGATTTGACTGGTCAAATTCCGGGTTTGACTGGTCAAAAGTTGCGGTTATTCCAAAAATATAAGGACATTTTCGTAATTTTTACAAAATACACGGCCTATATTCATATATGAACCTCTATAATTCACATATGAATTATATGTTCATATGTGAATCAGTGTAATTCACATCTGAACTCTTTTAACTGATTCATATATGAACTAATTAACTGATTCACATATGAACTAATTAACTATAAGTTCATATATGAATCAGTTGAACAAATTAACAGATTTATATATGAAATAATTAACTGATTCTCATATGAATAATTAACTGATTCACATATGAACGTATAGTTTATATGTGAATCATATAGGTTCATATATGAACTCATCCCGCGTATTTTAGGAAACTATCCCTCTACCTTCTATAGATCATGCAATGAATTATCCGGTGCTTCGCGGTCAAAGCCGCAAATGTTGACTAGTTGAATGACTAAGATTACTTCTCTATTTCTTATACATTTACCATTTCTCAAATGAACCTCTTCCTATAATATATATATATATATATATATATATATATATATATATATATATATATATATACACACACACATAGGGTCCCCTTCTTTTGTTAACAAAACGATTGGTATTAACCGTGTTAACCATCCAACAACTAATCAGAATTCAGGAATAGTTTATGTCAATGTTCATGCCTATTAAATAGGGTAGGGTAATATAGGTATTTCTTTTAAATAAGTTATGGCTAAAATAGTTTTCATATTTTACTCAAACATTAAATTTGGTAGTTATCTTAATTTATTTTAAATAGAATATATTAAAATTTAAAATTGATATTTATCTCAATTTATTTTAATTAAAATATTTTAAAATATGAAATTGGTAGTTATCACTCGACGTGCACCTGTTTTGAATATTTCAAAAATCTTGTTTTGAATATTTCAAAATCCTTGCTTTCAAACTTATGTGTACGACGTGGACATGTTTGTTTAGTTGAAGAGCTTTTTTTTTTATTTTTATGGATAATCGAGAAGTGTTCGAAGAAGTCAATATTTGTGATATAACATAATGGGTGACAGTCGATTAGTGTGCATATATGCACTAATTGAACTAGTGTGCATATATGCACTAGTGTGATTGTGTGTACATGTATATATGCACCATAAGTAAATGTGAGTTGATCCCATATGCACAATAACAAAGTTTAATGTGCATATTTGATCAACATATGCAAGTGTGCACATATGAACTATATGCACATATGCACGATTATGGTTCTTGATGTTATGTTCAAAGTGTGCCCATATGCATTGTATGCACATATGCACCGTAAATATGGACATATGCAAGTATGCACATATGCAAGTGTGCACTGCATATAAATGTCACAAAAGTTTAGCTATTGCTTTAAACCCTAGGTGTTAGATCTGGGATCAATGAGAAGAAATACCAATCTATACAATATTATAAAAGAGATATAAAAAACTCTTAATTACAACATTTTAAGCACAAAATACAACTAATTAAAGCCAATTACTTAATTTACAATTTCATAATACATTGGTACAACTTATCCAAACACAATATTTCACATCATCATCTATTTGTATGGTCTAGATAAGATAGATGAGTAGTTTCGTAAAATACGCAAGACGAGTTTCATATATGAACCTGTATGATTCACATATGAATTATATGTTCATATATGAACTAGTGAAATTCACATATGAACTTTTTTAACTGATTAATATATGAATTATACATTCATATATGAATCAATTAATTAATTCATATGTGAATCACAAAGGTTCATATATGAATATGTTAATTAGTTCAACTGATTCACATATGAATCTACAGTTAATTAATTCATATGTGAATCAGTTAATTGGTTCATATATGAATCAGTTAAAAGAGTTCATATGTGAATTACACTGGTTTACATATGAACATATAGTTCATATGTGAATCATACATGTTCATATATGAACTTGTCCCGTGTATTTGTAAAAATTACAAAACTGTCCTTCTATCTTTAGAATAACCGCAACTTTTGACAAGTCAAAGTCGTAATTGTTGACCAGTCAAAGACGTAATATTTAACCAGTCAAAGCCGATCTTGATCGAATGAAAGACTAAGATTACTTCTCAATTTCTCATATATTTAACATTTCTCAAATGAACCTCTCCCTATATATATATATATATATATATATATATATATATATTTTAATTATCGTAGATAATTAAGTAGACAACCATTTAGTGTACCTTTTTTGTTTGGTTATTTATTCGATCATATGAGATTCGAGACAAAAACTTATTTCTTGTAATCAAGCGAGTTCCTCCTGTTTTAATCATATGTGTAGTTTCTTGGAAGTTTGGTGTAACTTGTGTTGAGATATATATTTTTTAATAAGGCTTAGGTGCATGTGAACAAAAATATTTACAACACAGGAGAAAGTCTTCACTTTTGAAGTTATATATATATATATATATGTATATATACACACATATATATATATATATATGTGTGTGTGTGTGTGAGAGAGAGAGAGAGAGAGAGGGAGAGAAGAACAAATGCTAAATATCATTCGACAAGTTGTGAAGACGAGATTGAGGGGTGTCATTGCTTTCTTCTTAGGTATTTTCTTTGCACTTGCTATTATTTCTTCTACAATGACAATTATCCAAGCACAAGTAGTTGTTGTGGTGCCAAAACCAACAACAATGCTATCGCCACCACGTCCGGCACAACCATCAAGGAAGGGTGGTTGGGGCTGCTGGGGTGACCCTCATTGTTGACGGTGATGCATAGTTCATGAAAAAATAAATAATCATTTATGAAGAATGATATGCAAGAATTGAAATGCTTAAAAAGTAATCACTTATGATCTTTTGCTTTCGGTTATTATTTTTGTTCTTTGAATGGAGTTTTATATGTCTTAATGATAATCTTTCAATTTGTTTGTTCTCATAAGGTTGTACCTATAAATATATTTTTATGGTTTGCAATGATGTTTATATTTTTCATAAGTTGTAGTTGATTGTTAGTATTTTAGTTGTCATTGGACATATGTTATTATTTGACCCCATAATAATATATATATATATATATATATATATATATATATATATATATACATCACTTCGTCTTTAGAAAATGCAATGTGCTACTTTTCCGTATGAAATATATATATAGAGGGAGGATCAAACGAGAACAATAACTATTTAAAAAAACACGAGAGCTAACAAAATAATTAGTGATTTTACATTAACGTGCCAAAAAGTCACGCGGACCTGAAGCCGCGACCAAAGTCCTTTTTTCGTGTGTTATTGTAAAATCACTAATGATTTTGTTAGTTCTCATGTTCTTTTAAATAGATAATGTTCTCGTTTGAACCCGACTCTCTCTCTCTCTCTTTATATATATATATACATATATATATATATATATATATATATATATATATCAATCCAATTTTACTTTTGTAACTTAGGGTGCAATTTTGGTAATTAATTACTAGTAAAAGCCTTTCAAAAATCTATCAATCAATTAAGTTCCATTGCAGTCGTTTCTAGCAACAAATAAACATCATAATAAGGAAAATATTCATCAGCCATCATCACCAAAAGATATAATTTTGACAAAAAATTAGCATGTCATGATAAATTGTAGCTCACACTAAAACAAATATCATATTTGTGCTTGATGGCCGGACTTAAGGAGAAGTGGAAAGATAACATAGTTAATTAAGCTTTAGAGATGAAAAATCACAAGGCCATGCCCTTAAAGGTCCCTATATGCCTCCGCCCCTGTATTTATCACGAAATTCAAATAAACGTTTTCAAAGAACTAGAGTAATTTGTACTTCAACAATATAATATAAAACTAAAAACTATTTTGTAACTTTTTATTGCATATATGTAACATTGTACTTTAATTCTTTCTTATTATAGTATTACCTACACTAACGGGAGCGAGGTCATGTATTCCTGCTCAACCATATTTCATAAGAAGGATTTATTTTTTGGAAGGTAAGATGCACCAGCTAAATTAGTTTCGGGGGGAGGGGGGGGGGGGGTGCTCCGGGATGTTTTGAGATTTTAAAGGGTTAAAGTTGAGGTGCATATAATATAAACTTTTAAAAGATTGGACTTTTCTATTCGACCTCGAGTTGCATTCGTGTCCACAGGACATGCGCTTGTACACAATTTCAATGGTCCAAACTTAATTCGGCTCAGTGTTGTACACAGGGACGGATCCACTATGGTGGCTACGGTGGCACGTGCCACCGTATTATTTCGCCGACGAAGGGTAAAATTTTTTAGGTTCGTATAAGGTGCAACCGTATCGTTTTGGAAGGTGCTACCGTATTATTTTGAAAGCTTCAAGAAGGTACAACCGTACCTCATAATCAACCAAAAACCAAAAGAAACTATCGAAATCAACCAAAAAACCCGAAAAAATATCTCGAAATCGATAAAAATAACTTAAAATTCTCTCGAAATCAAGCAAACAGCTTTAAAAATCGCTCGAAATTGTGGAATTAGGCTAAAACACATCGGACAATATTGAACGTCCGTAAAAAGATGAAGACACGTTGATAAAAACCGTGCTTTTTGTAAAAAAAAAATTGTCGGTATTATATAGTGCCACCGTATGAAAAAATTTCTGGATCCGTCCCTTATTGTACCCCCCACCCCCGCGTGGACGCACATGGAGAGAGTCTTTCCTCCAACAAGTCTTACTCCATTCAACCATGGATGTAATCACATATAAACCCATATAAGTTTAATGTTGGACAAACCCATTAGCACTTCTCACATCCCAACAGCTAGCTATCATGTACTCACTACTTTGACGATCAACTTCTCATTCACATCAACTTTGTTTTATATGAGCAGTTTGTTGAAACGAAGCTCTCACCAAGGACTATGCAAACCTACATTTTCCAACAAAAAGTTCCTCGAAATCAACCAAAAAAACTTAAAAAGTTCATCGAAATCAACCAAAAAACTTAAAAAATTCCTTTAAATCAACCAAAAAACTTAAGAAAATCTCTCGAAGTCAACAAAAGACTTCAAAAAATCCCTCGAAGTTAACCAAAAAAACATACAAAAATTTATCAAAATCAACCAAAAAGCATAAAAAATATCCCTCAGAATTTGGCTAAAAATTATCCACGGCTTTGCGGGCATTTAAGGGTGCACCCGCTCGGCAAAATTCATGGTCCGCCACTGTAAACAAGTTAATTTGAATTTTAATGACACGACACAAGTCGACATGTTTTTATGCCATGTCATTTTAATGTCTACATGTAATGTATTTGTTTATGTATTTCTTATTATTATAACACCGTCATTTCTCATTATAGAATTATACTTTTTAAATTATTTTTCTTAAAATCAAACAACATGTTTACAAATTCAGACGCCAACCCTCACCCTCGTTAAGAATTCAAGATAGTGGACAATACAATCAAACATATTGTGTTCTGAAATCAACCCAGGACTTCATCTCAAAAGCTGGTCAAAAGAAGCTATACACTAGTATTATGAATTGTGTAGATCCCAGTAGTGTAAAACAGAATAATCAGCAATCAAAGATGAACTATTATAGGCCACAACAACTAGTCATATGATTGATATTACTTCAAAGGGTTTAGGTTTACAGAGAGAATTTCTGATAAGGGTTTGTAAACCTAATGACTAGAAAACTGAATAATGAAATTATGAACTTCTCCCCTTACAAATGAAATAGAAAACAACTTTAAATACTTAGGCACGCAGGCCTGATGGGCTTTTAAGCCCAACAAGCTTACAACTTTGAATAATTGACAGTTTATACCCTGAACTTCTATGTAACATACAATTAGCCCTAACAATCTCCCCCTTTAAATAGAAGTTGAAACTCGCACCAGTTAGGAACATATATCTTCCGAAACCCAAAACTGATCTCGAAATATCTGATTTGCGTTCTGTACTCCAGTCGTTCTTCGATAACTCTCAGTGCTTTAAGAACAAGCGATTTGTATGTAGAATCCAGTACTTGAACTCCTTTTTCATCTTGACTCAGCGCACGCTTCAACTTGTCTTTCAGCAGCATCAATGTACCATCACAGAATCTGGAAATCTGATCGAATCGGATAAATCGTAGAATACCTTTGTTGTTCACGTATGACATACCAAACTCTGGAATCTTTATAACTGTGAATGCAGGTACGCTTAGAGCATCAGACGGAACACTCAGATCAGGCTTGAGCAAATTAATCTTCGGCTGATCGCTTTCTAACCCAATCTGAAAATCTTCCACCGAAGCAAGTTTCATTGCGCACTTCATGTATCTCTTCACGGTTTCTAGTGCATCAATGACTTCCCCGGGTCTGACGGTTCTGGTCTTTAAGTCACGTAGTATGAACAACAGATCTTGTGGCTCCAGACATGGGAAATCAGCATCAGAAAAGCAGTACTGTTGACCATCTTCTCTTGTAACCATGAAGTCCGTATACTTAACCTTCATGAAGTAGGCAGGTATAATCCTATCAACTGATACAATCCTGAGCTTCGTCTTGGAGTACTTGCTCTGGAACTTTCTGTACACGAACACAAGCTCACGCTGTTTTTCTATGTTTTTCACTGACTGTAGACCATGGAGAACAACTTCATCATACTTTCTGATCCAACGGGCAAAGATCTTCTTCTGGCTTTCTTCGAGGAAAGGAACTTTTATTCTGACTCTTTCCCACTTGGATGGACGAACTGGAGGAGTACGTACTGGTTCTCTAACTGGTGAAGCTGGAGGAGATCTCTCGGGAAAAACTGTAGAAGAGAAGTCAGGGTGATTAGCCGGATAAGTCATCAATGGAACTACGGCAGAAGACTGATCATCTGGATGCAGGATTTCATCAATTTCTTCTTGCATAACCACCAGAGCTCTTTCAGTATTAGCACATTCTTCTGTCGTGTCCGCCACTTCATACGGATCTAGTATTATTGCCCAATCTTCAGGAACTATCGGAGAACCATCTTCAAATTCCTCAGGCTTTTCAACCGTCGGATAGTCGTATAGTACCAAGTCTGTTACCTGTTCCCGTTCCTGTTCCTGTCTCTGTCCCTCTGTTCTTATACCGGAACCTGAACCTTGTTCAACCTGACCTGATTCCACCATATGTGTCTCTGGCTCAGTTAGGCGTTGGCACTTCTCCCCCTCATGATGATCAGGATCATCCTGATCATCATGTCGGCGCTTGAGCCGTTCTGCCTGGCTACGACAGGTATCCTCCACTACTGATAGACGTTCAGTCAAAACAGCTACGGTTTGCTGAAGTGACTGAAGCATGGCTTGTTGGATCTGGAAGGCTTCAGAAGAGACAATAGGCTGGGGGGTTGGTGGGGTAGGTGTGGATGCTTGAGAACGAAGCAGTGATAACAAATCGGCATCCTGGGTGGGTTCGGTTAGAGAATGGGCTAGTAGTTTGGCAAGAAGAATGGATTTAAGCTCATGGATTGAAAGATCCGTAGCGGGTAAGGAAGGTGGAGTAGGTGTGGGCTCAGGCTCAGTCGCAGGACCTTTGCCTTTGAGGTTGTCCACCTCTTCCCTCATCATAGATTGGACAGCCTTTAGGGCGCCGTCCATGTATTCCCTTGAGACGAACTCAGTTGGGGTAACTCCGGGGTCACTTAGACTTCCCGTTGTAGCTACGACTGTAGGAGTCGAGCCGCCTACGTTTACGACTGGCGTGATGATAGCCGTGGTAGGACTTCCACCCAATCCTCGTAAACTACCCGAAGGCGGAGTTACTATGGGTGTTCCGGTCGGGCCACTTAGGCGACCGACTATAGCCGAAAATGGAATCTGTGTCCTAGGAATGGCAGATATAGCAAAAGGCTCTAGACTCCGTGCATGCAAAGATGTCGAGAATGGGGGCAGCTGTTCTCTTGTTTCAATATCGGCACCCTCCAAGTGAGAGCCCGATAGCGGATGTGCTAAATCCCCGTGAGAATGTGAAACCACCATCTGTTGAGAGATGGTGGAGTGGCTTGGTGGGGTGTGCAAATGTGCCGCTAGGTCCACGACGGCTCCTTCAATACCCTGTCCCAACACATGAGACTGGATAGTAGATGTGGCTACCTGGCTAGATGTGGCTAGGGGGGATACAACCGTTGATGATTGTCCCGTCACTCGTGTACGCTCATGACGAGTCTTCATTCGTCCTTCCCACACTCTTCTCACTACAACTTTTCGACTGTTTCTCCCTCCGCTCTCCTTATCTCTCCAGGTGAGGGCTGATTATCGTCACCATCGGAGTCAGAAGACTCTTCATTTGATGCCGATACGTTAGTGGCTGGGTCCGACTCACTGTCGGATTTATCGGCTGCCTCCTCAGATTCGGTTGCAGCTTCCGACTGAGAGTCGGATGAACCTGATTCTGCCGCAGACTCGGATGCAGATGCAGCAGTTGTGCCTTCGTCAGATGCGGTGGCAGAAGAGGACTGAACGTTTGCGGTTTCAGAAGCTGTGGCATCTTCTACCATCGGAGATGGTGCCCGTGGTGGAGTGGGTGATCGTCGTGAAGTACTGGCTTGTCTCGATCCAACGGCACTGCCCACGCCTGTTCCCCTCACGATTATTTCTCTCGACACACCCTGTCCGGAAGCCCCACCTATCCGGACGCTCCCGCCTCTCGATCGTGGACGCGGACCCTCACGTCGCTCAGGTCGTGCTCCCTGGGCAGGTCCTGCCGGTCCTGGCCGGACCATAGGAGCTGGAATGTTGTGTGTGTGCCTATAAGCTATCACACTCAGTGCCGTCGGACGAGCATAGTCTAGTACCCCGACTGGGATTTGTCGGGCGACAACACCTTCTGGATCAGCGCGGGAAGGTATCTTGCGTGTCGGATGATGTGGGCATGTCGGATGCGTAGAACGACGCTGTATCTCGGGATACAGGTTCATGAAGTTCCGGATGACAATCTGTAAGAACCGCATGAATGGAATGAAATTCTGTCGGCGAGATGCTGTAGACCGAACTCTCTGAACGAGTTCAAACCAAAGGAAATCGGCAAAATCCATGTGGCGATTGAAGGCCACCGCGTGAAATATGCGAAGAATAGGGGCACTCGTCTGATCAATACCTTTCATTATTTCCGAAAGGCACCGATTTATGTAAGTGAACATCGTGTACCATATAGTCGAGAGGTACTTGCGGTTGAAGGTCGATGGAATGCGAAGATCTGCGCCGTATCCTAAAGAGATGAGGTCGGTGCACAGTGTAGCATCAGAAACCATCGGGTCGAAGCTGTTCCTGCCTGGAACGGATCCGACGGTCGGTAAACGAAGGAATTGTCGGAAGAGATCACACGTGAGAAGCACTGGTGTATAATCTATCCGACCTTCAAGGTGGAATTCGCCATCGGCCTCTAAAGCACGGAGAGAGTGCCAAAACTGCTGTAAGTATAGGACTGGAACGGTCGCAGTCTCCGTAAGAGCATAAGAGATTGGATGCCCCAAAAGTATCTCGATGATGACCTGATATTGAATAGCAGGTTGGGTTACATCGAGATGGTAGTTGTTGGCTGTAAGAGGGAGGAACTGATCCTCGGGAATCAGTTTCGCATCGGCGATAGGATCAATCGCAGGTGGTTGGTTTTGCGCCATTATACCTGTGAAGAGATAGTCGGTTAGTACCCAGGTAGGTGAAATAAAAGAAAGCCGTTGGAGTTACATGGCCATGGTTTAAACCACAACCGTTAATAACTCCATAAGATTGGAAGAACAAACCTTTATTCGGGAATGAGGGTCAGTCACCAAGGCACATAAAACTACACCCATTTAATGGAGTCAAACCAACACAGAGAACCACCAAATTCACATCATAGACAAAGCAACAAAATGGACCAAGGAGTCGACCGGATAAGGTCATCGACCGGATAGGTCTTAGACCGGGGATCAACTACGACCGGATAGCACATTCGACCGGGGCATTTATTTGAACGGTGGATAAACCACCGGATAAAGTTCGACCGGAGGATAAGAAAGACCGGGGATGGCATTCGACCGGTGCTTAGAATGACCGGTGCTTACATTCGACCGAAGGATTTTCGACCGGGGTTAACCAACGACCGGAGGAAACATTCGACCGAAGGTGCGTTCGACCGGGGCGTAACCCTAGATCAGAGGAAACCCCCGGAGAAGTCGAGTCGTCAACAGCGCAGACCCCGGGGACACTCAGAGGCGGAGACGACGCCGACGCACACATAGTCGGCGATAACAATGGAAAATCGATCGATACATGATGTAAACAACTAAAGATCGATTAAACCTACCTATTCGATCGAAGATGAAGCGAAACGATGGTGTTCGGTCGATTGGGAGTTCGGTTGAAACGAACTTCGGGCGAGAGAGAGTGAGGGAGACGATGAGAAAAGAGGGAATCGATCGAATGAGGGAAGGATGGGTTCGATCGGGGTTTTTAAACCCCCGAAATTGGCTTGGGCTTGGGACGGGTCCGGGCGATAGTGGGCCGGGGTTACATTGGGCCGGGACCAAACAAAACAAACTTAAACAAACCAAAACTTTAAAATATTTTTGTATTTTCGATAATAAAATAAACTTAAAATAAAATCTTAAGGGAGAAAAAACTTAAGAAACCTATGGAATAAAAAAAACGAAGGCAAAAAAAATAAAAACTCCCCCTCAAAAAATTTGAAATACGCACGAGACTTAACTCCCCCTCGAATGATTATCATGAGGAGAGCAAACCACATTATCCACTTACCTGCTCCCCCTCGAACAGAGGACTCGTGAGACTTACCAACCATCTGACGAGAGTGCTCCCCCTGAACACATTATCGGTGTGAAGATCCATCACTAACCACGGACTATTTTCAGGGAACATCCGTATGAACTGCACAAAACTCACGAAAAACACCACGAAAACAAAAACAAGAACACAAGAGAAACGAGAAACACACGAAATCTACTTTGTTGATACAGAAGTTCGTAACTGACACAGAACTGAACGAGTAAAATGCAATAACCAAGGAGTGTGGATAATAGCAACTAGAGACAAGTCACTGGTGCAGTTGTCACAGTCATTCGTTATTGAAAGAAACTCATAGAGAGCTGTGAACGGATCAAACTTTCAGATTTAGCATACCTAGCTTGGACAAAAGGTAATTAAATTGATTTTCGTCCAAGGCTTTGGTAAACAGGTCTGCTAACTGATGCTATGAATTAACAAAATAGATTTCGATAATACCTTTTTCGACGTGATCTTTTATAAAATGGTAACGCACATCAATGTGCTTCGTCTTCGTGTGCTGGACGGGATTGCTTGATATGGCTATCGCGCTCTTCGAGTCGCAGTAAATGGGGATCCTTGAGTAGTTAAAACCATAGTCTTTGAGCTGGGTGCGCATCCAGATGACTTGTGAGCAGCAACTGGCGGCTGCTACATACTCCGCCTCGGCGGTGGAGGTGGACACGCGGTTTTGCTTCTTGGAAGCCCAGCTTACAAGACGATCGCCCAAAAACTGAACATGATCGGACGTGCTCTTCCGGTCCAGCATGTTTCCAGCATGGTCAGCGTCCGAGTAGGCTGTCAATTCAAAACCTGTCTCTTTTGGGTACCACAAACCAAGATCAGCAGTACCTTTTAAATATCGAAAAATTCGCTTAACCGCAGCTAAGTGAGACTCTTTAGGTTTTGACTGAAATCTTGCACACAAGAATGTTGAGAACATAATGTCAGGCCGACTAGCCGTCAAGTACATCAGAGAGCCAATCATGCCTCTATAAATAGTAGCATTCACTTCCTTACCGTCAGGATCGGAGTGAAGCTTGAGAGTAGTGGACATGGGGGTTTTCATAGGTGAAGATTTTTCCATCTGGTATTTCCGAAGAATATCCGAGATGTACTTAGATTGATTAATGAAAATTCCTGTTTGTAATTGTTTTACTTGAAGACCCAAGAAAAAATTCATTTGCCCCATCATGCTCATTTGAAAATGTTTACTCATTAAGGCAGAAAAGTTCTGACAATACTTGGGGTTTGTGGAGCCAAAGATTATATCATCAACATAAATTTGTACAAGAATGATATCTTTCTTCTCTCTTTTAATGAATAAAGTAGTGTCAATTTTACCTTTAGAGAAGCCAGACTTAACTAAGAAGGATGAGAGTGCATCATACCAGGCTCGTGGCGCTTGCTTAAGACCATATAGGGCCTTGTCAAGAAAATAGACGTAATTCGGATTTTCAGAACTCACGAAGCCTTCGGGTTGCGAGACATACACTTCCTCCTTGAGAACGCCGTTGAGGAACACGGATTTCACGTCCATTTGGAAGACGATGAAAATTCTTGTGAGCGGCATAGGCGAGGAACATGCAGATCGCTTCAATGCGGGCAACCGGTGCGAACATCTCATCGTAATCAATTCCTTCTTGCTGACGATATCCTTTAGCCACTAGACGCGCTTTGTTCCGGACAATTATTCCATTTTCGTCCTTCTTGTTCTTAAAAATCCATTTTGTCCCAATCACCGTCTTGTTCTTTGGCCGGGGAACAAGGCGCCACACTTTGAGGCTCTCAAATTGGTTGAGTTCCTCTTGCATAGCGATCACCCAGTCTGGATCATTCAACGCTTCGGAGACGGTAGAAGGTTCGATACGGCTGAGGAACGAAGAGAACAAGCAGTCATTTGCGGTAGTGGATCAAGTTTGAATGGGTGTATTGGGGTCACCGACTATTTGATGCAGGGGATGGGCTCGAGTCCACCTGGTGGTGTGTGGAAGAGGCTGATATGTCTGATGGGAGGTATCGGAATCCACATGACCACCGGAGGGTAAATCCTGAACTGCCTCGAGGGATGACGACCTGTGAGGTGGAGGCTCCTTAGTGGGAGTCGAGCAAGGAGTAGAAGACGACTCAGCTGGTGATGAAACGATAGAAGGATCCGGGATTGCCGAGAGGTAGCTTCGGGAGCACCTTAAACAGGAGTCGGTTTAGGGGGTAAAACTGAAGGTTGCACTTCATCAGGAACTTGAGCGAGAGGATGTCTATCACTTGAGCTCGGGGAAGCTTGATCATTGTCAGTAGAAGATGGAACATCAAGCGAGGATGGGCCACCTGAGTCGGTTGGACCAGTGACTTGTGTCACTTCTGGTGCTTGAGCAGTATTCCTGTCACAAGACGTAGTATTAGTCTTAACATTAAATAAGTCATCATAGAAATACTCAAAAAGTAAATCCAAATCAGAAAGATGTGCTCTTGACGTAGACACATGATTTGGATCTACTGGAGATTGTGTAGCTCCGGAACGAAATTGTCAAGAAGCTAACACACCAGTTAAAGCGGGTTCTGAACTGAGGTGTTCAGAAGCCATATCGGCGGTCTCGTCAAAATTCACGTTTAAGCTCTCAACGACTGTCTTCGTCCGTTTGTTGTAGACACGGTAGGCTTTGGCTTGCTGGGAGTAGCCGATAAACACTCCTTCATCCGCTTTGGGGATGAATTTTCCAAGATCATCCTTATCATTTAAGACAAAGCAGGTGCATCCGAAAGCATGAAAGTAGTTGATGTTTGGGATGCGCTTGTTGATGATCTCGTACGGTGTCTTGTTGAACCGCTTGTTGATGATAGACCGATTTTGAGTGTAGCAAGGGGTAGCAACGACTTCTGCCCAAAGAAATAGTGGTAGCTTGTAATGAGATAACATCGTGCGCGCTGCTTCAACAAGAGTTCTGTTCCGACGCTCTACCACCCCGTTCTGCTGAGGAGTACGAGCAGCTGAGAAAGTATGCGAGATACCCACTGAAGTGAGATAACCGGTGAGCATTTGATTCTTGAACTCAGTGCCGTTGTCCGTCCTGATGGTCTGAACTACTTGATTGAGACTGACTTGAATGCTCTTCAGAAGTGAGATTATCAACTCGGGAGTTTCGTCCTTTGAACGGAGAAATCGGACCCAAGTGTAACGAGAAAAATCGTCAACCATCACCAAGACATACTTCTTGTGATTAATGCTTTGAACGCGCATCGGTCCACATAAGTCCATGTGGATTAGCTCAAGGGACCGAGAAGTACTAGGAACGGCTTTAGGCTTGTGGGACGCCTTCTTCATCTTGCCCTTTTCGCAGGAAGCGCACAGATGATCTTTTGCAAACTTTAGATCTGGCATACCCTTGACATGTCCACCGAGCACCAACTTGTTGATATTCTTGAAGTTCAAGTGCGAGAGACGACGATGCCATAGCCAGCTTTGTTCAACAGATGCTTTGGACAACAAACAGACATCTTTGTCGGGTTTCAAGAACGAGAGGTCAATTGTATAGAGGTTAGTGCGTCGCGTTCCATCAAGTATTTCTTTTCCATCTTCAGTCCGAACGCTGCACCTTTTAGCCTTGAAAGTAACCTCGAGATTCTTGTCGCATAACTGACCGATACTGAAGAGATTGTGACCAAGACCTTCGACATAGGAGACTTTCTTGATCGTGATGTTATCTTTGACAATATCCCCGTAACCCCTGATGGGAGAGTAGTGATCATTCCCTAACCATACATTCCCACAAAACCTCTCGGTGAAGTTTGTGAGAAGCTCCCTTCTTCCGGTCATGTGCTTGGAGCAGCCTGAATCTAGATACCACACATGACCGTCCTGCAAACAGGTTATTTCTTTTTAGGTACCCATTCGTAAATGGGTCCTTTGGGGTTAGATTTAACACCCGACTTAGAGACCCGTTTAGATTTGGGTCTTTGTCTATCACGGGAAACATCACAATGAGAATGATTATGAGCAATATGATATGAGCCAAACCAATCAGATGCATAACGACTAGCAACAAAATCATTTGATCCACAATAAGAGCAATACAGACAATCATGAGACAGTTGAAGTAATTGCGGAATTGAATAAACTTTTAAAGGAAGAGTTCCATTACATTCAACTAAAGGTTTAGAAATAAAAACATCATGATTGTTATTGCTCTTTCTAGACTTTAAGACAGGATCAACTAATTCTGATGTTGTCGTGCTCTCTTTTGACTTCTTAGCTACCCAAGCATATTTCACTTCTTTCCGCCAACCACACGTATCTGAAATGCCGTTAAACCCATAGTCAGAGGATTTGAAAATTGAAGATTGTGACCTTTGAGAGCGACCGGTCTTTTTCTTCTTCTGTGAACGTTTTTTAGATTTAGACTTTGAAGATTTTGAAGAATTGTTCACAGAAGGTTTTTGTGGGGCAGATGTGGAACATTCACCCTTATAAAATTTAACCGGAGTCTCACAGGACTCATTTATAAAATCAACATGGCTAGGTAGAGAAGGATTAAAATCAAATTGGCTCAAATCACTATCTAAACACACCTCAGAATTCAAGAATGCAGAAAATTCCATTTCCTCATCAGAAAGGACCTTATCGCTTGAGAAATTGAGGACATCGGAGGGATTAGTTTGAAGTGGATCATAGGCGGAAGCATTTTGAAAATCAGAACGCTGATCCGTTTCTAAAACTTGAGGCTCTTTTTCTTTGTTTGGAAGAATTGGTGACGAGTCACCCAAAAAAACTTTGCAAGAAGGTGTATCGGAGGCAGGATAAGAATTTTCAAACAAATGAGAATTCTCACTTTGGAGATTTGAAGGCAGCGCTAGGTTCAGCCTTGTGAAGTTGCTTTTTCAGGCGATCTGCTGCCAAAGCAGCCAGTTGTGAATTTAACTTCTTTATTTCTGTCTGAAAGTATTCTTTTTCCTTAACTGACACATTTTCCTCTTTAGTGGAATAGAGGCACTCAATTTGGGATAAAAGCTCTTGTTTTTCCTTTTGAAATCTGTTTCTTTCTTGTTCAAACGACTCTTCTAGCTGAACAATTTTATTTTCTAAAATCAGAGGTGGAACATAGACTTTATGATCTGGTTGTTCCTCCTCATTTTGAACGGTTTTAGCATCTAGTTCAGCTTGAGTGTAGCTTCTAAAATAGTCATTTGATAGAAAACAATATTTTTCGTCGTTGTAAGAGGCATTTAAAGAATCATAAACAAAAGGAAGTTTCATTTTGGTAGAGGTCTCCCTTCTTAACTTATCCTCTTCCCATTCCTCATCCTCAATTGGTTTGGTCCAATTGATTTTGTATTATGGATAGGTCTTGTCTAATCCAAGAAATTCAGACGCGTACATCGTAGGAACTTTGGATAAGGCCTTTTTCAGATAATATGGGTTATCGTAACCGATACCCCTATTCGCATACTTAGGTTCTTTTGGTGCAATTAGATTTAACATTTGTTGAGATTGCCCAAGTCTATAAAGCTTCTTTTCCATCTCCTTTAACTGATTAGATAATCTTTGTTTTTCATTTGAATAAGCCACGTTTTGAGACACAATATCAATTTTCTCATTTTCATGCGTAGCTCATTGGTCAGATCATCTACTTTGGTCTTTAGTTTTTGTGACTCTGTTGAACAACTCTCATTCTCTTCTCTTAAATTAGAAATCGTGCACAGGTAGCTAGAAATTTCTAAGCTTTGTTTTTCCATAAATTTAGACTGTTTAGTGACACAGTTTTCTAGAGATGAGAGAAGTTGTTCTTTTTCTTTTAAGAGCAGCTTGTAAGAGTCAAGTTTGTGCATTGAG
Source organism: Arctium lappa (assembly GCA_023525745.1). Lineage (NCBI taxonomy): Eukaryota > Viridiplantae > Streptophyta > Magnoliopsida > Asterales > Asteraceae > Arctium > Arctium lappa. The sequence continues at coordinate 28,596,591 of CM042050.1, forward strand.
AGTTGCATCTGATCAAGTAAAGCTTCTTGATAAGGGGCACATACCTGGCATGGAGCATTGCGATCTTCATCATCAGAGTCAGACGGTGATGAATGTTTGCCCATGAAACACAAATGAGCTTCAGCATCCTCAGGTTCTTCATCCGACACTTGCAACCAGTAATCGTCTTCAGCCATTAAAGCTTTACCGACTTCCTTTTCTTTGGCAAGAAGCAGCTTGGCTCGGTAGTAGACGGCATTGCGCACAACTGGTTTGCGACAATCCTTGGCGAAATGACCTAACCGACCACAGTTGTAGCATTTGATCGGCTCGTCTTTCGGCTTTTCTTCATTTCTCTTGTCAGACTTCTTACCATCTTCAAAGCGTCTCTTACCTTCAGACTTTTCTCGATGATCACGGCGAGTAGAGAATCTTTGCGTGTTTGAGGACTTGTTAAAAACTTCCTCTTCTGAAGTGCTTGAGTGAGAAACAACATCGCTTCTTTCATCTTGGTAAGTTCTGGATCCGAGTCACTATCGGGATCTTCAGGTTCAGAATCACTCAGCACGGGCTCTTTTCCAGATGATCGGCTGACGGACTTGCCTCTTCTCTCAGATACGAGTGCTAATGGATCAACTGCTGGCTTTTCCTCTGCTTTCTGATTCCCAATAAGCTCCATCACTTCCTCTTCGTCCTGGAGCAGCATTTCATAGAGTTCGTGAAGGTACAACTTCTCCAAGGTCTGAGTGTGGCGTATATGGGAGACGAACGGTTTCCACTCAGGCTGTAAGTTGTTCATAAACTTTATATTGTTTTCCGTGTTCGTCTTTGTGATCTTATTCTTCTGAAGATCATTCAGAAGCATATTAAACCTCTCGTAGGTTTCCGTCAGCGTTTCACCTTTTCTTGCTTTAAACCCATCATATCTGGTGATACAGTTGGTCACCTTTAGCTGGTTGTTGATGTGGCTTCCCATCATCATCTTCTCTATTTGGTCCCACATCTTTTTCGATGAATCCTTGAAGCTATCTATACAAGCATAGATGTCATTTGGTAGACTTTGAAGAAGGTACGATTTTGCTAGCTTTTCTGCATCGTACATATCCTTTTCTTCCTTAGTAAAATCACTAAGAGATTTCCGAATCTGTCGCTCTTGCCTTCCTTCAGCTGGGTTTCCTGGTACCACTTTCATTGGCCAATCTGGTGGACCCTCAGTCAGGCATTTGTATATTGCTTCATAGGTGGATTTTGCTTCTATGAAGTTCATAAATCGGTCATGCCACTGAGGGTACTCTCCCCGAAAGAGCACCGGGGGCTTTTGGTCAGAACCGATGGCTAAAGCTTCCCTTGAGTTCATCTTTACTTCTTAACTTAAGAGCACTGTAATGATCGTTAGGCAAGCAGGATGATCCAAATATACTAATAAATTGAAGAAACACACAAACACACGGACACGGTCTAACAGAATATCGGTCAAACGTAAAAACGGAGAATGAACCGTATCGGTCGAAGCAAAGACCGAAATATGCAAGATACCGGTTGAAGGAAAGACCGGAGTAAGCAAGTACCCGGTCAAAGGGTAAGACCGGAGTAACAAGTACCCGGTCGAATGGCAAGACTGGAGTAGCAAGTACCCGGTCAAAGGGTAAGACCGGCATAGCCGAGTATCGGTCGAATGCTAGACCGGAAACCACTAAGGTCCGGTCGATGTACCTACCCGGTCGAAGGGAAAGACCGGGGAATGCTAAGGTCCGGTCGAAGGGAATGACCGGAGATCACAACTACCCGGTCGAAGTAAGGACCGGTGTTTACAAACTCTCGGTCGAAGGCTCGGGTCGAATAACTATCTGTCAAAACAATAATATCGATAAACACACGTAACAGATACGATCGATTAACATATAAGGCCGATAAACACGATGAATCGACCGAAGAACACGATGAAATTCTGGGATTCAACCGAAACCAAACCCAGAAACTTTAATCGACCGATGAACACAATTAAACCAACAGAAATCAATTCAACCGATGCGATCAAAAAACCACAGAAACTTCGATCCTTCGATCGAATGAAACACAAATAATCAATCAAAAAATCGACCGGATGCGATAACACAGAGAACTCACTTAGACCGATAGTTTGCAAATATATGATATTTCCAGATTCGATCGATAGCTATTAATTTTTCCAGAAGAGAGATTTCGATCGAATCATAGACACAAAAACTTAACTTTGCAAATATCGATTAATCAGATAAACACATAATGCAAACACTAACAATCAATTAAAGCAAATAAAGCAATTATCACAAGTAATTGATTTTAGGGTTTTAGACAAACCTTTTTACTGGATCAAACCTTTTTGCCTATCCGCTCTGATACCAATTGTAGATTCCAGTGCAGTGCAAAACAGAATAATCAGCAATCAAAGATGAACAAATTATAGGCCACAGCAACTAGTCATATGATTGATATTACTTCAAAGGGTTTAGGTTTACAGAGAGAATTTCTGATAAGGGTTTGTAAACCTAATGACTAGAAAACTGAATAATGAAATTATGAACTTCTCCCCTTACAAATGAAATAGAAAACAACTTTAAATACTTAGGCACGCAGGCCTGATGGGCTTATGGGCTTTTAGGCCCAACAAGCTTACAACTTTGAATAATTGACAGTTTATACCCTGAACTTCTATTTAACATACAATTAGCCCTAACAAATTGTTTGTATCATATTCTATTTATAAGAATTATGCATCCACAGACCACGAAACTGTTGTTTTTGGGGTTCTAAACTAAAGGAATAGATTAATAAGGAATTCTACTATTTGTTGTTTTCAAGACGAGTGATCTCTCTATCCTTAAAGCAATTTCGCCCCCACCATAGGTGTTTTGGGTTTTGGCGAATTGCTTCTCAAGATACAATGAAGCAACATATGTAGATTGATTATCAACACCGCACAAGTGGTGATAATCCCGGTTAAACTATTAAGTTTTCAAGGATTTCGAGACTAGAGGGATTGTAATTCTATAGCAAAACAATATCTAGTAATCTGGTATATGAGAAAAGTTATCAATTTTGGTGTCTAAAGGTAGATATTTATAGTAGAATGTCACAACCCTTTGAATAGTCATGACTGCACGTTTTTGTGACAGTAGTCACTATTTGCGACGCTTTGAACCGTCGCAAATATTCCAACAGGTGCCATCCATAGCTTTCACGACGGTCAGCTCTATGCACGAACCATCGCGTCTGTCCAGGACATCCCTTAGGCCGAACCATCGTGTTGGTTCACGAATATGTGCCTTTTAACCCAACCGTCGCGACTGTTGGAAACACCCACTCATGAACCGTCACATTTGATCGTGAACAGTCACGACTGTGGATGGACCGTCGCTAAATGGACAGTCGAAAATAAAATTTGCGGCTCAATAGCGACTCGCGGTGATGCATGTGTGCAAAGTGCGCCATCAAAGTGCCACATTGAAATACCCTAAAAATCAGGGTAAATTTAAAACTGCGGAAACTGTACAATTAAGCATCATCCAAAGATATAAACCTCCCAATTTGGGGACTGTACTTAACCTTTTACAAAAGTCTGAATACGGATAAGGATCCCAACAACAAACCAAATCTAAACATATGCTATCTAGATTACATAAGTTGTTGATCCAGAATCATCCAAAAATGTGGGACTTAACAATGCCCAACAATCCAATACTAAACATCTCAAAAACCCTCGGGATCAGTCCCGTCACTCAAACCCTTGGCAACCTGCCGCTAACGAGAACCTGAATACATATCATTTGGGAAAAAGTGTTAGGCTTAAAAAGCCTAGTGAGAACATACAGTTTATATAAAATCATAGATATAAACATTTGCATCCAAACGGAAATCTTTCAAACAAGCATTTCCAAGTTAACCGTTGATAAGAATAAAATCCATTAAAATAAGGTCATAAACCTTCTTTCCAGAACCTCACAATTTAATGCACATGTAGTTCTTCGTTTTGATAACCATATAGAACCTCACAATTTAATGCACATGTAGTTCTATATTTGTTAACGGCCAGAACCTCACAATTTAATGCACATGTAGTTCTATATTTGTTAACGGCCAGAACCTCACAATTTAATGCACATGTAGTTCTTTTATAAACTTCCCGAAATATAAACATCAGTATCATAAGGAAATCTTTTCATAAAGGTTTAATTTATAAAAGATAACATTTCGCCACAACCAGGCCTTTTCGGTCCAAAACTCATCTTACGATGACAAAAGAACCATTTTACCAAGGATTGTGGTGTAACACAAAGTAGACCACCAATCCGAGTTTGAGCTAAATACTGGAACCATGTCCACGAACGCTTCGATCCCTACTTCGATGTGAGGGAGGCCCCCAAGGAACCAGTCATACTCGTTCATTAGACTACATTTGACCCATGACTAGTAACCGATCTCACATAACCGTACTAAGTGCCCCCGAATATCAAATGTATCTAACTACAACGAAAGGGTACAGACATCCCAACAATAAGCCGACTCGATACCTAGGGATCCACTAGTATAGTCATGACTTGTCACAATATTTCATGTGACCAGTTTCAAAGCTAGATAAACAACTTTCAACACATTTATATTTCAAAATGCCATTTTCCAGATCAACTGCTGGTAAGAAAGATAGTCATAAAATCAGTTTATACACCTTCTTTCAATAAGCCATAAACATGGGCAAATAAAACATCATTTTACTTTCAATAAGGCGGAACCCGTCATTTTAGTCAATACTGATCGGGAACCCCGAAAATCACCAAAAACTTCATTTATATCAAAATGTAGAGAACATGAAATCATACCGTAAAAATGCTTTGGATTTCGCAAATAAGAGTTTTGACATGTATAAAGTTTGTAAAATGGTAGTAAGAACTCACCAATAGGTTTTAGGATAAAACCCGGAAAACCAGATAACGATCACGACGAAGAGGTGACGCTTAAAACACCGACCCCTTGCTAGAAACACCGCAAACTAGCAACCAAACGAAGCCTCGGGATCGAAAGATGAAAGAGAGAGAAAGAGATTTGGAATTTAAGATATTTTGAAAAATATCTTGCAAGTGAACCTTTTGGCTAAGACTTGACTAAGTCGGCCAGAGGGTTACGCGGCTTAGACCGCGACCTTCAAGCCGCGGGGAATCCCGCGCGTGCCACAAAACTGAAAACATCCAGAGGGTTACGCGGCTTGGTTCGCGACCTTTAAGCCACAGCGTAGCCCGCGCAAGTCATTGTGATGCACAATTTCCACCAAAATTCAATCTCAAACTCGAAACCAAACGCGGTGCTAATGACAAAAGCTTAACACAAGAATAACAAGATTCCATAACGAAAATTCGGGGTGTTACAATACTCCCAACCTTAGAATGATTTCGTCCTCGAAATCTACTCTTCTCAATGGAACACTGTCCGTAGAGAAGATCGTCTCAAACCCAAATGCCAGAATCATTAACGAGATCCTAATACCGACATCCACATTAGCTACCCTTCTTGGTCACAATTCACTCCTAACCGAGCGAACATTCAACACTTCAAAGTAACCTTTACTCCCAAGGTTACGGTTGCCTCCCAACCTTAGGTGACAATTACTACCTCCAGGAAATTAGCGACCTCAACTTTCCATCTACCAATTTCTTTCAAACTACACGGTTCCGAACTCAAAGACAACGGTCGACGCTAATCTTCCCAAAACTCTCAGATTTCACTGATCCATTCCTAATATTGATAAAGATATTCTTACAAGGCGCACCAATGCGTCTTTCCGGCAATCGGTTAACACAGATTCTGTTATCACTCAACTCCGATCCGACCCCAAATCTGGAAACAACCTTTATTCAAATTTCTTAATACTTCCATAAATACTTCGTCTATAACCACATTATAAAGATTAACCTCTAAACATACCACCAATCTATACATTCGGACTATAAAGGACGGGCGCTAATAAAACCCACAACAGGAATTTGATGCACATGTTGAAAAATAAAAAGGATTAGGCTTAACGCCTAGAGAGCTCAAGAGTTTTACATAAGTAAAAGCAATTAAATTGATGAACTTATCTTTAAAACAGAACCTTTCAAATAATGAATTTTAAAACATGGAATAACTCCTTTTCAAAGTTATGCACTTTCATAGATGGGTCCTTCATTTCAACGATGCTTTATAAATTGATACAACTTGTACTAACTCGAAGTATGAAACATTAGTAACACCATGCATACCGTACGTCCGAAATCATGGACATTAGGTCCAATACTCACGCGACCAAAACGAAAGAAAACTAAATACCCATACGCAGGAAAACACACTTCATTCAAATCTTAATATACGTGGGGAGAACCCAATATTAAAGTCATCATTTACCGTCGACTCCACATAACCAAAGTTGGTAAAAATATGACATTAGTGCTTAAAATACCCCGGGTCTACGACAGAGAGACCCGTACACAAAGAGAATAGAAGGACACGCAAGTAGGCCGCCCATACAACTTCCTCGCATAACCTCTAAACGTTTCCATCTTGGGTGGCGAGAACAAATGAATGGGCCACCCGTGATGTTATTGGATTTCACCACATATCCCGATCTTAGTTCCCATGCCATACCAGACATCACAACCTCAAACCGTCGTTGCCTCTAGCCATACTCTGTCGAGTTCCACCTCAAGGGCTTACGGACACGGGTGTCTACCCAATCTAGGCGAGTTCCAACTCAGTGGCTCGTGCCACCTATTGTCTACTCGCTAGCAAGCCCGAGCGGCCACTAAGTGTAATCCAAAACCTCAGGCCTTACTAAACAGACAGACTTACGTGCCAATGAAACCATTACAACACTGTCTAAACATTACATGACTCCAATTGAATGACCGAAGCACCCAAAAACATGTAACTCACCAAAAACACGAATAAACTCCATCATACTGAAATCTTTCATTGTGGTTATAAATCCGGACAAATGTCTACACGACTCATTTAGTCAAAACCCGAGCCAAAGGCCCAACACTTCATGTAAATTTCCAACGAAAGCCTCGTAAACCTTAAAACACATTTAACCGACATTTAACGTTTCTCCAAATAATGAAATGTCTTTAAACAATGTTTATGAAAACACACACCACAAGGACATGATTTCTCAAAACTCAACACGTATTGAGACCAAAGATTTTCCAAAGGTTTATGAATGCAAATATACTAAGATGCATATGTCATGAAATAAACTTTGCTTGCACAAAATTATCAAAGATGCATAAATCATAATATAGATTTTACGTGTACAAAATCACCCAAAATACGTAAATCACGCTATTTACTTGTTGAAATATTCAAGCTAGACATGAGCAATTTATGATGTTAAAACAATCCAAATTACCGAATACGAAAACTTATCAAATACTCACACCTTGAGAAATACCAAGTAAAACATACGCAACAATTTACACAATAAACGTGAAAATAGGTTCTTGCACTTCAACACGTGCAACAATTGTTTGTACAACTCCAAAGGGAAAATCACGATTTTATCTTTAAAATTCCCCTCTATAACCAAGAGACGTTGCAGCAAAAGAATTTTCAACTCACCCCATATGCAACAATTTATTCCCTAAAGGGCGGTAAGATAACGGGGATGCAAATAAAATTTAAAATCGAGTTTAAAGCTTCCCGTTGCAAAGATAAATACATTTGACCAAAATAGAAACTACAACGACCAAAATACCGCTAATTCGCTAAAATGCCTTGCGGAATTTTTTTTAACAGAAGAGTTAATGATGTAAATACGATCAGAACGTAAGTCCTGTTTTTAAAAATAACATAAATCATTTATGCAATCACTCACCCCCACGTGATACTTAAATCCAATGCACAAAGTACACGACGATTAACATTGGTTAACAAAACCCAGAAATTAACGCACACAATGATGCATATGCACATGTTCCTGAAATTATTTACGCGATACAAAAGTCGTAAGATGAGGCACCATAATCCAACTGGATGTTCATAAAACTCATTAACGCTAAAATCAAGTGGTGTCCAAATTTTCATTTTTCAACACAAGGTAAGGCGACCATTTTGACAAGATTTTTGATGAGACACGACAACCAAAGAACTCATAACTTGCACGCAATGAAATTAAACTCACGCATCTCTAAATATACGCACGCGACAAAAGAGTCCGTAAAACAAAACTCCATGAAATTCAACAAAACTCGCACAAACTAAAATCTCCAAGAAACTCCGACTCAAAGCATGGAAATAACTTTTCCTTTAAAACCATTGACATACGTGGAAGAGATCCAATGTCAATGTCAAAATTCCACAGCTACTTTCCCATTAACTCAAAAAGCGTTAAAACACAGATATTTCGATCTCCAAAAATAGCATTTAAACACAAGACGTGAATAAAGAGAGTTTTGATAACAATTTGAAATCAGGTGCAACAAAACCATTTTAAGCATGCTTATGCTCATAGTTTAAAATATGCTGAGTGCTAAATGTTTTATCAAAACGTTATAAGGTAATTTACTTTATGGTTGGCGATCATGAAAAGCAATTTATGCAACCTTATTTTAGAAATAAATTTAATGCATGAATTCGGTCGGCACTCACATCTTAATACTATGCTTCCCAACATCCCGACGTACTATAATCAACCGGATGCCTCAGGCATCATAGGGCAACCATCCCATTAATTAACCTACAAATCTCCTCGAAATAGAATCGATCTAACAAGATATAGTTCTAATTCCACCAACGAATCTGGCTCAAGATGATTAGCTTACTCGCTTAGAAACTTTCATCCCAAAGAGACATTGCTATAAACAACAATCATTCCTTAGCTTACTCGCTTAGAAACTTTCGCACTACTCTAACGGTCAACATACCAAGGTAGAGCAGGTAAACACAAGCACGAGAAAGGGTAAGGAAGAGTTTAACTGAAACACGCACGAAAGAAACGTACCGCTACGTCCACCAATTGTCATAACATTAGCAAACCAATTACACTCACGTAAAATATCCTCATAATCACATTAGCTAAGTGAGATTATGAACATATAACACATAAGGGTTCTTGTTACCGTCATCACAACGCCTGATGAACATAACTTCCGTCGACTCTAAGATTGTCCCATCTTAGAAGTTCTACCCAATCTCACAATCAATGCCTATCAAACTCAGTCTAAGTCCAGACATCTTACATTCATGCCTAGTTCGCTTAAACTAGAGCTCTGATACCAACTTGAAACACCCTAAAAACCAGGGTAAATTTATAACTGCGGAAACTGTATAATTAAGCATCATCCAAAGATATAAACCTCCCAATCTGGGGAACTGTACTTAACCTTTTACAAAAGTCTGAATACGGATAAGGATCCCAACAACAAACCAAATCTAAACATATGCTATCTAGATTACATAAGTTGTTGATCCAGAATCATCCAAAAATGTGAGACTTAACAATGCCCAACAATCTAATACTAAACATCTCAAAAACCCTCGGGATCAGTCCCGACACTCAAACCCTTGGCAACCTGCCGCTAACGAGAACCTGAATACATATCATTTGGGAAAAAGTGTTAGGCTTAAAAAGCCTAGTGAGAACATACAGTTTATACAAAATCAGAGATATAAACATTTGCATCTAAACGGAAATCTTTCAAACAAGCATTTCCAAGTTAACCGTTGATAAGAATAAAATCCATTAAAATAAGGTCATAAACCTTCTTTCCAGAACCTCACAATTTAATGCACATGTAGTTCTTCGTTTTGATAACCATATAGAACGTCACAATTTAATGCACATGTAGTTCTATATTTGTTAACGGCCAGAACCTCACAATTTAATGCACATGTAGTTCTATATTTGTTAACGGCCAGAACCTCACAATTTAATGCACATGTAGTTCTTTTATAAACTTCCCGAAATATAAACATCAGTATCATAAGGAAATCTTTTCATAAAGGTTTAATTTATAAAAGATAACATTTCGCCACAACCGGGCCTTTTCGGTCCAAAACTCATCATACGATGACAAAAGAACCATTTTACCAAGGATTGTGGTGTAACACAAAGTAGACCACCAATCCGAGTTATGAGCTAAATACTAGAACCATGGCCACGAACGCTTCGGTCCGTACTACGATGTGAGGGAGTCCCCCAAGGAACCAGTCATACTCGTTCATTAGACTACATTTTACCCATGGCTAGTAACCGATCTCACATAACCGTACTAAGTGCCCTCGAAGATCAAATGTATCTAACTACAACGAAGGGGTACAAACATCCCAACAATGAGCCGACTCGATACCTAGGGATCCACTAGTATAGTCATGACTTGTCACAATATTTCATGTGACCAGTTTCAAAGCTAGATAAACAACTTTTAACACATTTATATTTCAAAATGCTATTTTCAAGATCAACTGTTGGTAAGAAAGATAGTCATAAAATCAGTTTATACACCTTCTTTCAATAAGCCACAAACATGGGCAAGTAAAACATCATTTTACTTTCAATAAGGCGGAACCCGTCATTTTAGTCAATACTGATCGGGAACCCCGAAAATCACCAAAAACTTCATTTATATCAAAATGTAGAGAACATATAATCATACCGTAAAAATACTTCAGATTTCGCAAATAAGAGTTTTGACATGTTTAAAGTTTGTAAAATGGTAGTAGGAACTCACCAATAGGTTTTAGGATAAAAACTGGAAAACCAGACAACGATCACGACGAAGAGGTGAAGCTTAAAACACCGACCCCTTGCTAGAAACACCGTAAACTAGCAACCAAACGAAGCCTCGAGATCGAAAGATGAAAGAGAGAGAAAGAGATTTGGAATTTAAGATATTTTGAAAAATATCTTGCAAGTGAACTTTTTGGCTAAGACTTGACTAAGTCGGCCAGAGGGTTACGCGGCTTAGACCGTGGCCTTCAAGCCGCGGGGAATCCCGCACGTGCCAGAAAACTGAAAACATCCAGAGGGTTACGCGGCTTGGCTCGCGACCTTTAAGTCGCGGCGTAGCCCGCACAAGTCACTGTGATGCACAAATTCCACCAAAATTCAATCTCAAACTCGAAACCAAACGCGGTACTAACGACAAAAGCTTAACACAAGAAGAACAAGATTCCATAACGAAAATTCGGGGTGTTACACATTTTACGCCCATGCCCACGGGCACGTGCGCGTATGGGTGTGTTGCACCCTTTTGGAGCCCCCACCATTTCCAATATATAATCAATTAAAATATGGAAAATGGTTCTACTTATATACCCACTTTTGTTTCACTTTTCCACCTATGTGGGACAAGGTGAAACTCACTAAAATGATATTTTCTCTCCTTCCTAAGACTCAACCCAGTAAAGGCCACCCGGACGTTTTTGGAACTTGTAAATGGTGGGATTTTGTTGGGAAGATATTATTTAAAGTCCCTTAGAGTATCGGGAGTGTTGGCATTGTAAAAGTCGAGTTTCGGGGCTTGGGAAGGGTCCCGTGACAATGCCCGACGACTATGATAGTGTCATAGTCGCACTGTCACAATCGCATGGGAGGTACCGTAGACTGGTACACTCCAGTGACAATGACCAGCGACATTGCCCAGGGCAATGTCTCACCAAGGGCTGGACTGCTGTCAAATACAGGATTTTGCTTCATTCTTCATTTCTCACCTCCCATTTCACTCCCAACTCTCTCTAAACTCTTCCAAGATCACCCAAACCCATCTATGGTGGTTTTGATTCATTATATGCCTCAATCCTCAAGTATTGAAGTGTCATCAAGAGTAGAAGCTAGACACCAAGAATCTCCATCTTCATCTTCAACCTCAAGCTCAATTTTAGGGTTTTCTAGGTTTTCACTAAAACCTAAGTGGTAAGTTTATCCTCTTCAATTAAAAACTTATTTAAGAGTTATAAATGTTTCATTGATGATATCCTAGTTTCTTATTCCTCCAAGTTCGGTTTGGAAGATTTTGGAGGATTTAGGTCAAAATTAGGGTTTTGGCCAAATTGGGGATTTTGATGTAATAAGATTGGGGATCGATTCTAAATGATTGAATACGTATATTTATGGTTGGAAATTGTGGATCTAGGTTTTTGGGAGTTTTTGCTTGAAGATTCGAATTTCTTCAAAGGAGCTCAAGTTGGGGGAAAATCTAGATTTAGCCTAAATCTAGCAAGGTGAGTTCAAGTTGATTTGTGAAAACGTTGTACATGCCAAAATGTTCATTTTAACGTGTTTATATGTTTTACGTGAAATTATCACTTGTTGAGTTATTTGGTCGGTTTTGATCATTTGAAATGTTTGGCGTTATAAGCCTTGTGAAAGCCCCCATATTGAGATTTTTGGGCCTCTTGATAAATAAGTCATTTTAAAGTGTTTTGAGGATTTATTGTATAAATGGAAATTATTTGTTAAAAGACACTTTTAGTTTTTATTTGGGAGAAATGTTTGGTTTGGTGTTATGGACGTTTTGAAAGGAATAAGAGTAAAAAATGCATTTGGAAAACCATTTGTCCCAATCTAAACTGTATTGGAGTCTACACATGTATTTTGGAGTGTGTTTGCATGATGTGAGTCGGTTGTGTTTATTATTTGGGGATCGTTAATCGTTGGTCAAAAAGGGTTTTGAGCATTTTAGCTCGGTGTTATCTTAAAAGAGCCTTGGGGACACTTGTCCGGTTTTAATGGCTCAATGTAGAGTCCAATTATGGTTTAAATACTAATGCACCTTGTTGCATATTGATGTTAATTACATGCTCGAGTGTGTTGGTCATTCCAGTGTAGTCATGTAATGTTAGACTGTGTTGCATTAGATCCATAGGCACATAAGTTAGTCTTTATTTGATGGTCAATTGGGTATTACGGGGTTGGACTCCGGGGCCCATGTGTTATGACCTTAACTTTTCAAGTGTACACTAGGAGGGCTGAGTCCGATTGTGCTATCGTGTTGATGGGCGTTTGGGGGCCCCGCCATGTCAGGGCAATGCCTTGGTTGTAATCCCTGACTGTGTCGGGCCTTTAGTGGTATTCATGGTAATATTCACTAAGGTCAGTTGTCTCTTTCGGTGTAGCTTGAAGGGAGTCGTAGGGACACTTGAGATTTTATGTCGTGAAGTGTCATATGATTAATGTTGTATGGGTGGCATACTTTTGTGTTCCTCCATTCTCAATGGATACGGGTCTCCCTCGTCACCGGCCAACAATATTTTGGATAATTAATTGTCCATGCTTTAACATTTAGATTTAATTCCACTTTATGGTCGCGCGAGTATTGAACTTTATTTTCACGTTTTCGGTGGCATATTATATTTATATGGATTGTTTTCCATTATTTATGAGTTGAGTATTATGCCCCACCCGTGTTTTGGGCATTTTGGGATATAAGGTTTTATCCGCGTTTTTATAATTGGAAGTTCGTTTTCAATTCACGTTTGAGTGAGTTTTGAGTTGCATTACTTTATAAAGAATGTTATGTATTGGGGCGTTCGTCCTTAAAAATGCATGTTATTGGAAAACGAGTCGTTTTCATATTTAAAGTAAATCATTTTGAAATATTATGATTTAAATTGTATTCTTTTCCTTTAGCAATATATTTAATCATGTTGAAAACTCTTGAACTCACTAGGCGTTAGCCTAACCCTTTTTATTTGTCGGCATGTGCATCAGGTCCCGGTTGGGGAAGAGTACTAGCGACCCTGTGAAGAGATGGGTAATATTTTAATGCACGAGGGTGAGTAGCTTGGTGAGGTCTTCCGCAATTATCTTGGGAGTAGCAACACGTATTAGGGTTTAGTAGCACCCGACTTCGGTTTAGTCCTTGTATCTTATTGAAGTTTATATTTGTTAAGATTAATTATTGATTTTTAATTTGAGGTATATTGAGTTTTGATTCGTATATAGTAGGAAGAAGTTTTGTCCCTCGCTTGATGTTATTTCGAAATTTTAAATTAGTTGCTCTTTCCAAATTCGAGGGTGTTCCAGTTATGCATAAGTAAAGGTGGAGTCTTGCACCTTGAACCTTTACATAGTGAAAGTGCTCAAATCTAACTAGGGTAAGAATGGTTGAACCAAAGTCATTAAACCATCTTCCTTTATATGTTAGACGGAAACACCTCACGCATATCCTTCCTCTCATTCATTTAACCACTATAAGCCGACCCGTTAATTGGCCATGGGTCTATATCTTGATTTCTCAGAATGTTTTAGAGCCAAGAACTTTAGCTCATAGTAAGAGGCCTCACTTCGACATTCAGATAGGTGGACCTTATCAAGAGTGTTCCTGTAACATGAACACTCCAACACATACTGTGTTACAAGTCCATTAAGAACTAGATTAAACCTTTCTTCACATTACGATCCAAGTTCTGCTGACCTTGGGATGGTTTTTAAAACATTGCAGAACTTTCAATCACATTCAAATGATGTACTTTAACTTAATCTTGAGACTTGGTGAAATACCAATTGTCAAGACAAGGTTCCATCATGGGTAACTATTTATGGGTGGGCTTGAGACCATCCCTTTTGAAGTGCTTTCAATCAATTTTATTGGTAATCCTTTTGTGAAAGGATCTGCTAAGTTCTTACTTGATCGTAAGAAACTAATGGTGATCACCCCATCATTTATTAATTGATTTACTTGCCTATGTCTAAGTCCAATATGTATGGACTTACCATTATACACTTGATTGTATGCCTTTGATAGTATAGCTGCACTATCACAATGTCTAGAAATTGGCGGCATTGGCTTTGTCCATAAGGGTGTGTTAATCAACAAGTCCCTTAACCATTCTGCTTCTTTAGAACAAGAAGATAAAGCAACAAATTCCGCCGCCATAGTAGAATCTGTTATGCAACTTTGTTTCTTTGATCCCCAAGACACTGCACCCCTACCAAGTGTGAAAATCCATCCACTTGTAGATGCATAGTCCTCTTGATCATTTATCCAACTTACATCAGTGTATCCTTCCAATACTGAAGGATATCCACTATACTCCAAACCATAGTCCATGGTTTTCTTTAAGTACTTGAGTACCCGATTTACATCATCCCAATGTGCTTTTCCATGCTTACTAGTATGTCTACTTAATTTTCCTACAATATAGGCGATATTAGGTCTAGTACAAGTCATAGCATACATTAAACTACCAATAACTTTAGCATATTCATTTTGAGCTAACACCCTACCAATATTAGTAGTCAATCTAGAACCTACTTCAACATAGTGCTAACAGGTAAACAATCAAATTTATTAAAACGTTTTAATATCTTTTCAATATAGTGAGACTGGGATAACATTAGTTTATTGTCATTTCTAAGAATCTTTATTCCTAGAATAACATCACCTTCTCCAAGATCCTTCATATCAAAATTTTCAGATAAGAGTTTCTTAGTCATTTGCACTTGTTCTAAGTCGGTTCTAAAAATCAACATATCATCCACATACAAGCAAATGATAACTCTCGACCATTAACAAATCGACCGTATACATATTTATCTTATTCATTAATTTTGAAACCATTTGATAGAATGATTTGGTCGAATTTTTGATGCCACTGTTTGGGAGCCTATTTCAGGCCATACAAGGACTTGATAAGTTTACAAACTTTATTTTCTTGTCCTTGAACTATGAAACCTTCCGGTTGTTCCATATATATTTCCTCCTCTAATTCACCGTTCAAGAATGCGGTTTTGACATCCATTCGGTGAATTATGAGTTTATTAATGGAAACTAAGGCAATCAAATTCTAATGGTGGACGTTCGTGCTACAGGGGCATGTGTCAAAATAGTATAGTCCTTCTTTTTGTGTAAAGCCCTTAGCTACTAATCGGGCTTTAAAATTTTCAATATTGCCATCAACCCTTAATTTTCTTTTGAAAATCCATTTATTCTTGATAGCCTTTGAACCAGGGGGTAGGTCAACTAAGACCCAAGTATTATTACCTTTGATGGAATCCATCTCATTGTTGATTGCTTCTTTCCAAAAAGATGCATCATGAGATTTCATAGCTTCCGCATATGTATGTGGTTCTTCATCCAAGTTGTAAATTATTGGATATTCTTTCACTGAACCATGTCGATCACCTTCAACTAGGTACATTTCAAAGTCAGCCCCAAAGGTTCTTGCTCTTCTTTGAGACTTTGACGTTTGCTTCTTCTAGGTTCAATAACTTGATGATTCGGTGAATCATCATCTTCCCTTTCATTATCTACGAGAATCTTGGTAGACACGGTTTCCTTAGAAATCTCATGTGCTTTTGGAATGCTTTTGAACTTTTGTTCGTCAAAGTGAGCATTTATAGATTCTATGATGGTGTTAATAGAAATTTTATCATTTGGTTCAACCACCATGAATCTATAAGTTTTGCTATTTTGGGCATATCCCAAAAATATACATTCAATACCTATAACACCCTGAATTTCGAAAAGCACCATTTCAAGTTAATACAGAAATCAGTAGCCTTAAAGGGGAAAGATAAGATTTTTTATTTTGGACTTGAATCCTAGATTTTATAGTATTGATGGATAAAGGATTCAATTACGAGTCCAACAGTTCTTTTCGGAGCAAAATCGGAGCTATAACGAAGAAGTTACGGCCAAAACAGTGAACGAAGAGAAACCGGATGAACAGTTCACGGGGAGACTTGTGGCACGACTTAGGCCACCCCGTAACCCGTCCGGAGCCCTGTTAACCCATTTGGGTGACTTGTGGCGCGACCTAACCCGCGCGGAGCCCTGTTCGAGCTTAAAACCCGATTTTCAGCCTTAGAACTTCATTTCTTCATATCTTTTGATCCACAACTCCGATTTAGGTGATTCAAGTTGCCACGGTTTCGTTTTTGAGAGATCTTCAAGGATCTAGGAAGATATTGGAAGTATATTGGAGTATACAAGAGTATTTTGTGGTGGTAATCTTCTCATCTCTCCCACTTCATCTTCTTCACCAAAGTTTTCTAGGGTTTCATCTCCACCCTTTGTTCTCTCTTTCGTAGATTGGAGGTTTGCAACCATTTTGGTGAACTAGAGGTGTTTTGGTTGGTGGATTCAAGCTTGGGTTAAGGTAATCTTCTATTCTCTTCATTTATGGAAGTTAGGGTTTCGGTATCAGTTGAGGTATTCATGTATAAGGTTGGGAAACGATTCTTTGTGGTTGATTATGTATATTTATGGTTGGAACCTTGTGGATCTAGGTTTTGGAAGATTTGGTTTGAAGAATCAAGTTCTTCAATGAAAGCTCTAAGTGGGTAAAACCTAGATTTAGCCTAAATCTAGCAAGGTGAGTTCAAGTTGAATTGTGAAAACGGTGTACATGCCAAAATGTTTATTTTAAACTATTTATGTGTTTAACATGAAATTTCATTTGAGAAGTTACTTGATGAGTTTTGGTTAAATGAGAAGTTTAGTTTTATAAACCTTGTAAAACACCTATATTGGGGATTTTTAGGCATTTTGATAAATGAGTCATAAATGGGTGGGTTTGGTAATTTATTTCATACGTAATATTATTTGGTTATAAGGCGTTTTGGTGGGTGTTTGAGTAAAAGGTTTAATTTTGTGTTATGAGGTGTGTTGAAAGTATAAAGAGTATAAACCTATTTGGAAAACCTTTTGTTCTGACTTTAACTGTGTCGGAGTCCATTCAAGTGTTTTGGAGTATGTGATTTCATAGTATGAGTCGAGTATGTTTATGATTTGAAAAGCGTCAATCATTGGTCAAAAAGAGGTTTTGAGTATTTTGGCTCGAGGTCGTTTTAAAGGAGTCTTGAGGACAATGTCCGGGTTTTATATGGCTCAATGTGGAGTACATTTATGACGTACGTACAAATGCGCCGTGTTGCGTATTGAGGTTGATTTTAGGCTCGAGTGTTTTGGTCATTCATGTTTAGTCCGGTAAGGTTAGACTGTGTTGCATTGGATCCATAGGCACGTAGTCAGTCTATTTTGGATGGTCGATTGGGTATTGTTGGGTGATGACCTTCAGTATTCCATGTTTTATGACCGGAAACTTTACAAGCGATCGCTAGGAGGGTTGAGTCTGTTAGTGCTGCCGGGACAGTAGGCAGTAGGACCTCCGCCACTTGAAATGCCTGGGACAGGTAACCTTTTAGTGTGTCGGGCCTTTGGGGTGGGATTCTTCGGAAGACCCATCAAGCGTCAACTAACTTGGGGTGACGCTTGTAAAGAAGTCGTAGGGACACCTGGCTGTGATGTCGTGAGGTGTCATGCGATTAACATTGTTTGGGTGGTATACTTTTGTGTTTCCTCCACTCTCAACGAATACGGGTATCCCCTGTTGTCGGCTATCAGTAATTTAAATATAAAGATGTTTTACTGTAGTGTCATTTGTTCTATATGGTCGACAATGAATGAGGACCTTAATATTGGACATCCCTCCTCGTATATTAAGGTTTGAATGAAATATGTTGTCCCCGTGTTTTGGTATTTAGATTCCTTTTGTTATGGTCGCGTGAGTTTTGGGCCTAGTGTCGGTGTTTTCGGACATACGGTATATATGGTTTTGAAGTTGATTTTTGGGGTGTTTTGGAATATAACGTTTTATCCACGTTTCTTGAATGGGAGTCGGTTCACATGCATGTTTCGAGTTAATTTAAATTGGAATCAATTTATAAAGCATGTTTGAAATAAGGTGTCTATCTTTGAAAGCGCATGACATTGAAAAGAGTTGTTTATATGTTTTACAGTGCATCAATTGAAAGATCGTGTTTTAAAGAGTAGTTTGTCTTTTAAAAGTTTTTACTCATGTTAAAAGTCTTGAGCTCACTAGGCGTTAAGCCTAACCTTTTTATTTGTTGGCATGTGCATCAGGTTCCAGGTGGGGGTTGGTTCTAGCAATTCTACGAAGAGATGTGCTTAGTCTTTCGTGAGTGTAGTATTTGGTGAAGTCTTCCGCAGTTTGGAGATAGTGACTTCTATTGGGTTTTAGTAGCACTCGTCCGTATTATAGACCTTATGTATAGAATGAATGTGTGTATTGAGGTTAAATCTTAGATTGTGATTGTAGATGAATCATTTATTGATGTATTTAGAAAATTTTAAATTAGTTGCTATTTCCAGTTTTGAGGGTGTTACAATACCTTTGTCTCCTAAATTTCTCTTCTTGGATTCGGGAAGTCTCACATTTCCTCGACATCCCCAAATCCGAAGGTAATCTAGTTTAGGTGTCCGTTGATTCCATAACTCATAGGGGGTCTTTTGACTTCTCTTGCTTGGTACTCTATTGAGTATGTAGCAATATGTAAGTAATGCTTCTCCTCAAAATCCAGAACTTAATCCGGAATATGACATCATGGAATTTACCATTTTCGTCAAGGTATGGTTTTTTCTTTCCGGAATACCATTTTGTTGTGGTGTATACGAAGTCGTCACTTGGTGAATAATTCCCGTAGATTCAAAATATCTAGGGTTATAATATTCACCACCCCTATCCGTTCTTAAACATTTTATCTTTGTTTCACATTTAAGTTCTACTTCGTTTTTGTAGATCTTAAACTTTTCAAGGACTTCAACTTTTGAGTGTAAAAGATATACATAGCAATATCGAGAGTAATCATCGATAAAAGTGGCGAAGTACTTTTTGCCACCAAGGGTGGGCGTAGCATGTAAGTCACATATGTCACTATGCACTAAGTCTAAGATTTTAGATCATCTTTGGACTTGAGGGAATGGTTGTCTAGTAATTTTAGTATGCATACAGGTAAGGCACTTTTGATTTTTATCATCTAATTTGGAATTAAATCACTTTTTGCCATATTTTTCAAACGTTTAAAGTATATGTGGCCTAACCGACCATGACATAATAGTAAGGAAGAATCAAAGTAAACAGAACTAGTATTATTATTATTAGCATCAATCATATGTACATCGGGAGCACCGCATTATTTTTGTTGCTTATGTTAATCATATTTACATCATTCACAATATTATTCACAACATCATTTATGTTTAGTTTAAACATTCCTCCGGTGAGATAGCCTTTGCCGACGAATTTTCAGCCTTTGGAGAGTATAACTTGTCGGATTCGAAGATGAGTTTGAAGCCATGTTTGTTGAGGATTGTTCTGAAACCAAGTTCTTTCGGATATCGAGAACATGGAGAACATCATTTATGGTCAAAGTGTTCCCAGATGTGAATTCCAAAGTGACCTTCCCTTTTCCCTAGACTTGAGCGGTAGAGTGATTTCCTATGTAAAGTACGAAGGTAGAAGATTCGTATGTTTTGAACATGTCCATGTTGTTGCACACATGTCGGGTAGCCCCCGAATCCACCCACCAACATTTGTCTTCCTCAAGTGAGAATACTTCAGAAATCATAGCAACAAAGTTGTTGCTTTTGAAGTTTCCATCCTTGGTGTTGTCACGACCATTTCCTCTTCTTCTTTTGAGAAGTCGACAATTACGTTTGTAATGTCCCGGCTTGTTGCAATTGAAACAAACCACGTGTTTCATATTCCTTTTCTTTTTACCATTTTCCTCATTGTGTTTCCTTTTCTTACTTCCTGCTTTGGAAGTCTCTCCCTTTTCATCGACCACATGAATATTGGAAGCATCTTCATTGGACTTATTTTCCAATCGATATTGTTCTTCAATGAGAAGATTATTGTTCTTCAATGAGAAGATTATTGTTCTTCAATGAGAAGATGTTTTCCAAGTTCTTTTAAAGACATATGTAACACCCCAAAAATTGGGACAACAAAAATTTCCAGAAATGGAAATGTGATATGCTAAAATATGTCAAAGCACGAGCTCATCCAAAAAAGGGGAACAATACATGGTTGTTAATTACAAGTTTTTAATTACTACCAATGAGAGATAACAACCTCTTAATCTAAATTCTAGACAAGAAATACGATTACAAACGGTTGTCATCTACTTCCAAAAATAATCATTTCTAATATGGCATCCCAAAAGCTCCCAAGCTCACATCTAAAAGACCGCTAATCCTTCTTGGCGGTCGCGCCGCTAGAACCTGAGATACACATCAAACCAAACAAGTGTTAGGCCAAACGAGTCTAGTGAGTTGTACAAGAACATGGCATAAGATTTATAAAGCATGGTATGAATATTTATGTCATTTTAGTCAATAAGGGCCATAAGGGAATCAATGGGGGAGACCCATCACACCAATGAGTTTTACCTCAAGTCAATGTACCTTGATGTTCACCCGCATGAGCAACATCCCGAAGGCCCAGCACACTTGAAGACTACCTCCCAGGCATTACTCCAAATGGTGGAGGTCTAGGTGCATACCGTCATGGTGGCACCTAAGACTACATCCTCCTAGCACATACTCATGGTTCATCCTATATACTTACAATATCCATCTCTATACATATTCCATATCAACAAGATACATGTATAAGACCTCACATAGTTCCAATCCCTTTTTAGGTCCAAGACTCTAAAATGTTCAAGTTTCACAATGATTATCACATACCCCATGACATTACACAATCATAACCAATTAATACAATTAATAACTCCATTTAGTCCACTTGATGAACATATAGTCACAATATCCAATAATCTCAAATATAGCAGTTACGTCAAACTTATCAGTTGATCAAAATGTACGTAAATATAGAGACATAATAAATAGCACACAAGATATGTATCTCATTTGAAAAGTTTAGTGAAAACTCACAATCTAGGTTTTATACAAAACCCTAGAAAAGAAGTGGATGAAGTTGTAAGAAGATGAAGACTTGGTTTGAGCTCTTTAATGCACCACCTAAAGCTCCTCCAAGTCTTTGATTGCCAATAAATGCTTCCTACTAGAGGTAAGGTTTCAATAAATTTGGAAGTGGTTAAGAGGGTGGAAAATCGCCCTAGGAGCTCTTCAATTCGGTCCAAAAACGAGTGAAGTGAAAATGGTCAAAATCAGATTTTTATAGTCTCAGCCCCCCGACGGCGACAGTGCCCGACGACTATGCCTATGGCACTGTCGCGGGGGCATTGTCGCACCCATTCAACCACACGCGGTACACTACCCGCGATTGTGATAGGGCGATTATGCCCTTGTCACTCTCGCGGGGCACTCTCGTCGCGGATGTACCGAGACCATCCCCCGGCCCGCGACTTTGCCACACGACTATGACCAATGTCCTGGTCACTGTCGCCCCAACTCCCGGTCTCGCTGATTTTCGACGTTTTCGGTACAATAAACGCATAAGTAGCTCAATGTATAAAAGCATAAGATAACACACTAAAGATTTTCTATCCAGAGGCAAAAATTCCAATATTTAAGAGCAAGAAGAATACTTAGAATTTATAAATGCTTACCTTAAATTTCCGGGTGTTACAATCCTCCCGACCTAATGAGGATTTCGTCCTCGAAATTTTATTTACTAAATAAATGAGGGTATCTTTTCCTCATGTCTTCTTCTGATTCCCACGTCACATTGGCATCCCGGTGGTGCTTCCATTGAATTTTCACCATTGTCACTTCCTTATGTCGCAATTGTTTCGTCTTTGATTCTAAAATGTCTTCCGGTTCCTCCACACATCGGTTCCCGCTGTCTATCCGAATTTCCATCAAAGGAATGACACTTTCCTCCTCGGCTAGGCATTTGCAAAGGTAGCAAACATGAAACGTTGCAAAGGTAGCAAACACTGTCCATCTCTGCCGGCAAGTCTAATCTATAAGCTTGAAGTCCAACCTTCTCCAATATAGTAAAGGGCCCAAGGAAACGGGGACTAAGCTTTCCGCGCTTCCCGAAATAGATGATTTCCTTCCACGGTGATACCTTCAACATGACACGCTCACCCACTTGGAACTCGACCGGTCTTCGCTTTTTGTCCGCATAACTCTTTTGTCGGTCTTGAGACACCTTCAACCGCTCTCGAATACCTTTCACCTTATCCGCCGTTTCTTGTACTATTTCCGGTCCCGCAAATTATTTTTCACCCGCCTCGATCCAGCACACCGGCGTCCGTAAAGTGCCTCGAACGGTGCCATCCCGATGCTCGATTGATAACTGTTATTGTACGCGAATTCCACCAACGGCAAGTGTGAATCCCAATTTCCTCCAAAGTCTATGAAACACGACCGAAGCATTTCTTCGAGTGTTTGGATGGTCCTTTCACTTTGACCGTCTGTTTGGGGATGATAGGTCGTACTCAAATTGACCCTCGTACCCAATTCCTTTGGTAGGCTATCCCAAAATTTGGAAGTGAACCGACTATCCCGATCCGAGACTATGGATAACGAAACATCGTGATGCGATACTACTTCATCTATATATAACTTGGCCAATTTATCCATTGGCAACGTCTCTCGCATTGCCAAAAAGTGCGCGCTCTTCGTGAGTCTATCGACCACCACTCATATGTTGTCGTGACCCCTCAAGGTCTTCGGTAGTTTGGTGACGAACTCCATTGTGATGTGCTCCTACTTCCATTCCGGAATGGCTAACGGTTGCAAGCTTCCATAAGGTCTCTGATGCTCCGCTTTGACTTGAAGGCAAGTGACGCATCTTTCCACATAGTTAGCCACATCGAGCTTAATAACCGACCACCAGTAATGTAGTTTCAAATCTCTATACATCTTAGTGCTACCAGGATGAATAGAGTACTTGGTACAACAACTCACAATCGTAATCCTTCAAAAGCTCTAACCACCTTCATTGCCGTATGTTGAGGTCCTTTTGGTCAAAGATGTACTTCAAACTTTTATGATCGGTGAATAAAGTACACTTCGTCCCGTAAAGGTAATGTCACCATAGCTTCAAGGCAAATACCACCGCCGCTAGCCCCAAGTCGTGCGTAGAGTAATTAATTATTCTCGTGATCCTTGAGTTGTCGCGACGCATACGCGATCACCTTTCCTCTTTGCATCAAAACACACGCTAGCCCCAACTTAGAGGCGTCGCTATAAACCACGAAATCTTCGGACCCTTCAGGTAAGGATAGGATCGATGCTTCGCATAACTTCTTTTGAAGCGTTCTGAAGGCTTTCTCTTGCATTTCGGTCCATAAGAACTTAACGTTCTTCCTTGTTAACGACGTGAGTGGAGAGGCGATTTTTGAAAAATCTTGAATAAACCGTCGGTAGTAACCGGCTAAGCACAAGAAACTCCTTATCTCCGTTGGACTCCTCGGTGGCTCCCAATTCATCATTGCTTCTATCTTTGTCGGGTCTACTTTCACTTCGTCTTTGGATACTACATGGACCAAGAAATGAACTTCTTGAAACCAAAACTCACATTTCGAAAACTTCTCAAACAACTTCTCCTTCTGAAGGATCTCCAAGACCTCTCGCAAATGTTGTCGATGCTCCATCTCGTCACGAGAGTAGATAAGAATATCGTCGATGAAGACTATGACCGACTTGTCTAATAAGGGTCGACATACTCGGTTCATCAAGTCCATAAATACGGCCGGAGCATTAGTCAATCCGAATGGCATGACTATTAACTCATAATGGCCATACCTCGTTCGAAACACCGTCTTCGGTATATCGCTCTCCTTCACCCGCACTTGATGATTAACGGATCGCAAATCTATCATAGAGAAATATCCTGCTCCTTGAAGTTGATCGAAGAGGTCGTCCATCTGGGGAAGTAGATACTTATTCTTCACGGTGACCTTGTTCAGTTCACTGTAGTCGATACACATCCGCATAGACCCGTCTTTCATTTTCACGAATAACACTAGAGCTCCCCAAGGCGACGAACTCGGTCGTATAAACCCCTTCTCAAGGAGTTCTTGTAATTGCGTCATCATCTCTTGCATTTTCGTCGGAGCGAGACGATAAGGAGCACGAGCAATCGGTGCGGCACCCGGAGTGAGGATGTAATTCCACTTGTCGTTCCGGTGGTAGCCCGGGTAGATCTTCCGGGAAGATATATGGGTATTCACGCACTACGCCCACATCTCCCACCTTCTTCTTTTCTATTTTTGCGTCGATTACGTAGGCCAGGTACGAAGCACATCCCTTGGCTAGGCTCTTTCGTGCCTTGATGGACGGGATAATCATGTTGGATTTTCGGTTCTTCTCCCCGTAGATTATTACTTCGCCACCCTTCGGCAAGGGTACTCTAATCATTTTCTTGGAACAATATATACCAGCATCATTCTTGGATATCCAATCCATCCCAACAATCACGTCAAACCCCTCGATATCCGCCGGTAACAAGACTATTACGAATGATTCCCCATATATATCTAAGGTACAACCAAAGTAGCATTCCCGAACTAACAATTATTCCCCGTTGGCTACTTCTACCACTAGAGCATCAATCGACAAGCTAGTAGGAATAGTGAAATTCTTGTAAAACGAAGTAGACACAAATGATCGGTTCGCACCCGAATCAAATAGAACATGGGTAGGTAGAGAGTTTACTAGAAATGTACCCGACACAACATCTGTCGTCTCTCTCGCCTCATCTGCTGTCATTTGGAAGGCCCGACTCGGCATCATTGGTTGGGTTTCCTTCTTCAGCATTACTACGCTTGGAACTCCTTGGTGACTCCTTGCCAGCTTCGGACAATTTCTCTTGATGTGCCCCGGCTCCCGACACTCATAACAAACTCCTCCTTGGGAGGGGCAGTCCCGACTCACGTGGTCCTTCCGTCCACACTTAAAACACTCTATAGAGCCGGAGAAAGGCTTCGGGTTACAAGGCCCGAAGTGCTTACTTTTGCACTTGGGGCACCATCTTGCCTCACGCCACGGCTCAAAGTTTCTTCCCCCGTTAAAGGGTTTGGATGGTCGCGCGGGCCCGGTCGGCCCTTCCCACTTCCTCTTCTCTCCTTGTTGCCTCTTATCCTCTCTCTCTTGTACTATGTCGTCCTCTACTAGTTGAGAAGCCTGAATCACTTCTTGCAAGTTAACCTTTTGAGCGTTCCTTACGTCCGTCTTCATTTCCGCCGGCAAACCCTTCACAAAAGCTTTTATCTTTGACCCCTGATCGGTCGCTAAATTGTCAACCAGACTGAGCTTGTCCATAAACTGCTTGGCGTAGTCGGCGACCGACAAATTACCCTTTTTCAGATTTTGGAACTCCTCCTCTATCTTGTCAAGCGCCCTTTCGTTACAATACTTTTCCATGATCTTCATCTTGAAGGTTGGCCAAGTGAGCTTGGCCAAAACCTCCGGTGTAAGTGCCCTTTGGGTAACGTTCCACCAGCTCAACGCATCCCCTCTAAGCAGTTGGGACGCAAATTTGACCCGTTGATAGTCCGCGCATTCGCTTGACTCGAACGCCATTTCCACATCTTGAATCCATTTCATGAATGCTAGCGGGTCGGTCGTCCCGGAGATTTCTGGAGCCCGACTGCATAGGAAAGTCTTGAAGGAGCAACCCCCATCCTTCTTCTTCTCGGTCCTAATTGCATGCTCCTCAGTTCCAACGATGTCCGGTCCGCCACCCGACCCATTCACAACATTATCCGCCATTTCCTCGGTTCGTCGGTGACTGGCATCACGATCTTCCAAAAGTTTCAAGAAGAATTCTTGTTGTTGTGCCATGGCCGAATTCATGGCTTGCATCATGTTGTCTCTTATCCTTGTTTCAATGGTCACTTCCTCCACAATTGGTTGAGCGGATTTGAGATTTACCCTCGGTATGTGCTCGGGTCCTCCACCCAAGACATTGGTTGCAGGTGGCCTTTCAGTAGCTACGACCAAGGTAGGTTGATCGACAGTAGATTCGTCTTTAATTTGGCCATCCGACGGGTTTTGGAGCATGTTCCACGTGTTTACCATTGTGAACTGTCACACATGATAAAGATCACACCGGTTAATCCTTTAAAAGGGTAAACGGTTCAATACGTACTACTACAAGATTAATCATCATAATAAAATTTTCAAGCATGCTCACGTAATCATAAATTCAGAACAACACTGGCCAAGTGAGATTGTGAACGTATTTTACATAAGAACCCTCGTTGTCATCATCATAAGTTTCAATCAATGCAATTCCGTAATCCTAATACTCTCCTCACCTAGGGATGTTCTACCCATGTGGACAGTGATCCTATAAGCACAACCAATCTAAGTCTAGGTATACTAGAGTCGACACCTAGTTCACTTAAACTATAGATCTGATACCAAATTGTAACACCCCAAAAATTGGGACAACAAAAATTTTCGGAAATGGAAATGTGATATGCTAAAATATGCCAAAGCACGAGCTCATTCCAAAAAGGGGAACAATAAATGTCTGTTAATTACAACTTTGTAATTACTACCAATGAGATATAACAACCTCTTAATCTAAATTCTAGACAAGAAATAAGATTACAAACGGTTGTCATCTACTTCCAAAAATAATCATTTCTAATATGGCATCCCAAAAGCTCCCAAGCTCACATCTAAAAGACCGCTAATCCTTCTTGGCGGTCGCACCGCTAGAACCTGAGATACACATCAAACCAAACAAGTGTTAGGCCAAACGAGCCAAGTGAGTTGTACAAGAACATGGCATAAGATTTATAAAGCATGGCATGAATATTTATGTCATTTTAGTCAATAAGGGCCATAAGGGAATCAATGGGGGAGACCCATCACACCAATTAATTTTACCTCAAGTCAATGTACCTTGATGTTCACCCGCATGAGCAACATCTCGAAGGTCCGGCACACTTGAAGACTACCTCCCAGGCATTACTCTAAATGGCGGAGGTCTAGGTGCATACCGTCATGGTGGCACCTAAGACTACATCCTCCTAGCACATACTCATGGTTCATCCTATATACTTACAATATCCTTCTCTATACATATTCCATATCAACAAGATACATGTATAAAACCTCACATAGTTCCAATCCCTTTTTAGGTCCAAGACTCTAAAATGTGCAAGTTCCACAATGATTATCACATACCCCATGACATTACACAATCATAACCAATTAATACAATTAATAACTCCATTTAGTCCACTTGATGAACATATAGTCACAATCTCCAATAATCTCAAATATAGCAGTTATGTCAAACTTATCAGGTGATCAAAATGTACGTAAATATATAGACATAATAAATAGCACACAAGATATGTATCTCATTTGAAATTTTTTGTGAAAACTCATAATCTAGGTTTTATACAAAACCCTAGAAAATAAGTGGATGAAGTTGTAAGAAGATGAAGACTTGGTTTGAGGTCTTTAATGCACCACCTAAAGCTCCTCCAAGGCCTTTGATTGCCAATAAATGCTTCCAACTAGAGGTAGGGTTTCAATAAATGTGGAAGTGGTTAAGAGGGTGGAAAATTGCCCTAGGAGCTCTCTAATTCAGTCCAAAAACGAGTGAAGTCAAAATGTGAAGTCAAAATGGTCAAAATCAGAATTTTATAGTCTCAGCCCCCCGACGGCGACAGTGCCCGACGACTATGCCAATGGCACTGTTGCGGGGGCATTGTCACACCCACTCAACCACACGTAGTACACTGCCCGCGATTGTGACAGGGCAATTGTGCCAGGGCAATTGTGCCCTTGTCACTCTCGCGGGGTACTCTCGTTGGGGATGTACCGAGACCATCCCCTGACCCGCGACTTTGCCACATGACTATGACCAATGTCATAGTCCCTGGTCACTGTCGCCCCAACTCCCAGTCTCATTTATTATCGACGTTTTCGGTACAATAAACGCATAAGTAGCTCAAGGTATAAAAGCATAAGATAACACACTAAAGATTTTCTATTCAAAGGCAAAAATTCCAATATTTAAGAGTAAGAAGAATACTTAGAATTTATAAATGCTTACCTTAAATTTCCGGGTGTTACAACATATCGTCCTTACGATATTTAAGATTTTTCTTATCTTTCCAAGAGGGAAGGAGTTTGTCGATGATCGATACCACTTGGACCGATTCATCCATTTTCATGTCGTGATGTGTGAACATACTAAGAATGTGCTCGATTTTATACATTTGATCCATAATAGGACGTGAATCTATCATTTTGAAAGAATTAAATTTGGAAACGAAAAATTTCTTACTTGTTGCGTCTTCGATGAAGTACTTTTGTTCGAGAGCGTTCCAAAGTTCCTTCGTCGTCTCGATGTTTTGATAAACATCGAATAGAAGGTCAGACATAGCGTTGAGGATGTGACCGCGACATATGAAATCGTCGTTCTCAAACTTGAGCCTTTCTCGTGTCCATGCAAGTGTCTCATCATCGTGTTATTTCAGGTATGGTTTGGTGAAGACGTAGGAGCGTTTAGAGTGGCCAACAAGAATTACATTTTCTTTTGCCACCTTTTGAAGCCTCTACCATCAAAGTGTTCGAACTTAACGATGTCACAAGACATTTGTTAAAAATTCTTGGTTGTCATCTTTCTTTGGAAATTGCTTTAAGATTGTTGTTTTTGGGGTCCTAAACTAAAGGAATAGATTAACAAGGAATTCTACTACTTGTTGCTTTCAAGGCGAGTGATCTCTCTATCCTTAAAGCAATTTTGCCCCCACCGTAGGTGCTTTGGGTTTTGGCAAATTGCTTCTCAAGATACAATGAAGCAACGTATGTAGATTGATTATCAACACCACATAATTGGAGATAATCCCGGTTAAACTATTGAGTTTTCAAGTATTTCGAGACTAGAGGGATTGTAATTCTATTGCAAAACAATATCTAGTAATCTGGTATATGAGAAAAGTTATCAATTTTGGTGTCTAAAGGTGGATATTTATAGTAGAATGTCAAAACCCTTTGAATAATCATGACTGCATGTTTTTGTGACAGTAGTCACTATTCGCGACGCTTTGAACCGTCGCAAATATTCCAACAGGTGCCATCCATAGCTTTCACGACGGTCAGCTCTATACACGAACCGTCACATCTTATGGCTCAATAGCGGCTCTCGGTGATGCGAAGTGCAAAGTGCGCCATCAAAGAGCCACATTGCGCCAACGGTGGCGCGTAAGGGTGTGTTGCACCCTTTTTGAGCCCCCACCATTTACAATATATAATCAATTAATATATGGAAAACGGTTCCACTTATATACCACCACTTTTGTTTCACTTTTCTACCTATGTGGGATAAGGTGAAACCCACTAAAATGATCTTTTCTCTCCTTCCTAAGACTCATCCCAAAATAACTAAGACTCCTAATTTATTTTGAAAATTTCCCCAACATGAACTATTTTATATCATGCATGAATAGGGTGACAGAAGTTTTGAAAGTTTAAAAGAAGGTCACGGCAAGGCGATGGGTCATAAAATTCACATAAAGATAACCCAACTTCCGACCAAAAATTATAGTAAATAGACAAAAAAAAAAGTATCATGTTTATCTAAAAAACATTTTTTTTCTTAAAAGAGCATTATGGCAAAAGATAAAACCACCCTCTAAGCTTCTTTAACCTTTTTAATCTTCCACAGTCTCTACAAAAACATAAGAAAAGGATTCATGAAAAAAATTAACAACAAAACATCTTCCTTCTTATCTTCAAAAAAACACGCTTCATTAATCTGACCCATAACTTAAATTAAATGCATAATCCTAGTGTCAAATTATTTTACGGGTTAACTTCATTAGTATCAATTTTATGATGTTGCTATTTGATTTGGTGGAACAAGTGCGACTTAGGCATCAATTTGCACCGCTAAGAAATTGGGTATTTTCGACGAAAATTGTCATATAAAAGTTTTGCCGAATTTTCGACCGAATTTGAAAAAATAAATTGACTAAAATCATCGATGAATTTTTGACAGATTTTAGACGGAGAATATGTTACGTCGAACATCTAGACATTTTCGACAGAATTTCTGTCGAAAATGTTTCAAATAAATAAAAATTAATTGGTATAGTTACCGCGATGACAGCCTCACTACAAACAACTGACTTTTATCCACAAAAATCACCTAGGAAAATTTCCGTCGGTGATTATCGACGGATCACCCACAATATACCAATTGTTCTGGTGATGACTTATGGTTCACCCACAAAATCCCTAGGTAATTTGTCACTGATTTGAATTTCCCACCAATTTTTTTGACGAATCAGCCCTTTAGCGACGGATTTCCTAGAGAAAATTCCACATGTAAAAGCCTTCCATTTAGTAGTGCTTCACTGAGTCTGGTATGATATGTAAGTGCTTTTAGAGGTAGCATAGTTAATCAATGACCATTTTCAGAGGTTACTCTATGTGCACCATCAGGTGAGTTCATGTAATTTACAAATCAGAGATACATGCCTTTTTACAATATGTTGCAAGATTAAGTTCAAACTTTATTATTTATGCTTACATGCTCGATATGTAACGTTTATGCATGAAAGCTTATGAAATGCCTGAGGTGTTTTAATATTTATGGATCATGTGTCGTGATGCCAACAAATAGAGCAGGTTACTAGTGATTTGAATATTTGTATTGTTATGGACAATATTCATCGTGAGCTAGAACCTTTACTTTTGGCGGTATTGTCATGGCCAATATTCATAGTGAGATAGCACCTTTATGCTTGGCGGTATGTCATGTCAGAACAATATACATGGTGAGATAGCACCTCTATACTCGGTTGTATGTTATGAAAGACCAATATATACATTGGTGAGATAACACCTCTACATTTGGCAAATATGCTCTGATTCAAAAAGTTGTAGATTGAGTTTTACAATGTTTATTATGCATGTATGCTTTGATGGTGTACTTATTCTAAATTTTTACGTTATGTGTTTGAAATGATTTGAAATGTTTTGATAAGTCAAGTTTCTTTTATAAACCTCGAGCTCAGTGAACGTAAAGTTGATCCGAGCATGTGTATCTCAAGGCTTGATAAGGCTGGAGACTCAAAGGAAAAGGAGAAGATATAGATGACCTTCGTTTTAATTAGTTTGATGTTGAGTACACTTAGACAATGTTGGTTATATGGTATATTCGGAATTTGATGTAAAGACTTCCGTTGTTTAAGTTATGATTTGATTGGACTATATACGTTATGCGTAGCCTTGGATTTTGGGATTTGACAACTATTTCATTAATTTTTCTAACCAGGTATCTTTCCTCAAATTTGGAAAAAGGCAACTAATTAAAATTTCGATAATACATCAAGTAAAAGATAAGATTTCTTCCTATAAATCAAAACTTGATAACCTCCAAAATAAAATTTCGTATTTAACCTCATCAATTATAAACTTCAGTCTTATATAAGGACTAAACCAATTACGGGTGTTACTTAACCCAATTACAAGTTGCTAATCCCGTAATAATTGCAGAAAACTTTACCAAGCTATTCACTTCTCGAGCACACAACTAGCACCCATCTCTTCACGATGTCAATAGAACTATTCCCAACCGGAACCTGTTGCACATGCCGACAAATAAAAAATTAGGCTAACGCCTTGTGAGTTCAAAAGTTTTCAATATGTATAAATATGTCGCAAAAGAAAAAAATGCAACTTAAATCATAATCCTACAAGACGTTTTATTTTAAATATGAAACGACTCATTTCCAATGATACGCATGATTTTAAGGATGGATGTCCAATACAAAACGTACTTTGATGAAGTGATGCAACCCATAACTCACTCAAAACGTGAATAAAAATCAAACTCCTAATTTATGAAAATGCGGATAAAACCTTATATCCCGAAACACCCAAAACACGGGTGGGGCATAATACTTAACCCATAAAACCATAGACAATAATCCACACAAATAAGACGTCAACGAAAACATCAATACTAAAATCCAAGACCAAAAACAAAGTAAGCTACACACTATGTTAGTAATGCCAAATGCATAATAAAATACACGCAAGGGATGTTAGGCTCGGTAGCTTTAAACATACACCCACGGAAATTCAACTTCAACCACATAAGGTCATTACGTTGAGTTCCTCATCCAATATCGTGTACTACCACGTAGGACTTATACCACATCCGATGCCTAGTAGGACTTATACCACATCTGATACCTATCCGTGCCTCGATGTGTAAAATTAGTTGTTCCATCATCGGACGTAATGATTCCGAACGCAAAAGATGTCAGGCTCGGTAGCTTTAAACGTGCACCCACGGAATGTCAACTTCAACCACATAGGGTCCTTACGTTGAGTTCCTCATCCAATATCGTAACCAAATCTCTACATTGAACTATCAAAACTGGACAAAGGTCCCTAAAACTCAATATAATCAAATACCAAGCCACAAGCTCAGTTAACCAAAAGACTATATGTCAAAAGAAGTAAAATGCAATAATACGCAATCGACCAACGTTTATGCAAGCAAATGCTCCAAAATGCATGAATAAACTCCAACGCAACTTAGATTGAGACAGATCATTTTCCAAACAAGTTTATATCATTGTCTCTTTCAAAACGTCTCATAGCACAAGGTTTCACATTTCTCCAAAACACACACTAAAAGTGGATTTACACCAAAGGATTTACACTCGTAAATTAAAGAGTGAAAATGTCGATACTTAATATTTACTCATCGAAATACTTGAAATATATCTTTTCCCAACACCAAAAAGATTTATAATTTTTTAAATATTCACAAGGTCGGGAATGACCAAAATCTAATAACCCATACGTTGGTATTTGCAAAACATCCCCTAACATAAACCATGCATATTTTCAACAAACACGAAAATGTGTCTTTACCAAATAACCTTCATTTATGCAATAAATCACCAAGACGCTTTCCCTTATGACTTATTTATCAAAACACCTAAAAATCCCCAAATGTGGTTGTTTTACAAGGTTTATAAAGTTAAACACTTCGAATATTCAATACCCACCAAATAATCCAACAAACGATAATTTCTTGCAAAACACATAAACACTTTAAAATAGATATTTTGGCATGTACAACGTTTTCACAAATCAACTTGAACTCACCTTGTTAGATTTAGGCTAAATCTAGATTTTTTCCCAACTTGAGCTCCTTTGAAGTAATTTGAATCCTCAAACCAAAGCTTCAAAAAAAAAACCTAGATCCACAAGTTTCCAACCATAAATATTCATATCCAACCACTTAGAATCGTTCCCCAAACATTTTACATGAAGATCTCAACTTATACCAAAATCCTAATTTCCATAGATGAAGAAACAGTAGAAGTTGAAATGAGGGTTTGATTTTAAGGTTTATGAAAATGGTGTAGGGTTTGATTTGGGAGAGAAAGATGGATAGAGGAGAAAGGATTTGGGTTTTTTGGATGAGAAGTTGAAATGAGGGTGAAGGGTATCAGATTTAGATATGGGGGTCAAATTAGGAGAGAGAGGAGGGAAAAGTTGGTGGTGAAAAAGGGTGAAAATTTCGTCAGACTCAATGTGGACGTCCAGGTGGATCCCTTTGCGGACGTCTACTTGCATCAGTATGAAAACTAACGAAACTTCTGCTGCTTTCGCGGAAGATCCTATGCGGACTTCCACTTGCTTCCTTATGCGGACGTCCACTTGACACTGGTCGCCTGGTAAATCGCCCGATCACCGTTTCGGTCATAACTTCTTCGTTTTCGCTCCGTTTTCGCTCTGGAAAAGACCGTTGGACTCGTATTTGAATTTTGCATCTAGCAAGACTATAAAATCTAGGAGTCAATCCAAAATCCTTTTTCTTCAATTTTTCTTGTAAGATCGTTTGCTACATTGACTTGAAATTATGCTTACCCGAAAATTGTTACAATCCTCCCAACCTTAAAAGAGATTTCGTCCTCGAAATCTGGCTTCCCATTTAATGTTGCCCTCATAACTGACCATCTCAGTTTACGAGGTGTTGTCTCTAATCCACTTGACAAAACAATCACGATAAACTTTAAGCTGATACTCACAACAAATATCCCTTTAGGTAACTTACACTTATATCCGAGTGAACGCTTAACTCACTAGAATAGCTTCTAATCACAAGACTTCGGTTGTCTCCCAACCTTAGGTGATCCATACTTCCCCAATGGCAGATCCCGACTTGAAATCAGTCCATATCTACACGCTTTTAACTATTTCTCCTACCAATCCAAGGCCTGATCACTACTGAAACCATCAAAATTCCAAATCCAACTGTTCCCGCTACCGAACCGCCATTTAGTTTTAACGAGTGCCATTAGACTCCAAAACGGACGATCGTCCTTGACCCAAGGATTATACAACTCACGTAATACGCCTAAGCACCAAACGTTCAATTGACAAATCTCTTACTAGCTAAGGAAAATCATTCAAATACATCCACTTCTCACAATCCAAACTTCTTAAAATTACTACATACGATACCAATATCCCTTAGGATTTAACGAGCACACTCCAAATATGCCAAGGTTCTTGGTCTCATAATAAAATATTTGGCACCTAGCAATTTCACCAAAATTTGAGCTACCGTAGAACTCCACACACAAATTTCATTCATTGAGCCTACCCACAAAACCACGGTTATCAACACGGTGTCTAAAGGGTTCCACAAATCCCTCATGCAAAAATTGATCGACTCCCATAAAAAGGTTGTTGAAACGAACAATTTACCACCAACATGAACAGAGAAATACCACGAGCCTTACCCTTGAGTTACAAAAATACATCAACCTTGCAAACGATACCATTTGGCTTACGGTGCTATCACGCGTAGGAAAAACCCAACCTTCCACTGCTTAGGTTCTACACGCCCTCACCCTTAACCATGGTTGCGTAACCTTCCAAAGTCTTAATGAGTTCAAGGATTTCAAGTGAAAGACTCAACAAATATGTCATTCGAAAATTTCATAATATTTCAGTCGCACGTGTAAAAAGTCACTACCACTTACTCGGTAGTTGAGCAAGATGGACACGCTCGTCCTACCTATGAAAATCATTTTGAAAATTATTTGATCACTACTCGAGTTACTAATGGAACGCAAATGTATGATCAACAAACTTTTAAAATGAACCGCGATGGTCCTCGCACGAATTTATTTATGCCACGTACACGTAAAGTTTTCCCGAAATAAACAACATGCAATAGATGGTTTACACGAAATTTTGAAGGAGGAAATTCATTAAATCGAATTCCAAAATTTTCTCATTTAGCCATATAATGGCATGAAATAAAAATTTCCGACAAGACTCGCATACATTAATATATTTTCTCAGAACTTAAGTAGACGAAAAGTGCATGTGATTTGGTCAAACGTAAAATAATTTAGATCGACTTCAAACTTAGGCTCGCAAATAAAATGCCCTTGTCCAAAAATAATGGCTACAAAATCATGCATACCAGCGAATCAATATAATGCATTGCGTGAAACAATGATGATAAAATTAACAACCAAAGAATACTCAAAGCTGCATTTCAACACGAACCATCATAGGTCCTTTGTATGCTTACTCACACTAAAAGTATAAATCAATTCAAATACTAAGTACCATACAACGAAATACACTTGTATAAACTCAAAAGTGCAATTATGTGATATCAAGACTTTCAAGACGTCTCTTGCGGTTGCGAGAAGAGATGTGCAAAAGTCACATGAGACATGACGCTCAATGTAACACCCGTAAATCTATGTAAGTCCGGATTCCCAGCTTGTCTGATTTGTGACCTTTATTCGTATTGTTACATTCCAATTCGTGGTATCTATCCCTTTTTGTCGTCTCGTAAGTCGCGGGTTCAAAATCTCGGGTTTTGGGTTTCGGTACCTGTGGCGCGATTGTGCCACGCGATAGTGACAATGTCACTATTGCCAGGGCACTATCGCGGGAGCCATACCACTTACGGTACATATGGCGCGATTGTCCCCCACGATAGTGACAATGTCACTATCGCGAGCGAGGTCTGAGTATTTATTAGGACCAACTCCGAAAATGTCTCATTTTATCTGATTTCTTGAGGAGCTAGTCGTTTTTCTCTGTTGTCTTGGTAAGTCTCAAACCCTAAGCCTCCCCTTCTCATTTAATCCTCCAACAACCTCCCTCTTTCTCATTTATGGTGGTTTGTCTAGGTGAATCTAAAAGTACCTTTGATGAAGATCATTCTCTCTCAAGAGCTATCATCATCTCTTTCAACTAGAGATTTCTAGGGTTTCGATAATAGACCCATTGTGAGTTCATACTCCCTTTTATTAAACTTTATACATATCAAAATGCATTTTTGACTTCTAAGTATCTCCTTGTTTACATATTCTTTGTTGATGAGATTTTGACCTAACTTAGTATTTTGGAGATTTTTAGGGTTTCTTACCATTTTGCAAAATAATGTAACAATCCATGTTTTGAAACTACAATATGGGTGTTTTCACATTTTGATGAATAAATGTTCAACCTATGGAATTTTAGCCAAATTTATGTTTTAAGCATATTATGGGTATTTTGGTGGAAAGTGTTATTTTGTGAAAAGGAAATAAATGGTTTAATTTTGAGAAATCCATGTTACATCAAAATGGTTTTTACACTTGAAAGGTTTACTTGGTAAGGAAATATATTTAGAAATGAGAAGATGGCCTTATGATTCATGTTTGGGCTTTGTATTTCTTATCAGCAGTTAACCATAGAAATATGATTTGGGGAAAGAATGATATTATGAACTATATGTTTGATTATACATAGTTGGTCACAAATCAACTTGAGACAAGTCTAGACTATTACTAATGGATCCATAGGTATAGAGTCGACTTATTATTTGGGGATAACTCCCGTTTGTAGCTAGTTGAGACATTGGGCCCAAGGGTGGCAACTTGGTACGGTTATGTGGGATCGGATACTAGCCGTGGGTCGTAAATGTAAATCCTAGCGAATGAGCATGACTAGGGATCATTGGGTGCCCTCCCCCACATCTTAGTACGAGCCGGCGTGTTCATGGCCTTGATCCTAGTATGGTGAGCTCAATAACTTGGAAAGTGACTTACTTTGTGTTCCGCCACAATCCTTGGA
This sequence comes from Arctium lappa, assembly GCA_023525745.1. Lineage (NCBI taxonomy): Eukaryota > Viridiplantae > Streptophyta > Magnoliopsida > Asterales > Asteraceae > Arctium > Arctium lappa. The sequence goes on from CM042050.1 coordinate 28,634,414, forward strand.
AATTCGGGTCTTCCCGTCATCACAAGATGTAATTTGGACCGCAAGGTCATTATGTGTTTATCAAATCATTTACAATGGCGATTGGTGAAAACGGTTTACTTATGTTATATTTAAATTTCTTACTAAATTATCATATAAACTGTATGTTCTCACTAGGATTTAAGCCTAACACTTTTCTCAAATGATGTGTATAACAGGTTCCCTTAGCGGCGGGTCGTCAAAGGGTTGAGTGAAGAGTGTGGTCACTTGAGGGCATTTTTGGATGATAGATATTTTGGAGTCTTGGCGTTTAAAACAATTTATTTATTTTTTGTATTGGGTTGACAACCTATGTAATCTAGATAGAAATGGTTTAGATTAGTTTGTTGTCGATTTCCCATGCATCTTATTCAGGTTTTGTAAACACATACACTTATACCCTTTTTGGGTAGTTTGCTCCAAATACAGATGTCGTATTGTCGAATTTTCAATTTTTAAAATTACTCGGATTTTAGGGTGTTACACTCAATAAAGCTCATAAATTTACATGCTTCATAATTAAAGCCCACACATTTCAAAGTTCATTCATGCGTTGCAAAACGTCGTAAAATAACACTCCATAAAACTCAACAAAACTTCCATAAAACGCAATGAAACTCAATGACACCCAAACAATCAAATGGTGCCAAAATTAATGTTCTCAATAATCAAATAGCATAAGACAAAGTTATGATTAAATGTCACAATTCCAAAATATTTCCCTTTTGTTGTAATATGATATAAAGTGACACTTTCCAACAAAACTCGCATGAAATAAAATTCCCAATAAAACTCAAACACCAAAATAATGGAAGGTAACTTTTCATCCAAAACTTTAACATATGTGGAAGAGATCCAATGTTAAAGTCATAAATCACAGTTACTTGTCCAAGACCCTAAACAACATCACAATATCCAAAAATAGTGTTGGACAACAACGAGAATAAAGAAAGTCTCAACAAAGTTTACAACCACATACAATAAAGTAATTTTATGCATGTTTAAAATCATGGTTTAGTTTTTGTGTGTGCTAAACATTTTTCCAAGATTTCGTAATATAATCCACATGATCATGATTTGGAAACATGAGAAATAATTGATGCAATTTATTTTAGAAATAAATTTTGTGCATAAATTTGATTGGCACTCAACATCTCGAAACCACGCTCCTCAATTTCCCAGTCACACTATCGTCATCCGGATGCTCAAACATCTTAAGACGATAATCAAGGAATTCATCAGTCCACCTTACAATTTCTCCTCGAATAATGTTGATTCCATAAGTCTATGGTTCTAATCCAACCAATAATTTCGACCTGAACTGGTCAACTTAATGTATTCATCATGCTTAACCATCACTCCAAGTGACAATGCTATAAACCTCAACTTCTTCTAACTACTTCTCCTCAGAAGTTCATACACTACCCCATCGGTCATCACATAAAGGCGATTCAAGCACATACATGTAACATGTAAGTTCACCATTACACTGGCCAGCTGCAATTATAAACGTATCGTACATGATTATCCTTGTTACCCTCGTCCTGGTTCCCGATTCTAGTGCGTCTATCAACCTCAAAGTATCCTATATTAAGGTGTCTAATAGTACAATCTCACTTTCACATACTTAGAAGAATGTTAGCTTGAGTCTAGATATCCGAAATCCACACATAAATCTCTCAAACTTAAGCTCTGATACCAACTTGTAACACCCTCAATTTTGGAAAGAGCAACTAATTAAAATTTCGATAATATATCAAGTAAAAGATAAATTTTCTTCCTATAAATCAAAACTTGATAAACCTCCAAAATAAAATTTTGTATTTAACCTCATCAATTATAAACTCCAGTCTTATACAAGGACTAAACCAAATACGGGTGTTACTTAACCCAATTACATGTTGCTAATCCCGTAATAATTGCGGAAGACTTAACCAAGCTATTCACTTCTCGAGCACACAACTAGCACTCATCTCTTCACGGTGTCACTATAACTATTCCCAACCGGAACCTGTTGCACATGCCGACAAATAAAAAGGTTAGGCTAACGCCTAGTGAATTCAAAAGTTTTCAATATGTATAAATATGTCGCAAAAGGAAAGAACGCAACTTAAATCATAATCCTTCATGACGTTTAACTTTAAATATGAAAACGACTCATTTCCAATGATACGCACGATTTTAAAGATGGATGTCCAATACAAAACGTACTTTGATGAAGTGATGTAACCCATAACTCACTCAAAACGTGAATAAAAATCAAACTCCTAATTTATGAAAGCGCAGATAAAACCTTATATCTCGAAACACCCAAAACATGGGTGGGGCATAATACTTAACCCATAAAACCATGGACAATAATCCACACAAATAAGACGTCAACGAAAACATTAATACTAAAATCCAAGACCAAAAACAACACCTTTCGATGATGCGGGATACCCGATTCCATATAATGTGGCGGACACAAAGTAAGCCACACACTATGTTAGTAATGCCAAACGCATAATAAAATACACGCAGGGGATGTTAGGCTCGGTAGGTTTAAACATTCACCCACGGAAAGTCAACTTCAACCACATAGGGTCCTTACGTTGAGTTCCTTATCCAATATCGTGTACTACCACGTCGGACTTATACTACATCTAATGCCTCATAGGACTTATACCACATCTGATACCTATCTGTGCCTCGATGTGGAAAACTTGTCGTTCCATCATCGGACGTAATGATTCCAAACGCAAAGGATGTCAGGCTCGGTAGCTTTAAACGTACACCCACGGAATGTCAACTTCAACCATATAGGGTCCTTACGTTGAGTTCCTCATCCAATATCGTAACCAAAGCTCTACACTGAGCTATCAAAACTGGATAAAGGTCCCTAAAACCCAACATAATCAAATACTGAGCGACAAGCTCAGTTAACCAAAAGACTATATGTCAAAAGAAGTAAAATGCAATAAAACGCAATCGACCAACATTTATGCAAGCACATGCTCCAAAATGCATGAATAAACTCCAACACAACTTAGATTGAGACAGATCATTTTCCAAACAAGTTTATACCATTGTCTCTATCAGAACGTCTCATAACATAAGGTTTCACATTTTTCGAAAACACACACTAAAAGTGGATTTACACCAAAGGATTTACACCGTAAATTAAAGCGTGAAAATGTAGATACTTAAGATTTACTCATCGAAATACTTGAAATATATCTTTTCCCAACATCAAAAAGATTTATAATTTTTTAAATATTCACGAGGTCGGGAATGACCAAAATCCAATGACCCACGCGTTGGTATTTGAAAAACATCCCCTAACACAAACCATGCATATTTTCAACAAACACAAAAATGTGTCTTTACCAAATAACCTTCATTTATGCAATAAATCACCAAGACACTTTCCCTTATGACTTATTTATCAAAACACCCAAAAATCCCCAAATGTGGTTGTTTTACAAGGTTTAGAAAGTTAAATACTTCGAATAATCAATACATACCAAATAATCCAACAAACAGTAATTTCATTCATAACACATAAACACTTTAAAATAGATATTTTGGCATGCACAACGTTTTCACAAATCAACATGAAATCACGTTGCTAGATTTAGGCTAAATCTAAATTTTCCCCAACTTTAGCTCATTTGAAGAAATTTGAATCCTCAAACCAAAACTTCCAAAAAAACCTAAATCCACAAGTTTCCAACCATAAATATTCATCTCCAACCACTTAGAATCGTTCCCCAAACATTTTACATGAAGATCTCAACTTATACCAAAACCCTAATTTCCATAGATGAAGAAAAAAGAGAAGATTACCTTAACCATGACTTAAATCCACCAACCAAAATACCTCTTGGGTCACCAATATGAACCACAAACTCCCAATCTTCAAAATGGAGAATAAGGGTTGAATGAAGTTCTAGAAACTTCATGAAGAAGAGGAAGTGAAATGGGTTCTAGAAAGGTTAAGGTTTATAAAAATGGTGTGGGGTTTGATTTGGGAGAGAAAGATGGAGAGAGGAGAAAGGATTTGGGGTTTTTGAATGAGAAGTTGAAATGAGGGTGAAGGGGATCAGATTTAGATATAGGGGTAAAAGTAGGAGAGAGAGAGGAGGGAAAAGTTGGTGGTGAAAAAGGGTGAAAATTTCGTCAGACTCAATGCGGACGTCCACGTGGATCCCTTTGCGGACGTCTACTTGCATCAGTACGAAAGCTGAAGAAACTTCTGCTGCTTCCGCGGAAGATCCTATGCGGACTTCCACTTGCTTCCTTATTCGGACGTCCACTTGACACTGGTCGCTCGGTAAATCGCCTGATCACTATTTCGGTCATAACTTCTGCGTTTTCGCTCTGTTTTCGCTCCGAAAAGGACCGTTGGACTCGTATTTGAATTTCGCATCTAGCAAGACTATAAAATCTAGGAGTCAATCCAAAATCATATTTCTTCTATTTTTCTTGAAATATCGATTTCCACATTGACTTGAAATTATGCTTTCTCGAAAATTATGGGTGTTACATACCACCAATTGCATCGCAGGCCAATTCCATCGCGGTGAGGTGTGAGTAGTGGGTAATCGGAACAGAAGGTTGGTCAAGGCACGAAGGTCCAAGGGGTTTTAATGTTTTTGTTGTCGGTGGTTAGGAGAGGTACAATCGGGGGTTTGATCGTGAGGTTCTGGCAACCGAGAGTAGGGAGGGTTGGAGAGTTGGGTTTGTCGAATGGGGTGATGAAGCTTCTGCCTCCAGGTCTACGAAGGGGGGTTCGCCCCTTTCCTGTTTGTTGTGACCATCGCTCGCCGGAGCTGGCTCCTTCTCACCGACAGTGGGATTTGCTCTTGGTGGTAACGATGGGTTTTTGAAGGATGGAGCATAAATGAGGATAAGCTACAATTTAGTTGCTAATGTTTTATGGTTTAAACAAAAATAAGAAAAAACAAAGAAAAATTGCAAAAAGAGAGAGAAAAATATGCTTGGACGAAAATACCCCTGATTTAAGGACAATTTTAACGGAGTTAGTAACCAGGGACGATTTTTCAAAGCAAAATGTAAACATTAGGGACGATAATTGTAGTTATTGAAGTTTATGGACCATTTTCGTAGCAACGTGTAAACCTCAGGGACCAAAATGGTAGTGTACTCTTATCCATATTATTATATATAGTATACCATACAAAGAAAAAAATGTGATTTAAAAAAAAAGTGTCAATAAATATCTTTAAAGAAGGTAATATGGAAGATGTCTACGGTCACGTTGAAATGAGAATGCGGTCAATTTACAAGAAGACGAGAATAAATCTAAATTAGGATATTTAAATAACTCAACGATGTTAGCGGTTTGAAAATTTTCAACCCAACCCAACCCAACCCAAACTAAAGTGCAATCCAACCCAACCCAACCAGTTTGGTTTGGTCGGATTGGTCGATTTGTGTTTAAATAAAGTAAAATCAACATTGTAAACATAAAAATAAAGGAAACCTTATTTGAAATACGATTAATCATTCAAGAGAATATACGAGTTCATCAAATATTTATGTATTACATATAACTTTCCAATAATGTCTTCTTATGAGTTTCATTGATCGTTGTTGCCGAGACGTTTTTGGTAACCTATATATATTAAAGAGAAATACAAATAATTTTAGAGAAGCCGCTAAAACTTTCATCAGGCTATCGGGTTGGTCGGGTTACTTTGGGCCAAATCCAATTTCAACCCAATAACTTCGGTTTGCCCTAATTTTGTATCGCTTATATGTTGTGTTACCTTGGATTGATTTTTTCAGGTTTGGTCGGTCAGCTTTATAAGCACCCCTAATCTAAACCACATAATTCATTATATCATAAATTAAATTTTTAAAAAATAATTTTTGCAACCATTTTGAATTTAGTCAAATATATATTTCAAAAACACTATTTTGAATCCCTTAAAAATTTCATCATATATTTCAAATTTATTTATTTTTTAATTTTAATTCGTCCATAATTTTTAGAGTAAATTACACCGTAGGTTCTGTGGTTTACTTAAAATCTGGATATGGTCCCTATTTTGAAATACTTACACCAGGGATTATGGGTTTATTTTGAAATAATTACACCAGGGGGATCCTTGTGGTTTGCATTTCGTTTCACTCTGATCCTGTGGTTTGAATTTTGTTGCACTCTGGTCCTGTGGTTTGTTGAAAATTGCATTATGGGTCCCTGCATTTCGTTGCACTCTAGGTCCCCCAAGGACTCAAGGTGAAACGAAATGCAAACCACAGGATCCCTGGCGTAATTATTTCAAAATAGGGACCATATCCAGATTATGGGTAAACCACAGGAACCCTGGTGTAATTTACTGTAATTTTTATGACGTTTTATATGATTTTTTTAACTATTTTTTATATACAATTTGAGTAAACTACAATTTTGGTCCCTAACATTTACATCTTGCTTCGAAAACGATCCCTAGGTTTCAATAACTACAAAAAACGATCCCTAAATTTTTCTTTCAAAATCGTCACTCATCTTTAAGTCCGTCAAAAAACGCAGTTACGTTAAGGAGTATTTTCGTCTTTTTCTTTTACAAGGACAAGTTTTATAATTTTGTTTGAACCCGAGGGACCAAATTGTTATTTAGTCTAATTTATATATATATATATATATATATATATATATATATATATATATATATATATATAAGGAGAGGTTCATTTGAGAATTTGTTAAATATATGCGAAATAGAGAAATAATCCTAGCATTTCATTCGGTCAAGATCGGCTTTGATTGGTCAAAAGTTGCGGCTATTCCAAAAATAGAAGTACAGTTTCGTAAATTTTACAAATACACGGGACGAGTTCATATATGAACCTGTATGATTCACATGTGAACTAGTGTAATTCATATATGAACTCTTTTAACCGATTCATATATGAACAATTTTGATTCATATATGAACCAATTAACAGATTAACATATGAACTAATTAACTGTAGGTTCATATGTGAATCAGTTGAACTAATTAATTGATATGTGAATCAGTTGAACTAATTCACATATGAACTAATTAACTGATTCATATATGAACGCATATATGAACATATAATTCATATGTGAATCATACAGATTCAAATATAAACTCGTTCCGCATATTTTACAAAACTACCCTTCTATCTTCTACAGACCACACAAGGAATTATTCGGTGTTTCATGGTCAAAGCCACAAATGTTGACCAAATAAAGGGCAAGGATCATTTCTTTATTTCTTATATTTTTAGCATTTCTCAAATGAACCTAATCATATATACATACATATATATATATGTATATATATATATGTATATATATATATATGTATATATGTATATATATGTATATATATATATATGTATATATGTATATATATATATATATATAGGGTGACATTCAAATTAGAAGTGCTAAATGTATGAGAAATAGAGAAGTGATTATAACCCTTCATTTAGTCAATTTTTGCAGTTTTGATTGTGAAACACCGAATAAATCCTCACATGGTGTAACACCCGTAATTTTTGGAATCTCTCCTCGATGGTAATACAGGAGTCATTTGACTCTTGGAACGTAAAGGTATCGAGAAATCAGGTAAGTTTTGCAATGGAACCATCGGGAATCGAATCAGGTGTGAAAAACGCGAGAAAACAAGAGTATGGTGTGACGCGGGTTGGTGCGCGACTTTGGGTCGCGGCCTAGGTCGCGTAACTCACTGGAATTGCGTTTCGGGAAACGGGCGACTTGCCCCGCGACTTGCAAGTCACGGGCAAAGTCGTGGGAACCTGTCTGAGAGTTTTAAACTCGGTTTTTGGGATCTAATTTCATTTTCTCATAACTTTCTCCTCCCAAATCCGATTTGAGTGATTCTTGAACCTATAGTCTCGTCTTTTGGAGCTTTTAAAGTAGAGATGTAAGATTATTGAATATATTGGGTGGATCCAAGAGTTTAGGATCAAGGTAATCTACTCATCCTTTCATCTAAAAAGTTAGGGTTTGGTGTTCTTCATCTTGTTTTGCATTCCTAGGGTTTGGTATGACTTGGTGAATGTTTGTGGTAATGGATCTGTAGAAAGCATTGGAGCTAGTGAAAGGATCCAAGATCTCCTCTTCAAGGAACCCAAGTTTGTGGGTAAAACCTAGATTTAGTCTAAATCTAGCAAGGTGAGTTCTAGTTGTTTTGAAAAACTATATAAATGTCAAAATGCACTTATTTTGGGTTTTAAATGTATATCCATGAGTTTACTTCATTTTGATAAGATTTTGTGAACATTTGTACATTACACATATTTGGTATATAAATCTTTGAAAATGGGTTACAATATTTTATGAGGTGTTTGAGTCACCAAAAAGGAGATTTTGATCCTCCGTAAATGTTTCTTGAACATTTGAAGAGTTTGGGGTATTGTATAACTTGAGTCACTAATATGAGAAGATTTGGAGTACAAATGGTTTTAAATAGGATTATAGTGTGAGTTGGGGATTTTAAAGATCGGTTACTGAAATATGGTCATTTGGGGCTTTACTCAACCTACGGGTTTTATATTTGAAAACTTTAACTCCTTGGACTTTAAAAGTGTGGGTTGTTAGAACAGATACCTTTTTAATTTGAGAATTGTTGGTAAAGTTGTACATCGGCTTATGTAGAAATATTGGCTCTATCTGAGTATCAAATGTTTTACGAGGCCTTTCGGCTTGAATTGTACACCAACGGGTTTTGGGACGTGGTCCGGTTTAAATGGCTCATTATGAAGTGTTTTATGGAAAAGCAACTATTATACCAATGTTGGTTATTACATGTTTTGGATGCGTTAGTTCATTCATATGGAGTCATGTAATGTTTAGACTGTAAATGCGATGGATCCATAGGCATATGAGTCGTTATGTTCATCATGGAGTTTTGATGTCCATGTTTGAGTCTAGTGAGTGGTCCCCAAGTCATGTGGTTATATAAGCTTGCGGTGGTGCTCTTGGAGAGCCGTATATGGAGCTAAGTCTTGCGGTGGTGCCCATGGTGAGATGGATACGGGGACTTGTGACTTTGTGGTGAGACTCATCTAGAAGTCGAGTAGACACTAGGATCATTTGGGTATCTTGTGATGGTAGCTCAGAGGAGCCGGATACGGGGATCCGTGGTCTTATGTGAAACTCTAGAACGTTGATGAGTGGCTTAACTTTGTGTGCCCGCCACATTCGATGGAATCGGGTCTCCCCCATCACCTAAAGGTGTTATTGTGGGTATTCCCTTACCCAATGCCTTCGATGTTGAAACGTACCATTTTATTTACACAAAGAATCTTTTGGTGAAATGTCGTGTGGGTGCGTTTTAGGGAAGTTTGGACGTCGAATAATTATTTAAAATGGGTGTTTGGAAATTAGAAGTAGCTTGATTTGCGAATAAAGCCTTTTTATAATCAGTGTTTCTAGAATGGCCTTATTCAGAGGAAACTGTTCATTTTAACTGTTTTATGATTTGTATGGCGAAAACTGCTTTAACTCATTAGGCGTTAAGCCTAACACTTTTTCTTTTCGACATGTATATCAGGTCTTAGATGGATCTGAGTGGCAAGTGGAGCTTGGTAGATGTTCCGGTAGGATGGCTTTAGTGACGTCATCCAATTCGGTGAAGATAGCAGCTTTGGTGGTTTTAGTAACACCCGACTAATGTTGTCCTCGTTTGTGGGACTAGATAGTTTCGTTAGAACTCTAATACGTTGTTGTAGTGATTCTTCCTTGTAATTTTAGATATTTGATATTTCAAAGCTTTGTATTTTAGAGTTTTTGGAAGTTTAATTTTGTCTGCTATTTTCGAATTTTAGGGGTGTTACACATGGTCTGTAGAAGATAGATAGGTAGTTTCGTAATGTTTACAAATAGACAACAAACAAGTTCATATGTGAACCCGTGTGATTCACTTATGAACTGTATGTTCATATATATGTGAACTATTTTATATGTGAATTAGTTAATTAGTTCATATGTGAATCTATTAATTAGTTCATATGATTCACATATGAACCTACAGGTTCATATGTGAATCACAATGGTTCATATGTGAATCACAATGGTTCATATGTGAATCAGTTAAAACAGTTCATATGTGAATTACATGAGTTCACATATGAACATATAGTTCATATGTGAATCACACAGGTTCACATATGAACCCGTTTGCCGCTTATTTGTAAAAGTTATGAAACTACCCTCTATTTTTGGCATAGTTGCAAATTTTGACTAGTCAAAACCGCAATTCTTGACCAGTCAAATCCGATCTTGATCATATGAAGGACTAGGATTAGTTCTCTACTTCTCATATATTTATCACTTTTCGTTTGAACCTATGGCTATATATATATATATATATATATATATATATATATATATATATATATATATTTATTTATGTGTGTGTGTGTATGCATATATATACGAACACGGACACATGGACCGTCACATCTTCGACGATCTTCTTCGACACCGTCCTCCAGCGACCACAACACCATCTCAGGTACTTTCTGACCAACTCACCACCCTCCTCATATATATATATATATATATGTATGTATATATATATATGTATGTATATATATATAATCCAACACACATGACACACCCTCACACCCTCACACCCTCACCTTTCAACTTGCACACACACATACACAAACTGTAACACCGTCGTAAAACACACATACACATCGATCGATAGATCTCTATATAGATTCACATACACATTTTATACACACACAGAGGCCACAAAACATCACCATAAATCCCTCTCTATAGATTCTTTTTATGTATGTGTTGTGTATAGTCGTCGAAGGGTGATGGCTAGAGGTGGGGGTCGGTCACGGTGAGGGTAAAGATGGGTTGTATGTGTGTGTTATATATGCAGTGTGTGTTATAAATATGTATTGGGCCTTCGTGATGCAGTGGGGGAGGGCCGACGGTGGGAGGTGGGAGTAACGTCACTGTAGTCGATGGAGATGGTTCACGGGGGAGGGACAATGTAGATGATTCACGGGGATGATGAGGGTCGTCGGCACTGTGTGTGTATATATAATATAAAATATATATAAAATAATTTAATTTTAATTTTTAACAGAAAAAAACAAAAAAAAAGTGTAAAAAGACAAAGTACCCCTCACTTAACTGAGTTTTTTAACGGAGTTAACGACGAGAGACGGTTTTCAAAGCAAAATGTAAACAGTAGGTACGATAATTCTAGTTATCGAAGCCTAGGGGCCATTTTCGGAGCAAGGTGTAAACGTCAGGGACCAAAATTGTAGTTTACTCTATACACTATTTTCGTCAAATATCACATATATGATATCCAAAATCAATTAATTATGTTCTTCACCATTTTTTCCTCTAATTTTTGGATCCAGTTTTACATCACATGTGATTAATTACTTTTAGCACATGATCAATTACGTATAATATATGCTTCATTCTCTAAATTTTTGATATATGCTTCATTCTCTAAATTTTTGTATATAATATGTGATAAAATAATGATAAACATGTGAATTCAATACCAATGATCACATATGATATTGATACATATGATAAGATCAATATCATATAGTGTGTGTGTGTTAATATCAAATATTATAGGGTTATGCATCGGTCCTGTTGAGTCGGGTCGGGGCCCAAAACCCAAAACCCAGTCGGATATCGGATGATGGGAATAAACCCCGAAATCCGGCCGAAAAATGAGTAACCCGAATATTTCGGATATCCGATATTCTCGGGTATTTCGGGTCGGCTTCAGATATTCCCCAATGCCTTTTTGTTTGGGTTCTTTTCCCATATTTTGTACAAATCCAAAGGCTCCAAAAAAGAAACTCCAAATTAAGAGATTGACAACAAGATTCAAGCTGGGAGCAAGAGTTTAGAATTTTGGACCTTCTTTTTGCAATTAAAGTATGAAGAATTTATCAGTTCATGTGCTGTCAAAAGATTATCGATTAATCTTCCAAGTAATTGATCGTATAGATATTTAAGAATAACAATCTAAAAAACTTACAGATTCACTGATTAAAGAGAAAGAAATCAGCGGGACAACGGGACTGCGGGAGACGGTAGACGGGAGAAGTCAGCACTCAGCAAAGCCGGTGACCGGCAGTCGTGGGGCGCCGTTGACGGTGTGGCGGTAGCCGGTAGCGGTGGCCGGTGGGACAGAGGAGCGGTGGTCTGGTCGTCAGTCGAGTCGTGGCAGAGAGAGATCAGAGCCTCAGAGGCAGAGAGTTGTGAAAATTGAAATCAGGAAATTGATTTTGGGTTGGGTCTGTTTAGTTTTTACTTTTTAGGGTCAAAATAATTATATAATACTAGTCATATACCCGTTTGCGATGCGGCGGAATGTAAGGGGTTGTTTGGTAGTTGCTGAATGGTTTGGTGTAGAATGATTAAGGGTCAGAATGATTAAGAGGCTCTTATGATATGGTGCAATATGAAATATGGTTGTTTGGTAATTGTTCAGAATGAAATCAGGGCGCTTAATGGTTAAGGGAGACCCAGAATACAAATGATTCAGAGGGTTTTGGAACCATTAGAGGCAACATTTTTTTCTGCCAAACATGATTCATCTCTTAACGATTCAGAGGTTACCTCTTAAGTAAAGAACGAACAATTTATGAAACCATAAACCCTAAACCAATAAATATATTCAATAATTAGTTTATATTATAATTATTGACGAAAAAAATTATAATGATATAATTTATAATAAGAATGAAACATATTTTACGATTATGTATTTTTAATTTACTAACGGTACAAAAAAACATATAGATAAAAAACAAATTAATTCATAGATATTCATGATATTTAATAGTACGGTTAAATTAAAAAATATTCAATATTTGGCTCGTTTTGAAAGTATTGACGAGACGATTAGAATGGTATAATTTGTAAAAAAATAAATGTATTTTTTCTATACATTTTTGTTCATATACGATTATTTGTGTTAATATGATAATGGTGTAAAATGAAAAAGTAAGGGATATGAAGTAAATTAAATAAGTAATTGTAAGGGTGGTAAATTATTGTACAATACAATAACCGTTTTAGAATTTTTTTTTTAATAATAGTCATATACCCGCACGATGCAGCGCAAAGGTAAAATTTTAGGATTTGATGAAATACTTTATCATTTTGTCTACCTCCATGGTAGAGTGACCAAAAAGCAAACCTGAATGTGTGACCAAAACCACCACTATTAGGCACCATAAACCCCCATCGAATACCAAATCACATTGGTTCTTAGTTTCCACCACCTGAGAAAAATTATTTTTTCATCCATGTATATTTACTGTCATACACAACCACAATGACTTAAGGAGCTTCAGACACACATACAAACTTTTAAAAATCATCCACCAAGCACCAAAACACATAAAAAGCTTAATTCGGATGAAACCTTAACCTTTCATATGTTTCAAAAGAAAACAAGGGATGACCAATTAATGATGGTTATCATGAAGCAAAGGTTTCTACCTTTCACAAATTCCCTACACAATAGGCTTTGCGACAGCTTCATAAACCTGCTTATGTGATGCAAATTCAGTATGAACGTCGTCAAACTCGAATGTACTGGAATCCTAGTTATTCCTTCGAAGTTTCAATCTTTTAAGCTGAAACAACACAATAATGCAAAATCGAATTGATAAAATTCCTAAATGCACGATAACCATAGAAAATAAGCTACAAAAATGATATTTATAATACCTCGGCCTGCAATTCCACAAAATCAACATCAGTCGACAGCTCCTCACTATTTCGTGGTCGTAATCTTACCGCCACTCGAACTCTTCCAGAAACTAATGTATGTACAAATATTAATGAAATTTCAATGACCACAATTTAGAAGTAGAGTTCTAACGTCCAACTAAAGGTACAACCAGCTTATATTGTCATAATATATCAAAGAACATAACGACATTGTATGTTGCTTGATGAATTGTATTGTCATAATATATCATTATATTGTATTGACAATTAAAAATAAAATGTTACTTGGTAATCAATAATTTTATAGTTATTAGCCACAACACAAGAGCCAATAATAAGATAAAATATAGAAGTTACATGATTAAATTAGCATTTCATTTCATCAACTCAATGTATGATTTTTGATTTTATTTTCCTTGTATCCGTGCAGTAATGAGTTATATACCATGCATTAAAAGTTGCACATTTCTTGAGTTTTTGGATTAGTAGAAAGGATATTGATTTCTTATTGTTCCTCACTTCCTTGAAGAGTTCACGACCGACAATCATCCTTCTGATCTCACTCTTACGGCACCGATCTCATATAATTTGGCGTCCCGAAGAAACCGGCCAGTCGGGTACTCGTTCACATACCCATTCCCACCCAGGCATTGAATTGCCTGCCAAACAAACATTCACATATTTTTATAAACAAAACCTGTTGAATAAATGAATGAATTATTTAAAAATATGCAATTGGGAAATCTCTTTGCACCTGCAGAGCAACTTGGGTGGCTATTTCAGCAGCAACAAGTATAACTCCAGCATGATCCTGTAAAAGGAATAAGTACACTTGTTAATGCACTTTCTAACTTCGAAAGTCAGCTCGGGATTTTTCTGACTGTTATCCTCACGGTCAGGATCCTATAAGTTGAAACTCCCCAATGGGGGGGGGGGGGGGGGCGGCAAATTGTTGTCTCTGACGGACGTAAGGAAGAACGACATCAAGACATGACTGCATGATACTGATAGGTCCAGCTGCAAGTACAATTCTCTCTAAATCTAAACCAGACATCATCACATAAACTCCTGAAATGCATGATTTAAATATATCATGATTCGGCTTCAAAACCAAACAAAAATCAAAGACTTCCTCTAGATTATATTTTGGCCAACAGGAAACACTACAAGATTATTTTCACACCTTTTCCCTCTTCACCAAGAACATTCTCTTCAGGAACGAAGCAATTGTCAAAAACAAACTCGCATCTGAGATTTGTAACAATCAGATAGTCAGATGGTGTTGTTATTAGTAAAAGATATGAATCAGACACCGAGCTATTTAATTAACACACGTATCACTTCCTCGCATTCCATGTTTGTCCAGTTTCTGGGTAGTACTTAACCTGCATTACATTTAGAAGAACAAGAAAACTAATCAGAGGTCTCATTCATGCTAAATCAAGAAAATTATATTCGCATCCTACATTATAATCCAAGCAAGAAAAAAAAGAAAAGATAGTTCATTAGTCGTATCAAATCTCGGTTTTGTATACAAACAAGCAGGTTTTCATCCCCTTAAAGTCATTGAGATGAACAGAAGATGTACCCGAGCATCCTTTTCTCAATAATGGACCTTGGACCCAACATGGTGCGAATAATATCAGCCACAACCTGTAAAGAAAGAAAGTATGTAAATTCATAGTTCTATGATGGACTTGAAAGTTGAGGTTAAAAAGATGCATAGAAAGAAAACTCCTTAGTTGTAATCCCTCTGTCCCATATAAGGTGTCCACATTTACTATTAAATCATCTAAAAGATGTGCCATTTTCCAAAATGCATTGATAGAGAGAGAGGAAGAGACCTTGCTTTGATCTTCAATGGCGCTTTTGGCCATAAATCCTAGATTGATGATGAATCTGATTAACAAAAAGTATATGGACCGAAAAACAACAAATTACAATTTCCTTATATGAAGAGGAACACATTAACTCAAGTAAAACCCGATAATCCTGTGAAAACAAAACAACAAAAATCCTACATTCATCTACAATTAAATTGAAGTGAATTAAGAATCAGACAGGATCATTGGCTACCAGCTTGGCTATTCGATTGACTAATCAATCAGAGACTTCGAGAGCTTCACAAGAACCAACCCAAGCAACTTTCATGGATTCCACATCGAACAGGGCCTTCTTTCTCTCATCACTCAAGTAATCCACTCCCTCCATTTCTTCTTCGGATCGAAAATTGAAATCCCTAGACAACCAAAACCAAAATTAAGCCCTCAAGAACAATAAGCAAATTAAATACAACAAGATTCCAATAATAATCGTGAAACGAAAGTGTCAATCATGAAAAACCCAACACATAAGCAGAGAAGGAGAAGGGGGAGCTAAAAACACAAATAAAACCTAACCTGGTTTGCCACGTGAAGAACAAAGGAAGAGGAGTGAACGATTGTGGCGAGCAGCGGGAAAGATAGAAGAAGCATGCGCCCTTTGAGCGCCGATCCGTTTCTTGTTTGGTGAGGGCGAGAGAGGGATAGATTTGGGGAAGGTGGATAGAGATAAATGAGGGGAGAGGAGTTACGATTCTCCAAAATTGTTGTGCGCGAGATGATTATTAACTTAGCAGTTTATGCAATAGAGAAATTGGTGCAAAACGTGGGGGAGGGAGGTCGTGGAGAGAAGGAGACAGGAGGGAGGGAGGACGTGGGAGGAAGAAGATAGAACTGCTTTTCAAGAACTGGTTTTCAAGAACCGATTTTCAAGAACCGTTTTAGCCTTTTAATAATATAGTATAGATATTTATATTTATTATTAAAAATAATTGAGAGACCAAGAACACTGATTCTTTAGAGAGAGAAAGTAGAGAGAGAGAGACTTGGAGCGCAAAGTGTAAATCAGATTAATGTGCGTGTGAATTCTTACAACAAACCAAGACCAAAGAGACTTAAATACCCTTGGTCAGATACACCACAATATAGCACTAAACACAGTATTTGACCAAGACTTATAAATACAATGATTACAATAAAATCAGACCTAACAATCTCCCTCTTAGTAATCATTGGCGCTTTGGTCTTTAAAAATTATCTTCTAAATCAGCACGGACCAAGAAAGCGACTTTGAGAAGCTTTCTGACTTTTTAAGAAAAATTTCATCTTAGCATCTTTCAGAATATGTTGTCTTTGCTGCTTAAGCTCTAGACGATACACCTCTTTTGAATGATCTTGAATGAACTGTGGTGATCGGAGCAGAAACAGCAAAAGAATTAGTTGTAGCTGAGAGAATAGAATCTTTGAGCGAATCTTGATTAACAGATAAACATTTGAGCTCTTTGTCTCTTTAAAATCTCCTTGACTTCTCTGATTTCTCCCCCTCATGACCTTGATGAATTGGTTCAACTAGGTCATGCCAATGTTGGAGACGAGACAGCTTAAAATCTGCAAAATCAATGAAACAGAGAAAATAGAGGAGGTTTGCGCTTCATGTTGGATGCGCAAACCAAGATTTGCGTTTCATGTTGGAAGCGCAAACCAAGGTTTGCGTTTCATGAAGGGAGCGCAAATCAAAGTTTGTGTTTCATGTGGGACGCGCAAACGAAGGTTTGCGGGTAGGGATGGAAACGGGGCGGGTATTGGGCGGGTAATGCATCCCCCGTCCCCGACCCCGACCCCCGTTAAAACCCCCCGTCCCCGACCCCGACCCCGCCCCGGTTAATCCCCGACGGGTTCGGGGGGAAGGAATCCCCGACGGGTTTGGGGAACCCGACGGGTACCCGTTTAGTGAAAAAAATAAAAAAAATGTATTTTAAAAATTATAATTATAATAAATCGTCACTATATTAATTACCAATATTAAGAATAAAAATGTATTTATCATTTAATAATAAATGTATACATATATACATATATATTTATTTATACACACACTATGTACATATATTAAATAAATTAAAAACTTTAATCGGGTACGGATTAGGGGCAGGTAATGCCATACCCGACCCCGCCCCGACCCCGCTTCGGGTATGAAAATAAATCCCCGTCCCCGCCCCGTTACCCGTTAAAGCGGGGAATCCCCGCCCCGTTAGGGTCGGGTACCCGCGGGTACCCGCCCCAACGGGTAAAATTTCCATCTCTATTTGCGGGTCATGCTGGAAGCGCAAAGCTGACTTAGAAATTTTTTTACCTTTTGAAACCCTTTGACTCCCCCTACACAAATGCACTAGATATGACAATTCAAATTAGCATTCATATAAAGAAAATCAGATACTCCCCCTCAAAACCAGATATAATCTTTGAAATACATTCTCTTTGTTTACTCCCCCTTGAATAATGCATAAACCCATTAAAATATATTTATGAGAACACAATGAGCAAATATTAATGTAGAAAGAAAAATATACTGAATGTAAATTTTGAAACAACTAAATATATAAAATTTTAAATAATAAACAAATAAAATTCTACAGAGTAAAATATTACAAATTTATCAATCATTTGAAATCAAACATATGTTATAGGATACAAGAACATGTTTCATTGTATATCAAGTTAAGACATGTTCAGTTTCAAAAACTTTCAGCAATCTATTCAGTGTGCTCACATGCGAATCTTCGATTAGCTTCAAGAAAATGCAATTCTAAAAATATTATAGAGAACTTTGCTTGTACTGACACTAATCCATCAAAAATTAAGATTTTCACAAATTTATAGATTTATCGCAACTCAAACATATCACCAAGTATCATGAGATGTGTGCTCATTGGCATCTTTTAGCAGTGTGCACATTGGCATCTTAACATGAGTGTGCTCTTTGGCATCTTTTAAGCTCGTGTACTTTGGCATCTTTTTAATCAAGAAGTTTATTAAGTAAAGAACATGCCATAAACGTAACTTTCTATCTAACCCTATTGCAGGATTTGGGTCAGCCGCTCCCAGACCAGAAGGCCTTAGGGGACTAGGTGTCAAGCACCCCTTGAAACTTACTCTCCCATATCAGAAAGGCTACATCGACATATCATAAACCCATTTATACCAGTAGAACATGACTTTCGATCTGGTTCTATTGAAGGATTTCTGTTCGATCACTCCCAGACCAAATGACCTTAGGGGACCAGATGACAAGCATCCCGAGGAACTTACTTTCCCAAACCAGAAAGACCACAGGTACAAACTTTTAAACTTAGAGATTTATGAATTTTATGAAATTATAATTCATCTCAATCACTCAAATCAACATCTAAGTGCTTAGCCCATATTTTCATTCCGATCTATAATTCTGATTAATTAGGTAGTCTAAGCAAAGTAAACTATAAAAATTCCGAATCACACAACTTTAAAGCAGTAATAAAAGTTTCTAACATGTTGCTGACTTTTCGACTTTTGTAAGACTTGAAATTTGACCATATAAAAACTTTAATATAAGCAAAAGAACTTGAAAATTTATCCTAAACACATATTTTATTCAAAGGAAAGAAAAAATGTAAAATCTTTACTTTATAGAATAAAATTTGTAAAGATTTAAACTTTTAATTAATATTTAGTTGGAACAAAATAAAATTCAACTATTTCATCTTTTACATTGAAGAAAATAAATTTGTGTCTCATATTAAAAGAAAATTTTGGGTAATACAAATTCATGAGTTAGATAAACAAGCTCAGATTCATGAAACATTGAGAAAAACTGGAATACCATCATTATCAGAGATAAATGCAGCGGAATTAAAATTGATGTACTCACATTATCTCATTAAGTCAGAAGCTTAATCATTGAAGAACAAGTTCTAAACTGATGTGTTTAGAAGTCGATGTCTATGAAGTGCGGGTCCTGAGCTGAAGTACTCAGAAGCCAAAATCTTGACTTTGAAGTCCGGGTTTTGAACTGTTGTGTTCAAAAGTCATTGTCTTTCAACATTGAATTCCGGGTCTTGAGCTGATTTACTCAAAAGCCAATTTTCTCTTAGTTCCCCTTAACATGTGATGCCTGCAACTTTGAATCAGATAAAGATTTGGGTACCCACTTGAATTTGGGCCCATGTTTGTTAGTTGTAGTTCTTATGGGGAAATATTTGTTAGATTTAACATTTAAAGCACGAGGAATATCATCAGAAAAATATGCACAATCATCAGAAGAGAAAGCATAATCATCTGAACTAAAATCAGAAGACGAATATGAGACATTTTTGGAAATTTGAAACATTTGCTTTATAGAGTATTTTGAAATTTTATTAAAATAAGCAAATGAATCACTATTGTAAAGTTTGTCTACACATCGATCTCCATCAAACATAGAATCAGTTGATGGCCGCCTAGCTCTCCAGATTTGCTTCTTTGACCAGCTCACAGTCCTATCTGAAAGAATAGTATTGGAAGAATTAGAATTGTCAGTAAGAACTGTATCTCGTTTCTTCGACTTCTTTGACCTTCTTCTTTTACGCTTAGGTTTATAAAATTGATCATTGGGCGTAAAAGAATTATCAAGAATTTTAGACGAAATATTTAAATCAGAAGAAATAAATTTATCCAAGCAACCAATCTGATCAATTAATAAATTTGAATTCACCTCGGAGTCTGAATTATTTTGAGAAAGGATTTTAAAATTGGAAACTTCCTTTTTGTTTTCCTTAGAATCAGAAGAAAGACTAGAAATAGAATCTGATTTTTGAGAAAATAAATTTTATTCAAGACTAGATGTCATGAAAGAAAGAATAATATCAGATTTAATTTTCTTCAAAATATTTTGATCTTCTATCTGATCTTCAAGATCTATGATTTTTCCTTCTAATACTAACGGAGGAGTATATTTCTTCGAATCATAAATGATTGGATAAATATTTCCTTTATCAGAATCAGGAGCATACGAAGGAATGAAATCATTAGATATTGAAGATTTGATAGAAGATATATCATTTAAAACTCTTCTTCCTCTTCTTCCTCTTCTTCCTCTTCTTGATTTTTCAGGAAAATATTTTGCATTTTCAGACGTATAAACAAAAGGAATTTCATTTTTCTTGTGATTTATCCTTTTCTCATTTTCGAGATCTAACACTTCCTTTTCACTAGTCCAATGAAATTTAAACTGTGGACCATAGTGTGCAAGAGTTAGATAGTCGTATTTATATAAGGTGGGAACTCCGTCTATCACTTTGTTTAAACAATGAGGATTGTCAAAACCAAGTCCCCATCTTTGTTTTAAAGCTTCTTCACTCTTTGGTTTATTCATAAAAATTGTTTGTTCAGATTGGTTCCTACGATAAAGCTTTTCTTCTAACTTATTTATTTTATCCGAAAATTCATCTTTTAAAGTAGTCATTTTTTTTAAACAAAGTCAGGGAGACGCGCAAAGAGAAGGTTTGCGGATGAAGTGAGACGCGCAAACTAGAGGTTTGCGTTTCAAGAGAGAGACGCAAATTAAACTTTGCGTTTGCAACTAGAAACGCAAGATGACACTTTGCGTTTGTAGAGGGAAACGCAAAGTAGACTATGCGGGTATAGGAGGAAGCGCAAAGTTAGCTTTGCGTGTGAAGAGGGAAACGCAAAGTAAACTTTGCGGGTGTGACTTGAAACGCGAACTTGGATTTGTAGGTGAAGACTGAAACGCAAAGAAGGCTTTGCGTGTGTAGACTGAAACGCAAAGCTTTGCGTGTGAAAGCAGAAGCGCAAACTTCACTTTGCGTGTGAAGACGGAAACGCAAACTGACTTTGCGTGTCCTTGATGATCCGAGAAATTGAAAAATTTACTAACACACGAAATTAGACCACAATGAATGAAACGCAAAGCATCATGAATGAAGCGCAAAGTATATGAATGAGACGCAAAGTTTATGAATGAGGCGCAAACTAATAAAATTCACAGATTTTCGCAAAATCAATTCAAACCGAAAAATTTATGCATGAAAAACACACACTGATTATCGAAAACACCTTACTAACACACTTCAACCAACAATTTCGATTAAAAACACTAAAACACCAAAAACGTGAATGAAACAGTATCGAACTCGAGTTTTTCCAGAAAACTTTTAAATTCAAAATTGATGATCTAAACTTGATTTTCTTGAAAAACAACCTGAAACAAATGTGATCGATTATTAAAAAACGAATCTAATGAGACCAAAAACAACCAAATTCGATAACAAACAGATCCAAATTTTATGAGAAATCAAGAAAACGAGATTTTCTTGAAAAATTCAAGAAAATCGATCAAATTTTCGATTTCAATCACAAATTCAGATTTTGAAAAAAACAATCTCTCAATCCTCTCAAGATTCAGTTGACTCTGATACCAATTGAGAGACCAAGAACATTGATTCTTTAGAGAGAGAAAGTAGAGAGAGAGAGACTTGGAGCGCAAAGTGTAAATCAGATTAATGTATGTGTGAATTCTTACAACAAACCAAGACCAAAGGGACTTAAATACCCTTGGTCAGATACACCACATTATAGCACTAAACACAGTATTTGACCAAGACTTATAAATACAATGATTATTATAAAATCAGACCTAACAATAATTTTAAAAAAATATTTTATTTTCGGATATTCGGACGGGTCGGGTGAGGGAGATTGATACCCAACCCGATCCTACATATCCGTATTTTAATTCGGTTTTCGGGGTTCGGATACTCTTGAGTTTTGGATATCGGGGGAAGATGCATTGTTCGGTTCGGGTGAGATCGGGTTATTCGGGTTTTGCTCACCCCTAAAATATTATATGTGATAATTAGAAGGGGAAGAAGAAGTAGAACTAAGCTTGTACAGAAGATAACAATCTCATCAGGTAATGATTCATATAGATCATATCTTCTTCTTCCATGATGAACATCTCCTCCTTCCTATAGATTCTTCTTCATGAATCTCTATTTCTCTCCCTAAAAAAGATTTCAAAATGTATGTATATCCTTTTTATGCATACCTATTTTTGTGTTTATACAACCTTAAGTGTTTGGAATTAATTAGATAACCACTTTGATAATTAACATTTATATCCTTTTTAGTTTAATTTTAGATTATTTTATTTAAGATATCAACTTAATGAGATTGATGCTCTATAATCCTTCTTGTCTTTTTATAAATTGACTACATTCTCGCATTAGCTTCACTATGTATTTAAAAATAACATTTACAGAAGCAGGGGCGGACCTACAGCCACAGGAGGGGTCCCATGCAGCCCCTCACTTGATTGTCGTAAAGAAAAAAAATATAGACGTCTTGAAGGTGCACCCGTTTGATTTTAAAGGTGCCCTGAAATATTTTTAATCTGAATTTATAACACAATTAAGTAATTGGTTGGATGATTTGTGGTGGTTGAGTTAAAGCTTCCCTTAGTAGGGCTGTAAACGAACCGAACGTTCGGCGAACCGTTCGTGAACTGTTCGGCGGGAAGTTTGTTTATGTTCGTTTATTTAATAAATGAACGAATATGAATACATTTTTTTGTTCGTTTAGTTAAATGAACGAACATGAACAATGGTATCGTTCGTTCATTTACGTTCGTGAACGTTCGTTCATTTATGTTCGTTTACGTTCATTTATGTTCGTTTATATTTGTTTATATATATAAATATATTTATATATATTATGACATTAATGTGTCAAAGCATTAATTAAATTAATTTTTTAAAATTCCTTTTTTATACCTCTTAAGTTTATCCGTTTTTATTTTATTATGTTATGTTATTTTTTACGAACGAAATGATGAGTAATGGTGGTTGTTTTTTATTCATTTGTGTTCGTTTAGCTTCATTTATGTTCGTTCGTATATGTTCATTTATGTTCGTTCGTTTATGTTCATTTATATTCGTTCATTTACGTTCGTTTAGCTCTTAATGAACGAACATACATTACTACATAAATGACTTTTTTAAACGCACATTTTTAAACGGTTTTTTAAAAAATTCGAAAAAACCGTTTAAAAAGGTGGTCGCGTTTTTTTAAGACTTTTTTTAAACGGTTCTACGGTTGTGGTACCGTTTAAAAAAGTCATATGACTTTTTTAAACGGTTGTTATAAAAAACCGTTTAAAAAGGGATATGTATTTCACACGGATAATTGAACAAAACCGTTTAAAAACCCGCCTAACTTTTTTACACGGTTTTTTCATACAACCGTTTAAAATACATACATCTTTTTAAACGGTTCTCTAGAAACAACCGTTTAAAAAGGCCAAACACTTTTTCAAATGCTTTCACTATCACAAAACCGTTTAAAAATGCCTTTAAAAATTTAGGGTTTTTTTATATATTCATGGCCGCCGTTTTTTTCCTAAAAGGTCTCCCCATCTTTTTTATTCATTCTCTACACACAAATTGAGGAGCCAATATCGATCACTTGAAAGATATTAAATATTGCAAGGTATGTATTAACTGAATATCATTATGATCGGTCGTTAAATTCCACTTTATTTTCTTGTCAATCATCTCTTTTTAATGCACCATAATGGTAAAACCGAACTACATTAATGCGTTTTTATATTTTGATAGGTTCGGAACAATTTGACAGATTTGCGCAATTGTGGCGTTTTGATCATATCTCACTCGTCCGATCTCCGATTTGTGATTCAAGATGATCTGGAAACCCAACACACAGATCTACAATGTTCGTGTTTTGAGTTTTTGGTAATTTGGAGTAAATCTGTGTCGAATCTGAAGTTGAAGTTGGGAGTACAAAGTTGGACAGAAAATGAATAAAAGAATTAAAGGTGCTTTTATAAACACAGAAGATGTGGCAGAATGGTAAATGTCGTGGGTTTGCATGGTTGTGGTTCCGAGATCGAGTCTTATGTGCAACAGACACTACAAAACAGAGGCTTATCACCGACGGATGAATCCGTCGGTGATCCGTCGGTAAAATGGAAATCCGTCGGTGATCCGTCGGTAAATAGCCGTCGGTAAAGAGGTGGCCGGCGTTCAAATTACCGATGGATCACCGACGGATATTACCGACGGATCACCGATGGTTATGTTTTCCGACGGATCTCCGACAGTTACCGACGGCGAGGTTATTTCCGACGGATCACCGACGGTCTTCCTTTAGCGACGGATTACCGACGGATAATTTCCGACGGATTCTTTCCGATGAATTTAGCGACGGATTTCCGACGGATATTTATTAAATAAAAATTAAATAAAAAAATACTTTCCGACGGATAATCCGTCGGTAATTTAATTTTTTTTAAATAATTAAAGATTAAAATTTTCCAGTTTTTTATCCCATACAAAACCTGCCAATTTATAAATATTACTAATTCTTAAAGTGTACAAAATATCTATAAATACATAAACATAATCCTACGGAGGGGAAAAGGGGTGCTGACTGTTAAACTTGATCATGAACGCGTCAAACTGAGCCATTCGTTCCCGCATCTGTCTCTTCTCTACTTCATCTCTATCCATTCGCTCCTGAATCCCGATCCTCTCTGCTTCTTCTCTCTGTAGTCGTTCCTGCAACTGGATCCTCTCTGCTTCTTCTCTCTGTAGTCGCTCCTGCAACTGAATCCTCTCTGTTTCCTCTCTCTCTAACCTCTGTCTCAGCTCCTCCAACTGAAATTCAACATTTGACAAACATATATAGAACAATGTCAGACAACATTTAACAAACATATGATTAACAATGTTAAACATCATTTGACAAGCATACCTCCTCATCGCGACGGTCGCGCGTGCTCCCGCTCGAACTGGCACCTGAATCACCGGTCATAGCATAATAGGGATCCTGACTGGTCCCCCATCCAAAAAGACGGCCCTTACGTCGTCCTCCGACACTACGCTCCTACAACTCGGCGTCATTGGGAGGTACAATGCCGGGAGTTAAGTCCGGGTACTCCTCCTCCCTATTCCGATGGTAGGCATCCTACAGTTTACCAAATTAGACATTGTCAAGTCAACTAACCTATAGAAAATTCGGCAGCATTTCAACTGTGATTTGAACATATATCCATGACCTGCTTTTATCAAAACAATCCTATCGACTGCCCAACAATTGGCAGCCCAAACTAAGTTTGCTATAATTTATATCTATCTTATAAAACAAACAAATATCTAGTCATGCATAATTGAACTTACCATCATATGAGCTGCCTTTGGATAAACGTAGATCGGAGGATCCGTGGTAGGACCAGTCGCACCCGGAACAAGCTTCCTGTTGGTGCAGTGTGTAGCCTCCCAAACCTCGTCGCTGGTAGGCTCACGGCCCCATGCATCTCTCTACAATACACAACTTAAATTGTTAGTAGGTAATAAAATAATGTATATAGTACATATATTCATCAATTATATACATTTAGTCTAGTGTATGATAAATTACCAAGCGGTCCCGATGCATAGGGATACTAATAGATCCAGTACAGTGTCTGGATGTCATCCCCTCATACTCGGTGGCCCGATTGGCTGTATTGGCCGAAACTACACGCCGGAACGCGTCGGTGTTCTATACCTGTTAAAAAGAAGACATAAATCAATATAAATCCTAGTACAACTAGATACAAGTATTCAAAACAAAACAAACCTGCTCAATCATCTGGACCCAAAACTCACTCCTGATCCACTCTGAGGGTGTGGCGCAAGAATCCTGTAGTCATGTCCGTCGAACTGGACACCATCAATGGATAAAGACCTTTCCTCGGCGAAGACACGTGCATCTCTCATCATGTCGGAGTACCTATTATGTAGGTGACGCCGATATGCAGCTAATACATCGGCGTCCATCTCAGGAGGCCAACTATAATACAACTACAAACACATTGTTTGGATTAAGTAAAAATAAATCTACTCAATAAGTTAAATAGAGTAAAATACCTACCCGAAATCGATCCAACAACCGTGGATAGTGCTCATTAGGGACATCCCTAAAATGAGCCCAAGGACCATCAAACATGGACTTAAAGACGGCAATGGCCCTCCGGACTGCCGACTTATCCTTAAACCTTCACAATTGTAAAATATACAACATAAAAAACATTAGGATCGGTTTATTATGTACTAGAATAAATAATAGATCACATCTACTTACCCGCCCGTATCAGACAACAAAAGTGGCAGTCGCTGACTAGGCTGGGGCGTCTGTGATGCCACATTCGGGCCTCTAACCCTCGAGGTCGCTGCTCTATCATCAGACTGGATCTGATCTAGGCCATCGCCGGTGAACTCATCGACCTGGGGGTCACCACACCCAGCGGAGCTGCTACTTCCCCTACCCCTACCACTCCTACTACCCCTACTACCCCTAAAAGGGTGTCCAGACATCTAAAAATAGAGAATGGTTAACACAAAATGATACAAGTGTACATAAATCATAAGACCCAAAAATAGATAATATTTAACACGAAAATAGAGAATGTTTAACACGAAAATGTGTACATATGAAAGACACACTAGTTATCAGACGAGTGATCAGATAACATAAGTTCGTCTTCGTTATCTTCATCATCATCCATATCTTCAAATTCTTCTTCCTCGTCGCTAGCTTCGTGATCTGATGCAGCTTCCTCGCTAGCTTCGTCATTTGTGGCAACTACGTTGAGCTCCTCAGTGACAAGAGGGACGAAATCGAGGTCCTCATTAACCAGTTGTTTGTATGATGAGTTACCCGTTCGTTGGTTTGAAAGAACGGTTCTCCATCCACGTTATCATCATCCAACACATCGATAGCCCTTTCTCCAACTTCATATATTCCATGGGCTTTGGTCTTCACAACTGCCCACCAGTCCTTTAAATCCTTACTTCCTAAAGGATAGGGTGTGTAATACACTTGTTCCGCTTGTGATGCTAGGACGTAATAGTCCTCACCTCTGAGTCTAGACTTGTATTTGATATCAACCAACCCATGTTTAGGGTCGACTCTAACTCCATCTGGACTATCAAACCATGTACATTGGAACAAAACTACAGCACAATAGCCCACACCGTGGTACTCTACCTCTAACACGTCGTCCAACAATCCGTAATAGTCAAACTCGGAGTCGTCATAACAAGATCCTCTCACACATACGCCACTATTATGTGTGACACGCCCAGCAGCATGTGTTACCGTATGAAACTTGTAACCATTGACAAAATATCCCTTATGCGACCAAGCATATCGGCCTGGTCCACGTGCTAGGGATTTCAAATGGTCGGAGAAATCGCCTGATCCAAGCATGACCTATAAAACCGCAAATAAGAAATAAATTACATATGTGTAACATTACATACATAAATTTCATATGTTTGTACTCACGTGTTGTTCGAACCAAGTAGAAAACCTTTCATCCCGAGCTTTATCTCGTGCAACTGCATCAATATGAGGTTCTCTTTGTCGTATCCACTCATCGAAGGTCCATTGAAAAGGTCGAACTTCTTCACAATTCAACAACACATATGTGTGGATCTTGTGAATCTCGGCTTAAGTTAAGATGGTCTTTCCCCCCCCCCCCTTTCTCGAATAATCAACGAAATGGAACCTTGAATATGCTCAAGCGATCGTCTATTCCTGAAGAACTAGGAATATCTGGGGAAAAGTTTCTTGACTCGCGATTATGTCGAGTTTCTATCTGTGGATCAAAACATATGGAGCAATAGGTGGAGAGTTCATTTACTAGATATGAATCAACGATAGACCCCTCCACCCTTGCTTTGTTTCTAACAGTCCTCTTCAACGACCCAAGTTTCCTAAACAACGATTGAAATACGTGTTAGAAAATAAATGGGTAAGTATTTGAATGGCAAAGTTCATTTACCTCTCATAAAGATACATCCACCCATATTGGACCGGCCCACCAATTATGGCTTCTCGTGTCAAATGTATCACTAAGTGTTCCATAGAATCAAAGAATCTGGGCGGGAAGACTTTTTCCAACTTACAAATTGTTTGAATGATACTTGTTTGCAATGGAATCAAGTCTTCTAAGTGTAACACCCTTGAGCAGATTACATGAAAGAATATGCATAACTCCGTTATCGCATCCCATATGGGAGTCAGTATCATCCCTCGTAACGCAATAGGAAGCAATCGTTGCATAAACACATGACAATCATGACTCTTGAAGCTATAAAAGCTGTAATCTGCCATGTTTACACAACCCCCAATATTCGAAGCATACCCGTCCGGAAACTTCAGTCTCTTCAACCATTCACATACTTGTTTTACTTGTTGTTTTGTCAAAGTGTACGACGACTTCGGCTTCACTACTTTATTGCCTGACGTGGCAATGTGCAACTGCGGTTGGTTGCAATACATCTCTACATCCCTCCTTGCTTTTATATTGTCTTTCGTTTTTGATGTGTCCATGACAATGTTAAAGAGATTCTCAAAGACGTTCTTCTCAATGTGCATGACATCCAGGTTGTGTCGGATTAACAACGTCTTCCAATATGGCAGCTCCCAAAAGATGCTTCTCTTCACCCAATTATGAGTGATTCCGAAACCGGTAATTTTTCTATTGGTCCGTCGAAACGGGGAGCCATCGTAAACAGTTGGAAGATGACGGACATTTTCCCATATTTCTTCACCGGTTAACTCGGGTGGTGGACCGGCTAACACCCTAGATCCATCTAGAAACCCTGTTCAATCACGTCGGAAGGGGTGTGCACTAGGTAACCATCTCCGATGACAGTCAAACCAACAAGATTTACCTCCATTTCTTACCTGAAACGAATCGACTGTACCTATGCAGTACGAGCAGGCTAGCTTGTCGTGCGTGCTCCAACCCGACAACATTGCGTAGGCAGGGAAGTCACTGACGGTCCATAGAAGTATAGCCCCCATCTCAAAATTATTCTTACGATAAGCATCATACGTAAGAGCGCCCACTGTATACAACATCTTGAGATCATCTATTAGCGGCCTAAGAAAGACATCCAAATTCTGTTCGGGGCTCTTTCTACCTGGAATGACCAATGCAAGTTTCACGTATGAATCTTTCAAACTCAACCAAGGAGGTAAATTGTAGATGGTAAGAAAAACTGGCCAAAGTGAATACGGATTCGAATTTGATGAATTATTCGGGGTTGAAACCGTCGGTGCATAAGGCAAGACGCACATTCCGGACCTCAGAAGCGAAGTCAGGATGTACCATGTCGAAATGCTTCCAAGCCGTACCATGATCACTTGGATGTACCATCACACCCGGTTCTATCTGATGATCCTTGTGCCAAGTCATCTCTTTAGACGTCTTCTTTGACATATACAATCTTTGAAGTCTAGGAACAATCGGCGAGTACGTCATCACCAAGTTAGGGACCTTGCTTCGACCAATTGTTTTGAAACGATATTCATTGCACACTCGGCAGTGGGTCAACTCAGAATCATCCTTATAAAATAACATGCAATGGTTTTTGCAAGCGTCGATCTTTTGTTTTGGCAGAGCAAGCTTTTTCAAACTCTTTTTCGTCTAATATAAGTTACCGGGTAGTTTATCACCCTTGGGTAACATCTCTTTAAATATAGCAACATTGCGGTTATAAGTCGTCTCGGGTACATTACATTCTGCCTTCCAATTCAACAATCTCGTTGCAGCTCCTAATTTTGAGTAATTTGGACACCCGTCCCATAGTGGCTCGTCAGCAGCTTGTAACATGTCATAAAATCCTTGGGCAGATGGATTAGGGGTTTCTTCTTCCCATGTCATCCCATCATGTATCATGTGATCGCTCACCATTTCAACATAACCTTCATTATGATCTACTACCGGAGTAGAAGATTGACCCACGTCTTGATGCCCTTCATTATGGTAATAAGTTTCACCATGTGCCCACCATGTGGTATAATCAGGCATTAAACCGTGCTTCATCAAATGCAGCCTCACGTCAGTCCTTTCTTTATAGCAAAAGTTTTGACACTTCTTACAAGGGCATCTAATACGAAGCACTATCCCATCACGTGTAGGTTTCCTTTCAACGGTCCTTTCATCGGCATAGGCATAGTCCAAAAAACTGTCCATTGCAACAATATAGTCGACGCTAAGAAACCCCTGACTGTCATTCATTCTATACATCCATCCTTTATCTGTCGACATATTCAACTACTACAATGAAGAAATAAGTAGTTAATCAACATAATCAAGATAGAGGTGGTGTAATGGTTTGACTATTGAAAAGTCACACCGTAGGTTTAGATGAGTTGTGGATGACTTTAAAACCCTACGTGAAATGGTTTGACTATTGGAAAGTCAAACCGTAGGTTACAATAACAAAAATGTGTTTTGGAAAGTTTAAAAACCCTACGTGTAATGGTTTGACTATTTAAAAGTCAAACTGTCGGTGTCAATGAAGTTAGAAGTCTAATGAACACTACATGTAATGGTTTGCCTTCTTGAAAGTCAAACCATAGGTTTAGAGGAGTTTTGGATGACTCTAAAACCCTACGTGTAATGGTTTGACTATTGGAAAGTCAAACATATGTTTTTTAAAATTTCAGCGGCATAACGGCTATAAAATGAATATTTCCATATATCAACCTAATGTTTGCCCAACAATTGGCAAACCAACTAAAATAAATAAATAAAATCAAGTATAATCAAATCCTAAATCATACCAAATGTCTCCATTTATCAACCTAATGTTTGTCCAAAAAACGACAACCCAACTAATTAATATCACAAGTTTATCAAACCAAAAATGGCGGCATTTTGGCATCCGATTTTTCGGTGGTTCGTTGGAGTTCGGCGTCATTGGGCTGCCTCGGGTCAGTCCTGTTGGTTGGCGGGTTGGTTTTGTCGGTTGTTTTATCGGGATTTTTGATCTTTTTGTGATGTGTTTGTTTGCTGCTCGCAAACTTCACTGACTTTTAATGCCTTACTGTTTGTTCTCGTTAGGCTCCTTTCGTTCTATTTCATTTGTTTGGTCCGTTGTAACCTTTTGGTAAACTTCCTTGGGTTGTTATGGTAATATTAGTGGTTTTGTTGCCGTTCAAAAAAAAATGGCGTTTTCATAAGCTAAAACAACTCATATCAATTTGAATATACAATATGCTCATATCAATTTCAATCTACAATATATACATACATACATACACTTTGTTCATTTTGACGTGTAGTCATAGCAATAAACCATTTGCACACATACATATTTATAAACTTATCCATAAACTTATCAATAAACCATTTGCACACATACATCAAATATGGATCAAATATGGAAAGATTCATTTATTTATTCACACATACAAAACCAAAAGGTGCATATACAGATTCTGTTAAATAAATCAATAAATTGTTTTAATCCTCTTACGACAATCACATCAAATACACAGGGATGGATCCAGAAAAATTATCATACGATGACACCACATAATTAATATCAGCCATTGAAGTCCATTATTTATCATGTTCCTACAAATGAAACCAATCTAGACTGCCAAAACCACCAACATTACCCAAGATTCAGGTGTTGAGTTCCACATTTATTTTTTACAATAAATTTTAACTTCACCCCCAAGAACCATGGCTATTTCCAGCAATCTATAGAAAGTGTTTTATGCAAAGAGACTTTTGGTTTGAAGCTTCAAGTGAAAAATATTAATTCATTTATTTATTCACACATACACACACACACATACACATATACATTTATTTCATTGCACACATACAAAACCAGGGATACCTGTAAATCGCCGTTGTGGCGAAATCGAGAGCGAGAGTGAGATGGAGGTCGAGAGAGGGAGAGAGGTCGCCGAGAGAGAGAGAGAGGGCACGGTGGAGAGTGAGAGGTCGCCGAGAGAGAGAGAGAGAGAGAGGTCGCCGAGAGAGAGATGGAGGTCGAGAGAGACGAGAGGGAAATCGCAGGCGACTGTGGAGGTAAGGTCGTCGCCGATGGTGGTGAGGTCGTCGCCGGTGAATCGAGATATTGTGAGGGAGAGAGTCGAGACAGAGATGGAGGTCGAGAGAGACGAGAGGGAGAGAGGTGAATCGAGAGATTGAGAGGGAGAGACTGAGTTAGGGCTTTAAGCCCGCGTATTATTTCGGAAATTCACCAACGGATTTCCGACGGAAAGTCCGTCGGTAATTACCGACGGATAATATCCGTCGGTGATTACCGACGGATAATTGTTTTTTATTAAATAAAATCTTTTAAATTAAAATTATATTTAAAATTATAATTATTAAATAAATTATTAATTAATATATTATTTAATATTAAAATTAATAAATAAATTATTAATTAATTAATTTATCAAATTATATTTAAAATTATTAATTAATTTATCAAATTGTATTTAAATTGACTAAAATACCCCTGAAGTAATTGGGCTTTAAACGAATCCGGTTAGATCAGGGACAATATGTGATCAGTTAGGCTTTAACGTACCCGGTTGGGCTTTAAACGATTATGGTGGGGCTTTAACGTACCCAATTGGGCTTTAATGGATTTAGTTGGCTTTAACGTTACCAGTTAGGCTTTAACAAATCCAGTTGGGCTTTAATGGATTCAGTGGGGCTTTAACGTTCACAGTTGGGCTTTAACGTATCCAATTGGGCTTTAACGTACACAGTTGGGCTTTAATGAATCCAGTTGGGCTTTAATGGACCCGGTTGGGCTTTAATATATCCAGTTGCTTTTAATGGATCCAGTTAGGCTTTAACGTACCCAGTT
Organism: Arctium lappa; assembly: GCA_023525745.1. NCBI lineage: Eukaryota > Viridiplantae > Streptophyta > Magnoliopsida > Asterales > Asteraceae > Arctium > Arctium lappa. The sequence continues at coordinate 28,667,731 of CM042050.1, forward strand.
GGGCTTTAACAGATTCAGTTGGGCTTTAATGGATTTAGTTGGGCTTTAACAGATCCAGTTGGGCTTTAATGGATTCAGTGGGGTTTTAACGTTCCCAGCTGGGCTTTAACGTATCCAATTGGGCTTTAACATACACAGTTGGGCTTTAACATACATACTATACATACATACATACACTTTGTTCATTTTGACGTGTAGTCATAGCAATAAACCATTTGCACACATACATATTTATAAACTTATCCATAAACTTATCAATAAACCATTTGCACACATACATCAAATATGGATCAAATATGGAAAGATTCATTTATTTATTCACACATACAAAACCAAAAGGTGCATATACAGATTCTGTTAAATAAATCAATAAATTGTTTTAATCCTCTTACGACAATCACATCGAATACACAGGGATGGATCCAGAAAAATTATCATACGATGACACCACATAATTAATATCAGCCATTGAAGTCCATTATTTATCATGTTCCTACAAATGAAACCAATCTAGACTGCCAAAACCACCAACATTACCCAAGATTCAGGTGTTGAGTTCCACATTTATTTTTTACAATAAATTTTAACTTCACCCCCAAGAACCATGGCTATTTCCAGCAATCTACAGAAAGTGTTTTATGCAAAGAGACTTTTGGTTTGAAGCTTCAAGTGAAAAATATTAATTCATTTATTTATTCACACATACACACACACACACACATACACATATACATTTATTTCATTGCACACATACAAAACCAGGGATACCTGTAAATCGCCGCTGTGGCGAAATCGAGAGCGAGAGTGAGATGGAGGTCGAGAGAGGGAGAGAGGTCGCCGAGAGAGAGAGAGAGGGCACTGTGGAGAGTGAGAGGTCGCCGAGAGAGAGAGAGAGGTCGCCGAGAGAGAGATGGAGGTCGAGAGAGACGAGAGGGAAATCGCAGGCGACTGTGGAGGTAAGGTCGTCGCCGATGGTGGTGAGGTCGTCGCCGGTGAATCAAGATATTGTGAGGGAGAGAGTCGAGAGAGAGATGGAGGTCGAGAGAGACGAGAGGGAGAGAGGTGAATCGAGAGATTGAGAGGGAGAGACTGAGTTAGGGCTTTAAGCCCGCGTATTATTTCGGAAATTCACCAACGGATTTCCGACGGAAAGTCCGTCGGTAATTACCGACGGATAATATCCGTCGGTGATTACCGACGGATAATTGTTTTTTATTAAATAAAATCTTTTAAATTAAAATTATATTTAAAATTATAATTATTAAATAAATTATTAATTAATATATTATTTAATATTAAAATTAATAAATAGATTATTAATTAATTAATTTATCAAATTATATTTAAAATTATTAATTAATTTATCAAATTGTATTTAAATTGACTAAAATACCCCTGAAGTAATTGGGCTTTAAACGAATCCGGTTAGATCAGGGACAATATGTGATCAGTTAGGCTTTAACGTACCCGGTTGGGCTTTAAACGATTTTGGTGGGGCTTTAACGTACCCAATTGGGCTTTAATGGATTTAGTTGGCTTTAACGTTACCAGTTAGGCTTTAACAAATCCAGTTGGGCTTTAATGGATTCAGTGGGGCTTTAACGTTCACAGTTGGGCTTTAACGTATCCAATTGGGCTTTAACGTACACAGTTGGGCTTTAATGAATCCAGTTGGGCTTTAATGGACCCGGTTGGGCTTTAATATATCCAGTTGCTTTTAATGGATCCAGTTAGGCTTTAACGTACCCAGTTGGACTTTAACAGATTCAGTTGGGCTTTAATGGATTTAGTTGGGCTTTAACAGATCCAGTTGGGCTTTAATGGATTCAGTGGGGTTTTAACGTTCCCAGCTGGGCTTTAACGTATCCAATTGGGCTTTAACATACACAGTTGGGCTTTAACATACATACTATACATGATCACATACGTACTTGTATATATACATGATCACATACGTATTTGTATATACATGATGACATACGTACTTGTATATACATGATCACATACGTACTAGTATATACATGATCACATACGTACTTGTATATACATGATCATATACGTACTTTTATATACATACATGATCACATACGTAGTATGCATATTCATGATGTACATACATACTATACATATACATGATGTACATACATACTTTATATATACATGGTGTACATACATTCATGATCACATACGTACTTGTGTATATACATATATGATCACATACATACAAACATACACACACACACATATATATATATATACATACATGATCACAGAAAAAATAAATATTTATTAAATCATTAAACTTACCGACGGATTCTTAAAGGCCGTCGGTAATCCGTCTGTAATTACCGACGGACGTCAAAAAAAATATTTATTAAATTATATAAATTACCGACGGATTACCGACGGATTTAAAAATAAAAAAATTTAATATCCGTCGGTAATCCGTCGGTAATTTGTACATTTACCGACAGATTACCGACGAATAGTCTATCCGTCGCAAAATTTTCTTTACCGTCGGTGATCCGTCGGTAATTACCGACGGATTAAATCTATCGGTAAATGTGGTCGGAAATAAGCAATTTTCCAGTAGTGAGATCATGTAAACAATACACATTTTACACGGTTTTTTAAAACATTTTAAAAAGGTATACAATTTTAAACGTTTTTTTGGGCTATTTTAAACGTTTTAAAAACCGTTTAAAAAATGTTAAAATGTGACTTTTTAAAACGGTTCAAAAACTGTTTAAAAAAACCCTGACTTTTTCAAACGGTGCCCTTTCAATCGGTTGTAAAACCGTTTAAAAATATCCAAAACAACCGTTTAAAATACCAATTTCTGTAAACGAACACGAACAAACATATTTTCTTAACGAACGAACATGAACACAAAAAATTTCGTTCGTTTACCATTCGTGTTCGTTCGTTTGTTCGGTTAGGTTAAACGAACGAACACGATCAAGCATCCGTTCGTGTTCGTTCAGTTCGTTTACAGCCCTATCCCTTAGTGGAGGGTTTGGGGTTCAATCTCAACCCTCTGCACATGTTTCTTTTTTTAGTTACCTCTGAATCTTTTTTTAGTTACCTTTGAATCTAGTGCAAGGAAGGAGTAAGACACAAATAATCTAAATTAAAAAAAAAACAAGAAATACATATTAAATGAAACAAAAAAAAATTTGGGTTTCAATATTTTTTAAAAATTCAATGAAACAGAAAAAATCTTTACAAAATCAACTAAAAACTGAAAAATTCTCTCGAAATCAACAAAAAAACTAAAAACTTACTTTGAAATCGACCAAAAAACTTAAAAAAATCGGCCGAAGGTAGGAATTCGGCTAAAAACATATTCGAACGACTTTGCCGACATTTGATCCAATTTAAAGGTGCACCCGCTCGATCAAAATCCTAAGTCTGCCACTGCATAAGTTTCGTGAAAATATAACTAAAAAATTCATTCAAAGAAGATTCCCCAAAAAGTGTCACTAATTAATGCTGTATAGAAGCTTTTCTAAAACTTTCTATAAAGGTACCTTTAGTGACAATTGAAATCGTCAATATGAAAAACGTTGCCAAAAAGCGTCTATAAAAATTAACTTTAATTTACCCTTTCAATACCTTTCTAAAACATTTATCAATCCTTATATGGGAAAAGTTTTTTTTTACAAGAATGCAAATTTTCTCTATACCCACCAGAGAAACTTTTCAAACACTTTTTCAAGTATAATATATTTATATATGTCAAATATTCACGGAAAGTCCTTACCTTTGGTAAAGTTTGAACTCTGGATCTTCTAAGAGTTTGGACTCTACTGATAATCCGAAAACCGCTAGGTCAATAACCATGTGGTAGTTTTCAAACTTCTGGATACAAAACATTTCATTTTAAGTGTCATTTTGTTGTAGTGCCGAAGATCGTTCCAAGAATAACCGGAACACACCAAGATTAGTTACAGTTATGCGAATCACGCCTCGGAAGAGGTGTCGGTTTGAACTTTTAAGCACTTGCTTCCACATTTTAAACTTCATTTGAAAATCCATCGTATACGTATCCGTATATAACCAAATACATATTTTCCTGTAAGTTAGGTAAACAGTGCATGTAAATTTCTTAGAATTTGCCAATTTTTGAATACCACATTTTGGAGACTCAATTTTCAAAGAACGCAACCCAATAGTCAAAGTCCTTAAAGGGTATATATATATATATGTATGTATCTAAACAAAGGTTCAAATTAATCTGGTTATTGTGCTATTTGTGAAGATGAGGTTGGAGAGTGTTTTTACTTTGTTGGTGGCTACTGTCTTTGCACTTGTTCTAATTTCTTATATGGTGACGACTACTGCGCAACGAAGACAACCACCACCACCGAGGGGTAATCAGTGTGTGGGTGGTTGGGGAAGCTGGGGATGCTCGACTCGCCAAAACTAATAACTACGATCGTTTGTGATCCACACCGAGAAAATTGTTCTTTATGATGATTATCTTCAAGAAGTATATAATTATCATAAAACCCATATGATCTTGGTTTTAATATGTATGAACCTTGGATTCCATATATATACATATGCTAAATTTGAATAATTAGTGGGTGTGGTTAAACGTATTAAGCAATATGTAATGGAATTGAAAATAAAAGAAACTATTTAGTTTTATATATAAGTCCAACGGGATGAAAATTCATTCTCATTTTCTCTTTCTCTTTTGATTTTAAGTTTTGTTATTTAATTTGGTCGTGTTACTATTGTTGTTTATCTGCATGTTATCTTACATAAACCGTTTTAACATAAAAATATAAAATTAAAAAGTGGTACTAATTATTTGGTTATTAAAAAATTTATTCAATTCCAGCAATTTTTTCTATATTAGAAATTTCAGCATTAATTATAATTAATATTAAAATATTTAATACATTTAATACACATCTACAAACTTTAAAAAAATTCATACCAAATAATGATTTTCATATAACATTCTATCAAACTTTTTATAAATTGATAATTTCCAACTAAGGTGAATGAAGAAACATTGGAACCCATCAACATTTGGCTTGAGTCCGGATGTTTAGTGATGAAATCCAAGATTGAGCAAACAAAATTTTGATCATGCTTAAGGCCTTCGTCCAATCCGTTGGAAACAGTTGGTCGGTGATAAGCATTTTTCTAGTAGTGATAAGAAGTTGATGGATTTTTAGTTTCTGGCCAACATTTCTTGTTCTTCACTTTTGTTCTAAAGAAAAGGTATGTGTACATCTTTTGAACAGATGCTAGAAGAAATCATATGAAAATTGAAGTCTCAAGAATAAAAAAAGACAGTTTCCTGATTAACTATCACAATCACAACCATTAATGTCACGATGACTTAGGAATTTTGCGTCCAACAAGATGTGAACAAAACAGTGGACTAATTTGCTTAAATTATTTGAAATCGTTTAGGATAACCAAAGTCCAAAAGGCATCGAGAATTAATTGCAACCTTTTTCTTATTTGAACACGTATTAGATTTTATAAAAATAGTTAAAACGACACCATCTTAGATTCTACACATGTAAAAAGACAGTTGTGTCTATATATATATATATATATATATATATATATATATATATATATATAGACACAATTGTCTATATATATATAGATAGTTAATTTGCAACCCTTAAAAAGGTTGCAACTTTTGCAACCCACATCTTAACCGTTGGATTCATGATCGACGGTTATTTTATTTTTATTTTTCTTTTTTTTTAATTAAAAATATTGGGCCACATATCTTTTATAACCGCCGATCATGAATCCGACGGTTAAGATGTGGGTTGCAAGGTTTGCAACATTTTTAAGGGTTGCAAATTAAACAAATTAACCCTATATATATATATATGCGCCGATCATGAATCCGACGGTTAAGATGTGGGTTGCAAGGTTTGCAACCTTTTTAAGGGTTGCAAATTAAACAAATTAACCCTATATATATATATATATATATATATATTGCAAGAAAACAATGCAGAAAAAAATATAACATTAACGGAATGTAAACATAGTGGCCGAGGTCTGTGTTACTTGGACATAGAAGAGATTAATTCACCACCTAGCATCTGTTTCCCATAATACAACCGCCGAGCAGTATGTACTACAGGTTTTAACACTCGTCTAAAATCATGTCTTCCTTTGAGTTGTTTAATTGTTGGGAATTACAGAATTGCACAAGTATGGTTAATGCTGTCAGCACAACTAGTTACTACTGTCATTAGTACTGCTTATAAGATGAAGACTTCGCATGGCAAGGATGACAACTGTATTGATTGAAGATATTATTGGAAGGCTTGGAGATAACTATGGAAGAATATACTGAAGATCTTTTATAATTTGTAATTATCTTTTATCTTTAGTATATGTATAGAATTATTGTGAATAGTTTAGAAGATTAAGTTAGACAATATTCTGAGTTTTTTTTTCTTAGAGAGAATCAACCTCAAGGTTTACAATCCTAATTCTAGAGAAGTAGAATTCGTATTGGTGAGCCTGTTCATCAATATTGAGGTTGTGTGTGAAATCTTGTAGCTTTGAATCATTCAATAAAGTTTACAAGTTGAGATTCATATTCACTGTTTTCATTGATATTTTGAATATTAAAGTGTTATTCCGCAAACTTCTTTAATATTGTTTCTGAGTTCATTATTCTTGTTAAGAATTAGATCCTGACAAGTGGTATCAGAGCAAGTATTCTCAGAAACCTTATTCATCATGGAAAACACAATTGAATCAAACAGTACTCTTGTCTCAAAGGTTCCAATGCTCAGATCGAATGAGTTTGACATGTGGAAGATAAGGATCAAGCAGTACATTCTCCTCACAGATTACTCTATGTGGGACATCATTGAGAATGACCCATCTGATGAAGGAAAAATTGGTGCAGGTGGAAAAAGAACTTCACCAAAGACTGGTGCAGAAAAGAAGATAAGGCAGACAGAGATGAAAGCCTTGAGTACACTGCTCTTGGCTATTCCCAATGAATATCAACACCAATTCTGCAATTGTACTGATGCACAGATGCTTTGGAATGCTCTAGAGAAGAGATTCTCTGGTACCAAAAGTACCAAGAGAAATCAGAAGGCAATACTGAAGCAATTATATGAAAACTTTATGTCATCTAAGAATGAGTCCATGACTCAAATTTTTGACAGGTTTAACAAGCTGATTGGTAAACTAGCTACTATGGGAGTACAGATTGATCAAGATGATGTAAACAGAAAGTTCTTAAGGTCCCTTGGAGATGAATGGACCATGTATACTGTTTCATTCAGACAAAATGAACAATTGGAATAAAAAGAACTTGATGATCTGTACAATGACCTTAGAGTGTTTGAATCTGAGGTGGAGGCAAAGAAGAAGCCTTCTGGATATGTTCATAATGCTGCACTCCTATCAGCATCAATTGATTCTACTGCTAACCATGAATCAGTGAATGCTGCTAATGGAGCAAATCAAGAAAAAGGCACTGAGTCTGTTTTTGAAGCCTTTCTGTCCAGCCATGGAAACTCTTCTTTAATCAATGATGACTTGGAACAACTTCATTCTGGTGATCTTGAAGAGATGGATATTAAATGGCAGATGGTCATGCTTTCTATGAGGGTGAAGAAGTTCATCAAGAGGACTTGGAGGAACAACTTCTACCAAAGAAGAGAAGATGGAGCAGGCTTTGATAAATCAAAGGTGGAGTGCTATAAATGTCATATGAAGGGACACTTTGCCAGGGAATGCAGAAGTGGAGTGTCTCACAATAACCACCAACAAGCTCAAACTGGTAGCTTCAACCAGAAAAGAAACTCTGCTCAAGCCCTTATTTCTCAACAAGGAACGGGGTTTGACTGGAGTGATCAAGCAAAAGAGGCTATTCAAAATCAAGCTCTCATGGCAGAGGTATCTGATCTCCCAACTGAGGTAAGTTCTAATCTCTGTTCTAAAACTTGCATCGACACTGTTAAAAGGTACAGGGATCACAACTAGAATATGAGTGATGACTTTAAGAGGTTAGCAAAAGACATAAAAGACTATGTGAGGATTGTAGAGAGGTTTGAGGAACAAATTAAAGGTTTACAAGCCAATGAACTTCAACACTCATATGACACAAATTACTGGAAGTGGGAGAAAAATGATCTAGAACTCCAACTGACAAAGTCTAAAGAGGAGAGTGAAAAGTTGAGAGGGGAGCTAGCCAAAGTTAAGCTAGATGTAGAAAAGTTTTCCAATGCTTCTAAAGCAATGGACTCTTTACTACAAACTCAGATTCATGACAAGCTGAGAAGAGGAATTGGGTACAATTCCATACCACCACCATACAACAACAATTACATCCCTCCTACATCAGACTTGCTAGAAACCAAAGATAGGAAGGACTTGTCTGAGGGAGCCACTGAGATAGATCCCTTAGATGAAGTAGTTGTTGAGGAAAAAACTGAGAAAGAAGCTGGTAAGAGTAAGGAGAACAATGTGAGTGGTGAGATTCCTCTAGAGAATCACATTGTTACCAATGAGGGTTGTGGAAAGATTTGGGTAAAATCTAAGGACATAGAGAAGACTGAGGGAAAATCTAGTAAGGTCCATTACAAGCAGACCACGGTTGTGAATCATGTTCCTTGCAAACAGTGTGCTTGTACTAAATATGAGCCCCTAAAACATGATAAAAGGAGGGGTAATCAAAGAAACTAGAATAATCAGTGGGCACAAAAAAAGGGGTTGATCTGAGTAAAATCAATAGACCAAAACCTTGTTTTATTTGTGGAAAGCTTAATCATATTGCTAAATATTGTTATTTCAATCCTATGAACCAAAGGATGAATTTTCAAAGATCTATGCAAAAACCCTTTGGTTATAGGAAGAATGAAAGGAACCATGTGGCTAAGAAACCTGTTAAATCTAAAAGCCACATGAAGAAAAAGAATGTGAAAGAAAGTGTCAAGATGTGGATTCCTAAAAGACTAAAACTGTTAGTACTGCTACTACAAATAGTGCTGCTGACAAAGTTAGTGCTGCTAGAAGCAATACTACTTCTATCAATGTTGGTGCTGCTAACATTGTTAGTACCTCTTCAAATATTAATACGGCTAACTCTGTTAGTGCTGCTAACAAGGTTAGTACTGCTAAACCTGTTAGTGCTGCTAAACCTGTTAGTGCTGCTAACTCTGTTAGTACTTCTAAAGTTAGTACTGCTTCTAGTGTTTGTGCTGCTAAGCTAATTATCTTGACAAAGTACTCCAGTAAAGAGTGCTCAGAGTTTAAAAATCTCATAAAAAAGGAATGTAAATACTTTGATGAGAAAGGGAGACCCAAGACCACTTTGGCTTGGGTTCCCAATCAATACTAATTGTTTTATCTTATGTGCAGGGCAACCAGCAGCTCAAGGGGAAGAGCATCTGGCATGTTGATAGTGGTTGCTCTAGGCACATGACAGGGAACATGTCTTGCCTCAAGAATTTCAAGAAAATTGATGGTGGGCATGTTGCTTTTGGTAATACTCCAGATGGAGGTAAGATCAGTGGTAAGGGAGATGTAACCAAAGGTAAAATGACCTTTGAAGATGTATTCTATGTTGAGCAGTTAAGGTACAACCTGTTAAGTGTATCACAGGTTTGTGACAAAAAGCATAGTATATTGTTCACAGATTCTGAATGCATTATCCTTGCTCCTGGATTCAAGGTAGTTGACTACACAAGAAATGGCAAAGATGACATGTTTCAAGAATCACGTCAAAGACTGAATTCTTCTAAAGAAAGTAGATTGAAGACATGTTGAATTTAGAGAAAGAGATTGCATCTTCTGAGCTGAACAAGAAGACTGAATTGAATAAATCTTTTTATTAAATGATCTTGATCCAAAGGGGGAGATTGTTAGACCACAGTCTCATTGGATTCAAGATCATCCAAACTGAAGATCACAATCTGAAGCTAAATCCGGAACGTCGACTCTCGATATTAAAGTCTATGTCTATTTGTAATAAATGTCAATGTAATTTAATGTAATATGTTTTAGTTTACTTAGATTTAATATCTAAGTTATAAGTATTGTAATAGGTAACTTAGTTAACTTAGTTTGTTAAAGTTAGTTTCTAGTTTACTTTATTAGATATAATATCTAGATCTAATATCTAGATATTATGTTTAGGTAGTGTGTTGAACACACTAGTTAGATTATGTGAAACCTCAACGTCTTCAAAAGGGTATAAGAGAAGTGCCTGCACTTTATGACTATACCTCTATGCTTGTTTCTCACCGAATCGCCTCATTTAAAGTTTTTAATACTAAACTATCAGAAGAGGATGAAGCCAATGAATTTGAAAAACGGATGAAGTCAACTAAAGTTCACGCTCCATTTTATTATGCGAAGTTGAATAATAGTTATGACTTTTCAAATGATGAGAAGAAATCTCTTTCAACTGACTACTTTCAAAGTTATTCTGAAAAAGAGATGGAGGCGAAGCCTGTTATAGGTAAAATTTATGTCCCTTCTCTCGTGTTAGAAAGTAAAATTTCTGAACTCGAGACCTCTTTATCAGATGAAAGACTTATGATTGAGATTCAACAAAAGGTTTTTTCAACTGTTATGAAATATGTTGTTTTTACAAAGGCTTTTACTTCTAATGACATGTTTGGTTCATCAAACGAAGAGTTTAATTTTCTTAATTATGACGGTGGTTTAGATGGTTGTTTTGAACAAATTGATTTTAATGCGAAACTTCCTAACCATGCATCTTTTGTTAAGAAAACTTCAAGAAAAACCAGTTTGCCTGTGTTCATTGCAAAATCAACGAAAGCTTTCGTTGATAAATCAGTCTCTGTGAACGCTAAGAGTGCTAAAGGTAAGAAAATATCTCAGCATTCACAGAAACCAACCACTACTGGTAATTCTAAGAAGAAGCATTCAGTTGTTGCTCAAAGGTCTAACTCACCAGTTTTACATGTTTCAAATATGAGCAAGTCAAGACCTAAAGCCCATTCTCAATGGCAACCAAAACGGAAGCTTGACAAGGCCGTTTTATCGTCTAGTAGTGTTAATTGTAATAAGACTTCGCTTACTAAAGATGTTGTGATTGCTGAAATTGTTGTTTTGAATCCAAAACTTGTTGTTTCTCGTAAACAATATACAATGAAGCAATTATTTCAGTTATCTTGATCTGCTGGAAAGTCCTCTATCTATAATAAACATGTTTCTATTACTTGTCAAGATTCTGGAGATTGGTTTGGAAATTACCATGTGCATTCATCTCATACCAACTCTCATGCTTTTAAAAAGAACAAAGGATCCAATTTGAAATGGATACCAAAATCTTGTGCTAACACAGCAGGACCCAAATTCCAATGGGTACCTAAGGCGAAATCTGTGTTGCAGGCACACAAATCTTAAAGAGAAAGCGACTTCTGATTATGTACAGTTCAGGACTCGTTCTTCAATGTCAAAATAGGTTTTTGGATAATGCAGTTCAAAACCCGAACATCAAAGTCAAAATAGGCTTTTGAACAAATCAGTTCAAGATCCGCACTTCGATAATCAAAGTGAATATTCCAAAGTTTTCGTATAAATATCTAAATTTCCAATTTCTCTTATGCAGACTAGTCATACATGGTTCTTGGACAGCGGATGTTCCAAGCACATGACAGGGCAAAAAGAGATACTGTCCAACTTTAAAGACAAATTTTGTGGAACAGTAAGATTCGGAAACGACCAGTTTTCTCCAATAATGGGATACGGTGATGTACAACATGACAAAGTCACTATCAAAGAAGGTGAGCTATGTAGAAGGCTTAGGACACAACTTGTTCAGTATAGGCCAGTTCTGTGACAAAGACTTAGAGGTCAACTTCAAAGCCAAAAGTTGTTTCGTTCGCAATGAAGAAGGCGAAGAACTTTTGGTCGGTAAACGAGAATCAGACCTCTACACAATCAATTTATCAGATGTCCAGACTGACAAGCAAGTTTGTCTACTATCGAAAGCTTCGATGAAACAAAGTTGGTTATGGCATCGACGTCTTTCGCACCTCAACTTTCGGTACATCAACGATCTGGTTAATGGAAAGCTCGTCAAAGGACTTCCAGAGCTGAAATATGAAAGAGAACATCTATGCGCAGCTTGTGAAAAGGGGAAGATGAAGAGGGCACCTCATAAACCGAAGCCTGAACCAAGTACAAAAGCTCCTTTAGAGTTATTGCATATGGATCTATGCGGTCCAATGCGCACTCAAAGCTTAGGCGGCAAGAAGTACATACTCGTGATCGTGGACGATTATTCGCGGTACACATGGGTCAAGTTTCTACGTACAAAGGATGAAACACCAGATGTTATCATTACATTCCTGAAGACGACCCAGGTGAATCTGCAGAAACCGGTCAAGTTTCTACGAACAGATAACGGCACAGAGTTCAAAAACAACAAAGTTGAAGAATATCTCGAATCTGTCGGTATTTCACATCAATACTCTACTGCTCGTACGCCTCAACAAAATGGAGTGGTTGAAAGAAGAAATTGAACGCTAGTCGAGGCTGCTCGTACTATGCTAAGTCATTCCAACTTACCTCTGTTTTTGTGGGCAGAAGCTGTTTCGACCGCGTGCTACACACAGAATCGATCCATGATTCATCGAAGGTTCAAGAAGACTCCTTACGCGTTAATCAACAACAGAACACCTACAATCAAATATTTCCATATATTTGGATGTAAGTGTTTCGTATTAAACGATAGGGAGAATCTCAACAAATTCAGCGCTAAGGCAGATGAAGGAATCTTCATTGGATATTCCTCAACAGCGACTGCATATCGTGTCTATCTAAAGAAGACAAAGACGGTGATTGAAAGCGCCAACGTCACCTTTGATGAAGAAATGGCTTCCGAACAACAACGTTCAGAACCCGCAATAACAGGAATACTAGCTTCTGGGCAACTCAGTCCAGAACCTGCGTCTCAACAGAACAAATCAGATGAAGCTTCAACATCAACTAACCAGTTCAGATGTTCCAATTGAATCAAATGCCCTGATTCAACAAGAGATAACAATTCAAATGCCGACTCCAACAGTTGAAGAAGTGACAAATCAGAACGAGACAAAAGTAGCTGAAACAGTAGGATGTTCTGTACAGATCAATCTACAGCCAGAACAAGCTGTACCTGCTGAGCCTTCTGAACCTGCCACTTCAACTGAAATCACTCCTCATGAACAAACCGAAGAAGGTACAAGTAGATTTATAGATGACACAATTGACATACATTCATATAATCCACTGCCTCATGAACATAAATGGACCAAAGAGCATCCGATAAGCCAGATAATTGGTGATCCATCAAAACCGGTGCAAACTAGGTCAGCATCAATGAACCTGTGCATGCATGACTCCTTTCTGAGCAAATTCGAGCCAACAAGAGTATCAGAAGCTCTTGCTGATCCAAAATGGGTGATCTCAATGCAAGAAGAGCTAAATCAGTTTGATGCACTTAAAGTCTGGAGACTCGTACCGAAACCTCAAGGTAAAACCATTATAGGTACGAAATAGGTTTTCAAGATAAAGAAAGACGAAGATGGAACCGTCATCAGAAACAAGGCACGACTAGTAGCCAAAGGATACAGACAAGAGGAAGGAATAGACTATGACGAAACATATGCTCCTGTGGCGCGATTAGAGGCAATCAGAATGTTTCTAGCCTACGCAGCCCACAAAAACTTCACGGTCTTTCAAATGGACGTGAAGACAGCATTCCTAAATGGAATTCTGAAGGAGGAAGTCTACGTCTCTCAGCCAGAACGTCGACTCTCGATATTAAAGTCTATGTCTATTTGTAATAAATGTCAATGTAATTTAATGTAATATGTTTTAGTTTACTTAGATTTAATATCTAAGTTATAAGTATTGTAATAGGTAACTTAGTTAACTTAGTTTGTTAAAGTTAGTTTCTAGTTTACTTTATTAGATATAATATCTAGATCTAATATCTAGATATTATGTTTAGGTAGTGTGTTGAACACACTAGTTAGATTAAATGTATCTCTCAACTCTAAAAAAAAACCAGATCAATAATTCACACACACAAACACACACAAGAAGGTGTAAAAAGAGAGAAAACATTGAGAACACATTCAAGCTTAATCATTCAACCTTGTAATCGTTTCTATATTCAATACAGGTTGGTAATCGTTATTGTGTTGTTGTTTCTATAAAACTTGTTATAAGTATTGTTGGACCGACAGTAGTTGATGAAAAGATGATACTACTAAGAACTCCCAGAAAGGATAATGTTTATTGCTTAGATATGGAAAGTGTTTCAACTGATTCATCCCTAAACTGTCTTGTTTCAAAAGCATATTTGGATGAATCATCACTTTGGCACAGAAGGATGTGTCACATGAATTTTAAAACAATGAATAAACTTGTTAAAAACAACCTTGTAAGAGGTTTACCTTCAAAAGTCTTTTCATGTAATGATCATTGTGTTGCCTGTCTCAAAGGCAAACAACACAAAACTTCTCATAAGTCCAAAGAGTTGAACACTATCTCTAATTCTCTTCAGTTGTTGCATATGGATCTGTTTGGTCCTACAAATGTTATGAGTATAGGCAAGAAATCATACTGCTTAGTTATTGTTGATGATTACTCTAGATTTACTTAGGTATATTTTCTAAGGACTAAGGATGAGACAAGTGGACTGATCAAATCCTTTATTCTAAGAATTGAAAACCAAACAAATCAAAAGGTAAAAGTCATTAGGTCAGACAATGGTACTGAATTTAAAAATCATGACCTAAACATCTTTTGTGAGGAAAAAGAAATTCAGAGGCAATACAGTGCTCCTAGGACTCCACAACAAAATGGTGTTGCTGAGAGAAGGAATAGGACACTGATTGAAGCTGCTAGATCTCTGTTAGCTGATTCAAAACTACCAATTACTTTCTGGGCTGAAGCAGTTAATACTGCTTGCTATGTCCAAAACAGAGTTCTAGTAGTCAAGCCTAAAAACAAGACACCTTATGAGGTTTTAAATAAAAGAAAACCATTTATTGGATTTTTCAAACCTTTTGGATGTCCTTGTACCATTCTCAATACCAAAACTCACTTAGGAAAGTTTGATAGCAAGGCAGATGATGGTTTTCTTGTTGGTTACTCATCTCAGAGTAAGGCCTACAGAGTTTTTAATTCTTCTTCTAGAATAATTGAGGAAAGTGACAATATTAAATGCAATGAGAATACACCAAACCCTATTGGTTCTGGACCTCAATGGTTGTTTGACATTGATTCACTAACTAACTCTTTGGGTTACAGTAGTGATGAGCATGCAGGTTCAGGAAGTGGAGGATCAGGGAATGTACAAGTACAAGACATTATTCCTCAGTCTGTGATCTTTCCATTACCTACAATAGACCCTGTTGATTTCTATGAAAAGGAGACTATGACTGAACCAATTCAGAGTGAAGAAGAAAGAAGAGATGAGGAAAATCAAATGCATGAAGAGCCAGAAGCAGCTGATGAGATCACCTCAGCTGACTTAAATGATTCCAATCTAGATGTGGGAATCAATGAAGAACCTGTTCATCAGACTAGAACTCAAAAGAGCCATCCTCCAGAGCTGGTCATAGAAGACATCTCTTCTCCTATGATAACAAGGAATCAAAGTAGACTTCAAGAGCTGCAGGATCAACAACACACAGTACTCTCTTGCTTTCTATCTCAGATTGAGCCTAAGAAGGTTTATGATGAAATGAAAGACTCTAGTTGGATAGAAGCCATGCAAGAAGAGTTGCTACAGTTTAAGTTGCAAGATGTTTGGGACTTGGTGGACCTTCCAAAAGGTCATAGAGCTATTGGCACCAAGTGGATTTTCAGGAATAAAAAGGATGAGAGAGGAATAGTCATCAGAAACAAAGCAAGGCTAGTGGCTCAAGGGTACACTCAGGAAGAAGACATAGACTATGATGAAGTTTTTGCTCCAGTTGCAAGGGTAGAGGCAATTAGGCTATTTCTAGCTTATGCTTCATTTATGCAGTTCAAGGTATACCAGATGGATGTAAAGACTGCCTTTCTTTATAGAACTATTGATGAAGAAGTGTATATCTGTCAGCCCCCTGGATTTAAAAATCCATCATATCCTGACAGAGTATACAAACTGAAGAAAGCTCTCTATGGTCTACATCAAGCCCCAAGAGCATGGTATGATACTCTATCTACCTATCTCTTGGAAAATGGGTTTGAAAGAGGTATAATTAACAAAACCCTTTTCATCAAAAGAAGAAAGAAGGACATCCTACTTGTTCAGATCTATGTGGATGACATCATCTTTGGATCCACAAAAGATCAGATGTGTAGAGACTTTGAAGAGTTGATGCACAAGAGCTTTAAAATGAGTTCAATGGGTGAACTTACTTTCTTCCTTGGGCTTCAAGTGAAACAGCAAAAAGATGGAATCTTCATAAGCCAATAAAAATATGTGAAAGACATCCTGGACAAATATGGTTTATCAGACTCAAAGCCAACAAGCACACCTATGGAAACACACAAACAAATCACTGCTGATCTTGAGGGGGAGGATGTTGATGTCCATCTTTATAGATCAATGATTGGATCTCTCATGTATCTCACAGCCTCAAGACCAGATATTATGTTTCCAGTATGTGTTTGTGCCAGATTCCAAGTCCAGCCAAAGCAATCACATCTTCAAGCTGTTAAGAGGATTTTCAGATACTTAAGAGGGCAACCTAGATTAGGTCTTTGGTATCCGTATGAATCCAATTTTGACTTGATTGCATATTCAGATAGTGACTTGGGAGGTGCTAATATGGACATAAAGTCTACTTCAGGGGGATGTCAACTTTTGGGTGCAAGACTAGTATCTTGGCAGTGTAAGAAGCAAACCACAGTGTCCTTATCTACAACAGAAGCTGAGTACATTGTTGCTGCAAGTTGATGCTCTCAGGTTCTATGGATTCAGAATCAAATGCTGGACTATGGGGTAACATTTCTTTACACTTCAATCTTCATTGAAAATAGCAGTGCTATAAGCATTGTTAACAATCCAGTCAAGCACTCCAAAACAAAGCACATTGAGACCAGGTATCACTTTATTAGAGATTGTAATGAAAAGAAGCTTATTCAAGTTGCTAAAGTTCATACTGATAACCAGTTTGCTGATCTATTCACTAAAGCTTTTGATGTGGGTAGATTCACCTTCTTGGTCACAAGTGTGGGCATGATCAACTCTGAATGAGCTCATGGTTAAAAAGTGATTGTATACCTGTTATTTGGTTGTTTTTGTTGTTACTAATCATCTTTCTCAGGAAGTATATTGCCTTGTTCAGAACAACCCAAGCTTCAAAAGTGTAAGTGCAGTTAATGCTGCCAGAGCAATGTTAATACTGCTAGTGGTTAATACTGCTCTCAGTTAATACTGCTAGTTAGTTAATACTGCTAGTTAGTTAATACTGCTAGTGGTTAATATTGCTCTCAGTTAATA
Source organism: Arctium lappa (assembly GCA_023525745.1). NCBI lineage: Eukaryota > Viridiplantae > Streptophyta > Magnoliopsida > Asterales > Asteraceae > Arctium > Arctium lappa. The sequence continues at coordinate 28,685,210 of CM042050.1, forward strand.
CTGTTAGTGGTTAATACTGCTCTCAGTTAATACTGCTAGTTAGTTAATACTGCTAGTGGTTAATACTGCTCTCAGTTAATACTGCTAGTTGGTTAATACTGCTAGTGGTTAATACTGCTCTCAGTTAATACTGCTAGTTAGTTAATACTGCTTATGTCCTGAATCGTATAAATACCCTTTTTGCCCGCCTAAAAGTTCATAACGACTCTTTGATTACTATTCATCTGCTCTCTAACCCTTTTTCTCTCAAGCTCCTAGTGAGTTTCAGGCAAGAACACTCAAGCTCAATGGCATCCATGGCTTTCATTGATGATCACAATGATATTGCGATGCTACAAAACCCGAAGTAGGCTGATGGATTTCACCAAATAGTAGATTTTCTAAAGAACAGCCATATCGCTTATGCTCTGACAGTGTCTCCAACAATCTACATAGAGCACCAGAGACAATTTTGGGCGAATGCCACTGCAGTTACAGAAAATGGTGTGCAGTTCATCAAGACAAGGGTGTGTGACAAACCCTTGTCAGTTTCTGAAGAGGTGATTCGCATCTGTCTACGACTAGACGATGCTGTAGGTATTATCTCTATTCCTAATGAGGACTTGTTCTCCAATCTTTCAAGAATGGGGTATGGAGGCCAATTGGGTGGTTTCAAATTCTCAAAAGCTAAATTTTATACCCAATGGCGTTTTATTGTTCATACCCTTATGCATTGTATTTCCAAAAAGACTATTGGCTGGAGTGAGTTCAGTAGTACCATTACTTATGCTTTGGTTTGCTTGGCCACTGCCAGAAAGTACAATTTTTCAAGAATGATTTTCAATAACCTTGTGTCAAACTTGGGAAATAAAAAGAGTTTTTATATGTACCCAAGATTTGTCCAGGTGGTTATAACCAATGAATTGACGGATATGCCTCTGTTTGATGAGGTATATATACCCAAAATCCCCAAAGGTAAGGTCTTTTCAAATATGAAGAGATCTCCATTGGACTCGGAAGGAGTTGACACCCCATTGTTCTCTACAATGATGGTGGTGTCCCACAATGAAGAAGGTATGGCTTCAGGGTCAAGGCCCTCATTAGACCATCCCACTGAAAGCCAATCCCAACCTTTAATCAACATATCAATCCCTCAGTCCCTTATTCAAAAACCAACTTCTCTAATCACCAATACTTACATCAGGAAAAAGGTAAAGAAGGCTCCTTCCCTTCTTGTACCTTCACCCTCAAAACCTTTAAGCCCTCTAATGGAGAATTCTCCATTAGAGAATATCTATAGGGAAACCATAGGGGTGTCTCCTAATCCCAAGGAGGTGCTCACTGAGGAGATGTTTGAACATATGGGTGAGCAGGCTGCCACTACTCCTGCTAGCACAGAGGAGGACAGTGGTAACATCAATAAGAACTTCCACATGGCAACTTTGGGTGAGCAATCATTCAAAGGTCCTAGGTGCCAAGAAACCAAGGGGGTGGAGGGTGCTTCTGCTAGGCAGAAGACTTCCACTACTAAAAGATCCCATGATCCTTCAACAGGGGGTAACACTCCTAAAGAAGGTGAGGACATATATGACTATAATGAATTGATGGAAACAATGGGCAACATCAATATGGATGTAATCAAGCAAGGAAAAGACATAGAAGAAATGAAACTGGTAATTCTGTCTCAACAAGTACAGATTACCAAACTGAAGAACATGGTGAAAAGATTGGTACAGAAAAAGAGACGAAAGCAATTTGTGTTAAAGAGGAGGAAAAGTGATAAAGATGCTTCCAACAAGGGGGAGAATCAAGAGGGTGAAACAGAAAAGGAAAGTACAACTGAGAGGGATTTGATTTTGAGGGGGAGAAAGAAGCAGAAACTGTTAATGTTGCTAAAACAGTTAATGCTGCTAAGACAATTGAAGCAGCAGTAACAGAGCTATCCATGGAGGAATTGGAAATTGCAGAAACGTTGGTAAAAGCCAAGAATGACACTTCTAAGGCTACTCAAAAGGCCAAGGGAGTGGTCATCAATGAAGGAGGCCTTTCAAAGAAAAGAAAAGAAACAAGTGAAGCAGGTTTGAAGGATGCAAAGGGAAAAGCAAAGATGGTTGAACCTGAACAACCCTTAAAGAAGAAGAATCAGATTGAGTTGGATGAAGAAGTGGCAAAGCAACTTCAGGCAGAAATGGAAAGGGAGGAACAACTCCAATCTGCAAAGGATAGAGAGCTTGCTCTGGACATGGCTAAAAAGCTAAATGAAGAATATCAAAAGAGCATGCAAACTGCATCAGAGGCCAAGAAATTACCAGTCAAAAGAATGCCAGTTAAAAGAATGCAGAAAAGACAACCTTCTAAGACCTTTTTGGCCAACCAGGAATGGAGAAAAATGATAAACTTCCTGAAAGGTTCAATTGGTGTCAAAGGAGAGATGTTCACCAACATGGCATACAGCAAGGTTGAGGAGCTGTATAAGAAAGAAATGGCTAAGCTTTAAGGAGACTCCTCACAAAGGGAAGAGGCTGAAAGAAGGATGAAGGAGAGACATGATCTCAACATTCAACAACCATTCCATGAGGAAGTCACACCTACAAAAGAAAATAAGGAAGAGCCAAATAATGTTGGTATGGAAGCTAAATCTGCAAAGAAGGTGAAGACCATAGCTTCAAAGAAACTGTCCAAGAAGCAAAGGGTTGAAGAAGCTGAAAAAGAGGCAGAACCTTCAGTTACACCTTCAACAGAATCTGTGCAGAACCCAGAGCAGTCCAATAAAAAATCTGATGAGCATGTGGGTCTTTACATGACTATAATAGAACCAGTTCAGGCTGTTCCAATTTCTATGAAGGCTCTAGAGATCATCTTCTGGGATATCTTAAGGGAAAACAGAAAGGATTACTTTCAGGATGAAAAGAGTTGGTGATATATTTGAAGTATATGCCACTTGGGGAAAAGTAATCAGAAGTTGTTCAAGAGTTGATCTTGAAGAGATGTACAAAGTGGGCATGAAGCTCTATGAGCATGTATTGAAAGGAACTGAAGATAGCTTACTCAAAGTAGCTATGGAATATCTGTGTATGATGTTTGAACCAGAGAAGGTGGTGTACAGGATCAAGGATCTACATCATGAGTATGGGTTCAAGAAGATTGATCATTGGATACTCTTTGAAAATTGTGGTGTGTACATGATCACAATTGATAAATGTTATCATGAATACTACCTGGTGGACAAAGTATATGATCACAGCAAGGAGAAGCTGAATGGGATGCTGAAAGCTAAGCTAGTGTGTGCAAAGGAATCAGAAATGGCCAGAATTGTGGTTAGAAGAACAATCAATCAAAATCTGGGTCTGGATCCGAATTTGGGCAACTAAGCTGTAGTGTTGAAAGCATCTTGAAGACTAAAATTGAAGAACTTGACTTCTCTTCCTAAAAGTCAAGTTAGGGGGAGATTGTTGGGAATTACAGAATTGCACAAGTATGGTTAATGTTGTCAGGACAACTAGTTACTATTGCCATTAGTGTTGCTTATAAGATGAAGACTTCGCATGGCAAGGATGACAACTGTATTGATTGAAGATATTATTGGAAGGCTTGGAGATAACTATGGAAGAATATACTGAAGATCTTTTATAATTTGTAATTATCTTTTATCTTTAGTATATGTATAGAATTATTGTGAATAGTTTAGAAGATTAAGTTAGACAATATTCTGAGTTTTTTTTTTCTTTTCTTAGAGAGAATCAACTTCAAGGTTTATAATCCTAATTCTAGAGAAGTAGAATTCGTATTGGTGAGCCTGTTCATCAATATTGAGGTTATGTGTGAAATCTTGTAGCTTTGAATCATTCAATAAAGTTTACAAGTTGAGATTCATATTCACTGTTTTCATTGATATTTTGAATATTAAAGTGTTATTCCGCAAACTTCTTTAATATTGTTTCTGAGTTCATTATTCTTGTTAAGAATTAGATCCTAACATTAATGAATGAGTGGAGAATAAAAGAGGTGAAAATTTTCAATGTGTTCTTCAGGTATTCACCAATACCTCTTTATATAGTGTCATTTGAGTGAGAGTTATAAAAACAATAATTAATGAAGATCAATTCACGAACTTGGAAAGGTAGAAGTAAAGAAACCTTGAAATTTATGAGAAAACTTGAAACTCTTTTATCTTCCCTTCTCGATGATATACAGGTATATATATATATATATATACACACACACAATTAAGATAGAATCCTAGTTTAGCACAAACTACTTATAAGACTTATCTCAACCACCACTACGATTTATTTTATAATATGTAAGACTTATCTTATAATATGTAAGACTTATCTCTTAATATTCTCCAATACTCCCCCTCAAGATGGAGCATGAAGGTCACGGATGCCCATCTTGGACAGCAAGAAAGAAAAAGTAGGGTTGCACAAAGCTTTTGTGAGCAAGTCAGCTAACTGGAACTTCATTCGAACATGAGCAGTTTCAATCACCCTACGAAGGAGGAGTTCTCAAACGAAATGACAGTCAATCTCAATATGCTTAGAAACGTTCATGAAAAACGGGATTTAGGGTTTAGGGTTCACTGTCACAAAAATAAACGAACAGGATGTTTATGGTGAATGCCAAGAGACGCCATGAGATAGCGGAGCCATTTAATTTCAGCACAAGCATCGGCCATGGCTCGATATTCTGTTTCAGTAGAGGAGCGGGACACCGTTGTTTGCTTTTTGTTTTCCAGGAAATCGGTGAGTTGTCGAGAAGAACAAAGTAACCACTCACAGAACGGCTAGTCATTGGGCAACTATCAAAATCAGAATCACAATAGACCGAGAGCTGAATATCACTATCAGCATGGAGCATTATACCTTGCCCTCGATGACCTTTTAAATACCGTAACACCCGTATTGCAGCATCGAAATGTGTTTGCCTAGGAGACTACATGAACTGAGATAGTACATGAACTGAATACGTGAGTTCCGGACGAGTGAGCGTTAGATAAATCAATCGACCAACAAGTCGTCGATACTGTGAAGGGCCGTGATACATCGGTCCATTTTCCAATGCAAGTTTATGATTTGGTTGAATAGGTGTGTCAATCGGTCGTGATGCAAGAAGCCCGGTTTTTTGTAGGATGTCTAAAGCATACTTCCATTGACACAAATACATTCCGTCAAGGGAGCGGGAACATTAAATTCCGAGAAAGTATTTGAGCGGACCCAAATCTTTGAGCTGGAAACAATTATATAAGTATTTCTTAAATGTAGTACACATATTTGGATTATTTCCAGCAACCAAAATATCATCAACATAGATAAGGAGAGTCAAAATATATGACCCTTTCCGTAGAGTGAGCAATGTGTGATCTTCATGAGGTTGTTGAAACCCATACCTATGCAATGTTGTTGTAAGCTTGGCAAACCAGTTACGTGGAGATTGACGTAGGCCATACAACGACTTACGTAAACGACATACTTTTCCTTGTGGAATAGGAACGCCAGGTGGAGGACGCATATATACCTCTTCATGAAAATCCCCATGGAGGAAAGCATTGTTAACATCTAGTTGGTGCACCTCCCATATTTTAGCGATCTCTACAACAAGAAATGTACGGACACTGACCATTTTTGCAACAGGAGCAAAGGTTTATGTAAAGTCCTCCCTCTCAGTTTGATGGTTACCAAGGACAACTAGATGAGCTTTATTTCGTTCAGTGGTACCATCAGACTTATATTTTGTTTTTAATGCCCATTGACAACCGATTGATTTCCGTCCAGGAGGAAGGTTAACAATCTCCCATGTTTGATTTTTCTCTAGTGCTTGAATTTCTTGTAGCATTGCATTTCACCACCGTTCATGTTGAATTGCTTCTCTAAATGACCTGGGTTCAATATTAGAAGTGACAGCAGCAACATATTTTATATGGGTAATAGAGAAACCATCATATGTGACATAGTTAGCTATTGGATATGGGATACCTGAGGAGTCTTTGGATGCGGGTGTTGATGGGACGGGGTATAAAGCTCTCGTCATGTGACAAATGTAATCAGAAAGATAAGCCGGAGGTCGCCGTTCACGATGAGAAAAGCCAATATCAGTAGAATTTGTTGCTGTTGAGGATAACTACTGGTGGTGTGACAGGCTCATCAGATTGGGGAATATGATCAGGAGTGCCATGCGGGACAGCAACTGTGGGTGAACCTGGAGGGGAATTATGATGAGTCAGTAGCTGATGTTGTGGGGTAGGATCACTAGTCTCGTCATCTATTTTCCCCCTCTCGTTAAAGGGTGGCTCGAAGTTGACAACCGGGGCTGGATGGGTAATCATGTTTGGTTCATTGGGAGCAGTGGATAATGTAGCAAATGGAAATTCATCTTCAATAAAATGGACATCTCGAGAAACAAATACTTCATTGGTCTCGAGATCGTATACTTTCCAGCCCTTTTGACTAAATGGGTAACCAAAAAATACACAACGACCACTACGTGACCCAAACTTATCCTTGTGTCTAGGTTTGTTATGGGCATAGCACAAACAACCAAACACTCTCAATAAATCATAATCTGGTGAAGAACCAAAAATAACCTCATATGGAGACTTTCCATTAAGTAGGGTTGTTGGTGTCCGGTTAATCAAATGCACGACAAACAATACACATTCTCCCCAAAATTCTAGTGGGAGATGCTCTTGAAAGCGGAGAGCCCGAGTCACTTCCAAAAAATATATATGTTTTCTCTCAACACGCCCATTCTGTTGCGGAGTCCCTACACATGAGGTTTGAAATAACATACCCTTCTAAGAAAAAACTCTTTTATTGGGTCAGACGTAAACTCACGACCATTATCAAATCTAACAACTTTGACAGAGTTGTTGAACTGGGTGTGAACTATGTTATAAAATCTTCTTAAACATCCCACAACAACAATTTTTGCTTTGTGTAAGTACACCCACACAGCCCGAGAATGGTCATCCACAATAGTCAAAAAAATAATGAGACCCACAAAAAGTACTAGTGGGATAAGGACCCCAAATGTCACAGTGGATCAGATCAAATAAAGAAATAGCTTTATTAATACTCAAAGGAAATTTGGTACAAGTATGTTTGGCACGTAGACAGACATCACAAGAAGCTAGCAATTGTTTTGTTTTATAATTGCAACTACTATTTGGAAGATAAGACAAATGTTGACTTGCAGGATGACCCAGACAACGATGCAAAAGAATAGTAGTGTCTGTAGATATAGTGGAAGACAAAATCTTTGAAGTCACAGGCCGGAATACGTACACCCCGTCTTGAAGATTATCCGCTCCAATCAGACACCTCATAGCTCGGTCCTAGAGAATACACAGATTACCATCAAAAGTCACAATACAATGAGAATCAACTACTAGTTTGCCAATAGAAATTAAATTGCATTTAAGATTCGGAACATAAAGAACATTCCGGAGAACCAATCCGAAGGTCAATGACATATTGCCTTCCAAAATAGCATTCGTGTGTACACCATTTGGAAGATTAACAACAGACAGAGGTAATTTATGGCAATCAAATAATAAGGTTTAAGTGCCTGTCATATGGTGAGAGGTGCCACTATCAAGTAACAAATGTCCAATTTTATCTGGTAGCTTACCGACGCAGGTTCTGTGGATGAGTCAAGGAAATTCAACAACTTTTGCATTTAATCAGCATTTAAACCTGGGATAGGTATGATATTTGAAGTGTCGGTTGACTTTCCGGATGAACGGGGTGCATGAGTAGCATGTACGGTGGCCTGTTGGGTAGATGTCATTGTTGTAGCATAGGTGATCCCTCGACCGCCTCCTTGTGGAATATCCCCTCGACCATGGGAACCACGTCCCTTGCCACGACCACGCGTACTCGACGGATAGCCAACTCGTTGATAACATCATTCATAAGTATGACCTATCCGACCATAAAAAGCACAATTAGTTGGGGCACCGTTTCAGCTATTTGACCCATAATTTGGAGAATTTGACTGTATGGCGAAGCTCATAGCGTTGGTTTTGGTGTCATGAGTCCGAACGATAGATTGATGTCTCTCTTCTTGGATAGCCAAAGATAAAACTTTGTTAAGGTTTGGAAAGGGATCCATACTAAGAATTTGAGTTCTCAATGCTCCGTAATTATCATCATCAAGCCCCATAACGAAGTCATGAGTTTTATCGTTTTCTACACGAACACGAAGCTTAGCGGCCGCTACACAGACACATACGCAAGTAAGGTCCTCCGACCCGTATAATTCATCCCATAAACTATTAAATTTTTTGTAGTAAGCAACAATAGTCATTCCCTTTTGTTGAAGAAGATGATACTCAGATTTTAACTAGTTGATATGAGGGCCATTCACAATAGAATACCGGTCTTTTAGATCTTGCCACATTGCGCTTGCAATTTTATGTGACACAACACTAGGTTGAATGGTGGCATCAACAGATTTAAAGATCCAAGCACAGATGGTGGAATTGTTGGATTTCCAAGCAGAAAATTCAGGCGTGTTTTCGTCATCCGGCTTAGCAAAAGCACCGTTGACAAAACCCAACTTATTACGTCCTTCTAATGCGTTGATAACAGCTTTAGACCAGACATCATAGTTATCGCCCAACAATAAATATTTAGATAAAGCCATAGTAGAACCTTCAGACGGGTGTAGGTAATATTTGGACGATGGATCATGAATTAGTTGTGGTATTTTCTTACCGTTGTCGTTACCATTACCTTGACTGGTACCTTCTGCCATTGTGAAAATAGAATCACCTCACAACTGTTGAAGAGAGGTTGGAACGTTGGCAGAGAAAAAAAAACGGATTATTGAGCCTTTGGCTCTGATACCGTAAAGAAACCTTGAAATTTATGAGAAAACTTCAAACTCTTTTATCTGCCCTTCTCGATGATGTACAGGTACATATATATATATATATACATATATATATATATATACACACACACAATTAAGATAGAATCCTAGTCTAGCACAAACTACTAATAAGACTTATCTCAAACACCACTAAGATTTATCTTATAATATGTAAGACTTACCTCATAATATTCTCCAATAAGAAGTGTAACACCCTAAAAATTAGAGTAAGTTAAAACTTAAAATTTTTGGCAATATGACGGATGTAAACTGAGTAAAACCTGGTTATACAATAACCTGACAAAATGATTCCAATGTATCGTCCCAAAACGGGGAATATAGTATGATGCTTACAAGCTAAATGAATGAAGAATAATTAATACGACAACCTAATAATCTAAACTATTCCATTAGATTACGGTCGGGTGTCGCTATCCTTCCAAAAAGGTTAACTATCAATTGGTATAAACCGGCTTCTAAATCTCCAAAAAGGACCGCTCTCGATCACACGATCGGCCACTCATTCCCGAAGGTTCCCGCCACTAGAATGCCCTGCCAAACATGACAGCCAAAAGAACAAGCGTTAAATAAAGCCTAGTGAGAAAGTATAAACATAAAGTAATTAACGAAATGGAGTTGCAACATATGAACGCCCTTTTGCTATGGTTCACAACCAAATTACTTCACCTGGCATCAAACAATACATTTTACAACAGAAACTCGTCAATCCTTATAATTCCACCCAAGCCATCTAGCTTGATAGCGTCAACCCAATCTAGATCTTTAGCTATTTGGGCATTCAACCCAAACCGGGTCTTTAGCCTATTCGGGACATCAACTCAAACCGAGTCTTTAGTCTATTTGAGACGTCAAATCAAACCGAGTCTTTAGCCCATTTGACATTCAACCCAACCCGAGTCTTTAGCCTATTTGAAAATCAACTCAAACCGAGTATTTAGCCTATTTGACGATCAACTCAAACCGAGTCTTTAGTCTACTTGTGACATCAACCCAAACCGGATCTTTAGTCTCCTCGTGACATCAACCCAAACCGAATCTTTAGTTTCCTTGTGACATTAATCCAAACCGGGTCTTTAGTCACCCAACGTGTTACCAATATAACCCACAATAACTCATTAGTTTCATATTACTCATAATACGTGATAATATCAAATATTCCTCAAATACTCATCATTTATAATATTCCTTCCAAATGAGGTTTTAGGTTAAACTTCACATTTCCAAATCAAGTAATGAGAAAGTATGAGTATAGTTACTATTACATTATTAAACATATATATGAGTAGGAGAAAATAATACTACACTCACCTTGGTGATTTCTTACAAAAAAACAAACCCTAGAAATGGTAGGTAGAGAAGTGAGGTCTTGAAAGTTGCCACTAGCTAGGATCCTTCCAAAATCACACCTATGGATGCATTTAAATCACCAGTAATGCTCATGGAAGATCATTCAATGTTGTGGGTGGAGTGAGGGAAAGAATCCTTACCAAAAACGCAGGAGACAAACTCTCAATCAGTTTCCAAAATCAGCACCAAATGAAGAAATCCCGTAAATGGGGTTTTTATACCCCAGATGCTCGTCGGCGACTATGACCCAGCGACAATGCCCTGGTCATAGTCGCTGGGCAATGTCGTTACCCAGCACCCCCTTTCTGTTTGTTTTCCAGTGAACCAACCCTCGACCGCGACTATGACGCCTGCGACTATGCCCTGTGGCATAGTCGCCCAACCCTTTCTGGCGCATTCTCGACCCAAAACAACCCGATTCTTCTATGAGGAACGCACGATCCAAAACTGGATAATAAACCAAGTAACATAACGTTGTGGTAGGGTCAACAACCGTTTCTAAATGATTATCAAAAATAAGGAAAGTTTACCCGAAATTACGGGTGTTATAATCCTCCCTAACTTGGAAATGATTTCGTCCCGAAATCCCATCTAACCGAATAAACGAGGATATCGGCGCTTCAGATCCTCTTCCGCTTCCCAAGTCACATTGGTACCACGATGGTGATTCCATTGAACCTTCACCATCGCCACTTCCTTGTGCCTAAGTTTCTTGGTCGCTCTTTCCAGAATAGCTTCAGGTTCTTCAACACAACGATTGTCGTCCACTCGTATTTCTGATAACGGTATAATACTCTCCTCTTCCTCTAGACACTTCCGCAAGTAACACACATGGAACGTAGGGTGGATTCCGTCCATCTCCGGCGGTAAGTCTAGCTTATAAGCTTGAAGTCCAATACGCTCGAGGATATTGAATGGTCCAAGAAAACGGGGACTTAGCTTCCCTCGCTTTCCAAACCGGATCAAGCCTTTCCAAGGAGACACATTCAACATTACACGATCTCCCACTTGGAACTCCACCGGTTTCCTCTTCTTGTCGGTGTAACTATTCTGACGATCTTGCGCCGCCTTCAACCGCTCTCGGATTGTTTTGACTTTGTCGGCTGTCTCTTGTACGATTTCCGGTCCAGCAAATTGCTTCTCTCCGGCCTCGAGCCAACATATGGGGGTTCTACACTTTTACCCGTACAAAGCCTCAAATGGTGTCATCCCGAGACTAGAGTGATAACTATTGTTATAAGCAAACTCCACCAAAGGTAGGTGGGTGTCCCAACTACCGCCAAAATCGATCACACACGATCTAAGCATATCCTCCAAAGTTTGAATTGTCCTTTCGCTTTGTCCGTCGGTCTGTGGGTGGTACGCCATACTCAGGTTCATCCGAGTACCCCAACTCTTGATGTAAAGCTCCCTAAAATCTTGATGTAAACCGACTGTCACGATCGGAGACTATAGACAAGGGTATACCATGCCTAGAGATCACTTCATCTATATACAACTTTGCCAACTTATCCATTGGCAAAGTTTCCCGCATTGCTAGGAAATGAGCACTCTTTGTCAAGCGATCGACAATTACCCAAATGGTGTTGTTTCCCCCTCAAAGTCTTCGGTAGTTTGGTGTCGTTGATGCTCGGACTTCACTTGCGAACAAGTCACGCACCGTTCTACATAACGCGCTACGTCCAACTTCATAACCGGCCACCAATAATGCAGTTTCAGGTCTCGGTACATCTTTGTGCTTCCCAGGTGAATAGAATATTTGGACTTATGTGCGTCTTCTAAGAGTAGCTCTCGGTTCCCACCAATCTTTGGCACCCAAACACGCCCATTGAAGCATTTTATACCTCGGCTATCTTCGGTCAAAAGTAAATGTTGTTTGATCATCACTCCATCCTTGAGGCTCTCTTCTTTCAAGGCTTCGGCTTGCGACGCTTTAATCCTCTCCATGAGACTCGACACTAACTCGATCCTTGTAATCTTGTATTGAAGCCTCCCATTATACTATTTTCGACTCAAGGCATCGGCCACCGCGTTTGCCTTACCCAGGTGGTACAGTAGTTCACAATCGTAGTCTTTGAGTAGTTCCAACCATCTTCTTTGCCTCATGTTAAGATCCTTCTGATAAAAAACATACTTCAGACTCTTGTGATCCGTGTACACGGTACACTTCATGCCATAGAGGTAATAGCGCCACAATTTCAACGCAAACACCACCACCGCTAGCTCCAAGTCATGAGTTGGGTAATTCTTCTCGTGTACTTTTAATTGCCTTGGCGCGTAGGCAATCACTTTCCCCCTTTGCATGAGCACACACCCAAGACCCATCTTAGAGGCAACGCTATATACTACAAAGTCTTCCGACCCTTCCGGTAAGGACAAGATCGGAGCTTCACAAAGTTTCCTTTGTAGCGTCCAGAACGCCTTTTCTTGTGATTCGATCCACACAAACTTCACGTTCTTCGGCACACGTGGTTCATCAAGTCCATGAACACCGTCGGGGCGTTCGTCAAACCGAAGAGCATCACCAAGAACTCATAATGCCCATAGCGCGTCCTAAATGCGGTCTTTGGAATGTCGTCCTCTTTGACTTTCACTTGATGATACCTCGAACGAAGGTCGATCTTTGAAAAGCATCCCGCTCCTTGAAGTTGGTCGAATAAGTCATCGATTCTAGGGAGTGGATACTTATTTTTCACGGTCACCTTATTCAACTCCCTATAGTCTATGCACATTCGCATAGCGCCATCTTTCTTCTTTACGAACAGGATCGGTGCTCCCCAAGGTGACGAGCTCGGTCTCACGAATCCTTTCTCGAGGAGGTCCTGAAGTTGCCCCATCATCTCTTTCATTTCTGACGGAGCCAAGCGATAAGGGGCTCTGGCTATCGAAGTTGATCCCGGTGTTAGATCAATCTTGAACTCTACTTGACGGTCAGGTGGTAAACCAGGCAAGTTGTCTGGGAAAACATCAGGGAATTCCTTTACCACCTCTACATCCTCTAGCTTTCTTTTCTCGAGCTTAGCGTCTATAACATACGCCAAAAAAGATGAGCATCCTTTCGCCAAACACTTTCGTGCCTTCACCATACTAATGATCGCTACTTCGCCTTTTCGCCTCTCGCCGTACGCGGTCACCGACTCAACATTCGAAATCGGAATTCGGATTAACTTTCTCGCACAAAGGATTTCGGCCTGGTTAAACGACATCCAATCCATACCAATGACAACGTCAAATCCTTCGATGACCATTGGCATTAAATCAACCGATCGAGAATTCCCTCCCTTCGATTTCAAGCTTACAACCTTTAAGAATGTTTCGAACCACTACTTGATCACCATCCACTAATTCTACCACTAACGCATCCTCTAAAATAGAAGTGGGCACATATAACTTTGGGCAAAACGAACTTGACACAAACTAAAAGCTAGCCCCTTAATCAAATAAGACACGTGCAGGTACGGAGTTTAGGAGAAACGTACCCGACACTACATCCGTCGAAGTCTTCGCCTCTTCGGTAGTCATTTGAAATGCTCTTCCCGTTGCTCTAAGGGGATCCGTCTTCTTCGCTCTGCTTCCACCCATCTTCAACTTTGGACACTCACTCCGGATATGTCCTGATTCCTTGCATTCAAAGCACGTGATCCCTCTGACCGGGCAATCACGACGATCATGACCCGGTGCATGGGCCGAAATGTTTGCTCCGACATTTAGAGCACTATCTAGCTTCTCGTCCCACTTCGTTTCCACGGTAATTATTGTTGAATGGTTTTGTCCTCCTTGAGGGTGCAGGATTTCCTTCCCATCTTCTCTTCTCAATCGGTCCACTCCTCTCGATCTTGCTCGGGCCATAGGAGTCTTCCACTAGCTGAGCCTCCTCGATTGCTTCACGAAGGGTAGATGCTTTAGACACCCTTACTAGATTTTTTTATCTCATTCGGCAATCCCTTGTTGTAGGCCTTGATCTTTTCCTTTTCAATCGAAACAAGGTGTCCCACCAAACCTAGCTTGTCCATGAATTGACGGTTATATTCTTTCAATGACAAGTTCCCCTTTCTCAGATTCCGAAACTCTTCTTCCACTCGGTCCAAGGACCGTTCGTTGCAAAACTCTTCCATCAATTTCTTTTTGAAGGTTGACCAACTCAGTTTGTCCAACACCGTGGCCTCCACCGACGAGGAGTAAACATTCCACCAAGTTAGGGTCGCCCCCTCAGCATTTGTGAACCAAATGTTGCCTTCTGACCTTCCCCGCATTCGCTTGATCTGAACGCCTGTTCTATCTCTCGAACCCAGTTCATACACACTAGCGGATCGTCGGTACCCTTGAACTCTGGTGGTCGACACCCAAGAAATGTCTTGAAAGTGCAAGACTTAGACACTTGTCTCGCTTCTGGAGTTGGGGTCTCATTAGTGGGAATTGCGGGTCCCGTACCCCCAGATCCCGCCATCAGAATGTTTTTCGCAACCGTCTCATGTCTGCGGTTGGTAGCATCTCTGTCCTCTAGTAGCTTCAGAAACATTTCTTGTTGTTGAGCCATCGCTGCATTCATGGCTTGCATCATTCGATCCATCATTCTTGTCTCTGGAGTCACCTCTTCCATTATCGGGTGAGTCGAGGCTATATCACGTCGGGGAACATGCTCAGGTCCCCGCCTAACACATCTATAAACGGTGGGGGCAGATTTACATTGGTTACTCTAGCTTGGTCGGACGTGGATGCCGCTGTATCTTGACCCTCCGGTCGATTCCGAATATTTACCATTTTCTGCCACACATATGTGAGAATAGAGATGAGATAGAGATTATACGAATTATAAACGAGGAAACATACTACTACATTCATCAATCATCATAACAATGGAAAACAAGCATAATCACGTAAAACATCCTCATAATAACGTTAGCTATAAGCGAAATTATGAACATGCGATACATAAGAATTTTCATCACCATTACCATAACTCTCAATTTGTGTAATTTCCGTCGACTCTAAGACCATCCTGTCTTAGGAGTTCTACCCAATCTCACTCGATCATAACTTAAAATCACAGCTCAAGTCTAGGTATTCTACAATCATACCTAGTTCCCTTAAACTACTGCTTTAATACCAACTTCTAACAACCTAAAAATTAGAGTAAGTTAAAACTTAAATTTTTTGGCAATATGACGGATGTAAACTGAGTAAAACCTGGTTATACAATAACCTGACAAAATGATTCCAAAGTATCGTCCCAAAACGGGGAATATAGTATGATGTTTACAAGCTAAATGAATGAAGAATAATTAATACGACAACCTAATAATCTAAACTATTCCATTAGATTACGGTCGGGTGTCCCTATCCTTCCAAAAAGGTTAACTATCAATTGGTATAAACCGGCCTCTAAATCTCCAAAAAGGACCGCTCTCGATCACACGATCGGCGACTCATTCCCGAAGGTTCCCGCCACTAGAATGCTCTACCAAACATGACAACCAAAGGAATAAGTGGTAGGCTAAAGCCTAGCGAGAAAGTATAAACGTAAAGTAATTAACGAAATGGAGTTACAACATATGAACGCCCTTTTGCTATGGTTCACAACCAAATTACTTCACCTGGCATCAAACAATACATTTTACAACGGAAACTCGTCAATCCTTATAATTCCACCCAAGCCATCTAGTTTGATAGCATCAACCCAATCTAGATCTTTAGTTATTTGGGCATTCAACCCAAACCGGGTCTTTAGCCTATTCGGGACGTCAACTCAAACCGAGTCTTTAGTGTATTTGAGACGTCAACTCAAACCGAGTCTTTAGCCCATTTGACAATCAACCCAAATCGAGTCTTTAGCCTATTTGAGAATCAATTCAAACCGTGTCTTTAGCCAATTGACGATCAACTGAAACTGAGTCTTTAGTCTACTTGTGACATTAATCCAAACCGGATCTTTAGTCTCCTTGTGACATCAACCCAAACCGAATCTTTAGTCTCCTTGTGACATCAACCCAAACCGGGTTTTTAGTCACTGTAACACCCTCAAATCTGGAAATAGCAACTAATTTAAAATTTTATAAATTCACCAATAAATAAATCATCTACAACCACAATTTAATATTTAGCCTCAAAACACACATTCATTCTATACGAACAGTCTATAATGAGGACGGGTGCTACTAAACCCAAAAGTGTCACTATCTCCAAACTGTGGAAGACTTCACCAAATACTTACACTCGTGAACCACTAAGCACATTCTTCATACGACTGCTAGAACCGAACCCCTTCTGGAACCTGATGCACATGCCGACAAATAAAAAGGTTAGGCTTAACGCCTAGTGAGCTCAAGAGTTTTACATGAATAACTATCTTTAAAAATAATGAACTTTGCTTAAAATCATAACCTTTCAATTGATGTACTTTAAACGTAGAAACAACTCATTTCCAATGTCATGCAATTTCAAAGATGGACTCTCATTTCAACCATGCTTTATAAATTGATACAACTTAAACTAACTCGAAACATGAATATGAAATGACTCCCATTTAAGAAACGCGGATAAAACGTTATGTCCCAAAACACCCAAACACGGGTGGGGGCAAAACACTCGACCCATGAATCATCACCAAAACCCCATAAGTCGTACGTCCGAAAACATGGACACTAGGTCCAATACTCACGTGGCCGTGAAGAACCAATGACAATAAAATAAGACATCCTTTTATTTGAAATACTGATAGCCGACAACGGGGGAGACCCGCATCCATTGAGAGTGGAGGAAACACAAAAGTATACCACCCAAGCAACGTTAATCGCATGACACCTCCCGACATCACAGCCTGGTGTCCCTACTACTTCTTTACAAGTGTCACCCCAAGTCAGTTGACCTTGATGGATCATTCCGAAGAACTCCATCCCGAAGGCCCGGCACACTTAAACACTACCTCCCAGGCATTACTTCAAGCGGCGGAAGTCCTAGCACCTACTACTCCGGTAGCACTAGCCGACTCAACCCTCCTAGCAATCACTTGTAAATTTTTCGGTCATAAAACATGGTACCGAAGTTCAACCCCGCAATACCCAATTGACCATCCCAAACAGACCGACTTACGTGCCTATGGATCCAATGCAACATAGTCTAACCTTACCGGACTACACACGAATGACCACAACACTCGAGCCCGTAACCAACCTCAATACGCAACATAACGCATTAGTACGTACGTCATATCTAGACTCTACATTGAGCCATATAAAAACCGGACAAGTGTCCTCAAGACTCCTTTAAAACGACATCGAGCCGAAATACTCAAAACCTCTTTTTGACCAATGATTAACGCTTTTCAAATAATAAACGCACTCGACCCAAGCCATGCAATCACACACTCCAAAATACTTGAATGGATTCCAACACAGTTTAAGTCTGGACAAAAGGTTTCCCAAATAGATTTATGTTTTTTATCCCTTCAAAACGTCCCATACGTAAAATTATACCTTTTACCCAAACAACACTAAAAATGTCTTTTTAACCAAATAATCTCATTTATGCAAAAAGTTACCAAACACACCCGTTTATGACTCATTTGTCAAAATGCCCAAAAATCACAAGGATATGTGCTATGTAAGTTTATAAGGTTAAGCACTTTCAAAATAACCAAACTGATTGCAGTTAACAGTTTCATGTAAGATATAAAACACTTTAAAATAACTATTTTGGCATATACATCGTTTTCAAAAATCAACTTGAACTCACCTTGCTAGATTTAGGCTAAATCTAGATTTTACCCCAACTTGGGCTCCTTTGAAGAAACTTGAATCCTCCAAGCCAAAAGTCTCCAAAAACCTAGATTCATACATTTCCAACCGTAAATAACCACATTCAATTCAACCATATAGAAACATTTCCCAAACATTACACATCAAAATCTCCATTTTGGTCCCAACCCAAATTTCGACCTAGATTTCTCCAAAACCATCAAACCTGAAATTGATAAACCACGCACTAGGATAATCATCAATGGAACATTTATAACTTATGTTAAGGTTTAGAAATGGAATGGATACACTTACCACTTAGGTTTTGATGAAAACCTAGAAAACCCAAAAATAAGCTTGAGGTTGAAGATGAAGATGGAGATGGTGAATCCTTGACCATAGCTTTCAATCCTACCACTTGATGATGTTTCACCTCCACAAAATCCAAGGATTTGAGCCAAAATAAGTTAGGGTTTGAAGGGGAAAGAAGGAAAATGGTTTGAGAGAGAGTAGAAGAAGTTTGGATGAGAATAAATGAGGAAAATGGCTGAATTTTGCGACTTAACAGCAGTCTGCCCACTTTGGGCGACTTTGCCATGCGACAATGCCCAGGGCATTGTCGCTGGTCATTGTCGTTGGTTCTCCCCGCTTTCTTCTCATTCACTATTTCGGTCGTAACTTCTTCGTTATAGCTCCATTTTTGCTCCGAAAAGGAACATTGGACTCGTAATTGGATCCTTCATCCATTAAGACTATGACACCTAGGATTCAAGTCCAAAATCCTATAACTTATTTTTCCCTTTAAAATTATTGATTTCTGCATTAACTTGAAATGATACCTTTCGAAATTCGGGGTGTTACAATCCTCCGAACCTTAGGATAATTTCGTCCTCGAAATCTAGATTCCCATGAAGCGTTACCCGCAGAAAGATCGTCCCCATTCCGCCTGCCAAAACATTCCCCATAACATGATGCTGGTCTTCAGAAGTGTCTCATTGGGCACATCACCCTTACAACCGAGTGAGCGCTCAACTCACTAAAGCAGTCTTTACCCCCAAGACTACGACTGCCTCCCAACCTTGAGTGACACTTACTACCTCTAGAGTAGTTTGTGACCCCAACTTCTCATCGAACAACACCCCCGCTCAACATATTTATGAATTCAAGCCAAATTCCGACATCAACCTCCGAAGGAACATCTAAATCCTCAATACTCGGTCCTTTATATTGACAAGGCCGTCTTTCCGAGACGTGTCAATATGTTCTCCCTGAAACTGGTTAATGCAGATCCGACTATCTCTCAATTCCAATCTACTTCCAACCTCGAACAATCTATCACAAGATGCTCACCATTCCAGGAAAGCTTGTACACATCGATACTTAATTACTAATATCTAATCTTCCTTTAAATTTTCATCGCCTAGGGGGTCAACTTTCCCATGATACAATCGGGATACATCCATACCTTCCAAGATCCATTGACTTCAAGAAAACAAGTCGACGCCTAAGACTAAACGACGACCTCGAAAACGTGGACATCCCGCCCAAAATTTCATTCTAGATGGATGTCGCACTAAGGTTGACACCTAACAGAGTGTTAATATTCCAAATCTTGCATTTTTAACAAACGGACCACAAGAATTCCTTTGACCGTGAAACCTACTATGGCGGTACACCATCAATATACACCATGACGTCACACCGACAAACAATCCACCAAATCGAACCCACTTTAAGCGCATATAATCACATAAGACCTTATACCACATGATTACCGAAGTATAAAATCACCCCTTAATTATCTGGGAAGACTTAAATCTACTATTTTCATTATTCATGCGTGCACAGATTCGAAAACCGAAACCCGAAATTCAAGATTGTCCGCAAGTCAGATCATCCGACGCTCCAAATCCCAAGGACTCCTCTAGTCCCTAATTATAACCTCTTTCACGCCAGGGGTTTAAATCTTTAGGCCTAATGAGTTCAAGGTTTTCAGTTTCTATGCCAATTTACTTTTACAAAACCTCTAAACGTAAAATCTTTATAAAGATTAACCGTACGAATAAAATCTACCACCTTATCTCGGTAGGTGTATGGAGTGGTCACAACCGCCACACATATAAAACCATTTCAGAAAATTCATTTGATCAATACACACGTTAATATGGGCAGAAATAAAAGATGTGTAGCAAGATTTTAAATGGACTACCAAGGTCCTAACATACCTTAAATTATACCATAACTGTGATAGTAATTTTCTGCACTAGAACGCGTGCAATAAAAGTTTTACAACTCCCAAAGGAAAATTTCACAATTTTAACTTTAGTTTTTTTTTTCTTTAACCAAAAATGTTGTGACATAAAATTTTCAACAAGTCCCATATGCATCAGTTTATTCCCCAAAAACTCAGTAAAGTGATAGGGACGTACATGATTATCAAATCAAATTTAAACTTTGAGCTGCACAAATAAGGCACACTTGACCAAAATAGTAATTACAATGACTTGAAAACTGATGCTCGTTTAATGCATTGCGGAAAATTTCTAACAGTAAAATCAATAACTAAAATAACTAAAATCCCTTATATGCTTACTCAAACCAACAATATAATTTAATCCAATGCAAATAGTATACCATGATTGACATTTGTATAAAGCCCGAAGATAATTCTCACAACAATGAAACTTTCCCAAAACAACATGTGAGATGACATCCATTAACGAAACTCGCCAATTAACGCAGGCAAATGCATATGTACATGCTCCTATAATTTATTTACGCGACGCAAAATGTCGTAAGATAAAATGAGCATTTTCAACAAAATTTTAACGAGACACGACGTCCAACAAGCTCGTAAATTTATACGCACAAAAAAAATTAGAACCCACGCATTTCAAAATACACTCACGAACCCAAAAGGTTGCAAAACTATACCCCGTAAAATTAAACGCGACTCATACAGACCAAAATTTTCCAGAGAATTCCGACTCAAGAACAGGGGGACAACTCTTCCTTTAAAACACGAACATACGTGGAGGAGATCCAATGTCAAGGCTAAAAATTCCACAGTTACTTGCCCACTATCCCAATTGACATTCAAACACGGATCTTATAGTATCCGAAAATGATGTTAGATCTTAACCAGGGACGAAGAGATTTTTTATGACAAATTGTAACCACGTGCAATTAAACAACTTCATGCATGTTTAAACTCACGGTCTAAAATCCGGCATGTGGCAAAAAAAAAAATATATATATATATATATATATTCAAAAATTACATAATGTAACTTACATTATGATTCGGGAAATATGAGAAATAATCGATGCAATTTATTTTTAGAAATGAATTTCGTGCATAAAATTGGTCGGTATTGGCATCCGGAAATCACGCTCCTCAGTTTCATACAATTGTCCCCCCGAATGCATCAGACATCTTAGAGCCACAAACCCACTAGTTTGGTTAACTTACAATTTCTTCTCGAAATAAGATTGGTCTAACAAACTTATAGTTCTAATCTAACCAATAATTCTGACTTACGATGATCAACTTAATCCATCCATCGCGCTTAACTATCACTTCAAAGTAACATTGCTATAAACATCAACCCTTCCTTAGATTACTTGCTTAAAACTTTCTCACTACCCAACGGTCATCATACCAAGGTAGTTCAAGCATACACATGTAGCCTGTAGGTTCACCAGAACACTGGTCAGGTGTTATTATGAACGTACCGCACATGATCATCCCTGCAACCCTCGATAAAGTTTCTCGTTTCTAGCGACTTGATCAACCCCAAAATATCTTATCTTAAGGTGCCTAATGTGCAACTTCACTTACAATCACTTATAAAAACGTTAGTTTGAGTCTAGGCATCCTAAAATCAATACCTAATTCTCTCAAACTTAAGCTCTAATACCAACTTGTAACACCCTCAAATATGGAAATAACAACTAATTTAAAATTTTCTAAATACACCAATAAATAAATGATCTACAACCACAATTTAAGATTTAACCTCAATACACACATTCATTCTATACGAACAGTCTATAATGAGGACAGGTGCGACTAAACTCAAAAGTGTCACTATCTCCAAACTGTGGAAGACTTCACCAAATACTTACACTCGTGAACCACTAAGCACATCTCTTCATACGACTGCTAGAACCGAACCCCTTCTGGAACCTGATGCACATGCCGACAAATAAAAAGGTTAGGCTTAACGCCTAGTGAGCTCAAGAGTTTTACATGAATAACTATCTTTAAAAATAATGAACTTTGCTTAAAATCATAACCTTTCAATTGATGTACTTTAAACGTAGAAACAACTCATTTCCAATGTCATGCACTTTCAAAGATGGACTCTCATTTCAACCATGCTTTATAAATTGATACAACTTAAACTAACTCGAAACATGAATATGAAATGACTCCTATTTAAGAAACGCAGATAAAACGTTATGTCCCAAAACACCCAAACACGGGTGGGGGCAAAACACTCGACCCATGAATCATCACCAAAACCCCATATGTCGTACGTCCGAAAACATGGACACTAGGTCAAATACTCACGCGGTCGTGAAGAACCAATGACAATAAAATAAGACATCATTTTATTTGAAATACTAATAGCCGACAACGGGGGAGACCCACATCCGTTGAGAGTGGAGGAAACACAAAAGTATACCACCTAAGCAACGTTAATCGTATGACACCTCCCGACATCACAGCCCGGTGTCCCTACGACTTCTTTACAAGTGTCACCCCAAGTCAGTTGACCTTGATGGATCATTCCGAAGAACTCCATCCCGAAGGACCGACACACTTAAAGACTACCTCCCAGGCATTACTTCAAGCGGCGGAGGTCCTAGCACCTACTACTCCGGTAGCACTAGCCGACTCAACCCTCCTAGCGATCACTTGTAAAGTTTTCGGTCATAAAACTTGGTACCGAAGTTCAACCCTGCAATACCCAATTGACCATCCCAAACAGACTGACTTACGTGCCTATGGATCCAATGCAACACAGTCTAACCTTACCGGACTACACACGAATGACCACAACACTCGAGCCCGTAACCAACCTCAATACGCAACATAACGCATTAGTACGTACGTCATATCTAGACTCTACATTGAGCCATATAAAAACCGGACAAGTGTCCTCAAGACTCCTTTAAAACGACATCGAGCCGAAATACTCAAAACCTCTTTTTGACCAATGATTAACGCTTTTCAAATAATAGACACACTCGACCCAAGACATGCAATCACACACTCCAAAATACTTGAATGGACTCCAACATAGTTTAAGTCGGGACAAAAGGTTTCCCAAATAGATTTATGCTTTTTATCCCTTCAAAACGTCCCATACGTAAAATTAGACCTTTTACCCAAACAACACTAAAAATGTCTTTTTAACCAAATAATATCATTTATGCAAAAAGTTACCAAACACACCTGTTTATGACTCATTTGTCAAAATGCCCAAAAATCACAAGGATATGTGCTATGTAAGTTTATAAGGTTAAGCACTTTCAAAATAACCAAACTGATCAGCAGCTAACAATTTCATGTAAGATGTAAAACACTTTAAAATAACTATTTTGGCATGTACACCGTTTTCACAAATCAACTTGAACTCACCTTGCTAGATTTAGGCTAAATCTAGATTTTACCCCAACTTGAGCTCCTTTGAAGAAACTTGAATCCTCCAAGCCAAAAGTCTCCAAAAACCTAGATCCATACATTTCCAACCGTAAATAACCACATTCAATTCAACCATATAGAAACATTTCCCAAACGTTACACATCAAAATCTCCATTTTGGTCCTAACCCAAATTTCGATCTAGATTTCTCCAAAACCATCAAACCCGAAATTGATAAACCACATACTAGGATAATCATCAATGGGACATTTATAACTTATGTTAAGGTTTAGAAATGGAAGGGATATACTTACCACTTAGGTTTTGATGAAAACCTAGAAAACCCAAAAATAAGCTTGAGGTTGAAGATGAAGATGGAGATGGTGAATCCTTGACCATAGCTTTCAATCCTACCACTTGATGATGTTTCACCTCCACAAAATCCAAGGATTTGAGCCAAAATAAGTTAGGGTTTGAAGGGGAAAGAAGGAAAATGGTTTGAGAGAGAGTAGAAGAAGTTTGGATGAGAATAAATGAGGAAAATGGCTGAATTTCGCGACTTAACAGCAGTCTGCCCACTTTGGGCGACTTTGCCATGCGACAATGCCCAGGGCATTGTCGCTGGTCATTGTCGTTGGTTCTCCCCGCTTTCTTCTCATTCACTATTTCGGTCGTAACTTCTTCGTTATAGCTCCATTTTTGCTCCGAAAAGGAACATTGGACTCGTAATTGGATCCTTCATCCATTAAGACTATGAAACCTAGGATTCAAGTCCAAAATCCTATTTCTTATTTTTTCCCTTTAAAATTACTGTTTTTTGCATTAACTTGAAATGATACTTTTCAAAATTCGGGGTGTTACAGTCACCCAACGCGTTTCCAATATAACCCACAATAACTCATTAGTTTCATATTACTCATAATACGTGATAATATCAAGTATTCCTCAAATACTCATCATTTATAATATTCCTTCCAAATGAGGTTTTAGGTTAAACTTCACATTTCCAAATCAAGTAATGAGAAAGGATGAGTATAGTTACTATTACATTATTAAACATATATATGAGTAGGAGAAAACAATACTACACTCACCTTGGTGATTTCTTACAAGAAACCAAACCCTACACTACTGAAAAATTGCTTATTTCCGACCACATTTACCGACAGATTTAATCCGTCCGTAATTACCGATGGATCACCGACGGTAAAGAAAATTTTGCGACGGATAGACTATCCGTCGATAATCCGTCGGTAAATGTACAAATTGCCGACGGATATTAAATTTTTTTATTTTATTATTTTTTTAATTTTAAATCCGTCGGTAATTTATATAATTTAATAAATATTTTTTTTTGATGTCGGTCGGTAAACCATCGGTAATTATAGACGGATTACCGACGGCCTTTAAGAATCCGTCGGTAAGTTTAATAATTTAATAAATATTTATTTTTTCTGTGATCATGTATGTATATATATATATATATATATATGTATGTTTGTATGTATGTGATCATGTATGTAGATACACAAGTACGTATGTGATCATGAATGTATGTACACCATATATATATAAAGTATCTATACATCATGTATATGTATAGTATGTGTGTACATCATGTATATGTATAGTACGTATGTGATCATGTATGTATATACAAGTACGTATGTGATCATGTATATACAAGTACGTATGTGATCATGTATAGTATGTATGTTAAATCCCAACTGTGTATGTTAAAGCCCAATTGGATACGTTAAAGCCCAGTTGGGAACGTTAAAGCCCCACTGAATCCATTAAAGCCCAACTGGATCTGTTAAAGCCCAACTGGTAACGTTAAAGCCTAACTGGATCTATTAAAGCCCAACTGGATTTGTTAAAGCCCAACTGGTAACGTTAAAGCCCAACTGGGTACGTTAAAGCCTAACTGGATCCATTAAAAGCACCTGGATATATTAAAGCCCAACCGGGTCCATTAAAGCCCAACTAGATTCATTAAAGCCCAACTGTGTACGTTAAAGCCCAATTGGATACGTTAAAGCCCAGTTGGGAACGTTAAACCTCCACTGAATCCATTAAAGCCCAACTGGATCTGTTAAAGCCCAACTGGTAACGTTAAAGGCCAACTAAATCCATTAAAGCCCAAATGGATCTGTTAAAACCCAACTGGTAACGTTAAAGCCCAACTAAATCCATTAAAGCCCAACTAGGTACGTTAAAGCCTAACTGGATCCATTAAAAGCAACTGGATATATTAAAGCCCAACCGGGTCCATTAAAGCCCAACTGTGTACGTTAAAGCCCAATTGGATACGTAAAGCCCAGTTGGGAACGTTAAAGCCCCACTGAATCCATTAAAGCCCAACTGGATCTGTTAAAGCCCAACTGGTAACGTTAAAGCCTAACCGGGTCCATTAAAGCTCAACTGGATTCATTAAAGCCCAACTGTGTACGTTAAAGCCCAATTGGATACGTTTAAGCCCAATTGGATACGTTAAAGCCCAGCTGGGAACGTTAAAGCCCCACTGAATCCATTAAAGCCCAACTGGATCTGTTAAAGCCCAACCGGTAACGTTAAAGCCCAACTAAATCCATTAAAGTCCAACTGGGTACGTTAAAGCCCAACCAGATTCGTTTAAAGCCCAACTGGGTACGTTAAAGCCTAATTGATCACATATTGTCCCTGATCTAACCGGATTCATTTAAAGCCCAGTTACTTCAGGGGTATTTTAGTCAATTTAAATACAATTTGATAAATTAATTAATAATTTTAAATATAATTTGATAAATTAATTAATTAATAATTTATTTATTAATTTTAATATTAAATAATATATTAATTAACAATTTATTTAATAATTATAATTTTAATAATAATTTTAATTTAAAAGATTTTATTTAATAAAAAACAATTCTCCGTCGGTAATCACCGACGGATATTATCCGTCGGTAATTACCGACGGACTTTCCGTCGGAAATCCGTTGGTGAATTTCCGAAATAATACGCGGGCTTAAAGCCCTAACTCAGTCTCTCCCTCTCAATCTCTCGATTCACCTCTCTCCCTCTCGTCTCTCTCGACCTCCATCTCTCTCTCGACTCTCTCCCTCACAATATCTCGATTCACCGGCGACGACCTCACCACCATCGGCGACGACCTCACCACCATCTCCGTCGGTGAATTTCCGAAAATTCTAAAAAAATAGCGGGCTTTAAAGCCCTAATTTCAGACGGTATTTAATTTTTATTTAATAAATATCCGTCGGAAATCCGTCGCTAAATTCGTCGGAAATAATCCGTCGGTAATCCGTCGCTAAAGGAAGACCGTCGGTGATCCTTCGGAAATAACCTCGCCGTCGGAGATCCGTCGGAAAACATAACCGTCGGTGACCCGTCGGTAATATCCGTCGGTGATCCGTCGATAATTTGAACGCCGACCACCTCTTTACCGACGGCTATTTACCGACGGATCACCAACGGATCACCGACGGATGAATCCGTCGATGATAAGCCTCTGTTTTGTAGTGCTAGAAATGATAGGTAGAGAAGTGAGGTCTTGAGAGTTGCCACTAGCTAGGATCCTTCCAAAATCACACCTATGGATGCATTTAAATCACCATTAATGCTCATAGAAGATCATTCAATGTTGTGGGTGGAGTTAGGGCAAGAATTCTTTCCAAAAACGCAAGAGACAAACCCTCAATCAGTTTCCAAAATCAGCACCAAATGAAGAAATCCCGTAAATGGGGTTTTTATACCACAGATGCTCGCCGGTGACTGTGACCCGGCGACAATGCCCTGGTCATAGTCGCTGGGCAATGTCGCCGCCCAACACCCCCTTTCTGTTTGTTTTCCAGTGAACCAACCCTCGACCGCGACTATGACCCCTGCGACTATGCCCTGTGGCATAATCGTCGGGCATAGTCGCCCAACCCCTTTCTGGCGCGTTCTCGACCCGAAACAACCCGATTATTCTACGAGGAACGCACAATCCAAAACCGGATAATAAACCAAGTAACATAACGTTGTGGTACGGTCAACAACCGTTTCCAAATGATTATAAAAAATAAGGATAGCTTACCCGAAATTACGGGTGTTACAAGAAGTCTGTAATAGTTAAAATCTAGGACCATGCAAAACTTGAGCTGCACTCTTCAGTCGACTTAAATGCTTCGTTCATATATATGGTGTATTTATCTTTGCATTATGTATAAAATCAACGCCCACCTAAGTTTTCGAAAGAGTCAGGTAAAATCTCATTGAAAGTTCTTTTAGAACATGAGGAAAACATATTAATTAGGAGTTGAAAAAAAGTAGTGGGTTACAAGTTATATATAATTATGAGATTTGTACTCAACATTTCTCGGATACCATGAGCAAATCTCACATCCGAGATTCCGATAATTATCATTGGCCCAAATGGGTTACAAAGAGGCTTGGAGCAGTTGTAACTGATAGAACTTCTGTTAACTGTTAATGTATATGTGTAGAGGGCCCAGGCCCATGTCAGTATAGGGCCCAAGCCCATTTAGTCTATGTATAAATATGTTGTATCTTGTAGTCTAGGTTAGATTGCTCATTATTTACTTTTCATATTGTACGTTTTCTCTCAATCAATATATCGAGGTTTCAAACCTTCAGCATATTCATCGTCTCCTTCAACCATATTCATCTTCTAACATGGTATCAGAGTTGTAGGTTTATTCTTCGATTTTACTGTTCATCGGTTTAATGTTCATCGTTTTACTGTTCATCGTCATCACTGTTCATCCGAACCATAATCGACTCTCGTCGCCGCTTCTGCCTCTTGCCGTCTCTTGTCGCCGCCACCACTGGTTCTTTGTGAGTCATCGCCTTTAAATCGATTTCTTTTCTTTGAATCAATTTGTTTCTTTAAGATCAGATCGATCGATCTGTTTTGAAGTCGCCGCTGGTCTGTTTTCTGAAACCCTAGTCGGTCGAACACCTCTCGGTCGAATTCTATCGGTCGAACGCCTATCGGTCGAACACCTCTCGGTCGAATTCTATCGGTCGAACATCCACCGGTCGAAACTTTATCGGTATCTCGGTCGAATTCTATCGGTCGAACATCCACCGGTCGAAACTTTATCGGTCCACACCTATCGGTCGATCCCTACCGGTCGTTAATACCGGTCCACATCCCGGTCGAAACTATTATCGGTCATTAATACTGTTTCTCAGTATCTATTCCTCAATTCATAGCTACCAATCTCAGTCACTCAAATCCCATCTCAGTTGTTTTCAATGGTAGCAACTATGTTATTTGGCATCATCATATGACAATTTTGCTAAAACCTATGGCCTTCACACCTATGTTACTGGTGCATCCAAAGTTCCACTTCAAGAAGCAGCTGAGAACGCTATTGACTTTGCAAAACGCATGAATGAGTGGGACATCAATAATGCTCGTATTCTGGGCTTTATTAATGCCTCCACTACTCCTGAGATCAACCAACAATTTCTTGGGTATCTTACCGCCAAAAGTCTCTGGGATTTTCTTGCCAAGCAGTACACGTCATCAGGCATGTCTCATCAGTATCAACTGTGGACCACTTTTCAGAGTAAACGTCAGCTTCCTGATCAATCCATAAACTCTTATATCTCTGAAATGCAGTCTCTCAGAGATCATATAAGTCTTAGAGCACCACAGATTTTTGATGAAACAGCTCAACAATTCATCGCCTACTTCAACCAGCTACATTTGATCACTATTCTGATGGGTCTGACTGATAAATTTGAGAATGTTTGTGATTCTCTTCTTCATAGGTAGCCATTACCTACTCTTGAAGAATCAATATCAGAATTGATAAGTGAAGAAACCCGTCTTCATATGCGATCACCGATGCCTGCTACTGATAGCGTTCTCTACACGTCTCATCCCAAGTCCAAAGGAAAATGGACCAACAGCAATCATTCCAAATCTGTGGGAAAGACGAACATATTTGAGTGTGCATTTTGCCATTCTACTGCTCATCTTCTCCTTGATTGTCTTATCCGTAAGTGCCGTAGGTGTAGAATCACTCATCCACGTCATTATGAGTCTGACTGCCCGAAGAACTCAAAGCACACTGTCCTCAGAACCGGACTCATGATGTTGCTGGATCTACTATTGCTGATACCGAGGTTTCGTCAGCCTCCTCACCTGACCTAATGGAACTGATGCGTCACAATCAGGAACTCATGGAGCAGATCATGTCTGGTGCTATGGGTATAAATTCTCCACACTCAGCTGCAACAGGTAACGTATGGCTTTTTGACTCCGGGTGTTGCAATCATATGACACCTTGCCCTGATGCTTTCGTTTCTAAGAAACCACCTCAGCAATTTCCGTCAGTAAGAACTGCTGACAACACTGGCCTACCAGTATCCTTTAGTGGAAACGTTTCCACTCCTCATATACAATTACCGGATGTTCTAAATGTTCCGAAACTATCTCTGAGCTTAGTTTCGATTGCGCAGCTTCTTGAATCAAACTTGATCATTTTATTTCATTCTTCTGGTTGTGTTGTACAGGATCCAAAGACCAAGCAGATCCTTGGACTCGGCCGTAAAGTTGGACGGATGATTGAAGTGGTCAACCTTCGCCTTCCATTGCCTTCTTCAAGTCTTGTTGCCTCGGTTTCCAGCACTTCCTCTTTTGAGTTGTGGCATGCTCGGCTAGGTCACTTATCTCTAGCCAGAATAAAATCATTAGCTCATTTAGGAGTGTTAGGAAATTGTGTATCAACTGATAATATTTCTTGTTTATCATGCAAACTTGGAAAACATCATGCTTTACCTTTTGAAATGAATGAGTTTAGTTCTACTTCTTCTTTTGATCTTATTCATTCTGATGTATGGGGACCAGCACCTCATCCATCCATGGGGGGTGCTCGATATTTTGTTATTTTTATTGATGGCCATACACGTTTCACATGGATATATCTCATGAAACATCGTTCGAAACTACCCAAAATTTATATTATGTTTGCTCGGATGATTCACACCCAATTCTCAAAATCTATAAAGATTCTTAGAGCTGACAATGATATGGAATACAAAGAGTCATCTTTTCTCTCCTTTCTTCAATCTCATGGGACTCTCTCTCTCAGTATTCATGTCCCGACACATCTCCTCAAAATGGTCGTGCCGAACGCAAACACCGTCATATTCTTGATACGGTTCGCACTCTTCTCATCTCTGCCAAATGTCCAGAACGTTTTTGGGGTGAAGCTGCTTTCACTGCAGTTTATACTATCAATCGTCACCCTACTCCCATCCTTAATAATAAGTCTCCTTATGAGGCTCTTTATGAGGTCACTCCTGCCTATGAACTTTTCAAAGTTTGGGGTAGTGCTTGTTTTGTTCAACTACAATCTCATGAACATACCAAACTTGAACCTCACTCCAGACTATGCTGCTTCCTTGGATATGGTATTGAGCATAAGGGTTATCGCTGCTGGGATCCTATCTCCCAGCGTCTTCGTATATCTCGTCATGTTACCTTCTGGGAACATGTTCATTTCTCTTCTATATCCAAGTTTCGTGAGTCTCCTAACCTCACCACTCCGTTTTTCACTGATGTTTCCGTCTCATTGGACTCACTCCAATCTGACATCATATCACCTCCACCTGTTGCTCCAACTCCTTATGAGTCTGCCTCTCCTTCAGAGTCTCCTTCCCTCACACAACCTGCCTCTCCTAGTTTTCTTCATCAACATCAATCATCTGCTCCATCCGCACAGCCAACATCTGAGGTGCATGTTGAGTCTTTGGCTCCTAGAACTTCTCAATCTCATAATGTTAGACGATCAGATCGGGTAACACAAGTTCCTTCTCATCTTCGTGATTATCATGTTTATGTTACTCTGCTGTCAAATCACGAACCTACTTCCTACAAAGAAGCCTCCTCTCACCCTGATTGGCAGAAAGCTATGGATGAGGAACTTCAGGCACTTGACAAAGCTCAGACATGGGAATTTGTCCCTCTTCCACCAGGCAAGTCACCCATTGGCTCCAAATGGGTGTTCAAAATCAAAACCAAATCTGATGGCTCTATTGATCGGTACAAAGCTCGTCTTGTGGCCAAGGGCTCCAATCAAGAGTACAGTATTGATTATGAGGAGACTTTTGCACCTGTTGCTCGAGTCACTTCTGTTCGCAGTCTTCTCGCCATCGCAGCTACCAAACAATGGCCTATCTTTCATATGGATGTTAAGAATGCCTTTTTGAACGGTGACTTATCTGAGGAAGTCTACATGACACCTCCTCCAGGCGTTCGACTTCCACAAGGTCATGTTTGTCGTTTTCGGAAGGCTCTTTATGGATTCAAGCAAGCTTCGCGAGCTTGGTTTGAGGAATTTAGTTCCACAGTCACCTCTCTGGGCTTCTCACCCAGCAACTATGATTCAGGACTGTTTACTCGGACCACTGAGGCTGGTACAATCTTACTTCTTCTATATGTGGATGATATGATTATTACTGGCAGTGACTCTACAGGCATAACTAATCTCAAGACATCTCTCAGCTCCTGTTTTGAGATGAAGGATCTTGGCTCTTTACACTATTTTCTTGGTCTTGAGGTGCTCTCCAATCCATCGGGAATTTATCTTTGTCAAGCCAAATACACCTCAGATCTTTTGTCAAAAGTTGGGATTACTGACAACAAAACTGCATCCACTCTTCTTGAGCACAACCTTCACTTGGCTCCGAATGCTGGACCTCCTCTACGTGATCCTACTTTATATCGCCAGTTAGTGGGGTCACTTGTCTACCTGACAGTAACTCGACCTGACATTGCCTATGTTGTTCATACTGTCAGTCAGTTCATGTCTGCACCCTGTTCTGATCACAACGCTGTTGTCCTGTGCATTCTACGATATTTAAAAGGGACCATGTTTCATGGTCTTCATTTTCCATCCACATCATCATTGACTTTGCGAGGTTTTTCTGATGCTAATTGGGACAGTTACATGACTGATCGTCGCTCCATTACTGGCTACTGTTTCTTTCTTGGAGACTCTCTTATATCTTGGCGAAGCAAGAAACAATCTCTTACAGCTCGATCCAGTACTGAAGCTGAGTATCGAGCACTAGCTGACACGGCTCAAGAACTTGTGTGGTTACGCTGGCTACTCTCTGACATGGGGGCTCCTCAACAGTCCCCAACTCCGTTGTGGTGTGACAACAACAGTGTGATTCAGATTGCTCACAATGATGTCTTTCTTGAGCGCACAAAGCATATTGAAATTGACTGTCACTTTGTTCGTCAACATGTGACTCGTAAGACGATCCAGCTTCTTCCTGTTTCGACTCTTGATCAACCGGCTGATATTTTCACTAAAGCTCATCTACCAGGACGGTTTCGTGATCTTGTTTCCAAACTCCATCTGGCTCATTCTTCTCCCGATTGAGTTTGAGGGGGGATGTTAATGTATATGTGTAGAGGGCCCAGGCCCATGTCAGTATAGGGCCCAAGCCCATTTAGTCTATGTATAAATATGTTGTATCTTGTAGTCTAGGTTAGATTGTTCATTATTTACTTTTCATATTGTACGTTTTCTCTCAATCAATATATCGAGGTTTCAAACCTTCAGCATATTCATCGTCTCCTTCAACCATATTCATCTTCTAACATTAACAATATTGAAATTAGTTATATAAATAACAAGTCCAACATAGATGTAATATATATTTATGTAATTTGTAGAAAATCAAATATATACAAATCCAACAGTATTCAATTGATAACTAGCTTGACAAATTAACACGTTCTTGATGTCCGAAAAAATAGATTAAGGCCTACGGATCTATAGTGTCCAAACAAATTTGTCATCTCACATATCGAATTTGCAGATGACGTCTATCAAGAAGAATATAATAGAAAACCCGAAAATTCTATTGTCGGCCCAAATCCTGGAATTAATTGGGTTTATATATGATTTCCCTCAATCGCCAAAAACAGTCAAAAATAGTTAAATCAGAAAAAAGAAAGATAATTAATATAATTATTTTCATATTCGATTCTATGAGCTTTAGAGGCCAAGGGCCCATCTTCTACCATTAATAATTTAATATGTGAATTTGGTTCTAAACAAGCATCAAACCATATAGATGACTTAGAACCTGTTTGTTAGCACCTTAACGAGCTTAATGAAACTCACAACTTATTCAGTCAGCTATATATGACTGTTTGGCAATGTTCTAAAAAACTCGCCGCACAGCCGCCATGGCGCGCCATGGCACCAAGGCTTGTGTGTCACGCCACGTTAAGCCCATGGCACGCCATGGCCAAATGCGTGGTTATTGTAATGAGATATTTGATTTTCTTTACGTTTTTAATGTCTTATTTGCATGTTTTTATATATACAACCTAATTTAACTTCCATATTAATATTGACTCACTAAGTAACACTATAAAACATACGTTTTTATATATAATATTATATACAAAATAGAAATTTGACGCCATAAGTCACGCCTTGAAAACGCCATGGCTTCGCCGTGGCTCCTAAGGCTTGAGGCTTGGCTTCACCGCCACGCCACGCCTCACGCCATTTAGAATCTTGCTGTTTGGTAGTGGCTTAATGATATAGAAAGTGGCTTATTCAGTAAGATTTTAAGGAGGAGTTTTATGCAGAAAGCCAAATTTTTTTCAAACCAGTCCCTCCCATTAAAAACACGTTCATTCCATCTATGAAAAAACTCTCTCAAATAAAAACCTTCTAAATCTATACAGACAGATTAATTTACACAGACAATTTTATCCATACAAAACTTAATGGAAAACCAACCAAACAGCCCCTTACTATTAGTTTTCTACTTTGGTTTCCATGCATGCGGGACAAGTCCCAACACAGTATCCATATTTTCTATTCAAACTCTAATAATAACAAGTGAGATCACGTTTGATTCAATTTAATTAGGTACCAAAGCCTGGTCTAATCTTTTTACCAATAGTTATAAACTTAGAGCATCTCCAATGGTAGCTTTTTCAAAGATTAATTACTATTCTAAAAATCTTTTTTAAAAGGTTAATGCATTGGAGCAAAGACTTTTTCAAAGACTTATTGTAGAAAGACTTAGGGATTGTTTGACAGTTACTGAATGGTTTGGTGCAAAATGATTAAGTGGTCAGAATGATTAAGAGACTCTTATGATATAGTGTGAAATTAAATATGAATGTTTGCTAATTGTTCATAATGAAATCAGAGCTCTGAATGGTTAAGGCAGGGTCAAAATACTAAATCATTCAGAGGGTTTTGGAACCATTAAGAGACATTTTTTTTTGCCAAACAAGATTTACCTCTTAACGATTCAGAGGTTATCTCTTAATGAAACCATTAAGAGGTAAACAAACAACCCCTTATTCTACAATAAGTGGTTGATGAAATAGTAAATTCCTAATAAAAAATTCACATCCCCCCCCCCCTCAAATTCAATCTTATTTTCATTTTTATTCTTTCTTAGTATTAATTAATTAATCTAATTTATTAATATGTAAAAATAAAATAGAAGTAAATATTTTTAAGAAAATATATTATTAACATATTCTCGACAAAACGATTAAAAAGTACCAATAATCGAACATTAAAAAAATAAAACATCATATAATATTATTATAGTATTTTTTTTAATTACACAATTTATTTTTTAAAGATATATTTTCAATGCTATAATTTTGTATTAAAGAAAATTTTGAAACATTGCGAATAAAACATTTTAAATAAATGAGAGTAAATTATAATGTAATTAATGAAAAAACTTTTAAAAATGTTTTTGCATTGGAGAAGGTTTTTAAGGATATGTATTTGTTTAAAAAAGTTAGTGAAAATATGATCGTGCCTAAAACAAAAAGTCAATGCATTGTGGATTGTGGATGCTCTTATAATCAGGACTTAGACAAGACGTGTTGACCCTTTCCACCATTCAAATATCTCACTTGATACTAAAACTTCTAGTTCCACTCATTCAAATATCTCACTTGTGTATTTTCTAGGAAGTTTGGTGCAACTTGTATTGAAATATATTTGAATTATATGTGTGCATTCACATATGTAAACTGAATTAATTACATTAGACTTTTCTAACAAAGAATTTATAGGCAAAAGATGGACTTACTATTGCAAAAAAATGGTAATTAAAGTTTTTTTACTAATTTCAGTATGTATTAATTGCTATAAAAAAATTTAAGGTTTGAAACAACATCGTTTCAGATCTTAATTACACATGAAAAAATAGCTCCATATATATATATATATATATATATATATATATATATATATATATATATTAGAAACCATAACTTTAATTATGCTTATAAATAACCCCCACCTAAGTTTTCTAAAGCCTCAACAAAATATCATTCTAAGCTCTTTTTAGCTAGAACTTGCAGAAAAACCAAGGTTCAAAATGGCGTGAGACGTGGCGTGGCGGCGAGGTCAAACCTTAAGCCTTACACGCCATGGCGAGGATGTCACGTCTTTCAAGGCGTGACATAAGGCGGCAAATTTGTATGCCATATTCAAAATTATATATATACATATATGCTTTATATATATTATTCTAATCAAATAATGATATTAAAGAATGTACATTCATATTGTTAAAATAAAATCATATAAATTACTATTTCAAAATTAGTTTTTGATTGAATATTTAAAATAGAACTTAGAAAAACAATTTTCCAACTTCGTTTTAATCGCGAGTCCATAACGTTTATGACTTTGTGAAACTGTGAATGATGTGATTAGATAAATCTATAAAAATGTAAAATCTAAAGTTAAAAATGTAAAAACACAAAAGATAAAAAAATTAAAAAATTAAAAAAATATATTTTTTTTGAAAAAAAATCACATCTTAGAAAAAACTCGCGCCGCGGCGCGCCTTAAGGCGCCATAGCGTGAGCCACGCCTTACAGAAACGTTATGGGTCATTTCGTAACGGCGGAGACACATCTTGCGCCATATCACGCCATAGCGCACGCCATGACGCGCCTTTTTAAACACTGAGAAAAAACACATCTAAGCACGGGCGGATGTAGTTTATATTTGGGGGGATTGGGCCCCACTAAAATGGAATTTTTAGGTTAAAAATATAGTTTTTTTAATTTTACAGTAATTTCTCGTCCGGGACCCCTATCAACTAAAAAAGTGTCTTGAAATAAACCAAAAATAACCCTCGCAATCAACAAAAATAAAAAATAATTAACTCTCGAAATCGACCACAAAACCAAAAAAGTTCATCGAAATCGACAAAAAAACTTAAAAATCCCTTAAAATCAACCAAAAACTTTAAAAATACCTCAAAACGTTGGATTTAGACAAAAAAAAAAATACATCGGACAACTTTACGAGCATTTAAGCTACCTTAAATGTGTACTCACTAGAAAAAAAATCTTAGATCTACCACTACATCCAAATATAAATTTTTTTACTACTCATTTATTGATACACCTTGGAAGTCGTTGCAACTTGTATCGAAATATATTTGAATTAGGTGTCCATGCATGCATGTGAGCAGAAATAATTAAAAGAGACTCAAAGAATTTATATATACGCCAAGTAGTCTGACATTTTATATATGATATTATAAATACACACAAATATTGATGAAAGAAATGCTGAATATTACTCAACAATTTCTGAATATGAGATTAAAAGGTGTTATTGCTTTGTTCTTGGTTATTTTTTTTGCACTTGCTCTTATTTCTTCCAGAGTGACAGTTGTTGAAGCACAAGCAGCAGTAGCAGCGCCAAGACCACCGCGACGTCCACGTCCAGGTCCACCTCGACCTGCTGCCAGTTGGGGCGGTTGGGGTTGTTGGCCTAGATGCCGTTGATGGTGTGTATGATTCATCAAAAACTAATGTCATTTTTTATGAATATCATTAAGATTGATGTTGTAATCCGAGTGCAATCTTTGCCTCGAATTTGTATTCCTAGCTTCTCGCTAGCATTTGTTGCGGTTTTTATAAAGTTGTTGTTCAAAAAAAAATCATTAAGATTGATTAGTTAGTTCGTCAAATAATCTTTCAAGTAACATTATATTGTCGTGGGAACCTCTATTTGTTCCTATGTTTGTTTCGTTAACTTTTAGCTTTTAAAATAAACCGCTTCATAAAAAAAATCACCAATTTTTATCTTGGTTGTTTTAAGCAAGAACCTATGAGTTCTTAATTACCATTACGTTACCAACATAAAAAATACACGCTCTAACCTGCACAACCGCTGTTAATTACTTAATTAGCTATTTCTTTATGAATGCGATTCTTCAATTAAGTGTATATGAAGTAGCATTCTTTTTATTTGCTTCGACGTAGGACTATCAATCGAGGTCCTCTTGTTTCTGTTTGTTGCACATAGCTAGCACTACTTGCTGAGATCCTTTTATGTGATTATGTTTGCTCTCCATGTATAAATGACTATTTCTTTGCTATTATTTGAAAGTATGAAAGTAATCGGTATCTTCAGTAGGATATTACATATATAAGACTACGTGAATTGATTGCAAAAAGTGTTATAATTTCAATAAAAGTAATTTGTTTCCCACCAATATCGGATTTCAGATAAAACTCAACCGACATTAATATAATGTTAAGCACATTTGCAACAACCACCATGTAATACCCATGATTTTAAGTAACTAAATAACAAATAGCGTATACATTAGACATCTAAAAGATATAAAGTAACAAAAATATGACTAAAAACAAATTTAAATGTCAATATAATTACAAGAAAAGTCTAAAATTAGTCAAAGTTATTGGAGCATATGGTTGAATGATTTTGCAGTTGAGGAGGCTAAACTTCAAATCCCTTAGTACTTGAACACATGTTTTCAAAAGTACATTAGAAAATCTTAGTGCCTTTGAAGCCTTGAAGGACTCGAACCAGCAATCTATGGAAAGGACCCAAAGACCCAAATCTTACTGTCAGTTGAGGTGACCACAAGTGGTTGAATTTTGATTAATTGGTTGCTTTTTCATACGCCAAAAACAAAAACGCCCGAGCCAATAAAAGCAATACGCATGGTATGTTGTGCCAAAAACAACCTTTTCCCGAGAGGGAGAAACAGAACATTGCCTATTTTACGATAATGAGGGCGATTGGTTGGTATTGCTGCTTGAGAATCAATGTTACCCTTAAATTCGGTAACTTAATTTCCTTTGTGCATATTACTCGAATACTCGTGATCATAATATTTTTTATTCTTTTGATTCTCCAAGAAATCTTGAAGGTTGTTCGGGAATGTCGTGAAATGCTGATTTGTATGTAATCAGTTTAAAACATAAAAACATATATACAATTTAAAATCGGTATCAATTACTTGGTTTCTACAGATTACTGAAAGATTTAATTTCAATAATACATAGTATGAAACTTGAAATAAATTAAAAAAGATAGAAGAAGAAGTCTGGCGAAGAGGATGATAGTTAATCGACCATGTCGGAAGTTAATAGCCATCACACTACAACAAAGCAGATATGAAGGAACCGGGGATCATTCCTTCATATGCAACCTGTATGTATTGTGTATCTGTCTCGTCTTTCATTTGTTTTCAACACGTATCGTATAGAAGAAAATTTTTATAACGGTGTAATTATAAGAAACTATTAATTAATCAAGGCCTACAAAACGGAGTAAAAGATTTAGAAGAAAAAACAACTCAAATAATTGTATGCAAGATACTTGGGTATAAAGAATATATAAGCGCTCACACATGACACATACAAGGGATACATGTACCAAGATTGAATTACACTGTGGATAGTTGGATACATATCAAATCCGGCTTGGGTTTTAAAAGTGTTGGTGATTTTAGTGTCATTAATTATTTTAGTATGCTTGTGATTTACTTGAGATCGTTTAGGTGACAAGACAAACATAAAGTGAGTTAGGAGCTGAGGAGTGCATACTCACAAACATTGTCTTTATTACCTTAGATCGCCATAAAGTGGGGTTCAAGGAGGATGTGCCCCCTTGCAAGGTCAAGGGTAGCGACCCTGGAGGTCCCTATGAAGCGGTTTACATGAAATTTAAGTATCCAAGACGTTTTGAATGAAATTCAAAAGGTTGGAAACCTTCTTGAATTAGTTTTGAAACTTAGTGATTTGAGACTAAGGGCCTGTTTACTAACTGCTGACCAAGCAGTCAGTGCGTTTACTAAATCTCAAATCTGACCGAGAATCTGACCGAGCCAAATCAAAAAAGTTGCTTACCCGGGTCAGTTTTCTAATTTCCAACGCTCTCCTCCCCCTGTGCGATTAGGGTTTATTGCCGCCTATCTCCCTTGCCGTTCCTCCGCCTATCGCCGCCCCTCCGCCTATCGTTTCCTATCTCCTCCTCCCTCCTCCTCCTTCTCCCTCGTCGCTCTCGCCCCTCTTCACGACGCTGCAACATGTGATTATTTCTCTTTTTTTTTCATTGATTTTTTCTCTCTCTTTTTTTTCAGAAATCGATTTCTGAAATCTATGTATCTGGTTGTTGTATTTCTGGTTGAACGATTTGCATTCGGTTTATTTGTATTCGATTTTTTTTCTTCTGGTTGAACGATTTGCATTATGAAATATATGTATCTGGTTGAACGATTTGCATCTGGGTTTTTCTTATTATTAATCATAACCCTCATTTTGATTGACTCCATCATCATCAATCTAAAATATTTTGAGCTACCTTCATACCCACAACAAAAACTGCATGCATCTGGGTATCTCTGATTTTAAGGAAAATTACATGTAACAGCTTGAATGGTTGGTTTTCACTGCTTTTTCTTGATTTTCTCATATTAAACCCGCATTAAAGGTGCTAAATTTCAAGAAAGCTTCAGCATAATCTCACCTGATTTCCATTGTCTGGAGTTATATTGCCATGAAAGAGTAGTGAAAAATTCAAGATATGCAAGTGGGTTTTGTTTATTTTCTCAAGAGCTGCAAATATATGTTTCTTGAATTTTGATAAGAGTTTTATTAGTGAATTCTTGAGGTGTTTTTGATGAAAAAAGTTAACTTAATTTGAAAACCCATATGGCTTCTTGGGTTAAGAGTTTTCCTGTTGTTCCTCTTGAAACCCCATATGTTTTGGTGAATTTGTAACAATGGGTTTATAATCTGGTTATCTTTGTGCTAAAATTGATGATTTTCGGGGATTCTATTTTTATGGTCAAAAGGGTAATATATACACTATGAAATTTGATTTGCCCCTTTTTGTTGTATTGATTTTTTATGTTTATTTGAATACCCTTTATATAGTATGCTTTATTAGCTTCAAGAATGTATGAATTTGTCACTCGGAATCATGTTTTGTTGAACTTGTAACATTCGGTTTATAATCTGGTTATGTTTGTGCTAAAATTGCTGTTTTTTTAACATAGCATGTTGTTTTATGTTTGTACCCATGTTTGGATGTTTGTAGACCACAAGCATGTTTTTTTTAACATAGTATGATAGAGGTATAAAGTAGTCAACCATGTTAGATCATAGTATTATGAAGTGTACATTTTAAATTTGTGTAATTTGTTATGGTTTTTATAGTTTCTAGTGTTTATTGATCATTTCTTGATGTGGGTACTTTAAATTTCTAGCCTTAAGTGGATAATTTGTTTTTGCTCTTTCGCATAACGAAATCAAGAAATGGATTATTAAGACAATAGGATTTTTACCGTCGAGAAATGGATAATTTGTTATGAGTTTTTATGATTAATAGTGTTTCCTGGTCATTTCTTGATGTGGGTACTTTTTGACATAGGTATGGAATCGTATGATGAGTCATCTGAACCTAAAAAATCGAGGGTTAGTTGGAAAGATAACATGGTAAAAACATTCTTAGAGTGTTGTGCACAAGAGATGTCCATGAATGGAATCCAAGGCGGTAGCTTTAAGATGCATTCATGGAATAATATAGTAGAAACATTAAAAAAAAACACTCATAACTTCATTGTGAATCAAAGGCAAATGAAGAATCACTATGATTATCTGAGGGAGAAGTATGCGGTGTATTCCAGGCTAAGAAATAGAACGGGTAATGTCTATAACCTAGTGACCACCACATTCAATCTAACTGAAGAAGAATGGAAGGCAGATGTGAAGGTCAATTTCTTCTCTACTTTTCTAATTTTAATTTTCTTATATTTTTCTTTTAGTTATATGTTTTTATTTTTTTTATAAACAGTTGACTAAATATGCTGACAAGTTAAGGAATACATCACTACTTTATCCTCATCTTTGTATGCAAGTTTTCGATAGAGTGGCGGCCACGGGTGTTGGGAGTTGGGGATCGTGATCTAAAAATCCTAACCCATCACGTGTTGCTAATGTTTCTAACCCGCCTTTAATAGTTGATAATCAAAGCTTGGATACCACACACACACCACCTGTTTCAGATCATGCACCACCTGTTTCAGATTATGCACCACCTGTTTCAACTCAAGGACCACTTGTTTCAACTCAAGGACCATCTAGCTCAAAACAAGAATGTTCCTCTTGTTCTCAAACCAGAAAACGAAAAGCTAATCAACCATTGGTAAGGGAAGAGGAGTTGGCTCATGTGGTGACACATGTGAACTCCATTTTTGACAAACCATCGGAGGACGGTGATATGGATGCTTGTTTGATGAAATTGGATAGACTTGGTTGGGAAGATACACCGTTGTATGACATCACACTTTACCTTTTTAGCCAAGGCATGGACTATAGGAAAATTTGGTTGCGTTTGAAGGATGAGAGGTGTGAGTCATGGATTCAATTTACGGCACGCCAACTTAAGTTAGACTGACTTTGTATGAACGAATATGGGACTTTGTGACTTTTGGTTTTTGTGTGGACGGTTATGGAACTTTATGACTTTTAGTTTTTGTGTGGACGTATACGGAACTTTATGACTTTTTGGTGTTATTTATGGACGGATATGAAACTGTCACTTTTTGGTCTTTTGATGTTTAATATATTCAGTTTGGTGTTATGAATTAATATATGTCACTTTTTAATGTTGATTGTTAATTTGATGCTTTTGTTGTTCTAATTGTATGTTAAAGATCTATGTCACATATGAAATATAATATGATGTTTTTTTTTTGTATTTTATATTTGCAAGGTCATGGATCGTAATCAGTTAATGATGATTGTGGTGATTGCATATTGGTATTTGAGAAAAAGAGCTGAAG
The DNA here is from genome assembly GCA_023525745.1 of Arctium lappa. Classification (NCBI taxonomy): domain Eukaryota; kingdom Viridiplantae; phylum Streptophyta; class Magnoliopsida; order Asterales; family Asteraceae; genus Arctium; species Arctium lappa. The sequence goes on from CM042050.1 coordinate 28,727,972, forward strand.
TAAGAATAGAAAGAATAAGAGATAACAATTCAAATTTGACTAGACATGCGTATACACAAGAATTATTACGTGGGTCTAGTACGCAATGTCATGAATTGATGCGTCTATCTCGCGATGCTTATATACTCTTGTGTAACCATTTTAAACAAAACAATTGGTTGCAATCAAGTAGTCGTATAAGTGTTGAAGAGAAGATGGCAATCCTTTTAACTATTATTGGTCATAATGAACGTTTTAGAATGGTTAAACGGAGATTTCAACATTCCACACGAACTATACACACATGTTTTCATGAAGTATTAAATGGAATGATGGAATTCGCAAGAGAAGTCATAAGGCCGATATCCTTCGATGGAACTTTGTGCATGTCAAAGAGAGTTAGAAACCTCAAAGAAATATTTCCGATATGTTATTTGTTTTGATACTTTATAAAACATTAAAAGTTTATATGATAGTATTATATATAATTTGTGGTTTTCTTATAGGGGCTATAGGTGCACTAGATGAAACTTTGATACATGCAGTTGTGCCGTTAAATCAACAAGCAAGATATAGAGGAAGTGGAAGAGGTGATTGCTTTCAAAATGTTTTAGCAATATGTGATTTTAATATGATATTCACATACGTTTGGGCCGGATGGGAAGACATTGCACATGATGCTAGAGTATTGAGGGAAGTTGCATTCGACCCAAATTCGAGATTTCCGTTTCCTCCACTACAAAAAAAACAGAAATTTCCGACGGCCAAAACCGTCGGTAATCCGTCGGTAAATGGTAAAATCCGTCAGTAATTCGTCGGTAATCAGCATCGGAAATTATCCCGTAGGAAACTGATTTACCGACGGATTACCGACGGTCAATATTACCGACAGATTAACGACGGATTACCGAGGGCTTGATTTTACCGACGGATTACCGACGGAACGTTATTTACCGACGGATTACCGACGACTAGATTTACCGACGGATTACCGACGGCCTTATTTTACCGACGGATTACCGACGACCTTATTTTACCGACGGATTAGCGATGGATTAGCCGTCGGTGAATTTATTTAAATTAAATTAAAATTAGATTATTTTAAATATAAAATTATATTAGTTAAACATACCGACAGATTATCCGTCGGTAATTGATATTTTAATTTAAAAAATTTAAAAATACAGAAAATCTGTATAAAAACCTGTTCAAACATTGGTAACTCCTATACAAAAACCATTACAAAACACTATTGTCTTTAATACAATATAATCTCAAATATGTAAACTAAATTCAATTGGGAGGGTAGACGATGATAACGGTATCAACATCGCAAAGAATGGTGGCATCCTTGATTATGTGCCACTTGACACAAATTGGCCACTCCACCTATCCTGATGCCAATATTCTGCATCATTCACAAAATCTACAGGTCCAACCATTTCAGCCACGCCACAGAACTGTCCACTGGCATTTACCTACAAAATTTAACCATCAAAAACTCAAATTTCATTGATTCCCGCTCAACAAACCCCCAGAACATAAACATATAAAAGAAGTTGGTATTTTGTGTCTACACACACATGTCAACACAAGATATGAAGTTGATGTGAAAAATAATATTCTACTGTGTTCTAGGATGATCAAGCATCTTCCTAGCCTAGTCTTCATACCCTCTCTCACGTTGTTCCCCCACTGCCCATAATCCCTTGTAGTTCTTGTACAAATAGTATCTCACCATCTTTTACATACTCTTCTCAATTATATCCAAATATATGTCCCACTTTCGTTCTTTAACTAGTTCCAAAAGAAGCACTTCTTTACCTTCAAGCATGAAAGGGTGCTCCATTAAAGATTCAACATCCTCATAGAAACAGCTATAAGTAGTCAAGACTCAATATTGCATCCACATATCACTAAGGCCGTTTACCAAACGCTTACCCTGATAAGCGCTTACCAATAAAATGTAACACTCTCACTTAGTGGGTAAGATTTTAGTCCACCAGACTCCATGAGATATCATCAATCAGAATATACCGACTCCATGAAGCCCATGGTAACATTTCTACCTAGCATGTTAAATACATTTTTATAGCAATAGTGAGGAAGTAATGAACAGACCTGCAGGTATAACTCCAATAGCCATCTTCAGTGCTGCTTGCCAGTCTTCTCTTTCAAGCAAACCATTGACAACCTACCAGAGTTTCCAAACAATGGAGAAAGGCAAAGAGGTTAAATTGATATTGAAGGTTTAGTAAATAAGAACATAAGATAGTTGACTAGCTATAAGTCATCATGAGCTTACAAAATTTAACTAAGTGTTGAATATGCGTCAAACCTATATGCAACCACAATGGTGTTACAAATAAAAAAAATATGTAGAGGTCCACTGATGACAAGTGCCTACAACAGTATGATATGTGCGGAACCCACTGGGTAAGAAAAATTCAGAAACTTGACTGAGAACTTAGCATTGGGTAAGAAAATCACTTTGACTAATTAAACAATATTTTAACCTTGTAACGTATATTCGATATTAGCATCCTCGAGTATGGGTTTCACATCATCAGTAAAAACCTTGAAAGCGGATTTCCTCCCTCCAAATGGGTTGACAAATATAAACAACTTCTTTGGTCGGCCTGTAACAACACCCATTCTAAGATAAATTAGAAGTATAAGCAAGCAAGAAGAGTCTTGAAGCAACAATAATTAGTAAATATGATGTAAAATGAAAAATGCATAATTCTTACAAGCTGTGATGGTCAAGATCAAGAAATTTAAAGGGGTTGCAATGGGCAAAAACAGAGAAAAAAACAAGTTCATAATCGACATACCCCCATTTACGTGCAAAGTGTATAGACAAACAAATAAAAGAAACTGAAGTTTCAAACACAATCAATTATCTGGTCATATGCGAACACATAGATGAAACCTAGGTTTTGAAGATCGAAGATTTGATTGAGTTGCTAATCAATGAAAACAACTCTTCACCAGCAAAAGGACCCAATACAGCAAGAAAAACAGAAGACAAAGTGGTCGCTTGGTGGCGACCTGGTCGCCCGGTCGCCCGGTCGCCCGGTCGCCCGGTCGCCTGGTGGTGGTGCCGTGGTGGTAGACCGTCGATTGGTGGATCCATTAAGGCCCAATAAAACGCTTTAAAGCCCCAATAGAATCCTTCAAGGCCTGATAGAATCCCTTAAAACCCGATAGTCCATTAAGGCCGAATGAACCCTTTTAAAGCCCAATATAACCTTTTAATGCCCGATAGAATCCCTTAAGGCCCAATGAAACCCTTTAAAACCCAATAGAACCCTTTAAAGCCCAATAAAACCCTTTAAAGCCCAATAGATCCATTAAGGCCCAATGAAACCCTTTAAAGCCCGATAGATCCATTAAGGCCCAATGAAACCATTTGAAGCCCAATAAAAGCCTTTAAACCCGGCTATAATCCCTTAAAGCCTGATAGATCCATTAAGGCCCAATTAAACCATTTAAAGCCCAGTAGAACCATTTAAATACCGATAGATTCACTAAGGCCCAATGAAACAATTTGAAGCCTAATAGAACTCTTTAAAGCCCGATAGATCTATTAAGGCCCAATGAAACCCTTAAGAGCCTAATAGAACCCTTTAAACCACGATAGATCCACTAAGGGATACTAAGCACAATAAAACCCTTTAACAAGTTTTATGAAACCCTTTAAAGCCTATTAGAACCCCTTAAACCCTTATATATCCATTATGACCCAATCAAACCCTTTAATGCCCAATAGAATCCTTTAAAGCCCGATATAATCCCTTAAAACCCGATAGATTCATTAAGGCCATATGAAACCCTTTAAAGCTCAATATAACCTTTTAAAGCCAGATAGAATCCCTTAAGGCCCAATAAAACACTTTAAAGCCCAATAGAACCCTTTAAAGCCCGATAAAACCCTTTAAACCCTGATAGATCCATTAAGGCGTAATGAAACTCTTTAAAGCCTAATAAAACCCATTAAAGGTCGATAGATTCATTAAGGCCCAATGAAACCTTTTAAAGCCCAATAAATCTATTAAGGCCCAATGAAAAGTCTTTAAAGCCCAATGAATACCTTTACACCTCGATATATCCATTAATACGTACACATGCATACAACACATATATACATCATATAGCTAGACATGTATGACATATACAAACATATGTATGTAGAGTATGTACTGTATACATATAAACAACTACATATGTATACACATACATACATGTATATACATACAAACTTTCATACATATATACACATATACAAACATACATAAACATATAGACATGTACACATAACATACATTAAATCCCAATGGGTTCCATTAAAGTCAAATTGGATCCATTAAAGCCTGAGTGGATTCATTAATACTCAATCCATCCATTAAACCACCATTAAAGACAATCTAGATCCGTTATAGGTTAGTACGGAGCATTAAACCACCATTATAGCCCAATATGACATTTTACAATTTATTAAGGCCCAACATAATGCTATATTTAAATTAATACGTGTTTGTGTACCAACATATGTATCACATATATATGCATGTAGTTTGCAGTAGGTTCGATAAGTCAACTAAACCAACATATCTCAATAATAACCAGTAAGTCAATTGAATCCATCAAAGGCCATTTTGATTGTTGTTGACTTATTAAGGCCCAAACACACAAGTGATGACATATAAAATTCAAAATTAATTTTAAAAAAATAATAATAATTTAATTATTTACCGACGGATTACCGACGGAATATGTAATAAAAATAAATGAAAATTAAATTATTAAATGTTCCGTCGGTAATTACCAACGGATTACCGACGGATTTTTAATTTAAAAAAAAAATAATAATAATTTAATTATTTACCGACGGATTATGTAATAAAAATAAATGAAAATTAAATTATTAAATGTTCCGTCGGTAAGTAATTACCGACGGTTTTTAATTTTAAAAAAATAATAATAATTTAATTATTTACCGACGGATTACCGACGGAATATGTAATAAAAATAAATGAAAATTAAATTATTAAATGTTCCGTCGGTAATCCGACGGATTACCGACGGAATATATAATAAAAATAAATAAAAAATAAATTATTAAAGTGTCCGTCGATAATCCGTTGGAAAACATTATTTTACCGACGGTTTACCGACGGCAAAGTTTTTCGTCGCTAAAATTCAAAATCCGTCGGTAATCCGTCGGTAATTACCACTACAAGAAAAATGTGAAATACCGACGGCAATTACCGACGGCAAAAAACAGTCGGTATTTACCGACGGCAAACCGACGGCCTACCAACGGTATCTTTTTAATTTTATTTTTTATTTATTTTTAAGAAGTCGTCGGAAAACCGTCGGAAAAATTAGTGAAATCCGACGGCTTACCGACGGTTGTTTTTTTCATTTTATTTTATATTTATTTTTAATAAGTAAATACCGTCGGAAAACCGTCGGTAACTGGAACCGTCGGTAAGCTGTCGGTAGTTGTCGTCGGAAAACCGTCGCTGAATATTACCGACCAGCTTTTTACCAACGATCATTCTCGTCACAAAACCGTCGCTAAAGCCTTTTTCCGACGGTTTACCGACTGTTTCAGCCGTCGGTAATACAATTTATTTTAGTAGTGTACCGACCGGTAATTACCGACGGTTTTTGTCCGTCGGTAATTTTCGTCGGAAATTTTGATTTTTCTAGTAGTGCTCCACCGAGTATGTATCATCCTTTTCTAATAGTGAAATTATTATTTTTCTGTATTTTTTTAGTTGTATTTATAAATGCAGATAAATATTATCTTTGTGATGCCGCATACCCCAATACCCGTGGTTTTTTTACTCATTATCGCAATACGAGGTATTGGTTTGCTGATTTTCGACGCAGACGTGCGGTAACTAAAGAAGAAAAGTTTAATCATGTACATGCACAACTTAGACACGTTATTGAACGTGCGTATGGCGTCTTGAAAGCAAGATTCCCGATAATGAAGCAAATGGCTTCTTATCCTTTTCCAAAACAAATAGAGGTTGTGGTTGCTTGTTTTGCAATCCATAATTTTATAAGAAGATGTAATATCCAAGATCAATTGTTTATGGAATACGATGAGAGTGCCATGTTTACTGCGGAAGAGGATCATGGAGGAGGCAGTGAAGAAGAAATTGTTGAAGTACAATAGGGGGCTTCTCAAGACAACAGATATATGGCTAATCTGCGGGATCAGATTGCGACTCAACTGTTTTCAAATGCTTCAAATTAATTTTTATTTTGTCTTGGATGAGAAACAAACAATTTCGTTTTGGTATTAATGTTTCATATTCCGTTTGTGTTTAAATACGAATGACTATTAATATTTTTCGTCGTTTATTTTGAAGTATGAAAATTGCATTTTTGTGTCTAATTTGGCAGCTAATTATATAAAAAAAGATTATAATGTTGATAAGCAGTTATTGAAGTATGAAATTTGTTTTTTTTTCTTCCATTAAATGATTGATAATAGAAATAATTACATTTTATTTAACATATAATTATAAAAAGGGTTAAAATGGTCATTTTGTTGTTGGTAAGTGTTTACCACAAAACACTTGCTAAATGCACTTACCCGGACAACAATTACCAGCTCTTACCCCGGACAGCACTTACCCGGGTCAACACTTTTACCTAGACAACACTTACCCAATAAGAGTTGGTAAACATCCCCTAAGTATTGATCAGAAGGGTCTTTAGTCAGAGCTTTATGCCTTAAGCTCAGAGCGCCTGGTTCTTCTGAACCCTTGCTTTCTAACTTGGTGTTTCTGACTCAGAACTACTTATGGATCAATTGTAACTGATATTCAATATTATTTGTTAAACAGTTGTAAGTGTCGCACAAAATTACCTAATTGCCCGTAACTTTCAAACTTTCATATAAATATGTGAATGTGGAATCTGGGTATATATATAATTTGGCTTATCCTGAAACGAAATTCATGATACGCAAGGCTAGTAATGCACAAGTTATTGTATTAAGCAAGTGAACTGGGTGACACACGTGCTACAATAGCCGGGACAAAGGGTTGCGGGATTCATGAACCCTAGATTCGGGGTTACGACAGGCTTGCTATCGCATCTCATCTTCAGTAAGAGGTACTTTGGTTAATTAAACCAATTAATTAAACAAAAATAATTAATTTGGCCTCCAAGTCATTATTATAATAACTCTTGTTATAAACGGTCAAATATTTGTGTTGTTCTAAGATAAGATATGTGTACGACTTTATAATAAATATTGCAAGAATTCATATGCAAATTAAAGTCAAAACACGCACGAAGAATAAAACGGCAAAGCTTGTAGGATATGATGAAAAATTAGGATTAATTCCACCATGCATGACTTAGTTTTCCTGGTTAACCATTGTGGTCAGGACTTTTGAGTACGTCCAACAAAATATGAACAAAACAATGGACTTATCTGCTTAAATTATTAATTTGAAATCGTTTAGGATAACCAAAATGTGAACAAAACAATAAATTCAAAGTTTTCTTTTTATTTCAAGATGTATTAAACTTTATAAAAAAAATGTTTGAAATGACATCGTTTATAGATCTTACACATGGAAAAACACTGCAGATCTATGTACATATAAGAGCTTATTGATCTAGTTATATATAATTTGAAATTAAAACTCAAGGCGATCTCTAATTAAGCATATACACCATCATCAGTATGTGATCAGCACAAAGTTGGTTAGAAAAAGACTTGAGAGCGGTTGTAACGAGTGATTATTGGGGGGTCAATATTAGGGCAAAGTCGTCCCACCCCTTTGCCAATAGAGCTACATGCCATGGGGATGCTTGGTTCAATATATAGGTTTGAAGTTAATTATGCTAAAGCTAATTGGTCTAGTCCTTTTTACCATTAATGGTTATAATCAGGACTTAGATGAGGCCTTTAGGCTAAGTCCTTTTACCAATGGTAATTCTATAACACTAGAGGCTAAATTTATCCTAACTATTCAGCTAGTTGTGCTCATACAAATATCTTACTTGTGTATTTTCTTGGAAGTTTAATAGGTGCCACTTGTCCATGCATGTAACCTGAATTATAATAGACTTCTAATAAAAAATCTACACGCCAACCAATTTGACTTTAATTATAATATATATATATATATATATATATAGATGAAACAAATGTTAAATGCTATTCATACAGCTTGTAAATATGAGATTAAAAGGTGTTAATGTTTGCTTCTTGGCTATTTTCTTTGCACTTGCTATTCTTTCTTCTTCGGTGACAATTGTTCAAGCACAAGAAGTAGCAGCAACACCAAGACCGCCGAAAATATCCCGTTGGGGTGGCTGGGGTTGTTGGGGTGACCCATGCCGTTGATGGTGTATATATATACGGTTCATGACAAGCGCAAATAATAGCTCATTTTTTATGAATGAGCTTTTAAGTATACTAATTTATCTGAAACTAATCTGTCAAGTAATATTGTTATGAGAATATTTATTTGTTCTTATGTTTGTTTCATTTTAATCTTTTAAATAAACTGCTTTATGTCTAGGTTAATTGTTTAATTTAAGAACCTGTGAATGCTTAATTACCATTTTGTTACCAACATTGAAAGCGTGTTTTGAAATGTGCACAACCATTTGTTAGCTAGTGGTTGCTTTATGAACGAAGATTCTTCAGTTTTTTATTTTATTTGGAAGGGTATCCTATTCCTAGGCAATGCCTAGACTAATCCCTTGGCAAATTATGACCGTAAGACATCAGCCCTGATTAAACCTCAATGGCCACAATTGTTGTGTACGTCTGGATTCGAACCCTGGACAAATGGGATATTCCACCACATCCCCCATGGCCTAAACCAGTACGCCACAACCCTTGTGGTTAAGATTCTTCAGTTTTAGAGGCTAAGAATTGAAGTAGCCTTCTTTCGATTCTATATATTTGCTTTGAGGTACGTAGGACTACTAGTCGAGGTCCTCTTGTTTCCGTTTGTTGCACGTAAAACTACGTGCTCAATGAGATCCTATTGTTTCTATTTTCTCCATGTATAGCTAGATGTGTTTCAATGGTATTTTGCATATATAGTGAACTGAAGCAAGGGTTTGAGAAAACTGTTTTGAGAAAATAAACTCATAAAACGTAATTCGTTTCCCACCCATTTGGAATTTCGCATAAAACTCAACCGATACAATCAAGTCCCTCAAGAACCCATTATGGCTTTGGTCCATTCCTTCAAACCTATCCATCCACCCGCATGAACATACATATGCGCATTTAAAAATATGTATATTCTCACATGCATACATGTACATGTATATGTACATACAAAGTGTGGTAATAGCTATTTCATAAGACAATATTTGAAAATAAAAATCTATAAACACAAGCGTCCTATAAAAAGATAAGTTCATAAGACACTGAAAAAGCTAATACCACTTTATTTTAAAAACGTTCTAAAAACTTGTTAAAACGCCTACATGTATCCTATAAACCTATCGTAACACTTTTAGATATGACATTTTATAGTTTATTCCTATAAATTTTAGTCATATAAAGTATGTTATTAGGAAACTTAAACATTTTAAGTGTCCTACAAACCAAATTTTGTTGTAGTGATTAATTTTTTTGACGTCTTTGCTTCTTTTTTTTCTTTTTGAATATTATTCGTATCTTTAAATTGAATTTGTTTTATCTTTGTCACATTAAATAGTTTTCATCGGTATTAACCTTTTTTTTAAAGACATCCAAAACTTTTATTCAAAACCCACCAACCAAAACCATACAAGAGTAACAGTAGCTGCAATAACAAGAACGTAAATAGCAGCCAAAAACGAAGCAAACAACAGACCCACCACAAAGAAATACACATGAATCAAAGAAACAAAAACCAAAGATCGCTTGTTGCCATGGGCTTGGTTTGCGAGCAGCAAACACCCTACGACAGAAGTTGTCTGGTTTGCGAGCCCTATGGCGGGCGGCAGAAGCTGTCAATGCTCGCTCACACCCACTAGGCGCTTTCCAGCCCCTACTTCGATCCCCGATCGTAGATCCCTATCACCAACTGTATTGAAAATTCAGACCCATAATTCCTCCTCATATTTGTATTCGAACAACCGACCAAACAACCCCTTTTCCTTCTACACGTATGGGTTCAACAGCCAATCCGACCAATTCAGCGATCCCAATTTGCCCCTTCTCTTTATCCATTCAAACTTCTTTCTTTGAAGTTCGAAAAATCAGTCCTCAACTTTGCTCTTCTCTTTCTCGAACACCGATATGTTTCTATGTGAGCAAATGAGATAAAGGAAACTCCATAATACCGCTTCCCATAAAGACCTCTTTCTATTGGTTTCTGTTGGAAATTAAATATCATTATCATTTGTTAAGTATTAGAAACATAATTATTAATATTATTGTTATTAAATAAATGTGTCATGTGACACATAAGCATTGATGGCAGTTAGCAGTTTTAGTTGGTTGAGGGCTGAACCATCACATTGGTTTGATGGTGTCGGTTCATGTCTTATATATATGTACATTAATGTAGTTTGTAATCATCATCTCCTGCAGTAATAAATATATTTACTATTAATTCTTCCAACACACATTCACATACTTGTTCTTTCCATGCGCTACAATTCGACGACATCAAACATGGTAAGTTCTCGACAGAAGGTTGTTAAGAACAGTCGCCGGGATCATGAATCAGATCCCGTTAATCCACAGTGATGTTGGGTCTGAAATGTGCTAAGTCTGGATAGTGCTGCTCAGTGTTGAAGATTACTACTGCTGAAGACTTTAGTACTGCTACTTGAAGATTACTTCTGCTAGAGGTATTACTACTGCTAGTAGTTAGTAATGCTTGAAGAGTTAATACTGCAAGATGGAAATTACTACTGCAAGCATGATTAGTACTGCTATTGATAAGAAGATGTTGCTGAAGATTAATGTTGCTTATGATAATAAAGATTGATTGGTTGCTTAAAGCGAAAGACAAGGAGATTAAAGATAATCATGGACTGGATGCTGAAGATCAACTTTAATTTAATAATTATCGTGTAATCCGTTTTGTATATATAGTATAGAAGTCTTAGATCATAGACATACAAAATACACACATAAATACGTATTGTTTTGTTTTTAGAGAGAATTAGCCTTAAAATTGTTAGTAATCCTTTCTTTAGAGAAGTATTAAACGTCTATTGAGCATGTTCAACAGATTGAGGCTTTGGTTGTAATCATTAAGTTAATTCAATATAACTTGTGATTTGCAGTCATACACTGTTCCATTGATTTACTGTTAAAGTGTTATTCCGCAAACTTCTTTAACAAAGTTTATGAGTGTTTAAGTTTAGTTCTTGTTTCGAATTTCGATCCTGACAAGTGGTATCAGAGCAGAGGAACTCAGAAATCAATTATCATCATGGACAGATCAAGCGACAGTGTTCTGGTTTCAAAGGTCCCCATGCTCAAACCTAATGAGTTTGACATGTGGAAGATCAGGATCAGGCAGTACATTCTTCTTACAGACTACTCAATGTGGGATATCATTGAAAATGGTCCCTCAAGTGAAGGAGAGATTGGAGCAGATGGCAAGAGACCTCTACCAAAGACTGATGGAGAAAGAAAGATGAGGCAGACTGAGATGAAAGCCTTGAGCACTCTGCTCTTGGCAATTCCTAATGAATACCAACATCAGTTTTGCAACTGTGCTGATGCCAGAATCCTGTGGAATGCTTTGGAAAAGAGATTTTCAGGTACCAAAAGCACTAAGAGAAATCAGAAAGCAATTCTCAAGCAACAATATGAGAATTTCATGTCTACAAAGAATGAGTCTATGACTCAAACCTTTGATAGATTCAACAAGTTGATTGGAGAATTGGCCACTGTTGGTGTCAAGATGGACCAGGATGATGTCAACAGAAAGTTTCTAAGATCTCTTGGTGAAGAATGGGTAATGTATACAGTATCCTTCAGGCAGAATGATAATCTGGAGGATAAGGAACTTGATGATCTCTACAATGATCTAAGGGTGTTTGAAGCAGAAGTTGAATCTAAGAAGAAGCCATCTGGATACTCTCATAATGCTGCTCTCTTATCATCTACTACTGATTCTACTGCAAATACAGAATCAGTTAGTGTTTCTTATGGCTCAAAACAGGATGGTCTCAATGATTCTGTTTTGGAAGCCTTCCTTGCTAGCCATGCCAAAACTTCTCTTATTAATGATGATCTGGAGCAGATCAATGTTGATTATCTTGAAGAGATGGACATCAAGTGGCAAATGGCAATGCTCACCATGAGAATCAAAAGATTCATTAAAAGGACTGGAAGAAACAATTTTGCCATAAGAAGAGAAAATGGTGCTGGATTTGACAAATCCAAGGTGGAATGCTACAAGTGTCACAAACTGGGGCACTTTGCAAGAGAATGCAGAGGAGGAATGTCTCAATAGCATGGAAACAACAATAAGAATTCATCCCAAGCACTTATCTCACAAGATGGAATGGGCTTTGATTGGAGTGACCAAGCAGATGAGGCAATCCAGAATCAAGCATTGATGGCTGAGGTTTCAGAGTCTTCAAGCACAGCAATCCCCACAGAGGTAAAATCTAACCTTTGCACTAAAGCATGTCTTGAAACTGTTAAAAAGTACAGGGATCACAATCAGAGCATGTGTGATGACCTTAAAAGGTTGGAGAAACATAGAAGAGAGTCTAGTTTGATTATTGTGAATTTTGAAGAACAAATTAAGGCATATCAAGCCAATGAACTTCAACACTCATATGATCACAACTATTGGAAGTGGGAGACGAAGGAGTTAGAGATCAAGCTAGAGAAAGCTAAAGAGGAAAGTGAAAAAGTTAGGAGTGAATTTGAGAAGGCCAAATTAGACATTGAGAAATTTTCCAATGCCTCTAAAGCAATGGACTCTTTACTCAAATCTCAAGTTCATGACAAACTGAAGAGAGGTATAGGATACAACAACACCCGTCCACCTTACAATAACAACTACATTCCACCCACCTCAGACCTCTTAGAAAGACAAGAGAAGAAGGACTTACCTGCAGGAGCCACAGAAGTAGATCCACTAGATACAGTAGTGGTTGAGGCAGATTATGAAGAAGAGAACACTGAGGATAACAATAAGGAAGACCATAAAGTAATTCCCCTAGAAAACTATATTCTGACAAATGAAAAGGGGGGGGGGGTAAACCATTTGTCAAGAGTGAGAAAGTGGAGAAGTCTAAAATTGGGGAAGAGACTGTTAAGAGTGAGAAAGCTGAGACCTCCAAGAAAGGGAAGGAGAAGGTACAGGGAGATCACTATATGCAAACTACTGTTGTAAATCCCTGTACTTGTCAACAGATCAAGCCCCATCAACATGATAAAATAAGGGGAAATCAGAGAAACAGAAATAATAAGTGGGCTCAAAAACAAGGAATTGATCTAAGCAAAATCAATAGACCAAAGCCTTGTTTTATTTGTGGCATGTTGAATCATTTAGCCAAACACTATTATTTAAATCCTGTTAACCAAAGAATTACTTTTCAAAGAAAAACACAAAATTTTGTTGGTTATAGGAAGCAATCAAGGAACCACATGGCTGCTAATGTGAGAACAACACCAATGAAAACTGGGACTGCAAACTCTCATATTCAGAATAAGTTTGCTAAAGAAAAAGAAAATACTCCAAGCAAAGCACGGAGTAACTCAAAGAATAGGAAAAACTGTTAGGACCCGTTTTTAAATGGGTACGTAAATCTATTATCTCCTGATTTCTCTTGCAGACCCGGCATATGTGGTACTTGGATAGTGGATGTTCCAAGCATATGACTGGGCAAAAAGCTTTATTGTCTAACTATATAGAGAAATTCAGTGGAAATGTCAGATTTGGAAACGATCAGCTTTCACCTATCTTAGGATATGGTGACATCATTCAAGACAACATAACGATAAGTAAGGTGAGTTATGTCGAAGGCTTAGGGCACAACTTATTCAGCATTGGTCAATTCTGCGATAAAGGGTTAGAGGTCAACTTCAAGTCTAAGAGTTGCTCAGTTCGTACTGAAGACGACACATAACTTTTAGGTGGACATCGAAAGACAAACCTCTACACTATCAATCTTTCCAAAGTACAGATTGACAATCAATTATGCTTGATGACAAAAGCTTCAACGCAGCAAAGTTGGCTCTGGCACAGACGTTTATCTCACTTGAATTTTCGTTACATCAACAAGCTGGTTCAAGGGAAATTGGTCAAAGGACTTCCTGAGTTGAAATATGAACGAGAACACTTATGCGCAGCATGTGAAAAGGGTAAGATGAAGAGATCCGCTCACAAACCGAAGCCTGAACCAAGCACTAGTTCTCCGTTAGAACTGTTACATATGGATTTGTGTGGTCCAATGAGAACTTAGAGTTTGGGAGGAAAAAATACGTGTTGATTATTGTGGATGATTATTCAAGATATACGTGGGTCAAATTTCTTCGATCAAAAGATGAGACACCGGAAATTCTCATTACATTCTTAAAGACGACTCAAGTGAAAATGCAGCGACAAGTCAAGGTTCTTCGAACTGACAACGACACAGAATTCAAGAACAAGATTGTTGATGAATATCTCGAATCAGTTGGGATTTCACATCAGTATTCTGCTGCTAGAACGCCTAAACAAAATGGAGTAGTCGAAAGGCGAAATCGAACGCTAGTCGAGGCCGCTCGGACTATGCTTAGCCAATCGGACTTACCTCTATTCTTGTGGGCAGAAGTTGTGTCGACTGCATGCCATACTCAAAATCGTTCCATGATACACCGTCGATTTCAAAAGACTCCATATGAGTTTATCAACAACAGAACACCAACTATCAAATATTTTCACATATTTTGGTGTAAATGTTTTGTGCTTAACGACAGAGAGAGTCTGTATAAATTCAGTGCTAAGGCGGACGAAGGCATATTTATCGGTTATTCTTCAACATCTGCTGCATATCGTGTCTATTTAAAGAAGTCAAAGACAGTTTTAGAGAGCATTAATGTCACATTCGATGAAGAAATGGCTTCTGATCATATCAGTTCAGAACCCGTTATTACTGGAGTATTAGCTTCTGGGCAGATCAGTTCAGAACCTGCATCTACAACGACTAATTCGGATAACGCATCTACATCTATTTCTCATTTAACTGATTTAGATTTGTTATTTGAATTCTTTTATGATGAGTTTCTTGGAACTAATGTATCTAAATCTGTTGTGACTGACAGGTCTGAAGACACAAGTTGCAATCATCCAGTCATTTCAGATGTCATAACTGAACAAGCATCCCCCGTTCAGTCAGAAACTCATATTCCTGATGTTACTCCAACAGTTGAAGATACACAAGTTAATGCTGAGCCAGAAGTAACTGTTTCAGTTGGGTATACTACATTGTGTACTCAACAGCCTGAATCTGTTCTAACTGCTACTTCTGCACCTGAGTCTTCAACTGCAAAACCCCCTTCTGTTATTCAAGATGAAGATTCTGAAAGTGGATTTCTAGATGATGATCATATTCAAAATTCATCTACTTCACTCCCACATGAGCATCGCTGGACCAAAGAGCATCCATTACACCAAGTAATTGGAGATCTCAACAAGCCTATTCAGACTAGGTCAGCGACTTTTAATCAATGTATGCATGACTCGTTCCTCAACAAGATTGAGCCAACACGAGTATCTGAGGCTCTTGCTGATTCGGACTGGGTATCTACAATGCAAGAAGAGATCAATCAGTTTGAAGCCCTAAAGGTTTGGAGGTTAGTTCCTAAACCAGAAGGAAAGACCGTGATAGGAACTAAATGGGTATTCAAGAATAAAAAGGATGAAGATGGTATCGTCATAAGAAACAAAGCTAGACTTGTTGCCAAAGGCTACCGGCAAGAGGAAGGCATCGATTATGATGAGACGTATGCTCTAGTAGCGCGTATAGAGGAAATCAGAATGTTTCTAGCCTACGCTGCTCATAAAAACTTCACAGTCTTTCAGATGGATGTGAAAATAGCTTTTCTAAATGGCATTCTTAAAGAGGAGGTGTACGTGTCTCAACCAGAAGGGTTCGTCAATCCAGATAAGCCAGATCTTGTCTACATCTTGAACAAAGCCCTTTATGGATTAAAACAAGCCCCTCGAGCATGGTATGACGTCTTATCCAAATTCTTGGTCAAGTCTGGTTTTGATATTGAATTTCCCAATCAATTCAAGCAAATCTCTATTAAGAGTATAACAGTATCAAGATTCTAGAGAGAGAGTAGAGAGAAAGTAACAATCTGATATTATGATTAAGCTCCTTACAAACTAACAAGTCATATCCCTATTTATACCAAGGATATTGACTTATACAAGATTAAGCTACATATTAGACTAAACACACATTAGACTAATACAGACTTTGACTTAGTTGACTTTACATGACTTGACTTTTCCTATTAAATCTTGTATACAATAATACACTAACAATCTCCCCCTTTGTATTCAAGATTTAATAAAAATTTGACATAAATCTTCAGCACTTGATTCTTCAATCTTTTGTCTCTGACAGTCTTGAACTTTGAAGCTCTTTCTGAAGTTGTTGAAGAATCTTGAAAAGTCTTTAACACTTTGCAGCTTTGGAAAGTCAACAAGTCTTCAAAAGTAAATTTGAATTCTTTGAAATTCTTTAAACTTCTTCTAAACTTTGAAACTTCGAGGGATCTCTATCTTTGTATCTTCATTTCTGCAATTTCTGATCATTCTTCAGAAAAACAAACTTTCTCGAATCATCTTCAAGACTTGAATCTTCTTTGTCTTCAGAAATCTTTGAGAATGATTTCTTTTCATCTGATTTGATCTTTCAGAAAATTCTTCACAAGTCTTGACTTTGTAACTTTGAAATTTTTTGATCTTGATTTCTGTAGATTTCTCCCCCTTTTTATCTTGACTTGACTTTGAAACATCTTTCTTCTTCAGAATCTTTTGAATCATCTCTTTTGACAATTAATACTTCTTTCAGAATTTGTTCTTTTGAAATTGATCTCTGTAGATTTCTCCCCCTTTTTGATGATTGTGAGCTTCATAATCATCAAAACTATCTCAATTTCAGCACTTTCTTTGAATCTCCCCCTTTTACAGATATTCTCCCCCTTTGAGAAACATTTTCCCCCTTTGATCTGATATAGAGCCGTCAATTCATGAATGTATTTATCCGAATCTTTTCAAATTCAGACAAATTTTGAGTTGTAACCCTGAATCAACAAATGAAACAGTTAGAAGTGCCTGTCAGTAACACGGAGTTACTGTGTACAACGAATGTACAATTTAAGGAGCTGGTTTGATGATGACTCCCCAGGACTTCCATTCAATCATTGAAAAACACAAGGTAATTCTATGAATGTTCTGACAGAAAAACAAATTTTCTGTGTGCTCGTGCTTGTGTATGAAAGAATTTAGCACAATGATTGTGTTTCATAAGGTTCAAAATGTGTAAACTGTTGAGACAGCAACAGATATTACATGGACTCAATGTGCATGAAAGAGGTGCGAAGGTGGGGCAATGTTCCTTCTTTTTCAATATCTAAATCTTCCGAGTGAAGACTAGATAACAGATATGCTGCATCCCCAAAGAAAATGAATCATTTCTTTGTTAAGAAAGAAACGAGTGGCTGGTGGGGTTAATGCAAGAGTTGGCATGGGCTCACTGCCTTTTTCAATAATGGTCACCAAAGAATGTGAACCAATCAGATTTTGTGGCTGCCCGGCTCAGAAAGTGGTTGGTGCAGAGTTTTGATATTCTTTTAACTCTGTTATCACACCCTATTTCTTTTTAACATTAAAGCTCACTTCTAACCAAACTCTCATTTACATTTTTCCTCTCCACGCAATGAGAAAAACTCAACCGGATGAGTTATCTCCCCCACTCTTTGATTTATGACCCCTCACCCCTCAATCACTCTAGGATTACTTCCTGGGTAGGAAACACTGGTTAACGTGAATCCATGGAAGTTCTTATAAGCTCACACATGAATCCCATGTAAGTCCTATAAAGAATGGTTGTTCAACAATTTAACTTTATCAGTTAAGCACAAAAATGATAACATTGTCAAAATGTATACTCATGAGATTTGAGCAATTGAACTTTGAAGATTTCTCAAAACAAAGATATTGAATGAATTAAATGAAATCAAGAGAATTGTTTTGAGAATATGACAATGTATCAATCAGATCAAATAAAATGGTTAGGGTATCAAAGAATTGGATATTTTGTTTATATGAACGAATATAAACAATTTTAGCAATGAAAGCACAAATATTGAAATGATGAAAGATGCTCAACAACATTTGAAAGCAAACGAGGGTATTACCATCGAAAAATAGGTTCATTTAGAGACATGGTAATAACAGATTAAAATGAAGTACTGAACCAATGTGTGTGAGTACTTTACAGTATATAGACAAGATAATACGCGAGTATTGATCTTAGGAAACACACGGGCAGTTAAACATTAAAGCTCAAAAATGAAAAAAAAACATTTAAAATCACACTTCTAAATTCATTAAATCTTTTGAGAATAGAGAAGTGGTTTGAACATTTAAGAACACGTTTTTCATGCTTGAAAGTTGTTCTTCTTCCAAACAATCAAAGATCTAGATCAGAAGATACTTACCTTTAAACTCCCCCTCAAATCATTATAGAATGATTTAGGTCATGTAAGCTCCCCCTGGATATTTTGCATAATATCCTTATCTTTAAACATTGAAGAACGGGTCCTGATCTGTCATGTGATCAGAAGCCACACTCTTGACATTAAAGTACGGGTTTTGAACTGCTTTTTTCAAAAGCCATCGTTCCTGCTCCCCCTAGACCGGTGGTACCTGCAAAACAGATTTAACAGGTTTTGGTACCCACTGGTATTTGGGTCCTGGTATGTTAGATTTAGGAATCCACTTCTCATTAGATGTATATCTTTTAAAACCATAATTCTGAGAAGTTATTCTATAAGAACCGTACCAGTTGTGAGCAGATTCTCTTTGAACGAAGTCATTCTCTCCACAGTAAGAACAACAGATCTTCCTTTGAGCAATCCTGATCAGATGATTAGTCGAGTAATATATATCAGGATTACCAAAAGATTTACCTTTATGCGTACTGTTCTTCTTTGCATTTGTTGTGGATTTGAATGCTTTGTCCTTCTTCTTCTCTTCAGAAGAATCTTTAACTCTCCAGACCATCTGAGTTTTCTTTGATTGCTTTCCAAGAGATTTTACATAATAGCTCGCTGATCCATCAACAGATTTATCATAAAATAGATTTGATGGTCTGATCTGACTTGATTTGACAATGATTGGTTTAACACTTTTGTTTTTCAAAACATTTTTGTCATGAATAGAACTTGAAGCTGTTTTGAAAGAACAGACTGATTCTGTTGAATTATCAACAGGTGATTGACTAATCACATCAGCTGAAATCTTTTCTGATAAATTGACGTTTGCAGCTTGTAAGTCTTTCATCTTTTTGGAAAGAATGTTTCTTTCAGAAATAATTGTGTCAAACTTCTTTTTCAAATCAGATCTAGCCATCTATTCTTTTAGAATTTCTGATGACAGAACAGATAATTTGGATGTGAGCTTAGATATTTCAGATTCAAAATATGAACGTTCTTGTTCAAAATCTGTTTCCAAGTTCTTGTTTTTCTCAGAAATATCCTTGAAAATCCCAACATTTTTCTTTTCAAATAATTTCTTTTCTTGCTCAAAAGACTGCTTCTTTTCTTTGAAAATATTTCTTTCCTTTTCGAGCAAGTCTTGTAAAGTAGAAATCTGCTTGGGAAGTTCAGTTATTTTAGCTTCAAGAACTTGTCTTTCTTTTGCAAATGTGTCTCTTTCAGTGATTAAAACCTTTTCAAAATCAGACACTTGCTTTGAAAGTTTAATACATCTAAACTCAAGATTTTTCTTCTCTTGGTCAGCTTTCTTTGAATTCTCAGATGATTGTTGAGTTGAAGATGTCTTCACATTTGCTTTTTCTTTTTCTGCTTGGAGACTTGTTTGCAGTTCAACATTCTTCTTCTCCAAAGCAGATATATTTTCTTCAAAAGCCTTAACCTTCTGTTGAAGTTTGACTGACTCATCTTTCAGCTCAGATGATTTCTGATCAGTCTTCTTCAGTTGGCTTTGAAGATTCTCTTTGACTTTATCTTCTTTAATGCTTTTTAACAATTCAGCATTTTTCTTTTCCAGAACAGATATATGATCTTCAAAAGCCTTAAACTTCTGTTGAAGCTTGACTGATTCATCTTGGGATTCTGATGACTTCTGTTCAGTCGTCTTCAGTTGGCTTTGAAGATTTGAAATCTTCCGCTCTTTCTGCATGATAATCTTCTCTTTAACTCCTATGATCTTTTCTTTCATTTCAATTTGATTATCTTTATCTTTAATCTCTTTCTCTCTTTCCTTCATGATATCTGTAAAATCAGATTTATCAAGATTAGCACATTTTATACAATCAGGAGTTTTATCAGAATTTGACACTTTAGATTTGAACTCCTGAATCTGATATAGAAGCTTTGAATTCTGATTTTTCAGCTTGTCTAATTCAACTTCCATCTTTGGTATTTCCGGCATGTACAAAACAGCCATATCTCTTGCAGATAAAATGGTATTTCCTCTCTCATCTGTAACAGGCATATTGACAGATTAGCTAAAAAAATGATCGTCAAAAATCAGACAATTATGATCACTAACAAAATATGTCCCCCTCCGCAGACTTAGCACGGGGGTTCCGCTTTCTTTGAATTCTCAGACAATTATGATCTCTAGAAAGAAATGCTTGAAAAAAAATGATCGTTCCCAAACAAATCAGAAAAAAAATCTAAGTCTTTAAACTCGCAGATCAAATAACTCGCTAATCACTGTTTCAAAATAAACTCGCACGTCAAACAACTCGCAGATCACTGTTTCGAAGAAACTCGCTAGTTGAACCGTGCGCGTTTTATGAAACTCGCAGATGATAACTTTTAGACAAACGCGCAGGCAAACTCGCAGGCAAACACGCAGGCAAACTCGTAGACGAACTCGCTAAACACTATTCACACTAAAACTCGCTGGCAAGCACTTGCGCGTTTCTGAAACTCGCACGTCTCTTTAGCGCGTTTCGACCAAACTCGCTAGCTTCAGCTTGCGCGTTTTGCAAACTCGCTAGCTTCAGCTTGCGCGTTTTAGCCAAAAAATCAAATCCTTTGACTTGCGCGTTTGATAGTGAACTCGCAGGCTTTGCTTGCGCGTTCTTCAGAAACTTGCGCGTTCTTCACTTGATGAAGCTTGCGCGTTCTAGAATGAACTTGCGCGTTTTCTGGATCTTGCGCGTTTCGACACTTCAGTTCACGAAATCAATCCAAATCGTTCTAAAACCTGCAATTGATTCTCAAAATGCATCAGTGTACTCGAAAAACATATTAGAACACTTTTCTATCACAAAATTTCCATTAAAACCATAAAAATCAACGAATTGATTCAAGAAACAATGCTCGTATTCAACTTTTCAAAAAACCAACATTTTGATCAAATTGATCGATCTGGAATTGAAATTTGACAGTGTGATCTGAACGAAAAATGATTCAGTTGATAAAACGTATACAATCAAATCAATTTCTTGATTTAATTGTACACAAACAAGAAAAACGTGAATCAAACAGTAACTTTCTCGAAAATAACCATTTTCTTGAATTTTCAAGAATCTAATTCAAAAACTAATTCAGTAATCTTTCTGAATTTGTTTGGTTTGCTCTGATACCAATTGATATTGAATTTCCCAATCAATTTAAGCAAATCTCTATTAAGAATATAACAGTATCAAGATTCTAGAGAGGGAGTAGAGAGAAAGTAACAATCTGATATTATGATTAAGCTCCTTACAAACTAACAAGTCATATCCCTATTTATACCAAGGATATTGACTTATACAAGATTAAGCTACATATTAGACTAAACACACATTAGACTAATACAGACTTTGACTTAGTTGACTTTACATGACTTGACTTTTCCTATTAAATCTTGTATACAATAATACACTAACAGGTTTCTCTAAAGGTAAGATTGATACTACTTTATTCATAAAGAAGGAAAAAGTTGATATTATTCTTATTCAAATATATTTTGATGATATAATATTGGGTTCTACTAATCCAAAATATTGCAAAAACTTTTCTAACCTCATGGTGTCACGTTTTCAAATGAGTATGATGGGAGAGATGAATTTCTTTCTCGGACTACAAGTTAAACAGTTTTTTACGGGGATTTTCATAAATCAATCTAAGTACATTTTGGACATTCTTCGGAAGTACAAAATGGAAAATTGTAAACCAATTGGAACCCCGATGGCACCTGGTACTAAGATCCACACTGATCCTTCGGGTAAAAGTGTTGATGTTAGAACATAAAGAGGTATGATAGGATCGTTAATGTATCTTAGATCGAGTAAACCAGATATTATGTTTTCAACATGCTTATGTTCTAGATATCAAGCTGCTCCCAAAGAATCCCATTTGGCCGCTGTCAAACGGATTTTTAGATATCTAAAGGGGACTGCTGACCTTGATTTGTGGTATCCTAAGGATACTGGGTTTCAACTGACTGCATATTCAGATGCAGATCATGCAGGTTGCATGTTGGAGAGAAAGAGTACTTCTGGTCACGTTCAATTTCTTGGAGACAAGCTCGTTAGCTGGGCTTCAAAGAAACAGTTATGCGTCTCCACATCGACTGCTGAAGCAGAGTATGTAGTTGCTGCCAGTTGCTGCTCTCAAGTCTTGTGAATGCGAACACAGCTACGAGATTATGGATTCAAATTTGATAAAATTCCAATCTTCTGTGAATCGAAGAGTGCAATTGCCATATCTTCTAATCCTGTTCAGCATACGAAAACCAAACATATTGATGCCAGGTTTCATTTTATAAAAGATAATGTAGAAAAATGAACAATTGAACTTTATTTTGTAAAAACAGATTATCAACTTGCACATTTATTTACCAAACCCTTAGATGAAAAGAGATTTAATTTTCTTGTCTCTAAGCTTGGTATGTTAAATCTTAAGACATAATCGGTTGTTACCTAATAAAGTTACGTATTGTTATTTTTCATCATTTTCTTTATTTTTATGTCTGAAGGAGATTTAATTGTTTGCTCATGATCTCAGGGGGGGGTAAGAGAAGTTTTAGATGATCTACATTCATTTGAGGGGGAGCAAAACTAATTTCTGCATTATACTTATTTGACAAAAATTTTGTGATGCATGATTTTAGGGGGAGCTTATAAGTCAAAAAGAGTAAGACTATGATTTCTGATTATTTCAGATCAGAACTCGTTCCTTAATCGTTTTACTGTTTTATGTTCTTTTATTTTCGAATAAATTTTGTGAATAATTTTTTTTTTACTAGACTTTGAGACTTATGCAGGATGAGAGAGGATGACACGATCATATCTTTTTTACTTAAGCATGACTTCATGAGATTTAAGACAAAGCTAAAAGGTAAATTTCTTATCTTAATCTCAAATATATCTGAAAGAAGGACAACTTTCAGATATTGAAAACATGTTCTGAAATGTTCAAACCACTTCCCGATTTTTAAACAGATTTTATAATTTGGAAGTGTGATTTTAAATGTTTTCATTTTATTTTTGTGCTTAATCGATAAACAAACTGCGTGTATTCAAAGTTAAATACTTGCGTACTGTCTTTTCTATATACTTTCAAGTATTCACACACACCGGTTTGACTGTGTTCAACATGTTCTTACCATGTCTCTAAATTGAAACAATTTTTCTTCGATGGTAAGACACTCCGCTTGTATTCAAAGAATTTTTGAGCGATATTTCATTTCGAAACGGTCATTTCAAGAATGTCTATATTTTGTTTCGTATAGACAAATATCAATTATTCTTAACCATAAGCTTTAATTGCTATATCATTCATTTCTGATCATTTTCATACAATGTCAGATTTTCAAACAAGTCTTTTGCATTCATGATTCATTCATTCAATATACTTGTTTGAACATACTTCAAATGGTTAAAACTGCTCATATCTTCATGATTAAATTCTGAGCATATACATTTCTGACTTGTCTTTTGAGATTTAACTGATAAAGTTAAACCATATTGAGCAACACGTTCTTTTAGGAAATTATGGGTTCTTTGTTCTAGGACTTAATTGAAACTTCTATGAATTCACGTTAACCAGTGTTTCCTACCCAAGAAGTTAATCCTTTAGTGATTGAGTGTGAGGAGTCAAAACGAAATGAGTGTGGGTGTGATGAGGTAAAATGGAAAAGAGAGTTTGGTTAGTAGTGAGCTTAATGATTTAAAAGAAAGAGGGTGTGAGATCAGAGTAAAAGAATATCAAAGTCTGCACCAACTACTTTCTGAGTCGGGCAACCACATTACTAATGTTTCACAATTCTTGGTGAACATTATTGAAACAGACAAATAGCCCATGCCAACTATTGCTTAAACCTCACCAACTACTCATTTTCTTCTTAAAAAGAAAATGTTTAATATTTTTCTGGGGACGCATCATATAATCTATCTGGTTTTCATTTGGAAAATCTGGATATTGAAAAAGAAGGAAGTCTGCCCCACCTTCGCACTTCAATCATGCACTTAGAGTCTGTGTTTATCTACTGTTGTATCAGTGGTTTACACAATGTTGAGCCTTATTAAAAGCAATTATTTGTGCTTAATTCTTTCTATACTTGCACGAGCACACAAAGAATTCGTTTCTTTGTCATAACATTCATAGAAATTCCCTTTGTGTTATTTCGATGATTGGATGGAAGCCCTGGGGGAGTGAACATCAAAAAGCTCCTTTATATTGTGTATTCGTTACACACAGTGACTTTGTGTTACTGACAGGCATTTTAACTGATTCATCTATTGATTCAGGAGTTACCTGTTCTTATTTTTGTCTGGATTTGAAAAGATCTAGATGAATATCTTGTTATGGATCACAGAATCAGAGGCTCAGTTTGGAAAAGATCAGAATGGTCAAACACATTTCTTGGACAAAAAGTTTTGATGATATAGATGCTCAAATCATCAAAAAGGGGGAGATGATATGAAGAAATGTTAAAGTTTTGAAGTTTCGAAGAGATGATATCAAGATCTGGTAAAGTTTTGTGAAATTGAGTTTCTGAAATGTTCAAGTCAGAAAGTTCAAAGGGAAGATTTGAAGACACTCAAAGAATTTCTGAAGTTTTGAGGAAATTTTCTTTGAAGATTATTTGTTGAAGCAATCTGAGATGAATTTGATGATAATTTCTTTCTAATGTCTGAAAAGTGTTCTGTGAAAGATTTGAGGAGATTGTTCATTGTTGAAGATATTTTTGGAAAGAAGATAGTCAAAGAAAAATGGGAGATTATTTTGACAGAGCTTAAAGTGAAGATTGATTTGCTAGATTTTTTCAACAGTGATCTTGAATCCAAAGGGGGAGATTGTTAGAGCAGAAATATGTTGGATACAAGATCAATAATACTGAAGGTCAAAGTTGAGAAAGTCAAAGTTGCTAAAGTCAAATCTCATTAAAAGTCAAAGTCTATTTGTAATAAGTCAAACTTAGTTGTATTTGTATTTGTATTTTTCTTGTATTAGTTGTAGGTATAAATACCTTTTCTCTTTGTATTTTCAGGAAGAGAACTTAATTGGAGCATTATTCAGTTGTATTTTAGAGAGAGAAATATAAGAGAGAAAGAGAGTTTATTAGAGAGAGTTGTTATAGAGAGAATCTTGTAATCTTGAGATTGAAAAGTGAAATCAAACAGGTAATTGATTGTTTAATCTTGTTTGTTTGATTGTTATTGATTAGAAACTAGAATCTGGAACACACAGAAAGCAAACAACTTTGTCAAAATTTGGGTTCCAAAATGCACTAAACCTGTTAATGCTGTCAAGCCTATAATTCTGACAAAGTATTCCAGCCATGAGATTCTTAATTCTGATCATCTCATCGAGACTAAGCTTACTGATTATGAATATGTTGATGAGAAAGGGAAACCCAAGACCACTTTGGCTTGGGTTCCCTCAAAACACTAACTGTTTTATCTGATGTGCAGGGCAACCAACAGCTCAAGAGGAAGAGCATTTGGCATGTAGACAGTGGTTGCTCTAGGCACATGACAGGTAACATGGACTGCCTTCAAAACTTCAAAAGATTTGATGAAGGACGTGTTGCTTTTGGTGACAATCCAGCAGGAGGTAAGATAAGTGGTAAAGGTATGGTATCAAAAGGTAAGATGACTTTTGAAGATGTTTACTATGTTAAGCAGTTGAGATACAACCTGTTAAGTGTATCACAAGTTTGTGACAAGAAACATAGTATATTATTTAATGATACTGAATGTATTATCCTTGCTCCAAGATTCAAGGTAGTTGATGAAAATATGATACTACTTAGAACTCCTAGAAAGGATAATGTGTATTGTTTGGACTTAGAAAGTGTTTCATCTGATTCACCACTAAACTGTCTGTTTTCAAAAGCTTCTATAAATGAATCATCTCTTTGGCACAGAAGGATGCGTCACATGAATTTTAAAACTATGAACAAACTTGTGAAAAACAACCTTGTAAGAGGTTTGCCTCAAAAAGTGTTTTCATGTGATGATCATTGTGTTGCATGTCTTAAAGGCAAACAGCACAAAACTTCTCATAAGTCCAAAGAAATAAACACAATCTCATCACCTCTTCAGTTATTGCATATGGATCTTTTTGGTCCTACAAATGTGATGAGTATTGGTAAGAAATCCTACTGCTTAGTCATTGTTGATGATTTCTCTAGGTTAACTTGGGTATATTTTCTGAGGACTAAGGATGAGACAAGTGGACTGATCAAATCCTTTGTTCTTAGGATTGAAAACCAAACAAATCTAAGAGTTAAAGTCATCAGATCTGATAATGGAACTAAGTTTAAAAACAATGACTTAAACAGCTTTTGTGAGAATAAAGGTATTGAGAGACAATACAGTGCTCCTAAAACTCCTCAACAGAATGGTGTTGCTGAGAGTTGAAATAGGACATTGATTGAGGCTGCTAGATCTCTATTTGCAGATTCAAAGTTACCCATTACATTTTGGGCAGAAGCAGTTAATACTGCTTGTTATGTCCAAAATAGAGTTCAAGTAGTCAAATCACAAGGAAAGACACCTTATGAACTTTTCAAAAAGAAGAAACCTTTTATTGGATTTTTCAAACCTTTTGGGTGTCCTTGCACAATTCTCAACACCAAATCTCACTTAGGCAAGTTTGAAAGCAAAGCTGAGGATGGATTTCTTGTTGGATACTCCTCTCAGAGTAAGGCATACAGAGTATTCAACAGTTCTTCCAGGATTATTGAGGAAAGTGACAATGTCAAATGCAATGAGAACACACCAAATCAGATTGGTACAGGTCCTAATTGGCTGTTTGACATTGATTCACTAACTAACTCTTTGGGTTTTAGTGATGAACAAATTGCAGGAACAAGCTCAGAACAGGGACCGGAACAGAGAAAAGAGTTTGTGATGTTCCCTATACCCACAATTGATCCTGTTGAATTATGTCAACAAGAAAAGAAAATGCTTCAGAAAAAGAGGAGTCTGAACCAAAACAGGATGAAGATGACAAAGGTGATGAAGAGGATAAAGGTGAAGGTTCAGGAAACACAGGTCTTGAAATGCCCACAATGGCAGATGATGACACTGATGAAAAAAATTCTTCAGTGTTTGGTGGAAACACTCCTGAAAAGAATGACTCTAATCTGGATGCAAATATTAATGAGGAGGTTGCCCATCAAACAAGAACTCAGAAGAATCATCCTCCTCAGTTGGTGATTGGTGATATCAATTCTCCAATGATCACAAGGCAACAAAGTAAGTTAGGAGGATTGAAAGACTTACAGTGAGGCATGTTATCTTGTTTTCTATCCCAGATTGAACCCAAGAAGGGTTATGATGCAATGAAAGACCCAAGCTGGATAGAAGCAATGCAAGAGGAGTTGCTTCAGTTTGTGCTGCAAGATGTGTGGGATCTGGTTGACCTTCCACAAGGACACAGGGCAATTGGAACTAAATGGATCTTCAGGAATAAGAAATATGAGAGAGGGATAGTGATAAAGAATAAAGCCAGACTTGTGGCACAAGGGTACATACAAAAAGAGGGAATAGACTATGAAGAAGTGTTTGCACCAGTAGCTAGAATTGAGGCAATTAGGCTGTTTCTATCCTATGCTTCTTTCATGAAGTTCAGAGTATATCAGATGGATGTTAAGAGTGCATTTCTATATGGGACAATTGATGAAGAAGTGTATGTTTGTCAGCCTCTAGGGTTTGAGAATCCTACCTTTCCTGACAAAGTATACAAATTAAAGAAGACACTCTATGGGCTACATCAAGCACCAAGAGCATGGTATGATACTCTGTCTACCTATCTCATGGAAAATGGTTTTGAAAGGGGCATCATTGACAAGACTCTGTTCATCAAAAGAAAGAAGAAGGACATCCTGTTTGTACAAATCTATGTGGATGACATCATCTTTGGATCCACAAAAGATCAAATGTGCAAGGAGTTTGAGGAGTTGATGCACAAAAGATTCAAGATGACCTCTATGGGTGAACTTACATTCTTCCTTGGGCTACAGGTTAAACAGAAGACAGATGGAATTTTTATAAGTCAATCCAAGTATGTGCAGGATATACTTATTAAGTTTGGATTTTCAGAAGCAAAACCTGCAAGCACACCTATGGAAACACACAAACAGATCACTGCAGATCTTGAGGGGGAGGATGTGGATGTTCATTACTATAGATCCATGATAGGCTCCCTCATGTATCTAACAGCTTCAAGACCAGATATTATGTTTGTTGTATGTATGTGTGCAAGATTTCAAGAGAGGCCTAAGCAATCTTACTTTCAAGCAGTCAAAAGGATATTCAGATATCTCAAAGGACAACCTAGGTTGGGTCTTTGGTATCCTCATGACTCACCATTTGATCTAATTGCATATTCAGATAGTGATTTGGGTGGTGCAAACTTGGATAGAAAGTCTACATCAGGAGTATGTCAGTTTTTGGGTGCAAGAGTAGTTTCATGGCAGTGTAAAAAGCAAACCACAGTGTCCACCTCTACAACAGAAGCAGAGTATATAGCTGCTGCTCACAAGTGCTATGGATTCAAAATCAGATGTTGGACTATGGTATTACTTTTCTTCACACTCCCATCTTCATTGATAACAACAGTGCAATAAGCATTGTTAATAATCGAGTCAAGCACTCTAAAACCAAGCATATAGAAATCAGGTACCATTTTATTAGAGACTGCAATGAAAAGAAGTTAATTCAGGTTTTGAAAGTACACACTGGTAATCAATTTGCTGATCTATTCACCAAAGCTTTTGATGTGGGTAGATTCGCATTCTTAGTCACAAGTGTGGGCATGATAAACACTGAATAAGCCTCTATCATTTCTCATCAAGTACCATTTATGTATAACTTCTTTAATGTTTCATTTCTCATATTTCATTGTGCCTGGTGCTGCTAACCCTTTGTCTTTAAGTGTCTCAGAATGACAGGCCAAACTATGGTTAAGTCTGGTTCCTACTGCTAGGTGGTTTATACTGCCAATGATATGTTATTACTGCTTGCCTTATTTCTACTGCCAGACAGTGTTAATACTGCTAGTATATGTTAATACTGCTAGTATGTGTTAATACTGTAGGTATATGTTTCTACTGCTATTAGTTACTACTGCCAAAAGGTGTTAATACTGCTAGTATGTGTTAATACTGCTAGTAAGTGTTAATACCACATGTATGTGTTTCTACTGCTACTCGTTACTACTACTTATATGGGTTAATACTGCGGGTATGGGTTAATGTTGCTAGGGTACTTAGTACTGCTTTTAACCGAATCCCATACCCTATAAATACCCTCTTTGACCGCCAAAACCCAAACGGCCCTTTGAATTTCTATTGAGTGTTCATCCTCTCTTTCTCTCTAACATTCTTGTTTCCCAGTGCATAAACCCTAGTGTTGATTCAAACCCAAGAACGATGGTAGGACTGGAATTTGTTGACGATCACAATGAGCTTGCAATGCTGCAAAAACCCAAACAAGCTGAGGGTTTTCATGAGATTGTGAATTTCCTAAAATCCTCACACATCGCCTATGCGTTAACTGTCAATCCCACCATCTATGTGGAACATCTGCGACAATTCTGGACGAATGCATCCATTCAGACATTTGATGGCAATCAGGTCATCCAATCAAAGATCTGTGATAAATCAATCACAATCACAGAAGGCTGCATTCGCACTCATCTACGTCTAGATGATGCATCAGGTATGTCTACTCTCCCAAAGGACGACCTATTTCTCGAAATTGGTCGAATGGGGTATGAAGGTCCTACTGAGGTTTATAAGTTCTTCAAGAGCAAATTTTCACCTCAGTGGCGATTTTTTGTTCATACTCTGCAACATTGTATTTCTCGCAAAACAACTGGATGGAGTGAGTTCAGCAGTACCATAGCCTATGCTCTTGTCTGCTTAGCTACCTCCAGAAAGTTTAATTTTTCACAAATGATTCTGAATGATTTGCTGTCAACCCTGGATACCAAAACCAAAACTAAAAGATTTTATATGTATCCAAGGTTTGTACAAGAAGTACTAAACAAGGAATTGACGGATTTACCCTCTTTTCAAGAGGTGTATGTACCTAAACCTTCCAAAGGGAAGGTGTTTTCCAACATGAAAAAGGCCTAGTAAGGACTTTTATGGAAAAGACACACCATTGTTCTTTACAATGATGGTTGTGTCTCATTCCCATGGTGAGGCATCAGGGTCACAGCCCACATCTGACCAACCCACTGATGACCTACCCACACCATTCATTTCAAATGATCCTCCTCAGATCCCTGTTGTGAAGCCAATTTCCCCCATCACTCAAACATATGTAAGGAAAAAGGTACAGAAGGTTCCTTCCCTTCCTGTATCTACACCCCAACAGCCTTCAAGCCCTCTGATGGAGCATTCTCCATCAGAGAATATCCAAAGGGAAACCATAGGGGTGTCTCCCAACCCCAAGAAGGTGCTCTCTAAGGAGAAGGAAGAGCATGTGGGCAACAAGGCTCACACTACTGATTCTGCACAAGGTGTGGGTCACGACAGTGTGAACATAGCTAAGACCTTCCCCACGGCAACTTTGGATGAGCAATCATCTAAGGGACCCAGGTGCCAAGAAACCAAGGGGGTAGTAGGTGCTTCTGCTAGGCAGAAGGCCTCTACTTAAAGATCCAAGGATCCTTCAAGTGTGGTCAACACACCTAAAGGAGGTGAGGACAGATATAACTATGATGAATAGATGGTGTTAGAGCATAAATATGTTGGATACAAGATCAAGAAGACTGAAGGTCAAAGTGTAAGAAGTCAAAGCTGAGAAAGTCAACACTCATTAAAGTCAAAGTCAATTCTTTTGTATTTTGCTTCCTTTTTGTTTTAGAAGTTGGTATAAATAGTTTCTATTTCTGTTCAGTTTTGTGATAATTAGAAGTTGTCTGATTGAAAATCTGAGAGAGAGAATACGTTAAAGAGTGAATTTTGTAGAGAGAGTGAGTTCTAGAGAGAGAAAGTGTAAAAGTTGAATTTGAAAGAAATCAAACAGGTAATTGATTTGATTAAATCTTGTTTGTTTGATTATCTTGTTTAGAAACTAGAATATGGAACACACAATTGGTATCAGAGCAGATCCAAAGTGAAATCAAATCGAGAAATTCAAGATTTTGATTTGTTCGTCACTGTTCTTTCAAGAAATTTCGGATTCTGAGTTTTTGTGAGTTTTTGGAGCAGATTTTGGTTAGGATTTGTTCTAAAAATGTATTAGATCGAGTCTTTGTAATTCCATTTCAGTATTGCACTGTAAATCACACGAATTTTGTAATTTTTGTTGAATTTTGTTCACGTGTCGATTTTTACTGTTTCATCTATCTTTTTGGATTGTAATTGCTTGTTTGTAAAAATCGTGTATTGGAACATGTTCTTGGGTTGATTACAAAGGATTCTGCAAAGTTACAGATCAATTGGACAAGTTTGGATAGATTTCAGATTGAAAAAGTAATTTTTGGGTCGACAAACGGAAGAACGCGCTAGATCTCTCAAACGCGCAAGTTCTTCGTCAAACGCGCAAGCTCTTCGTCTTCAAACGCGCAAGGTTCATCATCTAGAATGCGCAAGTCAAAGGATTTGTTTTGGTCTAAAACGCGCAAGGGTTATCTGCGAGTTCTAAGAAACTCGCTAATCAAGTCAGCGAGTTTGAAAAAGTGAGAAATTTTTCTAAGGACCAGAACGCGCTAGTAGTGTTTTGCGAGTTCTTCGACGTGCGGGTTTGGAAGAAACAGTGGTTTGCGAGTTTGAAATATCAGGAAATATTTCTAAGTGTTGAAACGCGCAAGTGAAGCTAGCGACTTTTGTTCAAACGCGCAAGCTTCGACGTGCGAGTTTAGTAAACGTGCACGCCTCTGTTAGCGAGTTTCAGTATGAACAGTTTTTAGCGAGTTTAGGCACTTGCGAGTTTCATCATCTTGCGAGTTTCATCTTGCGAGTTTCATCTGCGAGTTTGATCTGCGAGTTTATCTGCGAGTTTGCTTGCGAGTTTCTCAAACGCGCAAATCTTGATCTGCGTGTTTATCAATCTGCGAGTTTAAGGGCTTGCGAGTTCAATAGTGACTTGCGAGTTCTGATACTTAGTCAAATTTTTCGAAATTTCTGATTTTTTCTAGATTTCAATTTTTTGTTGTGATTTCACATTTGGGACTAACAATCAGTTCTATTTTCTTATTTGATATATCTTTCAAACAGGTTTAAAGAAGATGACTTCCAAAGATGCACTTTCAATTGGCACCGATGTCAAGCCTCCTGTGCTGTTTAAAGGAGAATATGAACAATGGAAGGACAGATTCCTGGATTTCATAGACCGACATGCCAATGGGGAAAATATTATGGAGTCAATTACAGACGGTCCTATGAAACCAATCACTGTTAATGTACCTGCTGATGATGATTCATCTGACAGTGGACATGGTGATGTGGAAAAAGAACAAAAGACAAAACGAGTTAAAGTGGATTTATTTGAGTATTCTGAAGAACAGAAGAGACGATATAAAGCTGACAAGCAAGCGAGATCTCTTCTACTCCAAAGCATTCCCAATGACATCTACATCAAGATTGATAGCTACAAGGATGATGCTAAACAGATGTGGGATCATTTGCAGAAGATGATGATGGGATCAAAGGTAGGGAATCAGATAAAGGTGGCTAACTGCATTAATAGCTATGAGGAGTTCAAAGCTAAAGAGAATGAGAGTCTAGAAGACACATATGAAATATTTACTTTGCTTCTGAATGAGCTGACAAAGAATAAAGTGACAAAGAATCAGCTGGAAAACAATGTCAAATTTCTGAGTATCCTACGTCCTGAATGAAAGAAACATACACGTAGGATGAAGCAGATGAAAGATTTAAGTGAAATACCTCTTCACGAAGTTTATGAGACTTTACGACAGAATGAGGAGGAGGTAGAGGAGAAAAGAGCTGAAAAGAAGAAGGCTAAGAAGGTTCCTGATACGATTGCTTTGGTTGTTGGTCAGAAGAAGAAAGAAAAGATAGAGAAGAAGAAGAAGAAGAAAGTGATTTCAAGTTCTGAGTCTGATTCAGAGACAGATGGTGATGATGGAGAAAATCTTAAACAAGCCATGATGTTGCTGACCCGTGCGTTTCAAAAGAAGTTTTACAAGAAGTCAGGTTCAAATTCTCAACGTTATTCTTCATCAAGTTCGAAGAACCACGAGCACTGTGAGAGAGTAGAAGGAAGGAGATATGAAGAGGATAGGTATGTTGAGAAGAAACCTGTTGAAAAGAAGAAATTCGTGAATGACTACACAGTTGCTGAAAAGACAGCAAGTGATCCAGTTAAATGCTACAACTGTGGTAAACTTGGTCATTTTGCAAAAGATTGTAGAAAGCCGAAAGTTTGCAACTCTCAGTACTATCAGAACAAACTGCTCTTGGCCAAACAGCAAGAAGCAGGAATTGCTCTAATGGCCGAGGACGAATTTTGGCTTGATCATTCCGAAGGAGAAGATGAGGAGAAGGAAGAAACAGCTCATCTCTGTCTCATGGGCAAAGAAGTCAAATATGATGAGTCTGATGATGAGACATCTGATGAGGTATTAAACTTAACTCAGAAAGATTTCATTATCAAAATGGAAACCATGGTAGTTGAGCTTCAAGATTTACAAAATAAACTGAAAAAGGAAAAGGAAAGGGTTTCTAAAAAGAACAAGAAGATCTTTGAACTTAATACGTCTGTTATTTCGAACAAAGATCTGATTGATTCTTTACGCAAATCTGCTTCTGATTCTAAATCTAAAGTAGATGGTTTTGAAAAGAAGATTTCTGAGTTTGAAGTTAAAGTTTCTAAATATGAGTTTAAGAAACGAGAATCTGCACTAATAGTTCATAAATTGCAGGTTGAGAACAAGTTGTTGAATAAGAAGGTAAATGGTCTGGAAGTCAAATTATATAAAAGAGGCCAAACATATCAAACTATTTTTTTTAATGCTCCTGATGAAGAGGCTGATGTTAAACAAAGATGGGGACTTGGCTTTGACAACCCCCATTATCTTAAGAAAACCATCAGAAAACAACCAGCTCTTTATAATTTTGATTTTCTTGCATGTGCTCGTAAACAACCTCTTTTGAAACCCAAATTTGTTACAAAATTACCAGAAGAAGTTGAAGTCCAAGAAACTGAAAACAGAAAGAATATAAATAAAATGCAACTACCATTTAACTATGCCAAGTTAAATGATAGTAATCTTAAAGAAACACCAAAAGTTCTTTCAAATGACTATTTTGTGAGTTATTCCGTTTCAGAGATGAAGGCTAAACCTGCAGTTGAAAAAGTTTATGTTCCTCCTCTCATTTTGGAAAGCAAAATAGTTGAACTTGAAAATGCTTTATCTGATGAAAAACTTTTGGTGGACATTGAACAAATTGTATTTTCTATCGTTATAAAGAACACTGTTTTTCAAACTAAATCTTCAAAGTGTTCTACAGTTTCACAGACTTCTTCAACTTCATGTGATAGTTTTGATGACTTATTTGAGTCTGCAAATGACTTTCTAAATTCTGATGAAGGATGCATAGAAGAGATTGATTTGTTTGACTTCAACGCTAAACTTCCTGATCATTCTACTTGTCTTAAAACTGAAAAGGTGTTACCAAGTGTTTCTAAAATGGCTAAATCATCAACTAAGGTTGGTGACTCAGTTTCTGTAACTGCTGATTACTATGCTCATGGTAAGAAACATAAGAAGCAGCGATTACAGAAACAGAAATACACTGGTACACAAAAGAAAACTCAATCTCAGAAGTCTGCTTTTCCTAATAGATCTAAATTTTTTGTTTCAGATATTAACAAGAAAAGATTGAACGCTCAAACCAAATGGCGACCAAAACAGAAGGATGCTGAGATAGCTGAATCAGTTACTGATAATACTTGCACTAGATCTGTTAGTAGTGATTCAGATGTAGTTCATCAATGTGTTTCTCATAAACAAAACCTTGTAACTTCTTACAAGCGTTACTCAATAAAGCAGTTGATTCAATTATCTTCTATTACTACTAAATTTCATCATAATTATCAGAAAACTGACTTTGCTTATTCTCATAATTCTCTTGATTGGTATGGATCTTATCATGTATATTCTTCAAAGTCTAATGTTTTAAAATATTTTCAAAGAAAAAGAGGATTCATATTTCAATGGATACCTAAATTTTGTGCTAATCTGATAGGGACCGTTTTTCAATGGGTACCTAAATCTATTGTTTCCTGATTTCTCTTGCAGACCCGACATATGTGGTACTTGGACAGTAGATGTTCCAAGCATATGACTGGGAAAAAAGCTTTATTGTCTAACTATACAGAGAAATTCAGTGGAAATGTCAGATTTGGAAACGATCAGCTTTCACCAATCTTAGGATATGGTGATATCATTCAAGATAACATAACGATCAGTAAAGTGAGTTATGTCGAAGGCTTGGGGCACAACTTATTCAGCATTGGTCAATTCTGCGATAAAGGGTTAGAGGTCAATTTTAAATCTAAGAGTTGCTCGGTTCGTACTGAAAACGGCACAGAACTCTTAGGTGGACATCGAAAGACGAACCTCTATACCATCAATCTTTCAAAGGTACAAAATGACAATCAAGTTTGCTTGATGACAAAAGCTTCAACGCAACAAAGTTGGCTCTGGCACAAACGTTTATCTCATTTGAACTTTCGTTATATCAACAAGCTGGTTAGTGGGAAATTGGTAAAAGGACTTCCTGAGCTGAAATATGAGAAAGAACACTTATGTGTTGCATGTGAGAAGGGTAAGATGAAAAGAGCTCCGCATAAACCGAAGCCTGAACCAAGCACTAGTTCTCCGTTAGAATTGTTACACATGGATTTGTGTGGTCCAATGAGAACTCAGAGTTTGAGTGGAAAGAAGTATGTGTTGGTTATTTTGGACGATTATTCAAGATACACGTGGGTCAAATTTCTTCGATCAAAAGATGAGACCCCCAAAGTTCTTATTACTTTCTTAAAGACGACCCAGGTGAAAATGCAGCGACAAGTCAAGTTTCTTCGAACGGACAACGGCACAGAGTTCAAAAACAAGATAGTTGAAGAATATCTCGAATCGGTCGGGATATCACATCAGTACTCTGTTGCACATACACCTGAACAGAATGGAGTAGTCGAAAGGCGAAATCGGATGCTAGTCGAGGCCGCTCGGACTATGCTTAGTCAATCGGACTCACCTTTATTCTTGTGGGCAAAAGCTTTGTCGACTGCATGTCATACTCAAAATCGGTCTATGATACACCACCGTTTTCAAAAGACTCCATATGAGCTGATCAACAACAGAACACCAACAATCAAGTATTTTCACATATTTAGGTGTAAATGTTTTGTGCTTAACGACAAAGAGAGTCTGAATAAATTCAGTGCTAAGGCGGACGAGGGCATCTTCATTGGTTATTCTCCCACATCTGCAGCATACCGTGTTTATCTGAAGGACTTAAAGACAGTTGTCGAGAGCGTGAATGTAACATTCGATGAAGAGATGGCTTCTAAACAACTCAGTTCAGAACCCGTGATTACTGGAGTATTAGCTTCTGGGCAGATCAGTCCAGAACCTGCTTCTACAGCGAATAATTCGAATAACGCTTCTACTTCTACTTCACATTTGTCTGATTTAGATTTGTTATTTGAATTCTTTTATGATGAGTTTCTAGGTTCTAATGTATCTAAATCTGCTGTGACTGGCAGGTCTGAAGACACAAGTTGCAATCATCCAATCACTTCAGATGTCATAACTGAACTTGAATCCCCCGTTCAGTTAGAAACTCACATTCCAACATCTACTCCTACAGTTGAAGATGTACAAGTAAATGTTGAGCCAGAAGTAACTATTTCAGTTGGGTGTAATACATTGTCTATTCAACAGCCAGAGTCTGTTGTTCCAACTGATGCTTCTGCACCTGAAACTTCAACTACAAACCCCCTCCTGTTATTCAAACTGAAGATTCTGATAGTGGATTTCTAGATGATGATCATGTTCAGTCAGTATCTACTCCACTTCCTCATGAGCATCGCTGGACCAAAGAGCATCCATTACACCAAGTAATTGGAGATCTCAACAAGCCTGTACAAACGAGGTCAGCGACTCTTATTCAATGTATGCATGACTCATTCCTCAGTAAGATTGAGCCAACGCGAGTATCAGAGGCTCTTGCTGATTCGGACTGGGTATCTGCCATGCAAGAAGAGATCAATCAGTTTGAAGCCCTAAAGGTTTGGAGATTTGTTCCTAAACCAGAAGGAAAGACCGTGATAGGAACTAAGTGGGTATTCAAGAATAAAAAGGATGAAGATGGTATCGTCATAAGAAACAAAGCTAGACTTGTTGCCAAAGGTTACCGGCAAGAGGAAGGCATAGACTACGATGAGACGTATGCTCCAGTAGCGCGTATAGAAGCAATCCGAATGTTTCTTGCCTACGCAGCTCATAAGAATTTCACAGTCTTTCAGATGGATGTGAAAACATCCTTTCTGAATGGCATTCTTAAAGAGGAAGTGTACGTGTCTCAACCAGAAGGGTTCGTCAATCCAGAAAATCCAGATCATGTTTACATCTTGGACAAAGCCCTTTATGGATTAAAACAAGCCCCTCGAGCATGGTATGACGTCTTATCCAAATTCTTGGTCAAGTCTGGTTTTTCCAAAGGTAAGATTGATACCACTTTATTCATCAAGAAAGAAAAAGCTGATATTATCCTTATTCAAATATATGTTGATGATATAATATTTGGTTCTACAAATCCAAAATTTTGCAAAAACTTTTCTAACCTCATGGTGTCACGTTTTCAAATAAGTATGATGGGAGAGATGAATTTCTTTCTCGGATTACAAGTTAAGCAGTTTTCTACGGGGATTTTCATTAACCAATCTAAGTACATTTTGGACATTCTTCGGAAGTACATAATGGAAATATGTAAACCAATTGGAACCCCGATGGCACCAGGTACTAAAATTAGCACTGATCCTTCGGGATATTACATCTAGTAGACCAGGTACTTATGATAGAATCGTTAATGTATCTTACATCTAGTAGACCAGATATTATGTTTTCAACATGTTTATGTTCTAGATATCAGGCTGCTCCCAAAGAATCCCATTTGGCCGCTGTCAAAAAGATTTTTAGATATCTGAAGGGGACTGCAGACCTTGGTCTGTGGTATCCTCAGGATACTGGGTTTCAACTGACTGCCTATTCAGATGCAGATCATGCAGGTTGCATGTTGGACAGAAAGAGTACTTCAGGTCATGTTCAATTTCTTGGAGACAAGCTCGTTAGCTGGGCTTCAAAGAAACAATTATGTGTTTCCACATCGACTGCTGAAGCAGAGTACGTAGCTGCTGCCAGTTACTGCTCTCAAGTCTTGTGGATGCGAACACAGCTACGAGACTATGGATTCAAATTTGATAAAGTTCCAATTTACTGTGACTCGAAGAGTGCGATTGCAATATCTGCTAATCCTGTCCAACATACGAAAACCAAACACATTGATGTAAGGTATCATTTTATAAAAGATAATGTCGAAAAATGAACAATTGAACTTTATTTTGTAAAAACAAATTATCAGCTTGCAGATTTATTTACCAAACCATTAGATGAAAAGAGATTTAATTTTCTTGTCTCTAAGCTTGGTATGTTAAATCTTAAGACATAATCGGTTGTTACCTAATAAAGTTACGTATTGTTATTTTTCATCATTTTCTTTATCTATATACTTGAAGGATATCTGCACTTTAATTGTTTGCTCATGATCTCAGGGGGAGTAAGAGAAGATTAAAGGTGATCTACATTATTTTGAGGGGGAGCATAACTAATTTCTGCATTTTACTTAAATGATATATTTTTGTGATGCATGATTTTAGGGGGAGCTTATAAGTCAAGTCAAAAGGAGTAAGACTATGATTTCTGATTACTTCTGATCAGAACTCGTACTTTAATCGTTTTA
Source organism: Arctium lappa (assembly GCA_023525745.1). Lineage (NCBI taxonomy): Eukaryota > Viridiplantae > Streptophyta > Magnoliopsida > Asterales > Asteraceae > Arctium > Arctium lappa. The sequence continues at coordinate 28,767,625 of CM042050.1, forward strand.
TTGCTTTACGTCTTTTATTTCATTTGAATAAATTTTGTGAATAAATTTTGACTAGACTTTGAGACTTATGCAGAATGAGAGAAGCTGACACGATCATATCTATATGACTACAGTTTGACTTTCTGAGAATTAAGATTGAGCGAAAAGGTAAATTTCTTATCTTAATCTCAAATGTATCTGAAAGAAGAACAACTTTCATATATAGAAAACATGTTCTGAAATGTTCAAACCACTTCCCGATTCTTAAACAGTTTTCATGAATTGGAAGTGTGATTTTAAATGTTTTCATTTTATTTGTGCTTAAATGTTTACAAACCGTGTGTTTCCAAAGATAAATACTTGCGTATTGTCTTTTCTATATACTTTCAAGTATTCACACACACCGGTTTGATTTTTTGTTCTAAATGTTCTTACCATGTCTCATATTGAAACATTTTTTTTATGGTAAGACACTCCACTTGTAATTTAAAGAATTTTGAGCGATATTTTCATTTCGAAACGGTTTTTCAAGAATGTCTATATTTTGTTTCGTATAGACAAATATCCATTATTCTTGACCTTAAGCTTTGATTGTTATATCATTCATTTCTGATCATTTTCATACAATGTCAGATTTTTAAACAAGTCTTTTGCATTCATATTCATTCATTTCATATACTTGTTTGAAAATGTTTCAATGTCTAAAAATGCTCAAATCTTCATGATTATATTTTATGACCATACATTCATCTGACATTTGTATATGAGCTTTAACTGCTATAGTTAAACCATTTGAGCAACACATGCTTTCTAGGATTATATGGGTTCTTTGTGCTAGGACTTAATTGAAACTTCTATGAAATTACGTTAACCAGTGGTTTCTACCCAAGAAGTTAATCCTTAGTGATTGAGTGTGAGGAGTCTAAAAGAAATGAGTGTGGGTGTGATGAGGTAAAATGTAAATGAGAGTTTGGTTAGAAGTGAGCATAATGATTAAAAGAAAGAGGGTGTGAGAACAGAGTAAAAGAATATTAAACTCTGCACCAACTACTTTCTGAGCCGAGCAGCCACATTACTAGCGTTTCACAAATCTTTGGTGAACGTTATTGAAACAGGCAACTAGCCCATGCCAACTCTTGACTAAACCCTACAAGCTACTCATTTTCTTCTCAAAAAGAAAATGTTTCACATTTTCAAGGGGACGCAGCATATAATCTATCTGATTTTCATTTGGAAAATCTGGATATTGAAAAAGAAGGAAGTCTGCCCCACCTTCGCACTTCAATCATGCACATTGAGTCTGTGTTTATCTACTGTTGTCTCAGTGGTTTACACTATGTTGAGCCTTAAAAAGCAATTATTCGTGCTTAATTCTTTCTACACATGCACGAACACACAAAGAATTTATTTCTTTGTCATAACATTCATAGAAATTACCTTTGTGGTATTTCGATGATTGGATGGAAGCCCTGGGGGAGTGAACATAAAAAATATCCTTTATATTGTGTATTCGTTACACACAGTGACATCGTGTTACTGACAGGCATTTTAACTGATTCATTTGTTGATTCAGGAGTTACCTGTTCTTATTTTGTCTGGATTTGCAAAGATCTAGATGAATATTTGGCTATGGATCACAGAATCAGAGGCTCAGTTTGATAAATCAGAATGGTCAAAATATTTCTTGGGAAAAGAGTTTTGATGATATAGATGCTCAAATCATCAAAAAGGGGGAGATGGTATCAAGAAATGATAAAGTTTTGAGAGATGATTTTCATAAATGTCCAAGTCAGAAAAGTTCATAGTAAAGATTTGAAGAAGATCAAAGAATTTCTGAAGATTTGAGGAAATTTTCTTTGAAGATTATTTGCTAAAGCAATCCGAGCCGATTCTGAAGATAATTTCTTTCCAAAGTCTGAAAGTATTATTGTGGAAGTTTTGGGGAGATTGTTAATCGTTTGAAGACAGTTTTTGGAAAGAAGACAGTCAAAGAAAAAAGGGAGATTGTACTAACAGAGCTTAAAGTGAAGACTGAATTGCTAGATTTTTAAACAGTGATCTTGAATCCAAAGGGGGAGATTGTTAGAGCATAAATATGTTGGATACAAGATCAAGAAGACTGAAGGTCAAAGTGTAAGAAGTCAAAGCTGAGAAAGTCAACACTCATTAAAGTCAAAGTCAATTCTTTTGTATTTTGCTTCCTTGTTGTTTTTGAAGTTGGTATAAATAATTTATGTTCAGTTTTGTAATAATTAGAAGTTGTCTGATTGAAAATCTGAGAGAGAGAATACGTTAGAGAGTGAATTCTGTAGAGAGAGTGAGTTCTAGAGAGAGAAAGTGTAAAAGTTGAATTTGAAAGAAATCAAACAGGTAATTGATTTGATTAAATCTTGTTTGTTTGATTATGTTGTTTAGAAACTAGAATCTGGAACACACAGATGGAAACTATTGGCAATGTAAACTTGGATGTCATCAATCAAGGTAAGGAGATAAAGGAGATGAAACAGGTGATTACTTCTCAACAAGAGCAGATAGCCAAACTAAAGAAGATGGTGCTTAACTTGGTGCATAAAAAGAGGAGAAAGCAATTCATCTTAAAGAAAAGGAGAAGTACACATGATGCTTCCAAAAAGGGGGAGAATCCAGAAGCTGAATTTGAGAAGGAAAGCCCTGTTGGCATGGAATTTCAGTTTGAGGGGGAGGAAGCAGAAACAGTGAAGGCAGCAGAAACTGAGAAAGAAGTAGAAACTGAGGAAGCAGCAGTAACTACTAAGCCAGAAGTAGAAATTGCAAAAGAAGTAGAAACAGAAAAGGAAGCAGCAGAAACTGAAATGACTGTAGAAGAAATAGAGATTGCAGAAACTCTGGTTAAGGCAAAGAATGACACTCCCAAGGCTACTCAAAAGGCTAAGGGAGTGGTAATCAAAGAAGGAGGCACAGAGAAGAAAAGGAAAGAGATAAGCATGACAGAGGCAAAGAAGAAAGGAAAAGAAAAGATGGTAGAGCCTGTAAAAGCATCAAAGAAGCAAAAGCAAATAGAACTGGATGAAGAATTGGCAAAGAAGATGCAAGAAGAGCTTGAAAAGGAGAATGAGATTCAAACTGCCAAAGACAGAAAGCTTGCCTTAGATCTGGAAAAAAGGCTAAATGAAGAATACCATAAGAGCTTGAAAGCGGCTGCAAAGAGGGTAACTATGAAAGCTTCAAAGAAAAGACAGCACTCAAAGACCTTTCTGGCTTCACAAAAAAGAAGAAAAATGATAAACTTCCTGAAAGGATCTGTTGGAGTTCCTGAAGGAATGTTTACCAAAATGTCTTTTGGCAGAATTGAAGACTTGTACAAGAAGGAGATGGCCAAGCTTCAAGGAGACTTCAGTCAGAGGGTTGAGTTTGAAAGAAAAATGAAAGAGAGACATGATCTAAACATTCAACAGACTTTCCCTGACAGTGAAGAAAACACTCCTACAGAAGAAAAGAAAGAAGTCAAGAAGAAAGAGACTTTAGCTCAAAAGATTGGAGCTATTAAAAGAATGAAGTCTATTGCTCCCAAGAAAAAGGCAAAGAGGCCAAGAACTGAGGAAGTTGAGAAAGTAAAGGAAAGTGAAAGAATGGAAGTAGAACCATCAAAACCTACTATTGCACCTCCAGTAGAGAAGCAGAAACCTGCAGAGCAAGTTGAAACTCAAGAGAAGGGTCAAGAGCAAACAAGTCAACAATCTTGTCAGGATCGAATTCTTAACAAGAATTAATTCTCAGAAACTAATATCAAAGAAGTTTGCGGAATAACACTTTGATATTCAATGGAACAGTAAACAAACAGTGAATATGAATAACAAACTGTAAACTTGTATTGAATGCTTTGAAGTTACAAGTTTACACACTAAACCTCAATATTGATGAACAGACTCACCAATACGAATTCTACTTCTCTAGAATTAGGATCTATGCCTTGAGGTTGTTTTTCTCTCTATCACTTCGAATGAATAATTAATTCTCAAAAAGTTATATCTAACTATTTTAAACAATACTATATATATACTGAAGATAAAAGCTAATTACAATTAATAAAATATCTTCAGAATATCTTCCATCATTATCTCCAAGCTTTCCATAATCTTCAGTTTATCTAGTTGTCATCCTTTCCATACAGATCTCCATCTTATAAGCAGTATTAATCATAAGCAGCATTAATACTTTGAGCAGTATTAACTCTAGCAGTACTAACCATGCTCAGCAGCATTAATATCTTCAAGCAGTACTAACTTTGAACTAGCAATACTAATTTTGTTGAGCAACATTAACCATCAACTAGCAGCATTAACTAGAAGTATTAACTAGAAGTATTAACTGTTTTCTTCTAGCAGCATTAACTAGAAGTATTAACTAGAAGTATTAACTGTTTTCTTCTAGCAGCATTAACTTTGTTCCAGCAGCATTAACTACAACTAGCAACATTAACCACAGAAGTAGTAACCATGATGAATATTAACTTCAGAAGTAGTAACCATGTTGAACTAGAAGTAGTAACCATGTTGAACCATCCTTGGCATATTTCAGACCCAACAATCTCCCCCTAACTTAACTTTTCAAAACTGAGAAGTTAAGTTCTTCAACATAGGGTCTTTATGATAATTTCAAAACTTTCAGCAATTACTAGTTCTTCTTGATTCAGTTTCTGTTGTTATCTTCTTTTCTGTTTCTGCTGTAGTTAATGCTTTATTTCAGCTTCTTCACTTATCTCCCCCTCAAAATAAGATTTCATATCAACTTGATAATCAAGATCTTTGCTCCTTTTCATCTCTTTTATCTCCATAATTTGATTGTGAACTTTCAGACTAATTGTACCAAGTGTATACATCAATTCTTTGTAGTTAAATCTGTCCTCACCTCCTTTAGGTGTGTTTACCACCTTTGAAGGATCCTTGGATCTTTTAGTAGAGATCTTCTGCCTAGCAGAAGCACCTTCTACTCCCTTGGTTTCTTGGCACCTGGGACCTTTAGATAATTACTCATCTAAAGTTGCCATGGGGAAGGTCTTAGATATGTTCACACTGTCCTGTCCTGCACTTTGTGCAAAGTTAGTAGTGTGAGCCTTACAACCCATATGCTCTTGCATCTCCTTATTGAGCACCTTCTTGAGGTTGGGAGACACCCCTATGGTTTCCCTTTGGATATTCTCTGATGAAAAATGCTCCATCAGAGGGCTTGTAGGTTTTGAGGTCGAAGATACAAGAAGGGAAGGAACCTTCAGTATCTTTTCCTTATATAATATAGTAATAGGGAATGTTGGTTTGTCAAAAGGAATCTGAAGATTTATGCTTGGTAGTGGAAGGTATGGATAGGTCATCAGTGGGTTGGTCTAATGAGGGCTTTGACCCTGATGCCTTACCTTCTTGATTGTGGGACATCACCATCATTGTAGAGAACAATGGTATGTCAACTCCTTCCGAGTCCCTAGCAGATCTTCTCATGTTTGAGAAAACCTTGCCTTTAGGGGGTTTAGGTACATATATCTCATTAAAATGAGGTTAATCCGTCAATTCCTTATTAAGTACTTCTTGTACAAACCTTGGATACAGATAAAAGCTTTTTGATTGATATCCAGGTTTGACATTAAATCATTGAAGATCATTTTTAGGTATAGAAAACTTACATTATCAGTAGTAACACTTATCAGCAGCATTAACACAGACTGGCAGTAGTAACACATACCAGCAGCATTAACACAGTCTGACAGTTTTCACTGAACTAGAAGTACTAACTACCTTTCAGTATTAGCAACCTGAAACACTTACAGACACAAGGTTAGTAGTACCATATACAATAAAATTTTCAAAAGTTACTTTATCTTTTGAAACTATACCTTTTTCACTTTTCTTACCTTCTGTTGGATCAAAAGAAACATGTCCTGCATCAAATCTTTTAAAGAATTTGAAGGCAGTCCATGTTCCTTGTTATGTGCCTAGAGCAACCATTATCTTCATTCCAAATGCTCTTCCTCTTGAGCTTTTGGTTGCCCTGCACACTTGATAAATCAGTTAGTCTTTGAGGGAACCCAAGCCAAAGTGGTCTTGGGTTGTCCTTTCTCATTTATATAATTTGTCAGTTTGGTTTGGATGAGTTGTTTAGGAATCTCATGGCTGGAATACTTTGTCAAGATTATTGCCTTTGCAACATTAATACTAGTAGAAGCGCTATCCTTGTTAGCAGTAGTATTGGTTGCAGCAGTACTATTTCTGTTAGCAGTACTATCTGGGATAGCAGTACTAACAGTTTTCTTTACAATTGGAACCCAAACTTGAACAAAGTTGTTTGATTTCTTTGTCTTTAAATTACTCCTTGGCTTATTTGGAGCATTTTTCTTTGTATTAGCAAACTTGTTCTGAGCATGAGACTTTAAAGGTGCTCTTTTCTCATCCAATTTATTCCTTCTTTTATTCCTATAACCAAAAGAGTTTTGTGGTTTTCTTTGAAAAGTGACTCTTTGGTTGATAGGGTTGAAATAACAGTGTTTGGCAAGATGATTCAATTTGCCACAGATAAAACAAGGTTTTTGGTCTATTGATTTTACTCAAATCAACCCCTTGTTTTTGTGCCCACTGATTATTCCAGTTTCTCTGATTTCCCCTCTTTTTATCATGTTTTTGGGGCTCAAATTTATTGCAAGAACACTGTTTGCAAGAGACAGGATTCACAACTGTGGTTTGCTTATAATGGACCTTCTCAGACTTTCCCTCAGTCTTCTCTATGTCCTTAGATTTGACCCAAGTCTTTCCACATCCCTCATTGGTGATAATGTGATTTTCTAGAGGAATCTCACCACTCCCAGTGTTCTCCTTACTCTTTTCACTAGAGTTCTCTTCTTCAGAGTCTGTTTCAACCACCACTTTGTCTAAAGGATCTACCTTAGTGGCTCCAACAGGCAATTCCTTCCTATCCTTGGTCTCTAGTAAGTTTGATATAGGAAGAATGTAATTGTTGTTGTATGGTGGTGGTGTGGTGTTATAGCCTATTCCTCTTCTAAGTTTGTCATGGATTTGAGTTTGGAGCAAAGAGTCCATTGCTTTAGAAGCATTGGAAAATTTCTCAATATCCAGCTTGGCTTTCTCAAACTCACTCTTTATCTTCTCATTCTCCTCTTTAGACTTTTTCAGCTGAAGTTCTAGGTCATTCTTCTCCCACTTCCAGTAATTTGTATCATAAGAATGTTAAAGTTCATTGGCTTTGAAAACTTTGATCTGTTCCTCAAAACTCTCAACAATTCTTACATAGTCTTTTATATCTCTCTCTAATCTTTTAAGGTCATCACTCATTGTCTGGTTGTGATCCCTGTACCTTTTAACAGTTTCCATACAAGTTTTAGAGCAAAGATTAGACATTACCTCTGTGGGGAATTCTGTGCTTGAAGAATCTGAAACTTTAGCCATTGATGATTTCTGATTTCAAGGAAGAATGATAATTGCAGGTTTCTGAGAATACTTGCTCTGATACCACTTGTCAGGATCGAATTCTTAACAAGAATTAATTTTCAGAAACAATATCAAAGAAGTTTGCGGAATAACACTTTGATATTCAATGGAACAGTAAACAAACAGTGAATATGAATAACAAACTGTAAACTTGTATTGAATGCTTTGAAGTTACAAGTTTACACACTCAACCTCAATATTGATGAACAGACTCACCAATACGAATTCTACTTCTCTAGAATTAGGATCTATGCCTTGAGGTTGTTTTTCTCTCTATCACTTCGAATGAATAATTAATTCTCAAAAAGTTATATCTAACTATTCTAAACAATACTATATATATATACTGAAGATAAAAGCTAATTACAATTAATAAAATATCTTCAGAATATCTTCCATCATTATCTCCAAGCTTTCCATAATCTTCAGTTTATCCAGTTGTCATCCTTTCCATACAGATCTCCATCTTATAAGCAGTATTAATCATAAGCAACATTAATACTTTGAGCAGTATTAACTCTAGCAGTACTAACTATGCTCAGCAGCATTAATATCTTCAAGCAGTACTAACTTTGAACTAGCAGTACTAATTTTGTTGAGCAACATTAACCATCAACTAGCAGCATTAACTAGAAGTATTAACTAGAAGTATTAACTGTTTTCTTCTAGCAGCATTAACTAGAAGTATTAACTAGAAGTATTAACTGTTTTCTTCTAGCAGCATTAACTTTGTTCCAGCAGCATTAACTACAACTAGCAACATTAACCACATAAGTAGTAACCATGATGAATATTAACTTCAGAAGTAGTAACCATGATGAACTAGAAGTAGTAACCATGTTGAACTAGAAGTAGTAACCATGTTGAACTAGAAGTAGTAACCATGTTGAACCATCCTTGGCATATTTCAGACCCAACAATCTCCCCCTAACTTAACTTTTCAAAATTGAGAAGTTAAGTTCTTCAACATAGGGTCTTTATGATAATTTCAAAACTTTCAGCAATTACTAGTTCTTCTTGATTCAGTTTCTGCTGTTATCTTCTTTTCTGTTTCTGCTGTAGTTAATGCTTTATTTCAGCTTCTTCACTTATCTCCCCCTCAAAATAAGATTTCATATCAACTTGATAATCATGATCTGTGCTCCTTTTCATCTCTTTTATCTCCATAATTTGATTGTGAACTTTCAGACTAATTGTACCAAGTGTATACATCAATTCTTTGTAGTTAAATCTGTCCTCACCTCCTTTAGGTGTGTTTACCACCTTTGAAGGATCCTTGGATCTTTTAGTAGAGATCTTCTGCCTAGCAGAAGCACCTTCTACTCTCTTGGTTTCTTGGCACCTGGGACCTTTAGATAATTACTCATCTAAATTTGCCATGGGGAAGGTCTTAGATATGTTCACACTGTCCTGTCCTGCACTTTGTGCAAAGTCAGTAGTGTGAGCCTTACAACCCATATGCTCTTGCATCTCCTTATTGAGCACCTTCTTGAGGTTGGGAGACACCCCTATGGTTTCCTTTTGGATATTCTCTGATGAAAAATGCTCCATCAGAGGGCTTGTAGGTTTTGAGGTCGAAGATACAAGAAGGGAAGGAACCTTCAGTATCTTTTCCTTATATAATATAGTAATAGGGAATGTTTGTTTGTCAAATGGAATCTGAAGATTTATGCTTGGTAGTGGAAGGTGTGGATAGGTCATTAGTGGGTTGGTCTAATGAGGGCTTTGACCCTGATGCCTTACCTTCTTGATTGTGGGACATCACCATCATTGTAGAGAACAATGGTATGTCAAATCCTTCCGAGTCCCTAGCAGATCTTCTCATGTTTGAGAAAACCTTGCCTTTAGGGGGTTTAGGTACATATATCTCATTAAAATGAGGTTAATCCGTCAATTCCTTATTAAGTACTTCTTGTACAAACCTTGGATACAGATAAAAGCTTTTTGATTGATATCCAGGTTTGACATTAAATCATTGAAGATCATTTTTAGGTATAGAAAACTTACATTATCAGTAGTAACACTTATCAGCAACATTAACACAGACTGGCAGTAGTAACACATACCAGCAGCATTAACACAGTCTGACAGTTTTCACTGAACTAGAAGTACTAACTACCTTTCAGTATTAGCAACCTGAAACACTTACAGACACAAGGTTAGTAGTACCATATACAATAAAATTTTCAAAAGTTACTTTATCTTTTGAAACTATACCTTTTTCACTTTTCTTACCTTCTGTTGGATCAAAAGAAACATGTCCTCCATCAAATCTTTTAAAGAATTTGAAGGCAGTCCATGTTCCTTGTTATGTGCCTAGAGCAACCATTATCTTCATTCCAAATGCTCTTCCTCTTAAGCTTTTGGTTGCCCTGCACACTTGATAAATCAGTTAGTCTTTAAGGGAACCCAAGCCAAAGTGGTCTTGGGTTGTCCTTTCTCATTTATATAATCTGTCAGTTTGGTCTGGATGAGTTGTTTAGGAATCTCATGGCTGGAATACTTTGTCAAGATTATTGGCTTTGCAACATTAATACTAGTAGAAGCACTATCCTTGTTAGCAGTAGTATTGGTTGTAGCAGCACTATTTCTGTTAGCAGTACTATCTGGGATAGCAGTACTAACAGTTTTCTTTACAATTGGAACCCAAACTTGAACAAAGTTGTTTGCTTTCTTTGTCTTTAAATTACTCCTTGGCTTATTTGGAGCATTTTTCTTTGTATTAGCAAACTTGTTCTGAGCATGAGACTTTAAAGGTGCTCTTTTCTCATCCAATTTATTCCTTCTTTTATTCCTATAACCAAAAGAGTTTTGTGGTTTTCTTTGAAAAGTGACTCTTTGGTTGATAGGGTTGAAATAATAGTGTTTGGCAAGATCATTCAATTTGCCACAGATAAAACAAGGTTTTTGGTCTATTGATTTTACTCAAATCAACCCCTTGTTTTTGTGCCCACTGATTATTCCAGTTTCTCTGATTTCCCCTCTTTTTATCATGTTTTTGGGGCTCAGATTTATTGCAAGAACACTGTTTGCAAGAGACAGGATTCACAACTGTGGTTTGCTTATAATGGACCTTCTCAGACTTTCCCTCAGTCTTCTCTATGTCCTTAGATTTGACCCAAGTCTTTCCACATCCCTCATTGGTGATAATGTGATTTTCTAGTGGAATCTCACCACTCCCAGTGTTCTCCTTACTCTTTTCACTAGAGTTCTCTTCTTCAGAGTCTGTTTCAACCACCACTTTGTCTAAAGGATCTACCTTAGTGGCTCCAACAGGCAATTCCTTCCTATCCTTGGTCTCTAGTAAGTTTGATATAGGAGGAATGTAATTGTTGCTGTATGGTGGTGGTGTGGTGTTATAGCCTATTCCTCTTCTAAGTTTGTCATGGATTTGAGATTGGAGCAAAGAGTCCATTGCTTTAGAAGTTCTTGGCTTTCTCAAACTCACTCTTTATCTTCTCATTCTCCTCTTTAGGCTTTTTCAGCTGAAGTTCTAGGTCATTCTTCTCCCACTTCCAGTAATTTATATCATAAGAATGTTGAAGTTCATTAGCTTTGAAAACTTTGATCTGTTCCTCAAAACTCTCAACAATTCTTACATAGTCTTTTATATCTCTCTCTAATCTTTTAAGGTCATCACTCATTGTCTGGTTGTGATCCCTGTACCTTTTAACAGTTTCCATACAAGTTTTAGAGCAAAGATTAGACATTACCTCTGTGGGGAATTCTGTGCTTGAAGAATCTGAAACTTTAGCCATTGATGATTTCTGATTTCAAGGAAGAATGATGATTGCAGGTTTCTGAGAATACTTGCTCTGATACCACTTGTCAGGATCGAATTCTTAACAAGAATTAATTTTCAGAAACAATATCAAAGAAGTTTGCGGAATAACACTTTGATATTCAATGGAACAGTAAACAAACAGTGAATATGAATAACAAACTGTAAACTTGTATTGAATGCTTTGAAGTTACAAGTTTACACACTCAACCTCAATATTGATGAACAGACTCACCAATACGAATTCTACTTCTCTAGAATTAGGATCTATGCCTTGAGGTTGTTTTTCTCTCTATCACTTCGAATGAATAATTAATTCTCAAAAAGTTATATCTAACTATTCTAAACAATACTATATATATACTGAAGATAAAAGCTAATTACAATTAATAAAATATCTTCAGAATATCTTCCATCATTATCTCCAAGCTTTCCATAATCTTCAGTTTATCCAGTTGTCATCCTTTCCATACAGATCTCCATCTTATAAGCAGTATTAATCATAAGCAGCATTAATACTTTGAGCAGTATTAACTCTAGCAGTACTAACCATGCTCAGCAGCATTAATATCTTCAAGCAGTACTAACTTTGAACTAGCAGTACTAATTTTGTTGAGCAACATTAACCATCAACTAGCAGCATTAACTAGAAGTATTAACTGTTTTCTTCTAGCAGCATTAACTAGAAGTATTACCTAGAAGTATTAACTGTTTTCTTCTAGCAGCATTAACTAGAAGTATTAACTAGAAGTATTAACTGTTTTCTTCTAGCAGCATTAACTACAACTAGCAACATTAACCACAGAAGTCGTAACCATGATGAATATTAACTTCAGAAGTAGTAACCATGATGAACTAGAAGTAGTAACCATGTTGAACTAGAAGTAGTAACCATGTTGAACTAGAAGTAGTAACCATGTTGAACCATCCTTGGCATATTTCAGACCCAACAAATCTTCAAAACAACCAAGACAGTCTGATGAGAAGCTTGAGTTGTATATACAGTGACAGATGAAGAACCAGTTAAAGTTGATCCTATCTCAGTGGAAGCTCCAGAAATCATCCATTGGGATACTTTGTTGGATAAAAGAACAGAGTATTTCAGAATCAAGAGAATGGGTGACAAATATGAGGTTTACTCAACCTGGGGAATGATAATCAGAAGTTGTTCCAGAACAGATTTGGAAGAGATGTACAAGGTAGGGTTGAATCTATATGGTGACTTGCTGAAAGGAGCTAGGATGAGCATAACTAAGATGGCTATGGAGTTTTTATGCATGATGTTTGATCCAGATAGAGTGAAGTATCTTATCAAAGACTTGCATCATGACTTGTTGGGTCTGAAATGTGCTAAGTCTGGATAGTGCTGCTAAGTGTTGAAGATTACTACTGTTGAAGACTTTAGTACTGCTACTTGAAGATTACTATTGCTAGAGGTATTACTACTGCTAGTAGTTAGTATTGCTTGAAGAGTTAATACTGCAAGATGGAAATTACTACTGCAAGCATGATTAGTACTGCTATTGATAAGAAGATGCTGCTGAAGATTAATGCTGCTTATGATGATAAAGATGGATTGGTTGCTTAAAGCGAAAGACAAGGAGATTAAAGATAATCATGGACTAGATGCTGAAGATCAACTTTAATTTAATAATTATCTTGTAATTTGTTTTGTATATATAGTATAGAAGTCTTAGATCATAGACATACAAAATACACACAGAAATACGTATTGTTTTGTTTTTAGAGAGAATTAGCCTCAAGATTGTTAGTAATCCTTTCTTTAGAGAAGTATTGAACGTCTGTTGAGCCTGTTCAATAGATTGAGGCTTTGGTTGTAATCATTAAGTTAATTCAATATAACTTGTGATTTGCAGTCATACACTGTTCCATTGATTTACTGTAAAAGTGTTATTCCGCAAACTTTTGTAACAAAGTTTCTGAGTGTTTAAGTTTAATTCTTGTTTCGAATTTCGATCCTGACAAGTGGTATCAGAGCCCAAGGTCTGATCGAAGGGAGAGGAACGCAAGGACTGGTCGAATGGGAAGGACTTCGGGAATTGATCGAAGGTTTCATAATACACAAATCAAAAATCTACAAGGTATTAGAAGAAATCTGGAACTTGCAAATCTCTTTCGAGATTGGACCAACGGTGGTGAGATCAATGAGAAAAGAATCCGGAAACCGACGTGTTATCGGTGCAAAGACAAGGGTCACTTTGCGTGGGATTGTCCGAAGAAAGGGGAACAATTGCCTGAAAAACAATCTATACAAGACAAAGTTGATCCCGTTTCTAAGTCCGGTGATCAATCTGATCGCACGTTCGGTCGACTACAGCCATATCATCAAACACATGTTGAAAGAACCATCATAAATGGGGATTACTTGGTCGAAAGAACCAACACATAATCCTGGAATTCCATCTGGTATGTTAACTCAAAGATCTTTAAACACGTGACTCCCTCCAAAGACATATTTGTCAAGATTAAGAAGTGTTTTTCCATCAATGATGAAGAATATCTTCTTAATCCACTCCTAATACATGGTGTTGGAGAAATCAATTTAACTACAGATGTGAATATATATGTTGTCCCCTACGTTTTGTATGTACCGGAAATCAACATCAATGTGTTGAGTATGAAGCAATTGATACTACAAGGATTTGAGATTGAAGTCAGAGACTCAAAGTGCAAAATCACACATATGTGTGATGATCGAAAGAACGATGGGGATGTTCAAAACAAGTCTGTTAAATATGACTCAAAGATCATTGAAGAAAACCATCCAGAATTGAAGAAAACACACGAGCATGAAGCAAGCACGAGCACGATCAATGATAAACTTGAAATCAATGGGAAATCGGTACCTCTAATCATAGAAACTCTCGACGATTTCACTTCCTTCATGGTTTTGGCAAATTGTGATCGTATTGTTTATAAGAACAAAGGGTTGTTCACTTGGAAGTTCGAAGAGGCACTTGTTTGGTTCCACAAGATCAAGAGTGGAAAGGAAATTACACTCCCACCAAAATTGGCAGGTCTGAAATTTTGCTTATTTGACTTGTATAAATTAATCGTTGGATCAGGTGGACACGAAAAGATTTCAAGAGAAGGAGAATGGAAGGAAATTGCGATGAGTTTCGGGTATCCAAAAGGCTATGATCAAGCATTCAGAAAGTTGATTGATCAATATCTACTACATCCTCAAGAGCACTACGATTTTGCACTAAAATGGTTTGGGAAGTTGCCAAGCATAGAGGATCAAGAAGTTGGTGGTTTAACCAATAGGATTCAGGATCAATTGGAAAACGATGATCACGGCAGTTGAACCTCAGTTGGTAGAGTAACCAGAGGCAAGGATCAGGGAGATCAGAACACTGCAGCAACTCAGGCAATCGATCAAACCAAAACATGCAAAACATAAGGTGTTGAAGATAATGATGAAGATGATCCTATCATTGTGGGGTACTACTCGGATGGAGACATTGGAAATAGCAGTGAGGGAAACGATGACTTTGTCATCATCTTCTGAAGCTCGAAGCAGACATGGAAGGACAAATGACATGATATTTAGGGGGGAAACTGTTGGAAATTAAATATCATTATCATTTGTTAAGTATTAGACATATAATTATTAATATTATTGTTATTAAATAAATGTGTCATGTGACACATAAGCATTGATGGCAGTTAGCAGTTTTAGTTGGTTGAGGGTTGAACCATCACATTGGTTTGATGGTGTCGGTTCATGTCTTATATATATATATGTACATTAATGTAGTTTGTAATCATCATCTCCTACATTAATAAATATATATTTACTATTAATTCTTCCAACATACATTGACATACTTGTTCTTTCCTTGCACTACAATTCGACGACATCAAACATGGTAAGTTCTCGACAGAAGGTTGTCAAGAACAGTCGTCGGGATCATGAATCAGATCCCGTTAATCAACAGCTTCCTCCATCGCTTGATCCTCTTGTAATAAATCTTCTAACGTTTCCGCACCTTCAACGTTCCTCCTTCACCACCTCCCGATCATGTTCCACATCTTCTTTACCTCCCTACAACTCACTAGAGCATGGTTCACCGTTTCGGGTAACTCTTCGCATCTTGGACAAAGGACCGAGTCCACATCAATTCACATCCTCTCTAATACCGATCGGCACGGGGATTCGACTCAACCTTGCCCTCCAAATAAAGATGCATATTTTCTTTGGAATTGTCGATTGCCATCTCGTCTCCGCCATATTACTTTCCCAATCCTCTCTACTCTCCTCAACAAGTTTTCTAAGTTTATTAACACTAAACAACTTCGAGGCATCTAATTTCCCAACCACCTATCTTTTCGATCTTTTACCGGCTTCCAATCTTGGAGTCTACTCACTAATTGCTCCATTTCCCCGCATTCTCTACCTCTAGGCTCCCGTCTCCATTCCCATTTCCAATTCCACCTATCACTGACCCATTCACCCCTTTCCAAAATTAAGGTTTCCAAATTGAACAACATTTGAAATTCGCTTTGCAAAGTTCCATTTCCAACCCAAGAGTCCCCCCAAAGTTTCGACCCCGCCCCGTCCCAATCTCTTTATCAAAAGAGGTCGTGAAACCCAACCCCGCGCTGTCCAATTTTGATCCCACCCGAATAATATTCATCCAAGATTCCAAGTTAAACCTTGTCCTCCAAAGCCAATTTTTCCCCTAAGCCCCCCTCTTCCCCATAGAGACTTTTTATGACCTTAACCCATAACGACTCTTTGTCCACCGGGTGTACGTCCAGGGCCACGACAAATAGGGGCCCAATTTTTTTTAACTATATAATAGTAGTAAAAAAATTAGTAAACAAAAGAGACACAATTTTTTTAGTATCTAATAAGACCCAAAGAATTTCGTATTATATAAGGGTCCAAACATGTATTAATTAATTATATTGAAAAAAAATATGTGAAAAGTTAATTGGTCGTTCATTTTACAATATTTATTATAGTTTTTTAAGGGTGTTTTATCTAGTACCAAAGTCTAAAATTATTTACCTAGAAAACCTTGATATATTATCTATCATTCATCTCTCACCGACTCTTTTGATTATTCAATCCGTATGAATTCTATATTTCTTTAGGAATATGGTAAATTTCTTGATATTAACTAGGAGAACTCCTACTTTTTGTAAAAAAAAAGTTACCAACTATATGAGACTAGGGGTGCTCAAAAACCCAACCAACTCGATCAACCCAACCCAATCCAAAGCGAAATAACTTAACCCAAAGCAACTCGATGTCTAATCGAGTTATAAAATCTATAAACCGTAGGTATTGAGTTTATATTGGGTTAATTTTATTTGAACCCAACCCAACCCGATGAACATGATATCCTTTTATTTTGTGGATTTAATATGATTGTTGAGTCTCTATTAATATGTACATTAGACAATTACACCATCATGTACCCACTTCGTATACGTATATTTTCAATCTTTTATCTATATATAACTCTTTTGTATATATGTTCAATAACTGTGAGAACATACACACACATATGTGTATATATATATATGTGTGTGTGTGTGTGTGCAAATTGAGAAAATTAATTGAATGTGATATACTTAATATTTAATATTTAAGAAGTATGGATAAGTTGTACCAAATGGTTGATGATGAAAAAGAAGTTATAAGTAAACTAGAGAAAACAAGTTAGGAGAATATTTTAATGTACCAAAGTATCAGCCCAACCAACTCGTACGGTTTGGGTTGGGTTGCACTTTAGTTTGGATTGGGTTAGGTTGAGATTTTTCAAACCGCAAGCATTGGGTTAAGTTTTTCAATTCAATCTGATCAACCCAACCCGTGAGCACCCCTATATGAGACGATCCAACTTATATCTATACCCTTGTTTTTTCAAACATTATTGACTCTTTATTACCTAATAATCTAATATTGAGTGCATGAATCTTAAGTACTCTCATATCTCAAAAACAATATTAACATCTCAAACTATAACCAACATGAGCTTTTGATCCTAAGATTGATGATTCAAAAAAGATTGTTTTAACCCTAGAAGTTTAAAACGGTGATAGAAAAACATTAACCTGATGTGAGATGGGAACACAATTGATCTGTATTGATTTACGTAAAGTTGTACCCTGAATAGTCATACCCCAAATGATGTCAATCAATATATTAAATATATATCATACGGATGTTTTTGACATTGGAATAGATTAATGATGTTATGTAAAAATGATATGGTAGATCATATTAATTTATAAATAAGTATTGATTGATTTTGTGTCTAGGAATACTAGGAAAATTGTTTTATATAAATTATTTGTGTTTCTTTATCAATGTTATTTCTTATGATACAAAACGATATATTAAATAATTTTTTGTACTTATCGAGGACCCTGTTTTACATCTCGCCCAGACCCAAAAATTGTCAGGATCGGGCCTAGAAACGCCACCACCACTTACCCAAAAGACCACAATTTGCCGATTGGAGCGTACCCACGTTCAACGCCCCCCCCCCCCCTTTGAAAGGACCCAAAGTTTTGACCCATTTAATCCACGTCACACTCTTTTTCACTCTTTCACCCCCTCCCCCTCCCCAAAAAAATCTATTTCTAAAACTCTCCAATTCTTTGATCACTCCACTCGGGGCACGAAACAACGAGAAAAAAATATAACGACAAGCTTCCGAGTACCGATTTAACCAAGGTTAATCTTCCTCCAATCAACATAATCCTTGTTTTCCACGAGGCTAGTTTACTTTTTACCTTTGCGATTGGGTTTTCCACGACTCCATCCTACTCATCGATGCACCAACTGATAGGCCGAGGTAAATGAATGGTATGGAACCCCATCCACAACCTAAGCTTCTTGCTCAAACTTGCACTTCTTCTTCTCTTACCCAAATCCCATAGATGTCTTTAAGTGATCAAATTGAATCGTGTTTAGATCTAAAGCATCCGGTATTTCTTTAAATAAATTATCCACTCTATTTGTGTTGCATGTTGGGTTTAAAGTTGAGTCACACAAAAAAATAGAGACATGTTTTAAAATATTTAACAAGTTTTTCTGTCAATAGTTTCATCACTGATGACCATAAATTATTGTTGATATTTCCCAATTTTTTAGCAGTAATAAATAATTGGGGTAAAAATAACAGGTCTTGACCGGCTTTTCGGGATTTGACCGACTTTTTCAGGCCTTTACCGGACCGGTTTTCAGACTTTATCTGGACTTTTTTAACTGGTTGAGGAAACTTTAGGATCAAAAATGGATTTCGCCTATAAAAGGTCCTTGGACCGCGCCTTTTTTAACTGGTCCCTTTTCGGATCAAACCTTAGTTCTTGTTGGCTCAAAATTAAATAACCGCTCCTTTACGCATCATTAATATTGGAAAATTAGTAGTAGTAGACTAAAAATATTAGTAATGGTCCACATTTGAATTTATAAATTTTTAAATAAGGATTCGCATAATGAAATTTTGTGGAATTGGAATACATCAAAGTAACTTGACTTTGAAGGAATTGGAATGTAATTTGATGGAATTTTGACCACGCATTTAGTTGGTAGGAATTGGAATGGAATCTCACAAAAGAATTGGAATCTCCATATTTGTTTGGTGGGAGGGTGGGGGGTGGCAGCTGTGATGATGACAGTAGTGGCTTGGTGGTCAGTGGTGGGTTGAAAGGGTAGGGTAGGGTAGGGTGGGGTGGGGTGGGTGGTGGTTGTGACGGAAACAGTATGGTGGGCGGGGGTAGAGGTAGCCAAACCAGCCCAGGACCACCCGAGGACTGGAACCAGGACTGGTTATAGGACCGGTTGCAGGATTTGGTGGATTCGGTGGCCCGTCCCAGCCCGGATCGGGACGCCTGGCCCAGCCTGGAAATTCAAAAAATATGACCGTTTTTCTAGCCATTAGGAACGGTAATATGACCGTTTTTTCATATTTTTTACCTTTTTTTTGGTCCTTAACCCCCCCTCGCCCCAATTCTCGCTATATTTTGTGATTTCAGCTCGTATTTGTTTCTCACAAACTCGCAAGTTCTAATCTCTAAAGTCTCAAGTCTCATTTATTTCTCTCTTTCTCTTCCAAAATGGTTGGTGAACAACATGACGCATCTAACGAAACAATTGCCCAAGTTCTCGTCGAGCATGAACTTAAGGCCGATGTTTGGAACAATTACAACATGGTGCTCCTCAACAACGGGGAAAAAGGCGCAATGCAAAAGTTGTGGAGCTCTCCTTACGGCAGAAGGAAATTCAACCTTAAGGCGGCACTTCGATCGAACGTGCCCGGCGTTGAAATCGGGGGACGAGTCAAGTCAACCTATACTTGACAATTCCGGTCAAATATGGTCATATGATGCCGACTTGAACCGACAAATGAGAACACAATGTGTCATTCAAACCGGGTTGTCGTTCGAACATTTTGACAATCCTCACATTACGAAGTTGATCCGAAAAACACTACAACCACGCTACAAGTCGGTAAGTCGTCAAACTATTAGACGTGATGCGATTAAAACTTGGAAAATTGCTAAAAATGAAATGCGACAAATGTTTTCCAATTTACCCAACAACGTTTCTTTAACGTGTGATGTATGGAGTGCACCACACGGATTGTCGTATTCTTATATATACATAACGGTACATTGGATTGAGTCGCAATTGTGGCAAGTATGCAAACGTGTAATCACGTTTGAACCGTTTGGTAGGCCACATTCGGGTGATCGCCAATTTTCTATTATTAAAAAAAGTCTTACGTATTATAATTTATATTCTAAAATAATTAACATTTCATTTGATAATGCTAGTAATAATAATGGATTTGAAGAGAAATTAAAGTTGGCTTTGACCCCTATTTTAGAGAGGCAATTATTTCATACATATTGTTGTGCACATATAATAAATTTAGTCGTTCAAGACGGTTTAAAAACTTGTAAAACCGTAATAAATAAGTTTAGAGTTATGTTACGGTGAATTTTCACAAAAGGTAAAAAAATGCAAGCGGCATATAGAAAATATTGCAAAGATGTTGGTTTTCGAGCTTTGGGACCAACGTTTTTTGTGCCCGTTCGATGGAATTGTACTTACTATATGATTAAAAATTCGCTAAAACAAAGAAATTATATTCAAACGTTTTATTCATTACATGGATAATACTATTAGTGATAATGCAAGATCGTTCTAAATCTAGTGAGAGAAAGTAGAGAGAGAGAGAGATGAAAGCGCAGAAGTTATTTCTATGAGATATGCATGAGAATCCTTACAAGACACAAAGCCACAAGGGACTTAAATACCCTTGGCTAAAACAGAACATATAAGCACCCTAAACACAGTATTAGACCAAGTCTATAAATACAATGATTACTATAAAATCTGACTTAACAATATCCCCCTTAGTAATCATTGGAGCTCTGGTCTTCAATATTCATCTTCTAAATCAACAAAGACCAGCTAAGCGACTTAGCGAAGCTTCTTGACTAAAAAAAAATTCTTCTCAGCATCTTTCAATCTATTTTGCCTTTGCTGCCTTGACAAGACTAGACATGTTTGTAATAAGCTTGAAAGAACAATCGGTTCATCAGCTTGTGCTCTAAACGACACACCTCTTTCAAATATACTCGAATGAACTGTGGTGGTCGGAGCTGGAACAGCAAAAGAACTGGTAGCTGAGAGAATAGAATCTTGAGCGAATCTTGAATAGCAGATAAACATTTGAACTCTTTGTCTCTTTAACTTCTCCTTAACTTCTCCCCCTCATGACCTTGATGATCTGGATCAACTTGGTAATGCAAATGTTGGAGACGAGACAGCTTCAGATCTGCAAAATTCAGAATAAAGGAGAAAAGGAAAGTTTTGCGCTACATGTTGGTGACGCAAACTTAGTTTTGTGCTATCTGAAGGTGGCGCAAAGTTGAGGTTTGCGCTACCAATTGTTGGCGCAAATCTGACTTGAAATCTGAAAATTTTCACCTGTTAAGCTTTTTGACTCCCCCTACACAAATGCACTAAATATGACAATTCAAGTTAGCATTCATATAGAAAATCAGATACTCCCCCTCGAAAAGAGATATGATCTTTCAGAATATTCTTCTTATTCACTCCCCCTTGAATAATGCACAAACCCATTAAAACAGATATATGAGAACACAAGGATCAAAACATCAATGTAGAAAGAAAAATATACTGAATATGTATTTTGAAACAACTAAACATATAAAATTTTAAACACTAAACAAATTAAATTCTACTCAGTAAAATATTACAGATTAATCGATCAGTTGAAGTCAAGTGAATGTTGTTGGATACAAATACAAGTTTCATTGCATATCAAGTTAAGACATGTTCAGTTTCAAAAACTTTCATTAATCTATTCAGTGTGCTAGCATGCGAACTTCGATTAGCTTCAAGAAAATACAATTCTAAAAATATAATAGAGAACTTTGCATGTACTCACACTAAGCCATCAAAAATTAAGATTTTCACAAATTTATAGGTTTATCGCAACTCAAACATATCACCAAGTATCATGAGATGTGTGCTCATTGGCATCTTTTAACATTGTGCACATTGGCATCTTCACATGAGTGTGCTCTTTGGCATCTTTTAATCTTGTGCACATTGGCATCTTTTAATCAAAAAGTTTGGTAAGTAAAGAAAATGTCGTAAACGTAACTTTCTATTTGATCCTATTGCAGGATTTGGGTCAGTCGCTCCTAGACCAGTTGGCCTTAGGGGACTAGGTGTCAAGCACCCCTTGGAACTTACTCTCCCAGATCAGAAAGGCTACATCGACACATCCTAAACCCATTCATACCAGTAGAACATGACTTTCGATCTGGTTCTATAAAAGGATTTGGGTTCGATCACTCCCAGACCAATTGACCTTAGGGGACCAGATAACAAGCATCCCACGGAACTTACTTTCCCAAACCAGAAAGGTCACAGGTACAAACTTTTAAACTTAGAGATTTCTGTATTTTATATATATAATATTCATCTCAATCACTCAGTTTTACATCTAAGTGCTTAGCCCATATTTTCATTACGATCCATAATTCTGACTTTTTAGGTTTTCTAAGCATTGTAAACTATACATATTCCGAATAACATAACTTTAAAGCAGTATCAAAAGTTTCAAACATGTTGCTAACCTTTCGACTTTTTTAAGACTTGAAAGTCGAACATATAAAACTTCGATATAAACAAAGCAACTTGAAAATTTATCCTAGACACACATTTTATTCAAAAGAAAGAAAACCTGTAAATTTTTTACTTTATAGAATAAAAATTTGTAAAGATTTAAACTTTTAAATTCAACATGCCGAGTTTGAAAAATACATTTTGTTAGGACTGAAAGTCCTGTGTGTTGAAAGTTGCATAAAACATTTATAAGGGTTCAAAATGTAATTAATTGATAGTTAATTTAATTAGATGGGCCCAAGCCCATAAGCCCAATATATTTGTAAGCCTAAGTATATAAAGGCGTATTTAATTCATTAATTAAGTTAGAGAGTTTAGACAACTTTCATAATTTCCAGATCTCTAGTCAATAGGTTTACTTTTCTCTGATCAAAAATTCTTTCTGTAAACCTGTAACCCTTTGATTGAAGATTAATCATATGACTAGAGGTTGTGGCTATTTTATTATTCTACATTGATTATTATCTGATTGCACTGTACTGGGATCTACAATTGGTATCAGAGCAAAGAGACTGAAAGTTTGATCCAGAAAAGGTTTGTCTAAAACCCTTAATCGATTATCTGTTTTAATTATTATCTGTGTTTCTGAAATCGATTTCCTGGGTTTGGATCTGCATGAGTTAAACACTTTATTATTATTCTTTTTCTGTCAATTATCTGGTGTCTGGTTTAGTTTTAGTTGGTCGATTATTTGGTAATCTATTTATCTGAAAATTTGATTTTTTTTTACTAACAGTAGTCGATCGATCTGTTTTTTGAAAATATTTTGATTATCGGTCGATTTTTTCTGGAAAATCAGTAAGTGCTTATCGTACGACCTGGTTCTTAAATCCAAAATTTTATCGGTCTGTGTTTTTCTTGAAAAAATCAAGGTTTTGCCTTATCGGTCTGTTTGTGTTGATCTGCTTATTTGTTTGAGTCTGTTTAATTGATCGTCGAATTCGATTTCTGGGTTTGATTACGATCGAATTCCAGAATTCATCGAGTTCATCGGTCGGTTCTTCGATATTATCGGTCATTAATCTTATCGCATATCGGTTCGGTGTTTATCTGCTTATCTGTTATCGACCGGTACCTTGTTTATCGGTCTATCCTATCGACCGGTATCTTGTTTATCGGTCTACCCCAACGACCGGGATATTGCTTTACCAGTCCACTCTTGTCGACCGACACCTTCTGACCGACATAAGATCGACCGGGATTTTTCCTTGACTGGTACGCTTGTCGACCGGTACCCAGCTTGACCGATATTCTTTGTTGACCGGTACCTTGCCATACCGGTCCACCCTATCGACCGATACCTTGCTATACCGGTACCCTGTTTTACCAGTCCACCCTTTCGACCGATATCTTGTTATCCAATTATCACCGGTCGACCGATATTCTTTGTTGACCGGTACACTGCTCGACCGGGTTCTTGTCCTATTCTGTTTAGTTTTTATATATTGTGTTTGGATCATCCTGCTTGTCTCACGATCATTACAGTGCAGTTAAGATTAAAGTTTAAACCCATTCAAGTTTCATCTATTATCAAATTTTTCCAAAAGCTTGAATTAGATAAGTCAAGATGGGATATTATGCTGAAGTTCAAGAGCTCAAATTAGAGAACAAAAATCTTGAATTATTTGTTGATTTCTACAAAGAGAAATCAGAACTTTATAATAATGAAAGCATCATACTGAAAGAAGAAGTTAGTGCATTAAAGGAAATTAATGAAGATCTTCTGAAAAAGACTTCTGGGCAGAATAATGAGAAAATACTGAGTTTGGAAACTGAGAACAAAGAGCTGACAAGAAAAATCTTGAACTTGGAAGATCAGATTGTCCAAATCCAGAAAGCATCCGTTGAAAGTTATGAGGCAAAGATTAAGCGTCTGACGGATACTAAGACTGAGCTTCAAAAGAAAATATCTGATTTGGAGCAAAAGCATGCTAAAGATAAAACCGAGTTTGAGAAATCTTTCGCAAAGAAGTTCTCAGATTTTTCGAGAAAATGTGCTGATGAGAAGAAAGAAGTTGAGCTGAAATGCATAAAACTTTCTCAGCAAGTTTCTGCTTTTGAGAAAGTAATCATCCTTGAAAGAGAAAAGTTTGCAAAAGAAAAGAAGGCCATTGAACGGAAGAATGTTGGATTCTTCAAGGAAATATCCGTCCAAAGAAAAGATGTTGAGAAGGGATTTGAAGAAGAGAGAAGCATGTTTGAGACTGAGATCAAAAAGCTTACTGTCAAGTTATCTGAACTATCTGAGAATGCACTAAAAGAGCAGAAAACGAAGTCTTAGTTCACGAAGAAGATTGACCTACTAGTTCAAGAAAGAGACAACTTTGCTTCGACGATTAAAGTGCTTAAAAAGACTCTATCAAGTTCAAATTAGAAATATGTCTCTTCACAAAGGTCAGTTAAATCTTTTGATCAGATTCGTAAAACTAACATTTTCTATCATAGCAATATAGATGGTTCAGGTACACATCAAAGAAGAAGGAGATACAAAGAAGAGGAACTGGTCTGGAAGAAGAAACCAGTTGAAGATGAGCTGAAAGAAAGAGAATCATGTGTACATGCGTCTAATGCCAAAAGGAACAATGTGCGTAAAGATAAACCTGATCATATCTATACGAGAGATCAATTAATCAGGTTATCAGGTAAGAAAAATTATTGTTCTTATTGTCGTACACATGATCATATTCACAAATCCAGTGATCATTTCTGGTATGGTTCTTATTCTATATCCCCCACAAGAACTGCAACTAACATTCATGGACCCAAATATCAGTGGGTACCAAAGCTGAAAACTGATTCTGTGTTGCAGGCACCTCAAGTCAAGGGGGAGTAAGAGAACCATGGCTTCTAAGTAAATCAGCTTAGAACCCGGACTTCAACGAAGTTGTGGCTTCTGATCACATGACAGATCAGGACCCGTTCTTCAAAGTTCAGACTTGGATATTGTGCAAATATCCATAGGGAGCTTAAAATATATAAATCATTATATCATGATTTGAGGGGGAGCTTAAAGGTAAATGTCTTCTAATCTAGATCTCTGATTGTTTGAAAGAAGAACAACTTTCAAGCATGAAAAACGGTTTCTGAAATGTTCAAACCGCTTCTGGTTCTCAAAAGATTTTATGAATTTAGAAGTGTGATTTTAAATAATTTTCAATTTTGAGCTTTAATGTTTAACTGACCGTGTGTTTCCAAAGATCAATACTTGTGTATTATCTTGTCTTTATACTGTAAAGTATTCATACACACCAGTTCAGTATTTTATTTGAAATTGTTATTACCATGTCTCATAACGAACAAATTTTTCGATGGTAATACCCCCGTTTGAAATTCAATGTTGTTGAGCATCAATCATAATTTCTAATTTTGTGCTTTCATTGCTAAATTGTTTATATTTGGTCATATAAACAAAATATCCAATTCTTTGATACCCTAACCATTTTATTTGATCTGATTGATACATTGTCAGATTCTCAAAATAATTCTTTTGATTTCATTTGTTTCATTCAATATCTTTGTTTTGAGAAATCTTCAAAGTTCAATTGCTCAAATCTTATGAGCATACATTTTGACAGTGTTATCATACATTTTGTGCTTAACTGTTCAAGTAAAACTGTTGAGCAACCATTCTTTTTAGGACATACATGGGATTCGTGTGTGAGCTTAAACAGAACTTCCATGGATTCACGTAAACCAGTGTTTCCTACCCCGGAAGTTATCCTAGAGTGATTAAGGGGTGAGGGGTCATAAATCAAAAAGTGGGGGAGATAACTCATCTCGTTGAGTTTTTCTCATTGTGCTGAGCGGCAAAATGAAAAAGAGAGTTTGGTTAGAAGTGAGCTTTAATGTTAAAAAGAAAGAGGGTGTGAGAATAGAGTTAAAAGAGTATCAGAACTCTGCACCAACCACTTTCTGAGCCGGGCAGC
This sequence comes from Arctium lappa, assembly GCA_023525745.1. Classification (NCBI taxonomy): domain Eukaryota; kingdom Viridiplantae; phylum Streptophyta; class Magnoliopsida; order Asterales; family Asteraceae; genus Arctium; species Arctium lappa. Next base: position 28,793,992 of record CM042050.1, read on the forward strand.
CACATATTCTGATTGGTTCACATTCTTTGGTGACCATCATTGAAACAGGCAGTGAGCCCATGTCAACTCTTGTTTTTACCCCACCAGCCACTCGTTTCTTTCTTAACAAAGAAATGTTTCATTTTCTTTGGGGACGCAGCATATCTGCTATCTAGTCTTCACTCGGAATATTTAGATATTGAAAAGGAAGGAAAGTTGCCCCACCTTCGCACCTCTTTCATGCACATTGAGTTCGGGTAATAACTGTTGTTGTCTCAACAGTTTACACAATTTTGAGCCTGAGAAAGCTAAGTAGCTTCAATCATTCTACACTTGCACGTACACACAAGGAATGAGTTTTCTTGTCATAACATTCATAGAAAAATCCTTTGTGGTTTTTTCGATGATTGAATGGAAGCCCTGGGGAGTGAATATCACAAAAGCTCCTTTCCAATGTACATCCATTGTACAAAGTGGCTCCATGCTACTTACAGGCATACTAATTGTTTCATTTGTTGATTCAGGATTACAATTTCTATTATATCTGAATTCGAAAAGATTCGGATATATACATTTCATGAATTGACGGATACTCAGATCAAAGGGCAGGGAATGCCAAATCATCACAAAGGAGGAGATCAAAGAATGTGTTAAAATTGAAGAGTTTTGATGATCATGATGTTCACAATCATCAAAAAGGGGGAGAGAATTTTACGAAGTTCAATTTCAAAGTTATAAAGAAAGAAAAGTTCGAGTTTTTCAAGATTGGTTCAATTTCTGAATGAAGATGATTCGTGAAAGTTTGCTTTTCTGAAGACAGTCTAGAGATCAAAGAGATGAAGATATGAGTTTAATGTTGTTTCAATATTCAAAGATGAAGATTTCAAAGATTGTATTTCTTCTATCCCGTATCATATGGTGTTTGCTATAAGTTGATTGCTCCTACGAGCTGATTAAAACAAGTTCTGAAGTTGAAAACATATTCAATTCGCGGTTCAAAGACAGATTCTTTGTTTTAAACTGAAGTTGCACCGTGGAATGTCACGTTACTCTCACATTATCTTTCTTGTGTGCTGATCCGATGTGATTGAGTTTCTACAGTTGAAAGTTGTGTGATAGTGCATTCAGTCGAGGCTATTGTTCATTGAATCTGGTTACAAAGTTGAAATTATGAAGACAGAGAGCTTTATTCAAGGGGGAGCGTAGAAAGATATGAAGACATGCAACACCAAAGTTCTTCAAAGATTCAAGAGGGAAAGAAGATCAAGGCCTGAATTTTTCAAGAAGATAAATGCCTTATTCAACTTTAGGGGGAGATTGTTAGGAAAGTCATGTGTGTTGAAAGTTGCATAAAACATTTATAAGGGTTCAAAATGTAATTAATTGGTAGTTAATTTAATTAAATGGGCCCAAGCCCATAAGCCCAATATATTTGTAAGCCTAAGTATATAAAGGTGTATTTAATTCATTAATTAGGTTAGAGAGTTTAGACAAGTTTCATAATTTCCAGATCTCTAGTCAATAGGTTTACTTTTCTCTGATCAGAAATTCTTTCTGTAAACCTGTAACCCTTTGATTGAAGATTAATCATATGACTAGAGGTTGTGGCTATTCTAATGTTCTACATTGATTATTTTCTGATTGCACTGTACTGGGATCTACACATTTTTCATTTAAGACTATTGTAAAGAATTCGGCAAATTGATATTTAGTCGGAACAAAATAAAATTCAATAATATCTTCTTCTCACATAATGTATAATGAATTTGTGTCTCATATCAAAGTTTTGGGTTGAACTTGCTCTGATTCTTGAAAAACATGAGATAACTGGAATGTAAGTCCAAGAATCTCTAAATCCTATAGAGAGAAAGTAGAGAGAGAAAGTAGAAGCGCCAAAGTAGTCTGAGGTATTCAATTAGAGTGCTAAAAATTACAAAACAAAGGCTCTAAGGGGACTTAAATACCCATAGCATTAAAATACAGATAAGCTCATTTAAGCACAGACAAGACTAGGAAAATAAATACAATGATTACTACAAAATCAGACTTAACAATCTCCCCCTTAATAATCATTGACGCTCTTCTCTTTGACGAAGTCTATTTAATCCGACTAAAACTTCCAGTCGTCTTAGACTTGAGCGGAGGTTCAATCTCTCATGAATTGTATTCAATATCCTTTTGAGAAGTCGAATCTCGTCATTATCAACCAGAAAAGCTTCACTTCTTGTTTCCAAAAATCTTCTTTGAGCTTCTTTCAGACGTTGCTCCAACTGAAGCTTGATCATCTTTAAGGTTCCATCAGAGTAATGAGCAATTTCTTCAAATCTGAGAAAGCATTTTTTACTTGATCCATTCTTGTAAACAACACCATATGGATCTTGAATTATGGTGAAAAAAGGATAAGAATCTAAGTCTGGTAAGCTTCAATTGGGCCTTAGAAGATTTACAACTGGTTGAAAACTTTCAACTGCCATCTGAAAATCAAACACTCTGAAGAATCGAATTTGCCGTCGAATAAATCTTTTGATAGCAAACAGTGCTTGAGAAACATCCTGAGTTCTATGATAAAGATTTCTGAAATGATCATATAGAAACTCAATATCATCCATAGAAAGATCAGAAAAATCTGCCTCTGAGAAGGTATATCGGTTGCAATCTCTTCTTTACACTACGAATTCCGGATACCAAAGATTAACTAACTTGCTTATTGTGACGCTGATAACTCGGACAATCAGATGTGGAGAAGAAACGCTATTGTTTCTACGGCACTGGCACTTGATGAGCATCAAGTATTCATACTGATATGCCTCTTCCTCCTTTTCAACACCAAGGATAGCATAAATGTTGATCGGCCTTCTTCTAGAAACGAAAATATTTCTCTGAGTGTCTTCTAGAAAAGCAGTTCTCATCCTTGACGCCATATACTGATGTTGAAGATTTCTTTGCCTCTGCTGTCTGGACAAGGCTGGTCCTTCTTCTTGAATATTCGGGGGAACCACAGGTTCAGAAGAAAGATCATCAGCTTGTGCTCTAGACGACTGACCTACTTCAAATGTACCTGAAGGATCAGAGGTAGTCGGAGCAGAACTAACAACAGGAGTAGAAATAACTGGAGCAGATTCAGGAATTTGAGAAGCTTCAGGAATAGTTTCAGGAACCTCATCTTGAGAAGGAAGATCTCTATAAAACATGTCTGCTTCTTCTTTATCCTTAGCATCCATAAACATAGAATCATCTTCAGTATCAGAAATAATGACTATGTCATCACAATCCTCTTCTTTAATTTGGAAGATCTTTTCAAATCTGACATCATCATCATCATCATCTGAATTTATCTCTATGAAGTTTGCAAACTATGACCTCATGTCATTTGCAGCTTCTGAATCCTCTAAATCAATTGGCTGTTGAGCAAAGTCAGGATCAACTTACACAACAATTTGCATGTTATTTTCAATAATTTGTTCAGAGAAGTTCATAACATTTGACATGGATGATAAATCAATATTTTCAAGCAAAACATCCACTAGATCTTGAATACTGCAATCTTGGACATTATCAGTGCTCTTTCCTTTGTCAGATGCCTCTTCTTGTGTCTGATCTTCTCTTACAGACGACCCTTCCACTCTTTGTCTCTTATTCATCTCCCCCTCATGACCTTGATGATCGGGATCATCCTGGTCATGTCTTCATTTCAGAGACGGACCGGCTTTAGATCTGCAACTTTGATCATGAAGATCAAGTCTGGTAGATAAATCAGAGAAGGTTTGAGACATAAAAGATTTGAGATCAGAAAAACTTGTTCGAACTTCAGATCTAAAAGCATGGAACTCGTCAGATAGCACAGAAATCCTATCGGAATCAGAAGTGGGAACTGAAGGCGGAGTAGGTTGGAAGTTATGTAAAAGAGAGATCAGATCTTGATCTTGTTGTTCAAGCGGCGACATAGAGAGAAGTCGAGTGTAGAGCAAATCTGTCAACTCTGAAATTGGAAGATCGGAGACTGGAGTTCTTGAAGTCGAGACAGGAGGACGTGTAGAAGTAGATACACCAGCAGACTGCCAAAACGGTGGAGGTTAAGGAATAGACATGAATGCAGGAGCAGATGATTGAACAGCAGTAGACGGGTCTCTAATAACCACCCCAGATGAAAGGAATTACTTCAGGGATTGAGGATGTATCAATCTCTGGCATCTTACCCTTGAAGAAAGCACGTAATTTCTGAATTTCCTAATTCTTGTGCTCTTCAAACTGCTCACTCATCTGTCGAATCACATCATTCAGAGTAGTAAATTTCGCTGTTGAATCCCGTACTTCGACTGAAGAAGTCTCGACACTGGAAGAAGGCTCAAGAAAAGACGGAGAAACAGCAGTATCTATAACCCGATGATGAGTTGAAACATTAGAAAATGATAAATCAAGTTCATCGACATGTATATCAGCAACTCTCGGATTGATAGGAACAGATTCGGCTTCAGAAATAATATCCTCTTGAACAATCACTTCCGGTGTCCTGGTCTTCCTTTCATAAACTTGAAGACTCGGTTGATCAGCATTATCACTATCATCAGCATCAGAATCATTATCATCCTCATCTTTATCACTAGCAAGAACAGTACCATCATTAGCATCTTTATCACTATCATCAGCAATAGCATCAGCAGCAGCAGAAGAAGTATCATGAACATCAGGTTCATTAGGAATAAAAGCAAGAACATCACCGATTTGTTGGGTATCAACTGCTTGAACCTCTTGATTGGTAACAGATACTTCAACTTCATGTTCAGCATGTGACGGTTCTTCTTGTTTATCACGAATCGGCTCTTCCTGATCGGCTTCCAAGAATTCGTTCTCCATACAGTACTGAATGACATTGTCATCTGTCATGTCAGCATACTGTGCGATGAGCGCATACGGAATAGTCATCGTGAAGTTGAATGAGTGCTTCTGTTTCTGAATATATGTCATTTCAGAATCAGAGATCTGAGGCCAATTCAATCGACGAGGAATGGCAGAATTACTTCTTAGCATGTTGCTGACAATCAGCTTCATGTATCTTGCAAAAGGAATAAATTTTCTCTTCTTGTTTGTCTTCTTGTCTTGTACTCTCTCTGATAATTCAGTCCAGAAAATGTAGGTATAGTCGACATGCAAGTCATAGACAACTACATGGAATAACCTCAGATAGTGTAGACTTGCATTATCAGTGCCAGAATGCTTAGAAGTCAGGCACCTGTTATGAACTGAAAACAACGCATACCAGACGGGAGGAAGATTTGACTTATCAAAGTCACTGACCCAATTCAGAGTTCCTCGATATCCCAGATTTTTTATGCCTTCAAGAACATTCTCTTCAGAGGGAAACTGATCGTAAGAAGTGTGCCCTGGTCGTGAATTCGGTTCTGGAAGTTCTAAAATGAGCCGCAGACGCTTGTATGACAGGAACGAATCAAATTGATCGATCTGAATATCGAATCGGTGAGGACGAGATAGCTCATTCTTTGTAATGGTATACCACGCCTGCTGAAGATAAACTTCGAGAACATCTGCACAGTAAGAGAGAGCAGGTGCGAGTGGATGACCTTTGAGAATTGAGCGTATCACCGGATGAATCTTGATTCGATTAAAATCCACGTAGTAGTTGTTTGGCTTATACGGCATATACATGATTGTTGGAAAAACATCATTTGGAGTACGTCTAGATGCAGATAGATTTGCACCCACAGAAGGATGAGACGGCATAGGAGTCTCATGAGAAGCTCGATCAGATGGATCATCGAGAATGACATTCTCATCTTGAATAACAGGATCAGTTTGGGTTTGGGAAGCCATTATATAACCTGAAAAACAGAAACGAAGAAAATTAGACTAGATAAGAAAAAACACAAAAATGAAAAAAAATTCTAAGTCAAATTTGCGTGACCAGAGAGAAACGCAAACAGAGGTTTGCGCGATAAACTTGTAACGCAAAGCAAAGTTTGCGTGATGAACGAGTGGCGCAAAGTAAGTTTGCGTATCAAGTTTATAACACAAAACAAGGTTTGCGTGATTCACCTGTGAAGAAAACTTGACCTGGAAAAAAATTTCATTAACACAGGTTTGCGTGACATATAGGTAACGCAAAGGTAACTTTGCGTGACCAACTGATAACGCAAAGTAAGCTTTGCGCGACCAACATGTTGCGCAAACTACACTTGAAACAAAATGCACACAAAACACAAAGTTTGCGTGTCAAGAATGTAACGCAAAGTAATCTTTACGTGACCAACTGGTAACGCAAACTGAACTTTGTGTGACCTGTTGGTAGCGCAAACTTAACTTCGCGTGACCAACAGGTAACGCAAACTTAAGTTTGCGTGACCTACTTAATACGCAAAACCCTAGAATTCTAACAACGATTTGCGTGAGCTCATCTCTGATTTTTCCAAAACTTCAAATAAATCGATTGAAAACCAAGAGAAGTGTTCGAAATTCAATAACGAAAGACTAAAATCAGTATTCAACTCAAATTTATGAAAACTTGAAAACCCCAAAGATGAACAGTCGTAAATCATCATCAAAACACAAAAACGAAGAACAAACACCAAAACAAAGGGTTAGAAACACATACCTGATTGACGAAAATAGGAAATAAAGCAAACCCAATAATCGATTTTAACAGAAAACCACACGATCTGATAAAGAAGACAATGAACAGTGACAAACGAAATCGCACAGTAAGAAATACAAAATGAAGTCAAAATCAAATATGAAAAATGTTATGCTGAAACATAATCACTAATCATAACTACAAATCAAAATAAAGGTAGAACACATACCTGATTCGAAGAACAACTCTGAAAACAACAAGTTGAAATCTCAGAGAGAGAGAAGATGAACAGTCGATTGTTTTCAAATGAAAAAGAGAGCGAGAAAAAGGAAAGGGGAACAGTACTTGAGCTATTTATACTAAAAAAATAACACTAAAAAAATAATACTTCTAAAAAAATACTTCATAAAAAATAACAGTAAACTTACCTGTCAAGCTCTTTTACTCTCCCTACACAAATGCACAAAATTTAGCAAATCAGATCAGCAATTGCACAAAAATATTAGAAATACTTACCTGAATAGAATCTGATCAATTCGTGAAGTAATTTTATCAGCTAAATTCACTCCCCCTCAAAGACAGACTATTGTTCAAATTGGCAGATAAATGTTCTCTCCCCCTCGGAAAATGCACAGACCATTTGAAAAATATACAAATACACAAACATTAAGACATCAGTGTAAAAAGAAAAATAATACTGAATATAAATTTTGAAACAACTGAACATATAAAATTTTAAACACTAAACAAATTAAAGTCTACTCAGTAAAATTTCACAGATTTATCAATCAGTTGAAATCAAGCGTATGTTGATGAATACAAGAACAAGTTTAATTGCATATCAAGTTAAGACATGTTCATTTTCAAAAACTTCCAGCTATCTATTCAGTGTGTTCGCATGAGAACTTCGATTAGCTTCAAGAAAAATGTAATTCTAAAAATATTATAGAGAACTTTGCATGTACTAACACTAAGTCATCAAAAATTAAGACTTTCACAAATTTACAGATTTATCGCAACTCGAACATATCACCAAGTATCATGAGATGTGTGCTCAATGGCATCTTTTTAGCAGTGTGCACATTGGCATCTTCACATGAGTGTGCTCTTTGGCATCTTTTAAGCGTTGTGCATATTGGCATCTTTTAACCAAAAAGTTTGGTAAGTAAAGAACATGTCGTAAGCGTAACTTTTTATCTGACCCTATTGCAGGATTTGGGTCAGCCGCTCCCATACCAGTTGGCCTTAGGGGACTAGGTGTCAAGCACCCCTTGGAACTTACTTTCCCAGATCAGAAAGGCTATATCGACATATCCTAAACCCATTCATATTAGTAGAACATGACTTTCGATCTGGTTCTATAGAAGGATTTGGGTTCGATCACTCCCAGACCAAATGACCTTAGGGGACCAGATGACAAGCATCCCAAGGAACTTACTTTCCCAAACCAGAAAGGTCACAGGTACAAACTTTTAAACTCAGAGATTTCTGTATTTTATGAAATTATAAATCATCTCAATCACTCAGGTCAACATCTAAGTGCTTAGCCCATATTTTCATTCCGATCTATAATTCTGATTATTTAGGTAGTCTAAGCAAAGTAAACTATAAAAATTCCGACTCACATACCTTTAAAGTCGTATCAAAAGCTACAAACATGTTGTTGACTTTTCGACTTTTGTAAGACTTGAAAGTTGAACATATAAAACTTCAATATAAACAAAGAACTCGTAAAAGATCCTAGACACACATTTTATTCAAAAGAAAGAAAAGTTGTAAAATTCTACTTTATAGAATAAAATTTGTAAAGATTTAAACTTTTAAATTCAACATGCCAAGTTTTGAAAGCAGAAAGTTAAAACGTTTTTCATCTAAGGCTTTTGTAAAGATATCAGCAAGTTGATATTCAGTTGGTACAAAATATAATTCAATAGTACCTTCTTCCACATGATGCTTTATGAAATGGTACCGCATATCTATGTGCTTGGCCTTAGTGTGCTGGACCGGATTGACTGAAATGGCAATTGCGGACTTGCTGTCACAATAGATAGGCATTGCTTTGTACAGCATCCCGTAATCCCGTAGTTGTGTCTTCATCCAAAGCACTTGAGCGCAACAACTGGTTGCGGTGACGTACTCTGCCTCGGCAGTTGATATAGAAACACAATTCTGCTTCTTCGACGCCCAACTAATCAGTCTGTCTCCCAAGAATTGAAGATGTCCTGAGGTACTCTTCCGGTCCAATTGATTACCACCAAAATCTGCATCAGAATAAGCAATCAACTTATAGTCAGAACTCTTAGGATACCATAAACCTAAATAAGGAGTTCCTTTAATATATCTAAAAATGCGTTTGAGTGCTAAAAGATGAGATTCTTTAGGCTTTGATTGGAATCTGGCGCACAGGCATGTAGAAAACATTATGTCCGGGCGACTGGCAGTGAGATACATCAGTGATCCGATCATCCCTCTATATGTCTTTTGATCCACAGCTTTTCCATCTGGATCAAGTCCGATTTTAGCACCGTGAGCCATCGGCGTGTCGATTGAAGTAGATTTGTCCATCTTGAATTTCTTCAAGATGTCAAATACATACTTTGACTGATTGATGAAGATTCCATCTGGAAGCTGCTTCACTTGTAAGCCAAGGAAGAAATTGATTTCTCCCATCATGCTCATCTGAAATCTAGAAGTCATAAGATCATAAAACCAAGTACATAAAGATTTGTTAGTTGCACCGAAAATAATATCATCTACATATATTTGTACTAAGCAAATATCCAAGTTAGATCTATAAATGAAAAGAGTAGTATCAATTGTTCCTTTGGTGAAGCCGTATTTGATCAAGAAGGCTGACAGCTCATCATACCATGCACGCGGTGCTTGTTTTAGGCCGTACAGTGCTTTATCGAGAAAATAAACATGATCCGGATGATCTTTATCAACAAACCCCTCTGGCTGAGAAACGTATACTTCTTCTTTCAGTTTCCCATTCAGAAAAGTTGTCTTCACATCCATCTGATATACAGTGAAGTTCCGATAAGCAGTGAATGCTAGAAACATACGAATGGCTTCAAGATGAGCTACCGGTGCGAATGTCTCGTCGTAGTCAATACCTTCTTGTTGTCTGTATCCTTTGGCTACCAGTCTTGCTTTGTTGCGAATCACGATACCATCTTTGTCTTTCTTATTCTTGAATATCCACTAGGTACCAATTATGCTCTTTTCTTTCGGCCTTGGTACAAGTCTCCAAACTTTGAGTGCGTCAAATTGATTGAGCTCCTCTTGCATTGCTATAATCCAATTCGGGTCTTCCAACGCTTCAGAAACTTTTGTTGGTTCAATCTTGCTTAGAAAGCAAGTAAAAAGACATTCGTTGGATGTAGCCGACCTGGAACGTGTAGACACACTAGCTTAAGGATCTCCAATAATTTGATGAATAGGATGAGATCTTGTCCATTTTGTTGTATGAGGGAGAGGATCGATAGTTTCTTGAACAACTTCTAATTGATGAGGGAGATATTCAGGAGCCTCTATTTCAGATGAAGATATGGATACTGTCTCGACAGGAGGAGAGGGAAGTTCAACAACTTCAGGATCAGACTCTGGAAGTGTTGGTTAAACATTAACAGTTTGTTCTTCATTCTGAACTTGTTCTTCTTGAACAGATTGATCTTGAGCATATTTTTCTTGAATAGGTTCAGTGTTCACATGATCCGGTTCTGATTGCTCATTTTCTGATTGTACGGGATCAGATGCAAAAATACTGATTTGAATGACAGGAGGGACTGGAACAGCATCAGTGTCAGATATAGTTGCAGCGGAATTAGAAGTAGATGCGCTCGCAGTATCCTGATTCAAAACATTTGAAACATTATCAGAATTAGACTTTGGAACATCATCATAAAAATTTTCAAAGAGAAAATCTAAATCAGAAAGATTAAGAATAGAAAAAGAAGAATCCTGATTTGTCTGTTGAAGTGCAGGTTCTGAACTGTGTTGTTCAGAAGCTGAATTTCCTGTAAGAACGGGTTCTGAGCCTGGTTGACCAGAAACCAAATTAGCATCTTCGTCAAATTTGACATTTACGCTTTCTATCACTTTTCTTACGGAGATCAGAAAGACTCTGTAAGCAGCAAAGTTAGAAAAATAACCCCGAAAGATACCCTCATCTGCTTTCGGACTAAACTTGTTCAGATTGTCTCTGTCATTCAGAACGGAGCATTTACATCCAAATGACTTGAAATATTTGATGTTCGGTTTGATACCGTTCATCAGCTCATATGGTGGTTTGTTGAAACGACGATGCAGAATTGAGCGGTTCTGAGTATGACAGGCAGTTGACATGGCTTCAGCCCAATGAGACAAAGGAAGACCTGAATAAGCAAGCATTGATCTGGAAGCCTCTACAAGCGTTCTGTTTCTTCCTTCAACAACCCCATTCTGTTGCGGTGTTCTGGCAGCAGAAAACTGTTGTTGTATACCTTGATCCTCGTAGAATGCTTGAAGAGTGTTGTTCTTGAATTCAGTACCATTGTCTGATCTGACAACCTTGACTTGCTTTTGCTTATTTGTCTGAATGGTTTTGATGAGGTTGATGAGGACTTCAGGAGTCTCGTATTTTGTCTTGAGAAACTTTACCCATGTATATCGAGAGTAATCATCAACAACAACCAATACATATCTTTTCTTACCAATGCTCTTTGTCTTCATCGGACCGCATAAATCAACATGCAGTATATCAAGAATGTCCGACGTGCAGGATTCAGGCTTTGGCTTATGAGATGCTTTCTTCATCTTTCCTTTCTCACAATCCTGACAGAGGTGGTCTTTCTGAAAACGGAGAACTGGAAGACCTCTCACTGAATCATTCTTGACCAAGCGATCCATATATTTAAAATTGAGGTGAGTTAGATGTCTGTGCCAAATCCAACTTTCATGAACAGAAGCTTTAGAAAGTAAGCAGATATCTTAAGGGATTTTGATCTTGGAAAGATCAATGGTATATAAGTTGGATCTTCTTTTTCCCACCAGTAAATCTCTGCCACTATCATTCTTCACATCAACTCTTTTAGATTTGAAGCTAACTTCAAGATCTTTGTCACAGAACTGTCCGATGCTGAACAAGTTGTGACTTAGGCCATCGACATAGCTGTCTCTCTTAACAGTTATATTGCCTTGAACAAGATCACCATAACCAAGAATCGGAGCAGTCTCACAGTTTCCAAACTTAACACGACCGCAACATTTTTCTTTAAAATTGGAAAGTAATGATTTATTGCCAGTCATGTGTTTGGAGCACCCCGAATCCAGATACCATAAATGACTAGGCTGCACATACAGAAACTACACAGATTTAGGTACCCATATGCTTATGGGTCCCTTCTTGTTAGATTTGTGTCTTTTACTTTTTGAAAATTTATTTTTATAATTCTCATGAAAGCAATCATCAATAGAGGAATAAACATAATCATCAGAATCAGAACTAGAAGAAGATGTAACATGATTTGCAATGTGAATCATTTGCGGTATTGAATATTTTGTATTTTTATTACAAAAAGCAAATGTATCATTGTCACAAAGATTCACTACACAAGTATCTTCTAACAATTCAGACTCTATAGATTTCTACTTTATCCTCCATATCAGCTTTTGTGATCTCTTCACAGTCCGATCTAAAACAGAAAAATCAGAAGAATTAGAATTTTCAGACAAGACACTATTATGTTTCCTTGACTTCTTTGACCTTCTTCTTTTACGCTTTGTTTTTGTTTTATAATACTGATCGTTTAGCGTTAAAGAATCATCAACAATTGAAGTAGAAGAAGAAACATTATTCAAGAAATCAGACTGAGCATTTGACATTGAAGAACTAGACTTGGAGTGAGAAATTTCAGAAAAACATAAGTCAGGAGGAGGTTTGTGCGACCCTTTGGTGGAGCAAACTGAGCTTTGCGCGACCAACGTTTGGCGCAAAGTGTCGGTTTGCGTTACCAACTAGTGGTGCAAATGCACACTGTTTTTAAAAACTTGAGTATTTTCCTTAGAATTGATAGAAAATCCAGATAAAATTTTGTCTTCCAAACTCAATTTCATTATAAAAAGAAATAAACTGTTTTCAAAATCAGTTTGAAGATTTTGTTCTTCCAATTTATCTTCAAGATCAACTATCTTACCTTCTAACACTAATGGGGGAATGTATTTCCTGGAATCATAAGAGACCGGAGATACATTTTTCTTATTAGTGTTATTTGCATATATATCAACAAAATCAGTTGATAAGGAAGATTTATTGAAAGAATTGACATTTAAAGCATTTTTGGAATTTCTGGACTTCTTTGATTTCTCAGGAAGATACTTGGCATTTTCAGAAGTATAAACAAATGGCACTTCCATCCTCTTGTTTTTCATTATTTTCTCATTTTCATCTTCTGAAATTTGTTTTCCACTTGTCCAAAAGAATTTAAACTGAGGAGCATATCGTGCAAGACCAAGATGATCATACTCATATAAAGTAGGAACTTCTATTTTAGCATGATTTAAAAAATGCGGATTTTCAAAACCAAGTCCTCACTTTTCCTTTATAGCTTCTTCACTCCTTGGTTTATTCATGCAAATGGTTTGCTCAGATTGTTCTCTCTTATATAATTTCCTTTCTAGAACAATTATTTTATCAGAAAGATTTTGATTTGAAGAAGTCAGTTCAGTCAACAAATCATGATAAGTCTGATTTGAATTTTCCAACTCATCTAACTGCTTTTGAAAATTTTCTTTTGTGTTAATTAAAATAGTCTTTTCATCTTTCAGAGAAATTCGCAGTTTATCAATTAACACAGACTTTTCTTGATTTTCAAATTTTTCAGATGAGAACTTTGAACGTAAATCATGTAAAGCAGTGATAATAAAGTTCATTTGAGATAAGATGAAATTATAGTCAAACTCGGAAATTACCTGTTGGGAAATGAAGATTCTACCAAGTGTGGTTAATGCTGCTGGTACAAGGTTACTACTCCTAGAAGACTTCAAGGTTAGTACTGCTGAGTATTACTACTGCTAGTTCAATTAATACTGCTAGTAGTTAGTACTGCTTAGTAGTTAATGCTGCTAGAAATAGTTAATGCTGCTGAGCATAATTAGTGCTGCTTAAGAGATCCGGATGGAAAGAATGACAGTTGGATATACTGAAGATATACATGGAAGATATACTGAAGATTTGTTTATTCATTGTAATTATCTTTTGATTAGTATATGTATAGAATGTATAGAATAGATAGAATTAACTTTTGATAATTCTTGATAGAGAGAAAAACAACCTCAAGGCGTAGATCCTAATTCTAGAGAAGTAGAATTCGTATTGGTGAGTTTGTTCATCAATATTGAGGTTGAGTGTGTAATCTTGTAACTACAAACATTAAATACAAGTTTACAGTTTGTTCTTCATATTTTCTGTGTTAATTTACTGTTTTATTGAATATCAAAGTGTTTTTCCGCAAACTTCTTTGATATTAGTTTCTGAGTATTTATTCTTGTTAAGAATTCGATCCTGACAAGTGGTATCAGAGCTGAACTCTCTCAGAAACATCTATCTATCATGGAAAATCTTACAGAATCAAGCAGTACTTTGGTCTCCAAGGTTCCAATGCTCAAACCCAGTGAGTTTGACATGTGGAAGATAAGAATCAGACAATATATTCTTCTCACTGACTACTCAATGTGGGATATCATTGAGAATGGTCTTTCTGAAGCTGGAAGGATAGGACCGGATGGAAAAAGACCTCCACCAAAGACAGATGGTGAAAGAAAGATCAGACAGACAGAGATGAAGGCCTTGAGCACTCTGCTCTTGGCAATCCCCAATGAATATCAGCATCAATTTTGCAACTGCACTGATGCTCAAATTCTCTGGAATGCTCTAGAGAAAAGATTTGCTGGAACTAAGAGTATCAAAAGAAATCAAAGAGATGTTCTAAAGCAGCAATATGAGAACTTTACTTCCTCAAAGAATGAGTCTATGACTCAAACTTTTGATAGGTTCAACAAGCTCATTGGTGAACTGGCTACTGTTGGAGTGAAGATGGATCAAGATGACATCAACAGGAAGTTTCTCAGATCTCTTGGGGATGAATGGACTATGTACACTGTCTCTTATAGGCAGAGTGACAATCTGGAAGAGAAAGAACTTGATGATCTGTACAATGATCTAAGAGTTTTTGAAACTGAGGTAGAGATCAAGAAGAAGCCTACTGGTTATGTCCACAATTCTGCACTTCTTTCAGCAGCCACTGATACTACTGCCATCCCTGAAGCAGTTAGTACTGCTGGTGGAGCAAGTTCAGAAAAAGGATCTGAAACAATCTTTGAAGCTTTCTTGTCCAGTCATAGTAACAATTCATTGATCAATGATGATCTGGATCAACTTCACCCTGATGACCTGGAGGAGATGGATATCAAATGGCAGATGGCCATGCTATCCATGAGGGTGAAGAAGTTCATTAAAAGAACAGGAAGGAATAACTTCTCTCAAAGAAGAGAAGATGGAGCTGGTTTCGACAAGACCAAAGTGGAATGTTATAAGTGTCACATGAAAGGACACTTTGCTAGAGAATGCAGGAGTGCTGTTCCAAACAACAACCACCAATAAGCTCAGAATGGAGGCTACACTCAGAACAAGAATCCTGCTCAAGCCCTTGTTTCTCAACAAGGAATGGGATTTGACTGGAGTGATCAGGCTGAGGAAGCCATTCAGAATCAAGCTCTTATGGCAGAAGTGTCTGATCTCCCCTCTGAGGTAATTTCTAATCTTTGCACTAAAACTTGCATTGACACTGTCAAAAGATACAGGGATCACAATCAAAGTATGTGTGATGATCTCAAAAGGTTAGAAAAGGATAGAAGAGATTATGTTTTAATAGTAGAGAGATTTGAAGAACAAATCAAAGGCTTTCAAGCTAATGAACTTCAACACTCTTATGACACTAACTATTGGAAGTGGGAAAAGAATGAGTTAGAGACCAAACTGTCTAAATCCTTAGAAGAGAGTGATAAGCTAAAGGAGGAACTGTCTAAAGTTAAACTTGACATAGAGAAGTTTTCATATGCTTCAAAAGCAATGGATTCTCTTCTAAAGGCTCAGATTCATGATAAGATGAAGCCTGGCATTGGATACAACAGTACACCTCCTCCTTATAACAACAATTATATCTCTCCTACTTCAGACTTGTTAGAAACCAAGGAGAAAAAGGACTTATCTGAAAAAGCCTTTAAGATAGACCCTTTGGATGAAGTAGTAATTAAAGATTTAACTGAGAAAGAAGCCAGTAAGAAGAGAGATAATGATATGAGTAAAGAAATCCCAGTAGAAAACAATATAATCACCAATGAGGGATGTGGGAAAATCTGGGTCAAATCCAAGGAAATAGAGAGGACCAAAGGAAAAGACAACAAGGTCCATTACAAACAAATCACAGTTGTGAATCCTGCATCTTGTAAACAGTGTGATTGCAGTAAAGCCAAGAGCCTAAATTCTGGTTTAAAAAGAGGAAATCAAAGAAACTGGAATAATCAATGGGCTCAGAAGCAAGGAGTTGATCTGAGTAAAATCAATAGACCAAAACCTTGCTTCATATGTGGCAAGTTGAATCATCTGGCTAAATATTGCTTCTTCAATCCTATTAATCAACAGATGACCTTTCAAAGATTTGTGCAAAAACCTGTTGATTATAGGAAGGCTGGAAAGAAACATGGTGAAAAGAAAGGCCCCATGAAGAAAAAGATTTTAAAAGAAAGTATTAAAATATGGGTGCCCAAAAGCACTAAAACTGTTAGTGCTGCTGACAGGGTTAGTGCTGCTGGAAGTATTACTGCTGCTACCTGTGTTAGTACTGCTGAAAATATTAATACTGCTAATACAGTTAGTACCTCTTCAAAGGTTAATACTGCCAACACAGTTACTGCTGCTAACACAGTTACTACTGCTAACAAGGTTAGTATTGCTAAGCATGCAAGTGCTGCTAAGGCAGTTAGTACCTCTAAAACCAGTACTGTTTCTAGCACACATGTTTCCAAGCCTATTATTGTGACTAAGTACTCCAAGAATGAGGAGTTAAAATTCAAAAATCTTGTCAAGAAAGAATGCAAGTATTTTGATGAGAAAGGGGTACCCAAGACCACTTTGGTTTGGGTTCCTAATTCAAACTAACTGATCTATCTTATGTGCAGTGCAACCAACAGCTCAAGGGAAGGAGCATATGGCATGTTGATAGTGGTTGCTCTAGACACATGACAGGCAACATGTCATGCCTTCAGGATTTCAAGCATATCAATGGAGGACATGTTGCATTTGGAGATAATCTTACTGGTGGTAAGATAAGTGGAAAAGGTAATGTCACCAAAGGTAAGATGACATTTGAGGATGTCTACTATGTTGATCAATTGAAGTACAACCTGTTAAGTGTATCACAGGTTTGTGACAAACAACATAGTATATTATTTACAAATACTGAGTGTATGATCCTTGCTCCAGGGTTCAAGGTAGTTGATGAAAGCATGATACTACTTAGAACTCCAAGAAAGGACAATGTTTACTGTCTAGATATGGACAATGTTGAAAGTGATTCATCTCTAAATTGTCTTGTTTCAAAAGCTTCTGTAGATGAATCCTCTCTATGGCACAGAAGGATGTGTCACATGAATTTTAAGACTATGAACAAACTTGTTAAAAACAACCTTGTAAGAGGTTTACCTTCTAAAGTCTTTTCATGTGATGATCATTGTGTTTCTTGCCTCAAAGGCAAACAGCATAAAACTTCTCATAAGACCAAAGAGATAAATTCTATTTCTTCTTGTCTCCAGTTATTGCATATGGATCTGTTTGGTCCTACAAATGTTATGAGTATTGGCAAGAAATCTTACTGCTTGGTTATTGTTGATGATTACTCTAGATTCACCTGGGTATATTTTCTAAGGAATAAGGATGAGACAAGTGGACTGATCAAATCCTTTATCCTAAGAATTGAAAACCAAACTAATCAAAAAGTAAAAATCATTAGATCAGATAATGGGAATGAATTCAAAAATCTTGATCTAAACACCTTTTGTGAAGAGAAAGGGATTGAAAGACAATATAGTGCTCCTAGGACTCCTCAACAGAATGGTGTTGCTGAAAGGAGAAATAGGACACTAATAGAGGCTGCTAGATCTCTGTTGGCTGATTCAAAACTGCCAATTACCTTCTGGGCTGAAGCAGTTAATACTGCATGTTATGTCCAAAACAGAGTTCTAGTGGTCAAGCAAAAGAACAAGACTCCCTATGAACTTTTAAATAAAAGAAAACCCTTTATTGGATTTTTCAAACCTTTTGGGTGTCCTTGTACCATTCTCAACACCAAAACTCACTTAGGTAAGTTTGATAGCAAAGCAGATGATGGATTTCTTGTTGGTTATTCATCTCAGAGTAAGGCCTACAGAGTGTTCAATTCATCTTCTAGAATAATTGAAGAAAGTGACAATGTCAAATGCAATGAGAACACACCAAATCCTATTGGAACTGGTCCTCAA
Source organism: Arctium lappa (assembly GCA_023525745.1). NCBI lineage: Eukaryota > Viridiplantae > Streptophyta > Magnoliopsida > Asterales > Asteraceae > Arctium > Arctium lappa. The sequence continues at coordinate 28,812,113 of CM042050.1, forward strand.
TGGCTATTTGACATTGATTCACTAACTAACTCCTTTGGTTTCAGTAGTGATGATCATGCAGGTTTAGGATGTGAAGGATCAGGGACTACACAAGTTCAAGAAAGTATATCTAAATCAGTGATCTTTCCCATACCCACAGTGAATTCTTTTGAAGACTGTGAAAAGGAACCATCTACTGGACCAAGTCAGAGTAGAGATGAAGAGAATCAAGAAGATAAAGAATCAGAAGTAGCTGCTGAGAACCCTTCAGTTGAGTTGAATGACTCTAATCTAGAGGTTGGACTTAATGAAGAACCTAGTCATAACACCAGAGTTCAAAAGAATCATCCTCCACAGCTGGTAATAGGAGATATATCCTCTCCTATGATGACTAGACATCAAAGCAGACTTCAAGAAATGCATAATCAACAGCATGCAGTGCTTTCTTGCTTTCTATCCCAGCTTGAGCCTAAAAAGGCACATGATGCAATGAAAGAATCCAGCTGGATAGAAGCAATGCAAGAAGAACTGTTACAGTTCAAGCTACAAGATGTATGGGATCTAGTAGACCTTCCTAAAGGTCACAGAGCAATTGGCACAACGTGGATCTTTAGAAACAAGAGAGATGAAAGAGGAATTGTCATAAGGAACAAAGCAAAGCTGGTGGCTCAAGGGTGTACTCAAGAAGAGGGTATAGATTATGAAGAAGTTTTTGCACCTGTGGCTAGGATAGAAGCAATCAGATTATTCCTAGCATATGCTTCTTACATGAACTTCAAAGTCTATCAAATGGATGTAAAGAGTGTTTTTCTCTATGGCTCAATTGAAGAAGAGGTATATGTCTGTCAACCACCAGGGTTTGAAAACCCAAGCTATCCAGACAGGGTATACAAATTGAAGAAAGCTCTTTATGGACTGCATCAAGCTCCAAGAGCATGGTATGACACTCTGTCATCCTATCTCTTGGAAAATGGCTTTGAAAGAGGAGTCATTGATAAGACTCTATTTATCAAGAGAAAGAAGAAGGATATCTTGCTGGTCCAAATCTATGTTGATGACATTATCTTTGGATCTACAAGAGACAACATGTGCAAGGAGTTTGAGGATCTAATGCATCAAAGGTTCAAAATGAGTTCCATGGGGGAACTTACTTTCTTTCTTGGACTCCAAGTTCAACAGAAGTCAGATGGCATCTTCATCTGTCAATCCAAGTATGTGCAGGACATTTTAACCAAGTTTGGTTTCTCAGATTCAAAACCTGCCAGCACACCTATGGAGACACACAAGCAGATAACAGCAGATCTTGAGGGGGAGGATATGGATGTGCATCATTATAGATCCATGATTGGCTCTCTCATGTATCTCACAGCATCTAGGCCAGATATAATGTTTCCAGTCTGTGTATGTGCAAGATTCCAAGTTAGGCCAAAGCAATCTCACTTTCAAGCTGTCAAGAGGATATTCAGATATCTCAAAGGGCAACCCAGATTGGGACTATGGTATCCTCATGACTCACCCTTTGACCTAATAGCATACTCAGACAGTGATCTAGGTGGGGCAAACTTGGACAGAAAATCTACTTCTGGAGGATGTCAATTTTTGGGTGCTAGACTAGTTTCATGGCAGTGCAAGAAACAAACCACAGTGTCCACATCTACAACAGAAGCAGAGTACATAGCAGCTGCAAGTTGCTGTGCTCAGGTATTATGGATTCAGAATCAAATGTTAGACTATGGGGTAACCTTTCTACACACTCCCATCTTTATTGATAATAGCAGTGCTATCAGCATTGTAAATAATCCTGTCAAGCACTCTAAGACAAAGCACATTGAGATCAGGTATCACTTCATAAGAGACTGTAATGAAAAGAAACTTGTTCAAGTTGTGAAAGTTCATACTGACAACCAGTTTGCTGATCTATTCACCAAAGCTTTTGATGTGGGTAGATTCACTTTCTTGGTAACAAGTGTGGGAATGATCAACTCTGAATAAGCTTTCTCTCAAAAAGTGGTTAAATATCTGAATATTATAGCTTCTTGGTGTTACTAATCTATCTTTGCAGGGCATACATAGCAGTACTCAATTCAGCCTACGCTTCAATGAGTTAGTTAGTTAATACTGCTAGTGGTTAATACTGCTAGTTAGTTAATACTGCTAGTTAGTTAATACTGCTAGTTGGTTAATACTGCTAGTGGTTAATACTGCTAGTTGGTTAATACTGCTCGTAGTTAATACTGCTAGTTAGTTAATACTGCTAGTTGGTTAATACTGCTAGTGGTTAATACTGCTAATTGGTTAATACTGCTCGTAGTTAATACTGCTAGTTAGTTAATACTGCTCACAGTTAATACTGCTAGTTGGTTAATACTGCTAGTGGTTAATACTGCTAGTTGGTTAATTCTGCTCGTAGTTAATACTGCTAGTTAGTTAATACTGCTCACAGTTAATACTGCTCGCGGTTAATACTGCGTGTCCGTTAATACTGCTCTAGGTTAATACTGCTTATGTCCCGAATACTATAAATACCCTTTGCCCGCCCAAACGTTCATAACGACTCTTTGCATACTGTTCACTTGCGCTCTAAACCGTTTTCTCTCAAGTACCAAGTCTTTCAGGCAAGAACATCCTTGTTCAATGGCATCCATGGCATTCATCGACGAGCACAATGAGATCGCAATGCTCCAAAAGCCAAAGCAAGCTGAAGGATTTCACCAGATTGTCGACTTTCTGAGGACAAGTCACATCGCTCATGCACTAACGGTGTCCCCAACCATCTATATAGAGCATCAGAGGCAGTTCTGGGCAAATGCCACCATTGTTGCTGAGAATGGTGTGCAGATGATCAAGACCAGGGTGTGTGACCAACCCTTAACTGTTTCTGAAGAAGTTATTCGCATCAGTCTACGTCTAGACGATGCTTCTAGTATAACTTCTATTCCCAATGATGAATTGTTCTCTTCCCTTACAAAAATGGGGTATGGAGGCCCATTGGGTGTTTTCAAATTCTCTAAAGCAAAATTTTCACCCCAATGGCGTTTTCTCGTTCATACCTTGATGCATTGCATCTCTAAAAAGACTACTGGATGGAGTGAGTTCAGCAGTCCCATTGCTTATGCTTTGGTCTGTTTGGCTACTGCCATAAGGTACAATTTTTCAAAAATGATATTCAGTGATCTTGTATCAAACATGGGAAACAAAAAGAGTTTCTTTATGTATCCCAGGTTTGTCCAAGAAGTTATTACTAATGAATTGACGGATATACCTCAACCTGTTGGGGTATATGTACCTAAACCCCCCAAAGGCAAGGTTTTCTCAAATATGAGGAGATCTGCTGGGGACTCTGAAGGAGTTGACACCCCATTGTTCTCTACAATGATGGTGGTGTCCCAAACCACTGAAGGTATGACAGCAGGGTCAAGGCCCCCATTAGACCATCCCACTGCTAGCCAAGCCCAACCTTCCCACTCAAAAACAATTCCCCTGTCCCTTCTTGAAAAACCAACCTCACCTATCACCCAAACATACAAGAGGAAACAGGTAAAGAAGGCTCCTTCCCTTCTTGTACCATCACCCCCCAAGCCTTTAAGCCCTCTAAAGGAGAATTCTCCTTTAGAGAATATCCATAGGGAAACCACAGGGGTGTCTCCCAGCCCCAAGGAGGTGCTCTCTGAGGAGGAGGAAGAGCATATGGGTGATGAGGCTGCCACTACTCCTGCTAGCACAGAGGAGAAAAGTGGTAACATCAATAAGACCTCCCCCATGGCAACTTTAAATGAGCAATCATTTGAAGGTCCCTGGTGCCAAGAAACCACGGGGTGGATAGTGCTTCTGCTAGGCAGAAGACTTCCACTACTAAAAGATCCAATGATCCTTCAAAGGAGGGTAACACTTCCAGAGAAGGTGAGGACAGTTATAACTATTATGAATTGATGGAAACCATGGGAAACATCAACATGGATGTAATCAAACAGGGTAAAAATATAGAAGAGCTTAAACTCATAGTTCTGTCACAACAAGAACAAATCATCAACTTGAAGCAAATGGTAAGGAAACTGATTCTGCAAAGGAAGAAGAAACAATTTGTGCTCAGAAGGAGGAAACCAGTGACTGATGCTCCCAAAAAGGGGGAGTCAGAAGCTGAGGCCAAAGCTAAGGGGGAGCAAGAGGAAAAACATGATGTTGAGGGGGAGAATGAGCAAGCAGCAGAAACAGAGCCAGCAGCAGAAACCATTAATACTGCCAGTTCAAGTAAAGCAGCAGAAATGGTTAATACTGCTGATCTGAAAGAAGCAGCAGAAACAGTAAAAGAGGTCCTTACAGAGCTTGAGATTGCAGAAACACTCATCAAAGCCAAGCATGATACTCCTAAGGTCATCTCAAAGGCCAAAGGAGTTGTCATAAAAGAAAGAGGTGATGCAGCAAAGAACTCTAGCACTGAGAAAGTGATGGGTAAAGAGAAAGGTAAGGCAAAACTAGTTGAATCAGATCAACCAATGAAAAGGCAGAAGTTGATTGACTCAGATGAAGCTCTAGCCAGGAAGATTCAGCTTGAACTTGAAGAAGCAGAATTTGAGCAAGTAACAAAGGATAGAGAAATAGCTAAATCAATGGCTGCAGAGTTAAACAAAGCCTACCAACAGAGTTTAGCAACTGAACAAGCCAAACAGAAAGCCACAGTTTTGAATAAGCCTACCAAGATCAAAATGGCTGCAAGAAAAAGACAACCTTCAAAGACATACCTTGGTGCTCAAGAGAGAAAGAAAATGATTACTTTCCTCAAGGGTGCAATAGGTGTCAAGGTGGAGATGTTTTCTAAAATGTCTTTTGAGAATCTTAAGAAGATATATGATGCTGAGATGACAAAGCTTCAAGAGGATGATATTGCAAGGGTTGAAATGGAGAAAAGAATGAAAGAGAGCAATGATTTCTTACAAAAACCATTCCCTGATGAGCAAGAAACTCCAGAAAAGGAAACTACAATTGGTGAAAGTTTAAGATCTTTGAAAAGAACAAAGATGATGGCTAAGAGAAAGTCAACTAAGAAGCCTAGAGTATCTGAAGGAGAAGCTGAGAAGGTTGTTGAAGAAGAAGTGGCACCTGAGTCATCTAAACAGCAAGAGCCATCAAACAAAGATGATGTAAGTTTGTATATGGTAGTGATGGACAAAGTGCCTGAACCAATTTCTGCAGAACCTGTAGGAGTTAAGCCTCCTGAGGTCATTCACTGGGATACACTGACAGTGGATGGAAAGGAATTCATAAGGCTGAAAAGAAAGGATGAAAAGTATGAGGTGTTCAACACTTGGGCAAAGATTGTAAGAACATGCTCAAGGTCAGATCTTGAAGAGATGTTTGAGATAGGAATGAAGTTATATGCAGACATACTGAAAGCTCCAGAAATTTCAATTACAAAACTGGTAATGGAGTATCTGTGTATGATGTTCAAACCTGAAGAAGTAGAGCATGTGATCAAGAATGTCTTCAAGACAGTCAACAGCTGGACTCTATATGAAACTAGTGGAGTATATACAGTGACTTTGGATATGAATCATACTGAATACTTTCTAGTGGATAGAGTGTATAATCATAGCAGATTGAAGCTTCATGCCATGCTGAAGAAAAAGCTAGGGTGTATTCCAGATTCAGAGATGGCTAAATACTTGATCCAAAGAACCATCAATCAGAGTTTGGGATTGGATGCAAATACTGGAATGTAGGCCACCATGAAGTTTTGGGAGCATCTTGGAAAGCATCTGGAAGAGTATCTGAAGAACTTGACTTCTTTTCCTAAAAGTCAAGTTAGGGGGAGATTGTTGGGAACTGAAGATTCTACCAAGTGTGGTTAATGCTGCTGGTACAAGGTTACTACTCCTAGAAGACTTCAAGGTTAGTACTGCTGAGTATTACTACTGCTAGTTCAATTAATACTGCTAGTAGTTAGTACTGCTTAGTAGTTAATGCTGCTAGAAGTAGTTAATGCTGCTGAGCATAATTAGTGCTGCTTAAGAGATCCGGATGGAAAGAATGACAGCTGGATATACTGAAGATATACATGGAAGATATACTGAAGATTTGTTTATTCATTGTAATTATCTTTTGATTAGTATATGTATAGAATGTATAGAATAGATAGAATTAACTTTTGATAATTCTTGATAGAGAGAAAAACAACCTCAAGGCGTAGATCCTAATTCTAGAGAAGTAGAATTCGTATTGGTGAGTCTGTTCATCAATATTGAGGTTGAATGTGTAATCTTGTAACTACAAACATTAAATACAAGTTTACAGTTTGTTCTTCATATTTTCTGTGTTAATTTACTGTTTTATTGAATATCAAAGTGTTTTTCCGCAAACTTCTTTGATATTAGTTTCTGAGTATTTATTCTTGTTAAGAATTCGATCCTGACATTACCTCAGATTCATCTGTGGAGGTGTCCTCGTCTTCATCATCGCTCTTCTCATCCCCGATGAAGCACATAGCAGCTGTCTCCTCATTTTTAGCTTCATTATCAGAATGATCAAGCCAATACTCTTCTTTAGCAAGCAGGATGGTTCCATTTTCTCTTTTCTCTGCTAATTCCATCTTCTTTCTGTAGAAAGTTGAATCCTTTATCACCTTCACTCTACACTCCTTAGCTAGGTGCCCGGGCTTTCCACAGTTGAAGCAGTTCATTACCTTTTTGTCATCCTTTTTTGGTTCTACTACTTTTGCAGGCTCATATTTTGGTATGTAAGGTTTTGATGGAGCACCAGGTTCCACCTTCTTAGATCCGGAAGTAAAACGCAAATTGTTTGATCCTGTTCTTCACTGAAACTTTTTCTGGTAGTGTTGTGAAAGAAGAATCATGGCTTTCTCTAAGGCTTCACCATCATCTTCAGTAGAACCATCATAAGCCTCATCTGTCAATGCTTACTCGGCCAGTTGACTTGCAAGGAGTGCAATTGGATCAATAATCTTAGGCTTATTCTTTTTATCGAGCTTAGCCTTCTTTTCTATCACCATTGTCTCATCTGACATCAGAATTTCATACAATTCCTGAATTGGCATAGTAGATATTCGGACATCATTTCTCATCCTATGGCATGACTTATTCCATTCTGGTTGTAGTGCATTCAGAAACTTCAAGTTAGCCTCCAATTCAGTCTTTGTAACTTTGATCTTGTACAGATCATTGATGACAGCCCAAAATCGGTCAAATACACTCTTCAAGCTTTCCCCGTCCTTAGCCTTGAACTCTTCAAAATTATTCATATAACTTGTTTGGCGCAACTGAGTTGACATAGTTGTACCAAGCATAATCTTTTCCAGTTGAGTCCACATCAGCATAGGATTCTGTTTGAAGCAATCAATTTTGTTGTATATCGAATTGGTTAGAGCAAGAATCAGATTTGATTTGGCCTGGCTATCAGCTTGATATCGTAACAACTCATCAGCATCATATCCCATCAATGCTTTCTCAACAGTTGTAGCAGCAGTGGTTGCAGTAGCTGGAATAACTTTCACTGGCCTCTCCATAGGACCTTGATTCAGTGATTTCATCATATTATCCCCATTCGGTTGTCTTTCAATGAAGTTAATAAATCGGTCCTGCCACTGTTCAAACTCATTCTCATTAATCAGTACTGGAGGGCGTGTGTCAGATCCCAATGACATCATGATGTCATTCTTGTAAACTTGTGCTTGCAGAGACATTTTGAACACAAACTTGATCTAAAAAAATTCCAAGACTTAGATACAAACTGGCGCAAACTTGATCTTTGTGCGAGCTGAAGGAAACGCAAGATGAGCTTTGCGTTACACGCTGAAGACGCAAACTGACTTTGCGTGATGTGTTTGAAGCGCAAACTGAAGTTCTCGCTACCAAGGTGTAACGCGAAGTAAACTTTGCGTGACTAGAGTATAACGCAAAGTATACTTCTCGTGAACAATATGAAGCGCAAAGGGTACTTTTCGCTATACACTGGAGACGCAAAGTGATCAGAACTGAACTTGATGCAAACTTAGAAGAATTCCTTGGATGAGTATGACGCAAAGCAGATGAACTAGCGCAAACCTGTGATAAACTAGCGCAAAGTTTAGATCTAGCGCAAAGTTCAAAAAATCAAGAAAAATCCACACAAAAAGATTATATCCATGAAATCAAAGCAACAAATATGCACAATATTGATCGAAATCACAATTCTAACATTTTCCAATTAACAGAATGGATTAAACAACTCAAATCGAGATTCGTAAAACCAACAGTTCGTAAAAATACGAGTTTACAGAAAACTACAATTTCACAAAATCAGACTTCAAAACATGATTATTTTGAAAATTGTTGTGAATAACAAATGATCTATAATAAAAAACGAATTCAACAAAACAAAATTCAAGCAAATTGAACCACAAACCAATCCGAATTTGATGAAAAAGCAAAAAATGATATTTTCTTGAAAACTCAAGAAAATCGATCAAATTTCTTGCTTTCATCCACAAATTCAGTATCAAAAACGAATTATCTCTGATCTCTCAAGATTCAGATTGTTCTGATACCAAATGTAAGTCCAAGAATCTCTAAATCCTAGAGAGAGAAAGTAGAGAGAGAAAGTAGAAGCGCCAAAGTAGTCTGAGGTATTCAATTAGAGTGCTAAAAATTACAAAACAAAGGCTCTAAGGGGACTTAAATACCCATAGCCTTAAAATACAGATAAGCTCATTTAAGCACAGACAAGACTAGGAAAATAAATACAATGATTACTACAAAATCAGACTTAACAAGGAACAACATCACAGTCAGAGATAAATGCAGCGGAATAAAGTAGATGCACTCACAGTTTCTCATTTGTCCAGAAGCTTAAATGCTTTGAAAAACGAGTCCTAAACTGATATGTTTAGAAGTCGTAGTCCATTTAATTACGGGTTCTGAGCTGATGTACTCAGAAGCCATTTTTCTCTTACTCCCCCTAGACATTAGGTGCCTGCAACTTAGAATCAATCTTTGATTTTGGAACTCACTTGAATTTGGGTCCATATTTGTTAGTTACAATTCTAATGGGAGTAAATTTGTTAGAATTGACATAGAAAGCACGAGAAAAATAATCAGATGAATTAACAGAATCATCAGTAGAGGACGAAGCATAATCATCTGAACTTGAACCAGAGGAGGAATAGGAGACATCTTTTGAAATTCGAATCATTTGCTTTATTGAGTATTTGAAAATTATTACAAGTAGCAAATGAATCACTTTTACAAAATTTGTCTACATTTCGACCCTCTTCAGTCGCAGATTCATCAGATGTCCGCTTGACCCTCCATATCTGCCTTGTATGAGTGTTCAAAGTCCTATCTGAAATATTTGAATCACAACATTTAGAACTGTCAGAAATGACTTTAGCTTGTTTCTTTGACTTCTTTGACCTTCTTCTTTTACGCTTTGGTTTATAATAATCATCATTTAGCGTAAAAGATTCATCAAGAATTCTCGATTTAAGAATTAAATCAAAAGAAGCAATTTTACCTATGAAACCCAACTGATCAGACAATAAACCTGAACTTACCTCAGAGTCAGAAAAATTTTGAGAAAAGTTTTCAGATTTTAGAACTTCCTTTTTGTTTTCCTTAAAATCAGAAGAAAGACCAGAAACAGAATCTTGTTTTTGAGAAATTAATTTTTCTTCAAGACTTGAAGTCATAAAAGAAAAAATAACATTTGGTTCAATTTCGCTTTGAATATGTTGTTCTTCTATTTTATCTTCAAGATCAATGATTTTGCTTTCTAACACTAATGGAGGAATATATCTCTTAGAATCATAAGAAACTGGAGATATATTTTCTTTATTAGTGTTAGTATCACAAATATCAAAATAATCATCAGATAATTAAGATTTAATGGGAGAAATGTCATTGAAACTGTTTATGTTCTTCTTTGATTTATCAGGAAAATATTTTGCATTTTCGTGTGTGTAAACAAAAGAAATTTCTTTTTTCTTATTATTCATTATTTTCTCATTTTCGATATCTAAAACTTGCTTTTCATTCAACCAATCAATCTTAAATTGAGGAGCATATTTAGCAAGACTTAGATAATCGAATTTATATAAAGTAGGTGATTTTTCTATAGCATTGTTTAAACAATGAGGATTTTCAAAACCAAGTCCCCGCTTTTCTTTGATAGACTCATAACTCCGTGGTTTGTTCAAATAAATAGTTTGTCTAGTCTGATTCCTTCGATATAATTTTTCTTCCAACTCATTTATTTTATCTGAAAAATTACCTTTTAATTTGGTCATTTCAGTCAAAGAATCAAGATAAGTCATATTTGATTTTTCTAAATCATCCAATTTCTTTTGAAAGATTTCTTTTGTATGAGCCAAAATAGATTTTTCATCTTTCAAAGAAAATTTGTAATTTATCAATCAAGTTTGACTTTTTAGAATTTAATTGTTTTTCAGATAATAACTTTGAGCAAATATCATGTAAAGCAGTTATAATAACGTTCATTTGTGAGGATATAAATTTGAAATCAAATTCAGAAGGTACCTCATCTTCATCAGTAGTGGAATCTTAATCATCATCATCTGTCTGATCATCTCCTATGAAGCACATATGAGCAGTTTCCACATTGTCAGCTTCATCGTCGGAGTGATCTAGCCATAATTCTTCTTCAGCTAGCAAAGCAGTTCCATTCTCTCTCTTTTCGGCTAGTTCCATTTTCTTCCGATAATATGCCGAATCCCGAACTTTCTTCACTCGACACTCCTTAGCGATGTGACCCGGCTTTCCACGGTTAAAGCATGCAGTTGCTTTCTTAACCTCGGGCACTTTGACATTCATAGACCCAGAAGTGAAGCGAAGATTGTTGGAACCCGAATGAGGTTGGAACTTTTTATTGTAGTGCTGAGAGAGAAGAATCATCGCCTTCTGGAGAGCTTCACCACCATCATCAGTTGCACCATCATAAGCATTCTCGGATAATGCTTGTTCAGACAGTTTGCTTGTGAGAAGTGCAACCGGATCCACTGTCTTCTTGTTTTTCTTGTCAAGTTTGGCCTTTTTATCCTTGAAAATGCATTCATCTGTCATCAGAATCTCGTAAAGCTCTTGGATTTGCATAGAAGATATCATGACATCATTCCTCAAGCGATGGCAAGATTTATTCCATTCCGGTTGTAGAACGTTGAGGAACTTCAGATTGGTCTCTAGCTCAGTCTTTTCCTCTTTTATCTTTCGCATATCATTTATCACCGCACAGAACCTGTCAAAAACAATTTTCAGTGACTCCCCGTCTTTGGCTTTGAACTCTTCAAAGTTGTTCATGAAACGTGTATGCCGAAGTTGTGTAGCAACTGTAGACCCAAGCATAATCTTCTCTAGATGTGTCCACATCATCTTCGGATCGTGCTTGAAACAATCAATTCTATTATAGATAAAATTGAGCAATGCTAACATCAGATTAGACTTTGCTTCACGATCTGGTTTTTCTCTTGTAACCTCTTCAGCAGTCAAAGGAGTATCGTTCTTAGGTCTGATAAATGGTTCTTCAGTAAATGACTTCATCATATTTTCTCCAATAGCTTGACGTTCGATGAAGTTAATGAACCGGTCTCGCCATTGGATGAATTCATTTTCATTGATCAAAACCGGAGGACGAGTTTCTGTGCCCAATGACATCATGAGATCGTTTTTGTATAACTGAGCTTGAAAAACAAACTTTGCAGAATCCATAGAGGAAAAACTTCAGAAAATGCCAAGTCTGAAACAGAGATGCTGGCGCAAACTAGAGATTTGCGTGAACAGTAACTGGCGCAAACTGAGATTTGCGTGAACAGAAGATGGCGCAAACTTGCTTTGCATGAAGCGTTGGTGGCGTAAATACAACTTCACGTGAGATGATAATCACGCAAATAGTAGATGGCGAGAACCTGTCTTTGCTTGAGCAGAAGGTGACGCAAAAGTAATTTGCGTGAAGCGTTGCTGGCGCAAACTTAAATTTGCGCTAGACAAAGGTGACGCAAAAGTAATTTGCACGAAGAACAGATAACGCAAAATAAACTTTACGCGATGCACTGATGACGAAAACCTGAACTTTTCGCGAAGAATTTGTAAACTGAACTTGGTGGAAACTTGATGAAACTCGCGCAAAACTCGATGAAACTCGAAGAACTGGTGCAAATTTCCAGATGAACTCGCGCAAACCTCTGATGAACTGGCGCAAAATTTGAATCTGGCGCAAAGACGATGAAAAACTCAGAATTCTTCTAAAACCGATTACAGAACCGAATCTGAAGAAATTTTCTCACACAGATTTGATCGAAAACAACTTTCTAACACTTCTGAATCAAATAGTTCGATTAAAAACCAAAAAATCTTGAATTTGTGAATCCAACAGTACACACAACGACTTTTCCAGAAATTCGAAAAAATTCAAAATTGAAGGTCAAATACTGATTTTCTTGCAATCTGATGTGAATCAAAAGTATTCTAACAATGATTTCGAATCCAACAAACCAAATTACAAAGAAATTCGTTTAGAAAACAGTCCGAATTTGATGAAAAATCAAAAAATGAGATTTTCTTGAAAAAAATCAAGAAAATCGATTAAATTTTCTGATTTAAACACAAATTCAGAATCGAAAAACGTTTCTCTCAATCCTCTCAGATTCAGATTAGGCTCTGATACCAATTGATAATGCAAGATCGTTCTAAATCTAGTGAGAGAAAGTAGAGAGAGAGAGACAGAGAGAGATGAAAGCGCATAAGTGATTTCTATGAGATATGCATGAGAATCCTTACAAGACACAAAGCCACAAGGGACTTAAATACCCTTGGCTAAAACAGAACATATAAGCACCCTAAATACAGTATTAGACCAAGTCTATAAATACAATGATTACTATAAAATCTGACTTAACAATTAGACATCAAGATTGTGTCATTCTTGAGGGCTTATTCGATATCTTAGACGATTTTAAAAATGTAACAACTCATTTATCCAGTATTTATTATCCAACAAGTACTTTTAAATCAAAAATATATTTGGCAAGTAAATTTCACAATACAAAGACCATCACGATTGGGGAACGTTTATGGGTTCAATTAAAACAAAATTGTTAAAATATTTTCTTAAGAACCCCTTCTCTTTTCTTTGTATCGTGACATAAAACCCGTATTTAAATGTTCGGGTGTTGAAGTTTTAATAACACAAATATGTGTGGCGTTTGGTTTAGATACACCTACCAACACTACAAAATAGACAAGTTTTTCCGGCGGCAAAATCCGCCAAAAAATAAGGTTTTCAGCGGATTTCTCCGTCGGAAAAACGGCCGCCGGAAAAAAACAATTTACGGCAAACTTCCAAAATCCGTCGGAACTTTTTTTCCAAAAAACATAGAAATTCTTAATTTAATGTTTAATTTAATTATGATTTCTTAATTTCCCGTGGATATATCTGTCGGAAAATTAAATAGATTTTCAAAAAAATATTTCTGAAAATAATAATAATAATAATAAATTAAATTAAGTTTTTGGCGGAATATCCGCCGGAAAAAATCCGCCGGAAAATTATTTTCTATATTATAATAAAATATCTACAAAAGAATTAAACAATTGCTAGCGGATTTCCGGCAATATCAATATTTCTAAATTAAAAAAATACGTCATAGAAATTAAAAGTACCATGACCATATATTCAATTCAGGCACCAAAAGGCCCTTGGCCTGACCAAACTATCACAAGATCGGGCCTAAGACCAACTCCAACCCATAACACCAAAAACACTAAAACTGGTGGGACCCCTGACACTAAAAAAAATTCAACTCCAGTCATACTTAAAAAAACACCAAATCTTCTAAAACCATATAAAAAAATATTTTTCATTATTATTAATGATATTATTACAAATAACAATAATTATATTATAAAAAAAATGGATTAGTGGTGGGTCATCCCCTTTTTGAAGGGTGAATAGTAGACACCAAATTTGGTGTTTTCTTCTTGAAAAAAAAAGTGAACCGGCAAAAATTTTTGGTGTGTGAAGTATGATTGGATTTCACCATATTTGCATTATGATTAGAGTTGCTCTAAGCCCATCCGAGACCAGACCTTTTGATAGCGGAAAATCGTATAGGTCCACAAAGTGGCCACTATGTTGCCACAGTGGTGGTGCAAGTGCACACCGGACACTATGATCGCTATAAGTAATAAAGTGGTAAAAATACCGAGATCGTATCCACAGGGATCAGACTTCAAAGTTTCGAGTAATAAGTCGAGAATCAATGGTTTCAATTAGAGAAAAAGAAAATATCTTTGAGCGAAGCAAATTAAACAACAATTAAACGGAATTAACAGTAGTAAAAGTAGGATGTGGGTACAAGCATTAACTAAGACTGATGTAGTAACAACTTGGTCAGAAACAAAATGACACACGACAGCCTTAAAAACCCTTTTCTCTCGAAAATGAGTTTCCTCGGAACGTGGCCACGTTGCACCCACTTTGTCACCACTTTGGCCAACTCAAGACTTGCCGACTTAACTAAGTAAACCTCTAAGGATTTCAGTTCCACCAGTATAGATATGGACGCCCAAATCTCTTTGTGACACCCATATCAACCGACATTTGAACCTTAGTTAAAGTCATGCAAAAACCCGTATCTCTACGTGGTTATAAAAGACTTTCTCAAATATTCTTTGCATCACCCAAGCCGTATTTCAGATCTGCCCCTCTCGAGGTCTAAGATCTAATATTAACACTAACAAGTGATCGGCTTGTCCGCGTTGAGTTGAAGTCCCGACTTGAGTGACCAAGTCTAAGAGTTAGTAAAGATGGCAACACCCAAGTGTTGCCTACTAGTCTTAGTCTTGGCTCATACCCACACCCAAGGGGGTGCTTAGCTCATAATACAAGTAAAAGACATGAAGGAAGAAGGAGGGAACATAAACCTAAATTGCATAAATGAAACGTAAAAGTTGTTGCCAACGTGGTGACAAGGTGCCCACTTTGAGCTGGAAATTAAATACTAGAAAATAAATTACAACTACAATTACAACTACAACTATCTAAGAGGAAAAAAAAAGAACAATAGCTGAATTATGCTACATGTTGGAGCTCCCTTCAAATGATATCCATGGCTTCAATTTATAGTGGAAGATGAAAATGGTGGTGGAAGATTTTACCCACAAAACCTTTCAATGAGTTCAAGCATTCTTTGACCCAAAGGCTCATTGCCTTTTTCATCTATTTTCTCATGAAAGCTCATAGTTTGCTTTATCTCATTAAGGCTTTTAGATAGGCATTTTTGGCGTTGATATCTTTCCACCAACATTTTGCTTTTATCTTTTGTCTTTTCTTCACCACCTTGGTTTCTAAAGCTTAGCCTTTAATAAAGCCTTTATGCAGCTGAAATGGACATAAAAATACATGCAAAATATGACATTTTCCAGCTGTCCTCGGATTTACATCATTCACCAACGTGGCGACAAGGTGGCCACTTTCTGCAGTCCAACATTTAGCCCAAAAATGAAGCTTTCAACCATCAAAACACAAACTTTTATCCTCAACACCTCCAAATGAAAATAAATAAATAAAAAAGAGAAACATGAACACGTAAAGATAAAACACACACTAAAATTAAAGAAAAACACACACAAACAATGTGTAAAAAACACTGAAAATGAGAGTTATCACCTTTGTATATACCATTACTATTGCAAGATTTGAAAAACACTATAGATTATAAGATTAATGATTTTAAATTATGTAAATACCAAATAAAGATCTAGAGTCTCAAACATTTTTTGTAACACCCTCAAAATCCCAAGTAAGTACCCTACTCTAATCCTTTGATAATTTCATCTTCTAGTGTGCGATGGGAGTATTATTTGGTAGTTAATTTTGTTTATGGTGCACTCAATTTCTATGTTTAAAAGTGTACATTTGTGGTCCAAGTCCTCTATGGTTGAATCGGGTCAATTTTGGAAGAAAACAACAGCTAAGAGCATCTCCAAGCGTCCGACAAATGACTTTAATTGCCGGTGAAACCTCTCCAACCAGCCGCCATTTATGAATTTTTTTGCCGGCCAAATTAAATGAACGACATATTTGCCGGGAGAGAGAGGGTAGAGAGAGAGAGGAGAGAGAGAGGAGGGAGGGAGGGAGAGAGAGAGAAGAGAGAGGAGAGAGAAGAGATAAAGAGAGAGAGGGAAGAGAGGAAAGAGAAAAAGAGAGGAGAGAGAGGGAAAGGGAGGGAGAGAGGAGAGAGAGGAGGAGAGAGGGAGAGAGGAGAGAGAGAGGGAAGAGAGAGGGAGAGAGTGGAGGAGAGAGAGAGAGAGGGAAAAGAGGAAAGAGAAAGAGAGAGGAGAGAGTGGAGGTGAGAGAGAGGAGAGAGAGATAGAGAGAGGAGAGATAGAGAGAGGAGAGATAAAGAGAGAGGAGAGAGAGGGAGGAGAGAGAGATAGCGAGAGCAGAGAGAGGGAGAGAGAGATGAGAGAGATAGTTGGTGTTTGCTGATAATCAATATTAGTAGGGTTTAGTTTTGAGTAAAGGGTAAATTTGGAATTATCAAAATATAAGATTCCATTCCATTGAAATCCTTGGGTTTTAGGATGGAATGTTCAAATCCTTCATTTGTGGAATTTGGTGGAATTCACACATTCCTTCCATAGAAAAGAATGAACCGAACAAGGGAATTGAATTTGGTCAAAGGAATTGGACATTCCAATTCCATCATATTTCATCAGAATCTGCGAACCAAACGCCCCCTAGGACTACATTTGACTCAGGCTAGTAACCGGTCCCACATAACCGTACCATAGGCACGCATTGTGTCAAATGTATCCATAGCTACAAAGGGGAAAAACATCCCAAAATATAAGTCGACTCAATACCTAGGGATCCACTAGTAATAGTCTAGACTTGTCACAAATTCGCTTGTGACTAACCATGCATATTACATATGGTTCAAATAACATTTTATAATCCAAAATGCTCTTTTCGATATTTAACTGCTGGTAAGAAAGATAATCATAAAACAAGATTATATGCATTCTTTCAAATAAGCCCCACAACTGGGCAAGTAAAACATTATTTTACTTCAACAAGATGGAACCCGTCATTTTAGTCACAATGTTCGGGAACCCTAAAATATCTCAAAACCTCAAGTTACATCAAAATGTAATAAATGGAAAATCCGAAACCGTAGAGATATATAGGAGTTAAAAACACAATCTTTGACATATATAACAGTTTTAGAAAGTTAGTAGGAACTCACCTCAGAATTCTTCTTCTTAACGCTTGCTACCCACGACAACACCGAAAGAATCGGTAAGTCGAAACGCAGATAACTCTCCTACTTACTGCCTAAAAACTCAGACAACAGAAGCTAACTTCGCGCAAACAGGTGGCGCAAAAGAGGAGTTTGCGCGACAAGAGAGTGGAGCAAAAAAGACCTGGCGCAAAGAAGCTTTGCGCTACTAAGGGGTGGCGCAAAGGACATTTCGCGCGACCAACGGGTGGCGCAAACCTCACTTTGCGCGACCAACGGGTGGCGCAAACCTCACTTTGCGCGACCCCGGGTCTCCTTGTCCGGCGGTCCTGTTCACCCAGATCTCGCCAGAGATTGAACCCAGATTCCGGCCAACTTATAAAAACGGTAAAACAGAGATTTTAAACGGTTGGAAAGCTTCATAAAGAGAATCTATACCGTCAAAACACAACAAAACTAAAGATTAAACTAAAAACATACCTTAAAGAGCCAAGAAAGAATACCCACTTCAAAAGCTTTCTCTCAAGCTTTTTCCAAACCTACAACACACTGGATCAAACAAATATCAATATGAGATATTTGTAAAATATCTCAAAATTTGATATATATTTAAAATCCAAGTTACATTTAACCCCCCGAACTTTGGGAAATGATTAATTTTTCACCCGACGATAAAATTACGGGTGTTACACTTACCTTCTCATCTTCACTAAAGTTTTAGGGTTTCTCTAACAACCCTATTGAGTGAGTCATCTTTATTCTTTCTTGATTTCCTTATCTTCTTGAAAGTATTATGCTTATTCAACATCATTTGTATGTTTACTCATATTCTATGATGTCACATTATTAAATTTATACTTAAGGAGATTTTAGGGTTTTGTTCTTATTGGTGATAATAGGCAAAGGTAAGTGCATATATGAGAGAAATATGCATATCTTAAACATCTATGATAATATTCTTCTTCTATGTTTATGGATTGGAAAATCTAGGTCAAGTGTGAACCTTGGAAATTATTGTTGGTTAATGAGGTGTAATGGAAATTACTTGTTAGGCTGATGTTTGACTAGGCTAAAGACCCGGTTTGGGTTGATGTCCAACTAGGCTAAAGACCCGGTTTGGGTTGATGTCTAACTAGGCTAAAGACCAGGTTTGGATTGATGTCTAACTAGACTAAAGACCCGGTTTGGGTTGATGTCTGACTAAACTAAAGACTCGCTTTGGGTTGATGTTCATCTAGACTAAAGACTCGGTTTGAGTTGAAGTTAAGTTGTAGACTAAAGACCCGGTTTGGGTTGAAGTCCACCAAGACTAAAGACCCGGTTTGGGTTGATGTTATTGGGGCTAAATGTTGAATGTATTTGGTGGATTGTTTTGTGAGTAGAACTCTTTATGGTCTCACACATGTGTGTGATGTACCGATGTTGGAGGTCATGAAGTTACATGGTTACACTCAAGACTATCTTTCTTATTAATTATACTGATGAAATCACTAGGCGATAAGCCTAACACTTGTCTTGCATTTATCGTGTAAACAGGTTCTCTTAGTGGCGGGGTTCGCAAAGGTTGAGCGTTGAGCGTGTTGGCCGTTAGTAGTATCTTTTGGAGTAAATGATTGAGGAATCTTGGCGTACAGATTTGAATAGAAGTTTTTTGGAAAATTAGACGACAATTGTATTAATCTAGACATAGATGGTTTAGATTAGTGTATTGTCTTTATTAATTTTCAATTTTTGAGTTGTAAACGCTATTTACTCTTCCCCATTTTGGGTATGGTTATTTATTGAGGTGTCAAGTTTACGTCATATCCAAGGTTTAAATTTACCCCTATTTTTAGGGTGTTATATTTGTAAACTTTTTAATTCATACAAATCAGACAATTGAGATATTTATGAAAAATGATGAATATTCATTTATTATGATTGAGATGTATATTTATGTATATGATAAGAGTTCATTCATTATTATCAACATTTTATATTAGAAAACAATTAGATACTTATGGAACCAGATATTCATTACCATATGTACGATTGATATTGATTTATATAGATTAAAATGTTCGCAAATGATTGAGACTTTAATGACCTAATCGACATTTATATACATGTATTTTTTAGGGGTGTCAATTTTGTACCGATACAAACCAACCAATTTATGTACCAACCGTACCAATTTAAGTGGTACCAATTTAGTTGATACCAATATAATTTGTTGGTATATCGTACCAACTATCTAAACTTGGTTGGTACGTGGTATTAGAAGTCCTATACCACGGTAATACCGTACCGTACCGACTTATTTTTTTTAATTATTTATTAATTAAAAGTTTAGTTAATAGTATAACTAACTTTGATTTTCAAATTTTAAATTATTAAATTTTAAATTTTGCTAAATTATAATATGGATGGATATACTAAACTTCGTTGAATTCATTTGCGTAACCCTTTCAACCTTATTACCTTCTTTACACTTTAACAATCCATCATCACTACTCAGTGATCGTTACTATTAAACTACTAGTGATTGTTTGTATTACATGAAAGTTATTTGAATGTTTGTATATGTAGGGATAAATGTACAACATATATCCACATGTTATTTGAATGCTCGATAGTTTTAGTGCATCTAGATATAATTGGTAAAAAATGTCAATATAAATAAATTTGTAACTTCAACTTTTACGATGTTGGTACAAAACCGTACCAACATGTACCAACCGAAAAAAGTTGGTACCAATTTAGTTGGTACCATGTATAGTTGGTTAGTACATGGTATAAAATTTTATATACCAATTATAATTGGTTGGTACATGGTATATGGAAAAAAAAAATATGATACCGTACCATGTTCACCCCTAGTATTTTTTTTTTTTCCCAAACCAACAATTAAAAAAATCAAAAGGATAAAAGGAGAGGAACAAACATTGAACATGGACTCACCTTTTTAGGGTTGATTTTATTGAAAATAATGTTAATCTAGTTGACCTTTATTTTATCCAAGAACGATAATACTTTTAAGTAAATATTTTTGTGAATTAAGTTTTCAGTATTATAATGTATACTAGAAGCGTACGTACGCAATGCAGTGAGATACATCACGATTTTAAATTTTTTTTTTATTTTTATCTTATATATTTTAAATTTTTTATATTTAAATTAATATATTTATCCTGTTTTGATTATGTTTATCGGTTAGTTATGAAATTCAAACATATAGCTTTACAAATTTGTACTCTTGCATCATAACTTGTTATCTTGAAATTTAAATAATGTGTATCAATAAATATTACTTAATGTATAAAAGTTTGTTCTTAAGAGTTTCTTCGATAGTTTAATAATAATGTAATTTATTTTAGGTTTAATAAAATACTGTTTTTTTATAAAAATAAACATTAGATATTCTGTTAGATATTTCTTAATTATATTTTAGATTTTTTATATTTAAATTTTGATTTGTATCCCGTATTTAATTATGCAGTGAGTGATTTTAGGAAAGTTGAAGTGATGAGTGATTTTAGGGGAGTTAAAGTTGTTAGAGATAAGGATTAAATATAAAGAGATTTTAAGTTTTTCATTCTTTTTTTAAGTTTTAAATAATTAACATTAAATAGCGGTAAATTAAACTTTAACAATTGTTTTTAAGGGTTTTTTATAGATATTTTATAATATAGTATAGATAAGAGAAAATTTTAACGATTTAAAATATTTATTCTTTCAAAAAATGCATCGTTTTCTCGTTAACAGTTTTTTCTAAGATAATACTCTATTAAACATTCAAAAAATATACTAGAAAAGTTCCCCAAAAAAAAGAAATTTGTATCGGTTTTCATTTTGTAAGTATTATTTAATAATAATATTTATTATCAATTATTTTATTATATTTAAAGCATTGTTTCAATTAAAAAATCCAAGCAAGAAAAAACAAAAAATGGGTAAGTAGGGAATAATTGTTTAACAGTGAATTACACTTGTGGTCCCTGTAGTTTGTTCAAAATTTAGATTTGGTCTATGTGTAAATGTTTCCTAACTAGAGTTAACATCGTCGTTAACAACCGATATGAAGGACAAATCAATCTTTGGGCAAACTACATAGACCAAAAGTATAATTTCCTCTAAAATTAATTGTGATTCACATTTTTTAATTTTTTTATTAAAAATATTTTATATATTCAATCACAAATCAAATTTCTTAAATTAAAATATATATATATAGATAGATAGATAGATAGATAGATAGATAGATAATCTTTATATTTATTTTAAAAAACTATTAAAATGACAAAATGGTTTTGCTTTATATAATCTCAAGTTTAGGTAAAAAAAAATCAAGAGAAGTTCACATATCATTTGTTGTCCCAAAATGCAGAAGATATGAGAACTTCTTTTGATTTTTTTTTCTAAACTTGAGATTATCTAACGCAAAGGTCATTTGTGATTTTAATATTTTTTTTAAATATATATTTTAGCTTAAGAAAATTGATTCGTGATTGGACATATTAATTTTTTTTAAAATTTAAAAAAAATATGAATCGCAATTAATCTTAAAGTGAATTACACTTTTGGTCCTTGTAGTTATCCCAATGATTAATTTGTTCCTCATAACGGTTGCTAACTGACGATGTTAACTCCAGACACCATGAGTGATGAGTGTTATAAAATTTAATAGTTAGAGACCATTAGTGTAGATAGTTCGTTTTATAAACCAAATCCAAATTTCAATCAAACCACGGGGGTCCTCGTTGTAATTCACTCATTGTATAATATTATACCTTTTGTATTATATTAATTATTTTATTTAATATTTAAAATATTATTTTTTGTTAAAATCGAAGGTTATGTGTTTTTATAGCTTTTACCTAGGAACAACTTTTGTCTCTCTTTTGATGTGAATCTACAACCACCCGTTTGTTGCGATTCCAAATGGACTCTTTGTACCCACCAGGCCACCATTTGAGACCTCAAAATTTCAATTTATAACCACCCCTCTCCCTCTCCCAACCCTCCAAAAAAGGGTACGAACAAAACTTAGAAACACTAAAAAGAAATAGAATCAAGATGGTAATTCCTTCTATCTTGCTAAAGTTCATGTTTCCATCACCATCTTCGTGGTTCGTCACTGCAATGATGGCCGTAAATCTCTTGGCATTGATGGACGCTGGGTATATGGAAATCAAAGGCAAGAATATGCGTTATTCCAAGTTTTTGAACGCCGGTGTCGCCAAGAAACAAGAGATGAAGTTGTCTAGTAGAAACGGGATGCTTTTATTCTACACGCCAGCGTTTCTCGTGGGTTTGGCTTCTTTCTTTGTTTTCCCACTGCAAGATCTTAGATTCGTGTCACTTGCTTCTGCTCTCACTATCCATTTCTTCAAAAGGGTACTTGAGGTACACTTTCTAAACACAGTTCTTTAATTGAAGTCAATTTAGTACAAATGGTTAACTTTTAGTTTGGTTAAGTCTAGTAACAATTTAAATCTGAAATCAATAGTTTAAGTTAGTATAATAATTACATTGGATGAATTATTGAAGATCCAATATTGGTCACAGTTAAAATTTAATGGATGGTTGTGACGAGTTATAGGAAACCAATTTCGATGTTAAAATTCCATGAGAATGTAACGAGTATAGCAATTTGACTTGGAGGATTGATAAGATCTTTAATTTTTAAGTCGTAATCTATACTATATTATTAAGCATGGATAAAAAACTCTTAAATACAAATTATTAGGCACAAGGTACCATCATTTTATGTAAGATTTTAAAAATCTCTTAATTTACAAGTATCAAAACACAAGATACATATTACTACTGCAGACTTCTAACACCCACCAATTTGGTATGTGCAGAGTCTTCCTTTTATGCAGACATTTCCATGTATCAATATTAATTAATATATTATATAACTATAAATTTGTTTTAATTATATTATTAAATATGTAGTTTGTTATTTTTTCTAGATGTCATTAAAATATATAAGATAATCATTGAATTCTAACAAAATACTTATTTTTTTATATAAAAAACATTATATTATTAAGCCTAAATTAAACAAATTTATAAAAAAAACATTATCACTTTCTCAAAACCATCCAAAATCGTACTGTAAATCGACAAAAAAACAAAAAATAAAATAAAACATTAAAATCGTGATGTATCTCGCTGCATTGCGCGAGTACGCTTCTAGTCTAATTTAAAGTCAGTTTAATGACAAGAATGTGCAAGCTTAATTAATTGTTATTTTAAACCAAGTAAAAATGTATAGGAAATGTTTGCATGAGTGTTCTCAAAGTGATTATTACGATATTCAAGAATCAAGACTTCGCACAAGTCACAACACTTGTGATTTTATATGCAGGTTTTATTTCTTCACAAATATAGCGGTTCTATGGCATTAGAATCAGCAATAATCATCACAATGAGTTATACCTCCTCCACTGCGACAATGATTTATGCTCAATTTCTATCCCGAGATGTTTCCGAGCCTATGGTGGACCTCAAATACATTGGAATCGGATTGTTCGTGATTGGGACAATTGGAAACTTCTACCACCATTGCCTTCTTGCTAATCTAAGGAAGAAAGGGGACAAAGAATACAAAATTCCTCGAGGAGGGTTGTTTGATTTGGTAATATGCCCACACTATATGTTCGAGATTCTTGCAAATGTAGGAATCTTGAGCATTTCACAAACACTGTATGCGTTTGCTTTCACTTTAGGTACGATTTTTTACTTGACGGGACGTAGTTATGGCACACGAAAGTGGTACCTATCGAAGTTCGGGGACAAGTTCCCTAAGGATGTCAAGGCTCTTATTCCTTATGTTTTTTAGATGGTCGTTGCGAGAGTATAAAACCCAATGTTCCACATTGTGGATGCATCTAAATCTGTATAAATATCCATTTTCATAAAATAGAGAAGTTGTTAGAGTTCAATATAAATTTTTTTCCATAGATTTTAACTTTTAATTTCTTATATAGAAAAATATTACAGAATCTGTTGGAGATGTTTTTTTATGAACGTGTTTTTATATATTAACCATAAAAAGATCTCACATTACTTCCATAATAATCATAAGAGTTCGTTTGGTTTGTAAGAATGGAAAGGATTTGGGGGGATTTGGAATCAAAATCCATTCTAATTATGTGTTTGGTTTGTAGGATTGTCCGATTTTAAAGTCCTAGGATTTCTTTAAAATCCCTCAAACATAGGATTTTGAAATCCCACAGGGATGGTTGGGATTTTGTAGGATTTATATATAACTAGTGTTGGGCCCGTGCATTGCACGGGAGTAGGATAAATTTTTTATTAAATATTGAACCGAGTTAAAATGAAACGTAATTTGTCTGTTAACAGTTAATGAAATACAATGTGAAAAACGAATGTATTTTCATAAGTGGTTAACTTGCATATATTCTTAATCGTTTGTTGTTATGAGTTTGTGCAATAATATTGGTAATAGTTTTGTATTATATTATTTAAAACTCAAACGACATGTCTCACAACATATTTATCTGACTATTGACTTCAAGACCTCATATTATTAATCGATAAAAATAAAGTTATGTATATATATCTTATTCCCCTACTTCGAAAAATATGATTGTGGGTTTTGAAAAATATAAACAAATCCTCATTAAATAAAATAAAATAAAATAAAATATAAAAAAGTAGTTTTTCAAATAAACAAAAATATAATGGAATACCTTTTGTTCAGTTGCAGGTTCCACCATTGACACCCGACCGTTCATCTTCTTCTTGTACTCGGATGATACATAGAGAAGCTATATATATTTATAGTGAATGTAGAGAATATTTTAAATTATTTTTATTTTTGATTTTACATTTAAATTTAAATATATTAAAAATATGGAAAAATATTTTTACATCTACATCGTCTCTATTTTATTTTCTTTACACTTGGTTAATTTGGAAAATATTGCGGAATATTTTTATTTTAAAGAATACGATAATTTATTAGTGTATCTCGTTATTTTTTATTTTTAACTCATATCAACCTTCTTTTTTTTTCTTCTTTTATCAAAAAACTACGTGTACATTTTATATTATGCTAATATAAAATACGTGTACATTTTATAAAATAAAATAGATTTTATATTAGCAAAAAAAATAAGGAAGAAAAAAGAGTTTATATTACATCTCATTATGTAAAAAGATTTTTTATAAAATAAAATATGGAAAAATAATTATGAGATCTAATATAAAAAAATACGGAAGAAAAAAAGATTTTATATTACATCTCATTAATATAGATTTAAATGTAAAATCTACATTTAAAATACATTATGCTAATATAAAATCTATTTTATAAAATCCTTCACCAAAAAAACAAATAGTTATATTAATAAATGAGTATCCATTCCATAAATAGATGATTATGTGAGATACTGTGTTTGGAAAGGCTGTATCAAAGCATTAAGAAATTGTAAATTAAGTAATTGGTTTTAATTAGTTGTAAGTTGTGCTTAAAATGTTGTAATTAAGAGTTTTTTATATCGTTTTTATAATATAGTATAGATAATATTTAAAAATATTTGTTTTCTGATAATCAGTTAAATAAAAGGTAATTTAATTATTCTAATAATTTTTTTTATAAATAATGGGATTCAATTCCATTTCATATCCTACAAATCAAACAGGCTAAATTCTTCCAAATCCAAATCCCACAAATTCCAAATCTTTTTATAAAATTCAAATCTCTTAAAACCATTCCATCAAACCAAATGTCCTTTCAAGATTTAGCTCCTAATATTATCCTTTTAGATCACTATAAACTATAATTGTTAAAACAATGTATAGGCTATAGCCATACTTCCGTACATAAGTATTACAAAAAGAAAAAGTTTAAAAAAAACAAACAAACAACGTTTTAATTTAAATGATTAAGGGGTTGTTTGTGTACCTCTTAATCTATACTATATTATAAATATGCCATAAAAAACTCTTAAAAACAAGTTTTAAAACTTAATATACTGCTATTTAATGTTAATTACTTAAAAAACAACCATAAAAGTTGTATGTACTACATTTAATGTTATTCATTAATTTTCAATTATTATTATAACTATTTTAACTCCCCTAAATTCATTTCACACTTTAACTCCCCTAAAATAACTCTCAGCATATTTTAGATATAAAAAATCTAAAATATAATTAAAAAATCTTACAGAATATTTTATAAAAAAATTATATTATTAAACCAAAATAAATTACATTATATTATTATGCCTAAATTAAACAAATTTATATAAAAAATCATTATCACTCTCTCACAACCATTCAAAATCGTAATGTAAATCGACAAAAAACAGAAAATAAAATGAAACATTAAAATCGTGATGTATCTAGCTGCATTGCGCGAGTACACTTCTAGTGTTCCATTAAGACGCAACATCTGAATTATTAAGAGATGAATTTTATTTGGCAAAAAAAAAATATGTCTCTTAATGGTTCTAAAACTCTCTAAGGGGCTGTTTGGTTGGTTTTCCATTAAGTTCTGTATGGATAAAGTTGTCTGTGTAGATTAATCTGTCTGTATAAATTTAGAAGGTTTTAATTTGAGAAAGTTTTTTCATAGATGGATGGAACATGTTTTTTAATGAGAGATTGGTTTGGAAAAAACTTGGTTTTCTGCATAAAGTTTCCCCTTGAAATCTTACTGAATAAGCCACTTTCTAAATCATTAAGCCACTACCAAACAGTCATATATAGCTGACTGAATAAGCTGTAAGTCTCATTAAGTTCATTAAGCTGCAAACAAACAGGCCCTAAATGGGTTTGTATCTTGAGTCTCTCTTAACCATTCAAGGCCATAATTTCATTCTAAACAATTACCAAACAATCATATTTTATTTTGCACTATATCATAAGAATCTCTTAATCATTCTAACCACTTAATCATCATGTACAAAACCATTCAGCAACTGTCAAACAACCCCTAAATCCTTGAATTATTATTTTGAATTATAAAACCATTGAATTTTCTCATTTTAAATGGTTAAGTCTTGAACTTTGTCTTGAATAAATTAACCATTGAACTTTTCAACATCCTTTTATCAAAACAAAAAATCTAGTTGTAACAGGCTAAGAAATTTTCAAGTGAAAAAATAAACTTAAATCAATTTTATCGTTCTCAAACCTTACGTCATTCAAACCACATATGCACAATGACAACGCTCCCTCTTGCCACTCTTCGTCACCCCATCTTGTCCATTCTTCATACGCCTAGTTGGCTCCTACAATCAATCTCTGTTTTTTGTTATCTTTCGATTCTCCATATTTTACCACAATTTAATGGAGCACGTATAGACATATCAAAAACGATGGATAACCGGAAAAAATGATCAAAAAGAGAAAAATTGAGGGCAGGGACCAGTGACGGTGATGATAGAGAGTTGACGACGATGAGGCGACAAGGGATTTGAATGACGTAAGGTTTGAGATAAAAATTGATTTATGTTTTCTTTTTTACTTTAAAACATTTATTGTTGGTTTTAGGTAGCTTTTATGGGTTAAAAGAATGTAGACAACCAAATTCTAAAAGTTCGATGGTTTATTTACTCAAAACAAAATTTAAAAGACTTGATCATTTAAAATGAGATTCAATGGTTTTTTTCTTTCAAAAAATAGTTTAGGAACTTAATTATTCAAATGGAAAAGTTCATTCGTAAGAAGGCAATGGTCAAACCATCATCAATATCTTTATATATATAAAAGGAAAACCCAAAAGTGATGAGGTGGCACTATGAGAAGCCTTCCTTGGTATTTATCTAATTTTATAGAATTTTTATTTATTTTTAAATAATAGTCATACATTAAGGGTGCGTTTGGTTTGCAGGCTAGATGGGATGGGACAGGACAAAAACTCACTGTCCCACGTTTGGCGTGACATGGGACAGGACAAAAATTCACTGTCCCACGTTTGGCGCGACATGGGACAGGGACAAAGACTGGACAAGGTGGGACAAGATGGGACAAAAAAAATGGTATTTTCTTGTTCCATCAAAATAGGTGGAACAACATGGGACAAAAGTGAGACAAAAACTAAAAATTATTGATTTACCGCTATTTGATGTATAATCATAATATGGTATTAGTTTTAAGGGTCACCACTACCCATAGCCGCCATTACCACCATCGGCGGCCACCAGTAGCCACCACCAACCACCATCGGCTACCTCTACCTATTTTTCCACCATAACAACCTCATCCACACCTCCACAACCATCGGCCATCGCCACCACCACCACCACTACCATCGTCGACCACCTCCACAAACACCGATCACCACCACCTTTGGCCGCCACCACCATCAACGGCCACCAGTAGCCACCACCAACCATCGTCGACCACTTCCACCTCTTCCTCCACTACTACAACTTCCTCCACCACATCCACAACCACCGCTCATCGCCACCTCCACCGATCACCGCCACCCATTGCCGCCGCCACCACAGACGCTTACCGCCAACTACCGTCGGTAACCTCTGCCTCTTCCTCCACTACAATAACTTCTATTACCCCTGTCCACCGCCACCACCACTACCATCGTCGGCCACCTATACCTCCACCACATCAACCATAACAACCACCTGCACCACCACCATCCACTATCTTTCACGTTCTTCACAACTACCGTCCTTCACGGGCCACCCATCGCATTTATCTTTACATGTCGCTACAACTATGCATCTGCCAATTCATTAAGATCTTCCAAATTGAATCAAATATTATATTTTCTTTATATGAATCATATTTTTTCGAACTACCATCAATTATTTCAGATTCTTCATTCAAATTTCCTACCCTTGTTTTTCTATGTATTTATATGTATGAAAATCATTTAAAAAATAAAAATGTTTTTTAATTAAACTATTTAAAGATATACTTTATTTGTGTTATTTATAACTATTATATGATATAAAAAATCATCAAAAAACTTTTAGAGAAATTTGTTCAGTCCTGTCCTATCCAGTCCTAAGCATACCAAACACAGGACAGACATTTGTCTTGTCCTGTCCAGTCCTGTCCAATCATGTATGCGTACCAAACGCTACCTAAATGTCTATCATTAATTATTAAAACTTTTCATTTTTCATTTTAAGATATATATAAAAATCATTAAAAAAACTTTATTTTTATTTAACTTTCACTTTTTAATTTTAAAAGTCAATTAATATCTGTATTGAACTTTAAAATTTTCATTAAATATAAAAAAACTAATATTCTGTATACATTAAATCAATATATCTATACTATATTATAAAGCAGGTATAAAAACTCTTTAATACAAATTATTAAGCATAAGGTAACATTATATTTATGCAGAATTTTAAAAATCTCTTAATTTACAAGTATCAAAGCACAAGATATATATTACTAGCGCATGCTTCTAACACCCACCAATTTGGTATGTGCAATGTCTTCCTTTTATGCAAAACTTTTCATGTATCACTATTAATTAATATATTATATTACTATAAATTTGTTTTAATTATATTATTAAATATGTAATTGGTTATTTTATCTAGATGTCATTAAAATATATAAGATAATCATTGAATTATAACAAAATACTTAATTTTTTATATAAAAACATTATATTATTAAGCCTAAATTAAACACATTTATAAAAAAAACATTATCACTTTCTCAAAACCATCCAAAATCGTACTGTAAATAGAGAAAAAAACAAAAAATAAAATGAAACATTACAATCGTGATGTATCTCGTTGTATTACGCAAATACGCTTCTAATTTTACTTTAAAATCACATATGATCTGACGTTTTTGCGTTCTCATAAGTTGACAATGATTTTGTTTGATCCTCTCCCAAATTTTCTTAATCAATAACCTTTGAACTTTTTTATTAATTAATAACTGATATTTACATGTCTAAAATTTCTTATTTCTTTATTCTATTTACTTTTTACAAAATAAAGAAAGTTATATCAAACTTTTTTTTTATTAATATATTTCTAACTACTCGTATTTTTCTATTTTTATTGTTAAAAAACGTGAGTCACGTTTACATAAACACAATAATACAAGAAAAAAATATTAAAATAAAAATTAAATGTTGACCGGTAAACGTTGACTGTGAGTCAAATTTGGAGTTGATGGGGCCCATAAACGTACTCAGGGATTTTGTATTAGTCGCAGTTAGTGATGGCCAAAAATCGGGTCCGGACCGGGTCAGGTCGGGCCAAAACGGGCTTCGGGCCCAAATAGTAAACCCAAAAACCGGGCCAATCGGGTTTCGGGTCGGGCCGGGTCGGGCTTCACTCGAATATGTGTGACCCGTTTAATGTTGGAAAAACCGGGTCGGGTCGGGCCGGGCCCAAACCGGGCCGTGATCGGGCCGAGCATTTTTCCGTATTTTTTTTAAAAAAATAATTTCTTTATATAATAATTAATTACTAAGCTTTAAAAAATAAAAATTGGCTTGGATCACTAAAATACACTTTAAAAATGCGTTTTATTTATAATAAATCACTAAAATACACTTTAAAAATACGTTTTATATATAATTTTAAGTTACAAGCTTACAATACAAGTATTTATAGGGGTTTGGGGAGGTAAAAAATACAAAAAAGTCAAAAAAACGTATATAAATGGTAACATAACGTTTTTTTTTTAAAATACGAATCGGGCCGGGCCGGGCCAAAAACCGGGCCTTGAACCGGGCTCGGGCCAAGCCGGGCCGGGCCGGGCCGCCAAATCCTCCAAAACATGAACCGGTTCATGTTTTCGGGCTCCAAACCGGTTTTCCACCGGGCTGGGCTTTCGAGCGGGCCAGGCTCGGTTAACCGACCGGGCCGGGCCGAGATGGCCATCACTAGTCGCAGCTCGTGGGCCGTTTCATCTTTTGCTATTTTACCCCCTGCACATTTTAAATTATAATATTTAACCCTGAAGAAATTAAAACTCAACATGTTAGACCCATCAAACTTACCCGATAATATATAACCGTTATGTGTTTTGTTGCCTATGATATAATGATTTAAAATCAATGACTATAAAAATATTTTTATTTATTTTTAAATTTATAAAAATAAAAGATTTTCTTTCTTTCTTTATATATTTCTAGAAATTCACATAAGATTTTTGATTATTTTAGTTATTTATTTATTTCTAGTATATACTAGTGTTGGGTCCGTGCATTGCACGGGAGAATAAATTTTTTGTTAAAATATTGAACCGAGTTAAAATGAAACGTAAATTCTCTGTTAACAGTTAATGAAATACAATGTGAAAAACGAATGTATTTTCATAAGTGGTTAACTTGCATATATTCTTAATCGTTTGTTGTTATGAGTTTGTGCAATAATATTGGTAATATTTTGTATTATATTATTTAAAACTCAAACGACATGTCTCACAACATATCACTATTATTGAAATAATTATAAATATGAACATACGTTTTTACAGATTTTGCAATTTTTCTGAAACCTCCTCGACAACACTTGACAATCACTTTGAACGTATAAATTTGTAGATTAATTAACAACATTCAACCCACATCAAATATGACAGAAAAAATAAATGATTTCTATCTTTTGTAACCGGCAACTCAACTGGTATAGTTCAAATTCACTCAGTACCACTTGAAAATTTATCTGACTATTGACTTCAATACCTCATAGTATTAGTCGAGAAAAATAAATATATGTATATATATCTTATTTCCCTACTTCAAAAAATATGATTGTGAGTTTTGAAAAATATAAACAAATCCTCAGTAAATAAAATAAAATATAAAAAAGTAGTTTTTCAAAGAAACAAAAATATAGTGGAATACCTTTTGTTCAGTTGCAGGTTCCGCCATTGACACCCGACCGTTCGTCTTCTTCTTGTACTCGGATGTTACATAGAGAAGCTATATATATTTATAGTGAATGTAGAGAATATTTTAAAATCTTTTATTTTCATTTTCAATTTTACATTTAAATGTAAATATATTAAAAATATGGAATAATATTTTTATATCTACATCGTTTCTATTTTATTTTCTTTACACTTGGTTAATTTGGAAAGTATTGCGGAATATTTTTAATTTAAAGAATACGATAATTTATTAGTGTATCTCGTTATTTTTTATTTTTAATTCATATCAACCTTCTTTTTTCTTCTTTTAATGCTCGTGAAAAAAAATACGTGTGGATTTTATATTAGCAAAAAAAATACGTGTAGATTTTATATTATGCTAATATAAAATACGCGTAGATTTTATAAAATAAAATAGATTTTATATTAGCAAAAAAAAAATACGGAAGAAAAAAGAGTTTATATTACATCTCATTATGTAAAAAGATTTTATAAAATAAAATATGGAAAGAGATTTTATAAAATAAAATATGGAAAAATCATTATGAGATGTAATATAAAAAAATACGGAAGAAAAAAGATTTTATATTACATCTCATTAATATAGATTTAAATGTAAAATTTACATTTAAAATAGATTATGCTAATATAAAATCTATTTTATAAAATCCTCTACCAAAAAAACAAATATTTATATTAATAAATGAGTATCCATTTCATAAATAGATGATTATGTGAGATATTGTGCTTGGAAAGGTTGTACCAAAGCATTAATAAATTATAAATTAAGTAATTGGCTTTAATTAGTTGTACCTTGTGCTTAAAATGTTGTAATTAAGAGTTTTTATGTCGTTTTTATAATATAGTATAGATATATATATATATACATATTACAATAAATAATTTTATATTGAATTTATTTATTTATTTTTATTTTTTTAGTAAGCTAACAATGATATGAGTCTATTTTCTTTCTTATTAACGTAACAAGTTTATCTTCAAGAGGGATTCGAAGATGGCAAGGGGTGGTGGATTGCTTTTTATATTTAATTTGGGGAAATCGTAACAGGTTAGTGTTTGATAAGGTAAGCGGCTCGGTGGACGACATTTTTTACGAGTTTCAAATGAAGACATTCGAATGGGTGACGAAACGAGATAAAGATCTTGCGATGGATTGGGGATCGTGGTTGTCGTGCCCCAATTTGAGTTGAGGTAAGGCGGTTATCTGCAGTTGCATCGTGGGGGAAAGAATCGGTTGCTGGAGTTACAACTAAAGACGTTCGAGTGGATCTCAAAGAGGGATGGCGAGCTGGCTATCGACTGGGTAATTTGGTTGTCGAACCCCGGTTTAAGCACTTGTTCGCGGGTCTGCACAACGCGGTTTCAAGAGACAGACAGAAACAAGTCAGAAGTGTTGTATGCTCGAGTTTGGTCGCTGCACGCGGAAATGATGAAGCTGTTGTCTTCTCGAGTTTGGTCGTTGCACGCGGGAAGGTTGAAGGAGTTTTGGGGTGTTACGGGGTATGCTCGAATCCTCTGTCTTGTGTCTCGCCTTAGGTGGGTTTGCTTCTCGCAAACTTGGCGGTAGTTTTCCGTATGTGGGTGGTCTTGATAAGCTTTTGTTTCGTCTTGGTATAGTCTTTGCTTTGGTCGTTTGTTGGGGTTGTAACTCCTGGGCTTTGTCCCAAACTCATTGTAATCATTTGGTTGTGATAATCTAAATCTATTGTTGTTCAAAAAAAATGCTTATAAATCAAAACTTTTATTAAATGGGTCTATTGTTTTATTTATTTAGTAAGTTAAACGAGTCTATTTATTTAATTGAGAAGTCATTTTATCGATTAACATTGAAGATGATCCTAAGACTTTTAAAGAGGCCATGTCTTCAAGGGACGATTTACTATGGAAGGAGGCAATAAATGATGAAATGGACTCTATTATAGGGAATGGAACTTAGGAATTGTCTGATTTGCCCAAGGGAGTGAAACCCATAGGTTCTAAATGGGTATTCAAAAGGAAGTTGCATCCAGATGGATCGATATCAACTTTTAAGGCAAGATTAGTGGCTAAATGATATAGACAGAAAGAGGGAGTCGATTACTTTGACACCTATGCTCCGGTTGCTAGAATTAGTTCTATTCGAACTCTTATAGCAATCTCATCCATAAAAGGACTGTACATTCATTAAATGGATGTGAAGACAACATTTTTGAATGGCTATTTAAACGAAGAAGTTGATATGGAGCAACCTGAAGAGTTTGTGATACCCGAACAAGAGAACAAGGTATGTAGACTTGTTACTATAATAGTAAATCAACATTGATTTCAAAACAATTCTAAAATTAGTGAATTTTTTTTCCATTACATAGAACAAAACAATCACTCTTGATCTGATAGTGCTTATAATATACCTACAGACGTGTGCTAATTAAACCTCAAAGCAAGTATACAATGAGATCTAATGTCGTCTTTCAAGTAATAAAATGGTAAGAACTAAGTATCGTCCCACGAGATTGGAGTAAAAGTTAAGTAAAAAGTAGAAGAAAGAAATGACTTCAGATGGCGATTTTGAAGACTTTGATTTGGTTTGGTTTGTCACTTGATTAGATTAACAGAATAATAAAGCAAGCACGGGTGTAAGACATTTAGGTGAGATTTAAACACAAATTCCAGCAGACTTATGCTACAGACATGTTGCAGCATGAGTTGGCCATAACTAGATCCACCATCTATTTTGAGGGTATTCCTCTCGGACTTCAATATTCACACAACTGTTTAGATTCGACTAAACACATCTCTGTGCAGCCTCCAGCTATTTATAGTGTAGAATAAAGTCCTCAAAATATATGGACGATCAAATCTCTTTGTATCTAAAATCACTCTCTCGAGCCGATTCCCATATCATTCAAGTTGACGTGTTCGAATGGGATTATCTCTAAGTCCTCTACACTTTAACACTAATAACTAGCGATCAACTTGTCGAGAATAAATCAGTTTTGGAAAATATAAATGATGAGTAACTCTCTCAAGTCTACTTCTTATATCATTCAAACTGACGTGCTTTTGGTAGCTTATCTCTAAGTCAACCGCACTTTAACACTTTAGCAAGTGATCAATCCGTCAATAAGTGTCATTGAAAACTTGAAATGAAATTATGGAACATTGTTATTGCGAAACAATGTACACCTTTCTTTGGTTTAAAATCTCACCCTTTTATCTCACACCCGAGCTAAATAAAATTAGTTACTCATATTTAAAGACATAAAGCGATAAATGAAGGAAAATAAAGACATAAATGTAAATGACATAAATTAAATGACGGAATATAAATGATGGAATGTAAATTGCGTAAAGTAAATAAAGCGTAATAAAGAAAGTAAAATTGCAAGAAATTAAAAAAAGACAAGAGATTAACTTCAAAGGATTAATAAACTCTATGGAATATGATTTCTCTCTACATGGAAATTAAAACTACTTGGAATTTAAGACTGCTTAATATCACTAACAACCACTCCTATTTATACTACCAAAAAGAGGAGGGTAAAATGGTCAAAAAACACAAAGTTTGGTGTCTAAGCTAATGCAAGTACAAATAAAGTACACTAAAGTTAATAACGAAAGGATAATAAGGACTAAAGTTTATCCACAAAAAAACATCAGCCATAAATTAATCTAGAAGGTTCCCAAAAATCAGATGTAAAAATCCCAAAAAGTCTTTCCATGTTAAGCTCCTTCTAGCTTGTCCATTAAACACCAAATTCGGCTGCTGAAGGAATGCTGCAGACTGCTGCACTTATAAATCTGCCAAAAAATACAACAATTAGCTATCCAATGCAATAAAACAAGTCATTCATATCTTTAGCTCCAAGAAACAAAAAAAGATAAAATAATGAACTAAAATGACTCAAAGGTTGGGATTAGAAGGTAAAAACTATCTTAAAAGAAAGAGAAAAAAAGCATAATGGCACTAAACCTGGTTATTACATTTTACACATCATTCTTGATTACAGAATGTTAGGCTTAACGTCTAGTGAGCTCAAGAGTTTTCATCGGATATATGTATAAACAATAACTTAAAGAATGTTATTTAAATCGTGATTTCCAAAATGATAATATGTTCAATCTGAAACAACCAAGACGAAATACATTAAATCTGAAAACAATCTCTTTTCAACATTCACCCTCTTCATGATTAAAATCACAAAACAAAACATTTCTTCGAATATAATACCAAAACCCAAAACTCACGTAAAACATAGCTGACACTTTAATAATCAAATACTGAAAA
This sequence comes from Arctium lappa, assembly GCA_023525745.1. Lineage (NCBI taxonomy): Eukaryota > Viridiplantae > Streptophyta > Magnoliopsida > Asterales > Asteraceae > Arctium > Arctium lappa. The sequence continues at coordinate 28,848,469 of CM042050.1, forward strand.
TGTAGATAAACTCCAACTTCCAAAACATATATTAATAAACACTTTAAAATATACATTTTTGCATGTACACTTGTAACACCCGTAATTTCCTAAAGAAACGGTTAATGATCGGCCAAGGAAACGGTCAGTGGCCGACCGAGAGAAACGATCGAGGAACGATTTAACACAAGACGCGAGGAGGCACGACAGGCGACACATGCGGTTTGGTCCGCAGCCTCAAGCCGCGACCAAAGTCGCGTAAGTCACTGTGGTTTGCAATCGAAGGACACGCACGGCTTGGCCGACGACTTGAGGTTGCGACCAAGGCCGCGGGGTCGGTCTGGACGATTTAAATCCCATTTTTAAGGTTTTCTCATTCCCACCTCCGCTTCCCATTTCTCTCATTTCACTCTCACTCTTCATTTCTCTCTTTGGTGCGATTTTGGGAGCTTGAAGATCAGATTTGGAGCATCATCCATGGTAGATCTATCCTAAAGGTACATGGAGTTTTGGTATTTGGAAGCTTGGATTTGAAGAGTTAATGGGTTCCTTTGGTTGATTTTGGGTGGAGAGTCTAAATATCCTAAAGTGACTTGAAGAAATGGATTATTTGGAACCCTAACTCATTGTTGAAGAGGATGGGTTGATGATGGATGCGTCATTTTTGGAGGCAAAGGATTTGGGTTTGAAATCTAACATCCCCGTCCCCGTGGTTCGGAACGGGTGATGTCACGAACGGGACTTAATATAAATACACAGTTAATTCAGAGCTACTAATAAGCTCCAAACATATATTACAATCCAAAATATCACTCTTCAAAAAGTGCTTATAAACTTAGAACGTATATGATAAAGTAAGTCTAAGAACTCCAAAATTTCACGCTCGATCTCATGTCCCGTCCCCATAAACGTCACTTCGAACCTGCCGTGTCAGAAAACAAAAACACGGCTGAGCACGTGACTCAGTGAATGGATTATAATATAAATTCATAAATAATAATGAAACAACGATATGAAGCGGAAGACTTAAAAATTCATTTCGTATAATGTTCTTAAAACTCAAGTTCATAGCAAAAGAAATGTTCGGTAATTTTCAAAGACAATAATTTCAAGAACGGTTCACACTTTAACTTCAAAACGTAATATAAATAAAGTACGTCAATTCCTGTTGTGTTCGTGGGGTGATCAACCACACGAACTGGGTCGGCGTGCGGGCACACACACACGAATCCCCTGTGAATTTAACCACAGTCACATATTATGTGGGTAAAAGTCATAGGATCGATCCATCCGCCCCGGAGTCAACAAAGTCAGCCAAGTCCCCCAGAGTGGGTTCACGTAAGCCACATAGGCTTAACTCTGGTGGACCGTCATCTGCAGGACGCCATGACAACAAAGCCACCATAGAAGGCATCCTAAATAATGTGCACATTTATTGAATTATTCTAAAATCAACGAAAACTAAACATATGCCACTTACCCAAATGACGATCATAGAAATTATAGTCCATATACTTCACATTTTTCATAAACAATCTCATACGAGACACATTTTAATAAAACATCATAATGTTCAAACAATTGATTTAATAAACCAAAATCAATGTGTATGTGTGTGTATAATTTCACATTTGTTGATCACATTCGGTTGATTAATCACAAGGTGGTGAACCACCTTTAGGAGGGTCAACTACAACAACTAGTTATGCATAATAGTATTCCTATTCTACATCCATTTATCTTAAGATCATTTAAGTAGAGGGTTTTCTTTTTAAATGCTTATATTTAGATACCCGTTGTTTCTATCATGCTAATTAATAATTTCAAATATGATACGGTAGGGGTGTCAATGGTAACTACATATATTGAAATATTTATGAAGATATATTTATTTTGAAAGAATATATAAAAAAGTTAACATTTATTTTAAAAGAATTCAAGTTCAAATAAAACACGTACTTATGATCTGAACAACTATAATATTTAACATTTATTTTAAAGAATATAATTTTTAAAAGATTTTATTTGACAACATATTTTATATGATCCAGAAGAATACACACCACTTCTTGTTCTTGCGGTTGCAAATGAACTTTCCTGGTACCCACTCACGAAATGTCCTTTTGGACCTCATAATAACATTATTTCAGTAATGGTTGCAACCCTTGCAACCCATATCTTAACCGTTGGATTCATGATCGACGGTTATTTTATTTTTATTTTTCTGTTTTTTTTAATTAAAAATATTGGGCCCCATATCTATTGTAACCGCCGATCATGAATCCGACGGTTAAGATGTGGGTTGCAAGGTTTGCAAATGAAACAACACACACACAGAGAGAGAGAGAGGGGGGGGGATCAAACGAGAACAGTAACTATTTAAAAGAACACGAGAACTAACAAAATCATTAGTGATTTTACATTAACGCCCAAAAAAACCCCATGGATCTGAAGCCGCGACCAAAGTCCTTTTTTCGTGTGTTAATGTAAAATCACTAATGATTTTGTTAGTTTTCGTGTTCTTTTAAATAGGTATTTTTCTCGTTTGAACTCAACTATATATATATATATTAATTATTATAAAAATAATAACAATACACAGTTGCAGTTGATTTATTGTTGTGATTTAAACTTGTTATAAATAAAAACATGATTTTTTTAAACAACTAAAAAACTTAACATTTATTTTGAAAGAATATATATACTGTCAAATAAAATATGTATTGTTTTAAACAACTAAAAGAATTAACCTTTATTTTGAAAATATATTTCTTTTAAAAGTTTTTATTTGTCAATAATTTTTCTCCAACCTGTAAAAATACGAACCACTCGTTACAATAGCAACCAATAAATGTCTTTTTCACATCAATATTGCACTTGATTTATTCCTCCCACCCTCACTGTGCAAACAACATTTGAGAAACACCAAAGACATTAGAATCAAGATGGTGATTCCTTCTATCGTCTTGAACTTTTTATTTCCACCACCATCTTCGTTGTTCGTCACCACGATGACTTTGGTAAGTTTCTCATCATTAACAAACGCCGGGTACAAGGAAACCAAGGGCAAGAATATGCAATATTCCAAGTTCTTGAACGTTGGTGTCGCAAAGAAAGAGAAAGAGATCAAAGAGACGAAGTTGTCTAGTAGAAACGGGATGTTTTTATTTTACGCACCCTCGTTTCTCGTGGGCTTGACTTCTTTCTTCATTTTTCCAGATCAAGATCTTCGATTCGTGTTGCTTGTTTCTGCTCTCACCGTTCATTTCTTCAAAAGGGTGCTTGAGGTACACTTTCTAATACATGATTCTCCAAATTGAAGCCAATTTAGTTTGTCCGGTTTAAGAGCATTTGCATTAGTGTAATTACAACTTGATTTTTTAAATGTTACATCAATTTTTGCAATTACTCTACAATTATCTTTTACTTCAAAGATTACTTAAGGTGTCATGCCAGCTTAAAAAACTATATTTTCATCAATTATAACTTAAAAACTATAATTAAATATTTTTTTACTATAAATTAATACCAAGATATTAATTTATTAACTAACATTGATGTTATTTTAATTTTATACATAAAATATTAATTTTTTTTAATATAAATTATATTATTTTAATTTTATAAAAATATTAATTGCCAATGTAGATGCTCTAAACTAGAGTCATTGTTCACGGGCGGTATGACCCATTAGACCCGGCCTATCCAACCCGTTAAAAAATAAGCTTGGACAACCATTTTAAAAAATATGGGCAGATTCAGACGGGACCAATAAAACTAATGGGTGGGCTCGGGCATTTGAAAACAGAATTGGACAATTAGTTACATAATTATAATTAATTAAAATATTATTCAAAAAGTTTAGAAATAGTTTTGGATTGGACTCCTCCTAGTCCTACTATAGAGTACCAACCACCTCCCAATTATATGTTATACGTGATACGTGATATGTCAAATAGTATGTCTGACATCTCGATCTTGAAATATTAGTTGATCAAAATTTTGTTGTTGAAGAATCAGAACTTCAAACGTCGATAATCGTTGGAGAGAAAAAGTCATTGTTCATATTTTTGTGAAGCTTCCTTTTTTTTACGTTGTGTAAATTGGTTTATTTTACGTCTTTTAATGATTTTACATAACTTACTGTTTTATATAAGCTTTTCTAAATGTAAAACTTTTTTGTCCCGTTGGCAAGCCCGAGCGGTTTATTGGATGGGCACGGGCAAGTTTCCAAGCTTGTAAAATCGAGTTTGGGTTTGCTATATTAGGCCCGTTAAATAAGAAAAATATGTTAGACCTGATCTGTGACCCACCCAAGTCTACAAATGATTACATCTACTTAAACCATCAACAATTCCATTGGGACCTCGAGAGTTATAAGGAACCAAGAGGCCAAACCCTCACAAGAATGTGGAGTTCTTTTAATGACAAAAATGTGCGAGTTTATTTTTGTATTTTAAACCGAAAATGAAAATGCAATTTAAATTATGTTTGCATGTACGTTTTATAAGTGATTATTATAATATTCAATAATTAAGACTTATCAACGTTTATGATTTGATACACAGGTTTCGTTTATTCATAAATATAGTGGTTCGATGGCATTGGAATCGGCAATAATCGTCCCAATGAGTTATACCTTATCCACCGCCACAATGATTTATGCCCAATTTCTATCCCGAGAAGTGCCCGAGCCTTTGGTGGATCTCAAATACGTTGGAATCGGATTGTTTTTTATCGGAACAATTGGAAACTTTTACCACCATTGGCTTCTTGCTAATCTAAGGAAGAAAGGAGATAAAGAGTACAAAATTCCTAAAGGAGGGTTGTTTGATTTGGTGATATGTCCACACTATTTGTTCGAGATTCTTTCATATGTAGGAATCTCGAGCATTTCGCAAACACCATATGCATTTTCTTTCACTTTAGGTACGATTTTTTACCTGACAGGGAGGAGTTACGCCACACGAGAGTGGTACCTAGCGAAGTTCGGGGACAAGTTCCCTAAGAACGTCAAGGCTTTTATCCCGTACATTTTTTAGATGGACACTACAAAAATATAAAACTCAATGTTCCTCGTTGTGGCTACATGTAAATTTTTAATAGGACGTTGTTTCTATAAATCTTTGAAACATTAGATTTTGCTTAGGTAATTAAAAAAAACTGTATTTTATTTGTTATGAAATAGTTGTAACAATTTTAACTGGTTTACAAGAAAATGAGTAAGTCAAGAATTTTTTGAATGGGTTAGATACGTAGAGGAAGAATCATGCGAGAAGTTAAACATTTTGTGAGAAGGCGAGGAGTGTGATATCATATTATGATTACATAGCCTATGGGTGTGTTTAATCATATATGATTAAACACATCTTGCCTTCTCTCAAAATTAATGTTTAGTTTCTCGTTTGAACCTGCCCCTAGATACGTAATCCTAAAAAAATATTAGCTAAAAAGAAGGTTATAAAAACGGTTTGAAAGTCGTTCAATGTGTATACAAATGTGTACAACTTGTTAAATTATTTTATTAAAAAAATAAGTTTTTATTTAAATAATATCCAAAATATTAGTTATTTATAAAATTCAAAAAATATGTCATCGAAACATCATGCAAGATTCGACTTGTTTCAACGCTATTAAAAATGGTATCCATTTTGATGGCAATGATCATACAATTCGCTCATTTTTTTGGCATCAACATCTTGGAAGGAGATGGGTGTATAGGCACCGCACCATCGTTAAAGTTTAAAATCGAGTACAAGATAAATGACAATGTGAATGCTAGCGCTATTACCATAGAAGTTGTTAACTATTATACAAAAAATAAAATAAAAACGTAGTATAAATATGTTGTTACTTTTTCGAATTTTTTCATCCCTACGAATGTTTTAGCTCATGGAGAAAAATCGGTATTTATATGTAAGGGGATCCTTTAAAACATTTTGCATAAATCTAATAACAAAATTACTTTGTTAATCAACCAAGGGGAGTTGTTATTGGTACAAAGAAACCGAAAACACAATCAACTATTATTTGCCTTTTATGGTAAATTTTCTATATTGTTTTGAACTGGTCTATGTGCAACTCTACCATCAAGTTGATGTTCATTTTGCTATTTTTTATTTTTATTTTTTTATCAAATATAATATTATTTTTTTCCGCAATTGTTCAAAACAACATGACGATTCATATTACAAATACGTAACCACAAGGAATGGACCTATGCATGTCCGAGTGGGCTCTCATGCACCCGTTCAACTCATTTTCGCAAGTAGAATTTTTTTTTGAGGTGTGCACACACTAAACTTTAAGGGGTGCTCCGGGATATTAGAAAATATAAGAAACATCAACCAAAAACCCGAAAAAGTACCTCGTAATCAACCAAAAAACCTGAAAAAATCCCTCAAAATCGACCAAAAAAACTTAAAAATCCCCCGAAACAATGGAATTTGGCTAACAACACTTTGGACGACTTTGCGGCATTTGATCTACCTACACCCACTCGGTAAATATCCTGAGTCCGCCACTGCATAACCATCAACTTTTTTCTTACACGTACTTACCAATTACAATATTTTCTTAACATATATTATTACAAGTTAACAAGTAAAGACCAAATACAATATACGCAACTCTGTCAACTTACAACCATCATATTCATGGCCAAAAGATCCAATGAACTTGAGCCTAAATCCTCAATTTATGTCCCATCATAGAAACTTCAATATGCATATCATCACTTATCGCTTGCCAAACCAATTCTTCTATTTCAAAATTATCCAATTAAATACCTTCACATCATAGTCAAGTATCTGTTTGTTTTTTTATTTAAGCAACTTAACAAGTTTAATGATTTGTTTATTCAGTTTTTGTTTTTCTATAACCTCAAAATGATTGAATTAGATAATCATAATGCCTCTGCGATCAATATTAAATCCGGGGTCATTTGCATCAACTCTATATTAAAAGAGTCGACACTGGACAGCCATCTTGTTGGTTCATTCTCGACATAAATCTTGTTTGTAAGGGCAATTTAAACCTATTCAAACAACACCATTATCGCATTGCGCAATTCATCATGCCTCATTCGAATCCAGGTGCCAAGTCCCTCCTCCAAATGTCAGCTGGAGAATGCTTTATACAGAATTCACTCATCTACAATAAAACCACAAGAAAGTAATAGTAGTAGTATATAGTATGGCCTGAACTGAAACATAAATATGGAGCAAAAAAAGGGTTATCACAAATCTATATACGCTATACATCCACGGCCAAAATCTCACGACACAACCAAATGGTGAAATATCACCTAAACTCTAACATCACCCCGCTGCACAAAGAAACAACACACACATGCACGGTTCTCTATCATCTGTGCTACCTTTCTCAACAAACAAATATACATCTACCATACCCATCATTATGTGCTGCTGATGGTTTTCTTTCAGTCGATGCTTTCTCAAAATGCCACATTTATCTCTTGCTGCAGCTTCATCACAACTTATTCACTTGCCTAGTTGTAGATTCTTACTGGTTTCTCATATGTGTGTCGGTTCTGCAAATACCAACAGTCAGCTACTACAACATTCAATGACTTTGTAAACTGGAAAGATTTACATTTACTATATTACATGTCCTAAAAATACTATACATTTGACTGTTGAGTGTTATAGGGGTTTTAAATCAACAATTTTGTGTGGTAAAGAATCGAGCACTACATTAAAAGAGTACTTGAATAGATAGAACTTGGAGATATTAAAGTAAAAGAAGATCAAATGTGATCATTAGATTCATGTACCTGATTTGCAGCATACGACCTTTTGGGTGTATTATCAGAGTGCTCCAATCCCAGATACTGTTCCCAAGCACCATAAACATCTCTTCTCTGAAACCAGAAGAACACATAAAATCCAGTTATGACATGCACAGAATACATATGCCATCGTAAGCTTTTTGCTAAGTGTGTCTGTTTCCAGAAAGAGAACAAGAAGAATTTTATTGACCTGAAAACGGCTGGAGACAATATCCGAGTCCTGAAGGTATGTGGGACGGCCCAAGGACAGAAACGCAAACTTCCACTGATATAGACATTAAATATTTCAGGGTAAAAAGATGCAGTAAATAATACCAGGAAAAAGAAAATTAGAAATTGCCATGTGACCAGAAAAGGGTCCGTTGTAATTTGAGAGGAAAATCATTCACGGTAGAAGGAAAAAGAATACCTTTGAAAACTCCTCATCTGGAACCTGTAGTTTCTTCTGTATCCGTACTTTAACATCAGCTAATGTCTCACCTTCACGAATAACAAGGAAGAATGGTTCCCCAAAGTTCTGGACCTGCTGCTAGTACAAAGAAACATACAAGCACAAACAGAATTAGCTATGAAAAAAAAAATAGAATATTATCCACAAGCTATAAGTGCATACTACCTGGTTTTGAGCTGTGTCTTTCATAAAATGATAAACATGAATGAGACGATCCTGAGGATCAAGGTCCTTCTCCTCTTCTGGAATCTGAAAAAAGAACAATTCTCAAAACTAAAACGAAAATTATAAACCTGATAACACGAACTCCAAAGTCCAAACAGTGACAACTTGACTGCAGTAGGCAAGAATAGTTGAAACAGGTATGTGAGGTCAAACCGTTAAAAGATGTGTAATGGTTTGATAGAAAGGAGAGAAGTAAATACGAAATTTGAGCAAAAAATACACAAAAACATTAAGAAGACCAACGAATAAATGGGTAAAGTGGCTACTGGCTAGTATGAAAAAAATGAGTGCCAACAATGGGCATAACACTAAAGAAAATAACAGCAAATACTTCTAAGACTGCATATGACAAATATGGCTAGGGTAACCAGTTACCACATACCTCCTCGGCACGTAAAGTCCAGTATTGATCATTAATATTCTCAATTTTTTCATTGAGGGGGAATATCTGCATATATAGAGACAAGTTTAGAAGAAAGCTAGGCCCTGTATAACCAGCAGAAAAAATTTAAAATAGAACATTAAAGCTGAGAGAGTGTAAAGATAAAGGTATTCATAAGATGAGAGAATGATATTTGTCTGTAATATATACTAGACAACCCTTTGATAACTTATGAGATATCTTTCAACGGTGGAACAGATTTATAATTCTCTGATTCATGTTAGAATCCAAAAACCAATAAACTATCAGAGAGAATATGAAGAGAAAGGTCAGTGGGACTTCAAAAACCTACCACCAATCCACAAACACAGTTTAGAATGTATGCATGCATACAGAAGATAAAGCATACATACAACAATCAAGAGTGTGTGATCACTTGGATAACTATCTAAGAAAGAATCTAGTTTATTGACATTTATCGAAAATTCAACTCCACATTGAAATAAAAATAAAAATAGAACTAGACCTACACAACATGAACTTGCTTTGTGAAGAAGAAGCCCTACATCCAAACATTCCGAAATTTAACTAAAGTACTCATATTTGTAGTTTTTCCAGTGTCACATAGACAGGCATTCATTTCCAGATATTGTAGACATTGATCAGCAATGTTATTCTATATGCTATTGAGGTTCTATGAAAAACCCAAGGCCTCAACATGAACAGATATTGCAGGAATAAGAAAGATTACATATAAAAGATGAAGTGAAAGGACACCATCACACATATATTGCAACTCCTGAACCATTTACCATTTTGCTGTATTATGTATTTAGAAATTTGGCATCTGAAGTTTAAGGATACTATATTCATGTCACATGACACAGCAATAAAGAGCATGTGGCTAGACAAATAGATCAGTAAGTATGTTCGAATGCATCTATGCATTTAAGTTGAGAATTATGAAGATGGAAGGTTCTGTATGTGTTACAACCCTATCCTCATACTTGACACTAAAAGGTGTATCAACTACAAGAACCGCAGAAAGAGAACACCTTATATGGATTGCTTTGCCATATGGCCTATAACGTCTTCAATGACTCGACTCAAATAACCATTGTTGTATAGTGAATAAATCGAGAACATAGATACCTTGTAAATCTTGTGGTAGAAAACCTCCAGCAGTCGGAGCTCTGCCTCTTTATGGGATAACTCAACCTGTTCCACAATGCATCAACCAGTTAACTATCAGGTATGAACGAACAAGGACATTTAAAGATAGGATCCAAACTAAAAACGATAATGGAGAAAGAATGAAATTAAGTTAATGGTATATTTGTTAAGTTGGCTTACCTTTGACTTGAGGTCATTGATTACATCCCCAACCGTGCTCTGCTTTGGCAATCTAATAGTATGTATAACTACCTAACAATTAGTTGAAATGAACACATCAGTAAAACAAAAAATTGGTTACACAAAGGTTGAAAAGATGGCTATAAGTCAGCACTTACTTCATCTTTGGTAGCATGATGAAAAGCAACTTTAAGAGTTTTCAGGCCTTGCAATTCTGGCAGAGGGATATCCAATACTTCGTAATACAAAATATCTGAAGTCTGTGCATGACAAAAAAACTAGATCTTACATGAGTGAATATACTCTAATGTGAAAGCAGCCGAGTTTTCACTGTTTGCCAAAATACTCCCAATAAGAAAGCAATGTACTTTGTTTAATGGGGTTCCAGAAACCTCATGTAGTGAACTTGTAGCCTTCCACAATTGGTATTGGCAAGGAAAACCAAGGTTCTAAATGGCGTGAGGCGTGGCGTGGCGGCAAGGCCAAGCCTCAAGCCTTAGGAGCCATGGCGAAGCCATGACGTTTTCAAGGCGTGACTTATGGCGTCAAATTTCTAATTTATCTATAATATTATACATAAAAACATATGTTTTGGTGTGTTACTCGAGTTAATAGTAATAAGCAAGTTTAATTAGGTTCTATATATTTAAAACATGCAAATAAAGCATTAAAAACATAAAGAAAAAACCAAATATCACATTACAAAAGTTGCGCATTAGGGCATGGCGTGCCACGGGCTTAACGTGGCGTGAGACACAAGTGTGCGGCGAGTTTTTTAGAACAATGAGGAAAACACAACTAGCTGTGTGCATTATGCAAACTCAAAAACTTCAAGAAATTTTACAATAACTCTGATAACTGAATCAATGTATTTTACCCAACCTTTAACTGGGATCGATATGCATGGGAGCCCCTTTTACATCACATTATATGAAGGGAAAACCTCAAACACACCTTGAACCTTACAAAATTGCTCCAGTAGTCATAATTTCGAGTTTTATGCTGACAAAACAAGCTAGCATATGATTCTATATTCAGGCCAAATACCACCACATATTTCCCTGTCCATATAGTGTTATAGTATGAAGGGGTTCCAGATATGTATATAATATATACACACACATGCACATAATATGTGTGCACATACAGATGTATATACGTAGGTACATAGGTGTGTATGTGTAGCCAACAGAAAAAGATATCAGTTATTTATTAAAAGGCGAATTACAGAGTATATTAAGGTAAGAAGCATCACATTGACCATGCCAACATAAAAATTATAAATAACCTGATTGTAGTGCGCCAGCATGTCTGATAGATGTTCCACACCACGGTACTTGATTGGTTGGGGCTTAGGTTGCTGGGAGTAACAATTATGAGAAGTAAGCCTGATTTTTGATGGGTCATCTAAGTTTAAATGGCCAGCAACTCCTTCAACAACATCGTCATAATTGTTAAGTTTTGACCTATAATGCAAGGTCATGAAATAAACACTGTAAGATCAAATGTTATTTCAACCGGCAGTCCAAAGATCTGAATATATCCTGGAAAACTTACAATTCCAGAGAGAATTCATCCTCCTTTGGCTTCTCTAGTGAACGAAAGCGTACAACCTATTCACCATACAGCACAAGTTAATACAAATAATTAGACTGCGAGGTTTTTCTTAATCACATATAAACAACAAAACTAATAAAGAAAATTTTGACAATTAAAAATTAAAAGGAAAAAGACAAACTAAAAAGAAAATCTGGGAAAAACACCTACACTGCAAAAATTATATATGAAAGATCGCCCTAGTATGAAATACAACAGGTCAGCCTATGGACTGAAAAAGAAATAAGAAATATTGTTTCTTTTTCTTCCTGCGTTATATCTCCTAACGATTTGAATGTTATGCAAGTGCAGGCATGGCCACATAATATGCTCAGTTGCCAACTCGTAATTTGCCACAGGTTATGCTTAGTTGGTGCTTCATCTGGGTCCTACTCTATATACATACATACATGTGTATATGTAGTTGACTCATAATATAAAGAGTAATAGAAGAGGGAGAGAGAGAGAGAGAGAGAGAGAGAGAGAGAGAGAGGGAAAAAGAGGGTACAAATTTTCAAGCATGTACATATGAGTTGTAACTACAATGTAATTTAGTTATTGTAAAATCCATCAATAGAACTTTCAATAACTTGCAAAAAAACAGAGAGTTCACATTGCATCCTTCCATCCCTCTACTTCTGAGATGGTTCATTTGTTTAGATACAATAGATTCAGAAATTAGCTACTGGTTCCATGAGACGGTGACTGCTGCCTTAGATGTTCATTTATCTTGGTTAAAAAGGCATTACAGGAAATGTAGTTTAGTTATAGAAGAAGACAGTGATACAAAGCAAAATCTAGTCCACCGATTACCTGGTAAGCATGGCTGTTTAATTCAAATTTCACACAACGACCTTCTTACATTTGCTTATCTTATTGCTTTGTTAAGACTGGCTCTAAATGCCAATGTCAAAAGTTAACATTGTGCTCATAAAACTTTTTCACTTCCCCTTCTAGTATGGACAGCAAATTCCATGAGAAAGCAAATTTACTGTGGGAAAGATCATCATAATTTACTGATATACAGATCACAGAAAAGTAAACCAGCATTTCGCCTGAGCTATAGTAATCACCCACAGGGATACATAATATAACCATCTACTTCCCATACAGCAGCACAAACAGTATGCAGTATGATATGATTGTACTTTGTCAAACCTGAGCATAGCCATAAATCATCTTGCTTTCCAATAGAATATCCATTTCATGCTTGATAAACATAAGATCGTGTACATCCATCAATGAATGTGTACAAATAAGATCATTGGGTGCATGATTACATAGTATGCAGAACGGTCCATCATACCGTAACCAGCAAATGTTCTGTGCTTATTATAACACATCCAGGTAAGCATGTTGGTACAAAATGTCAATTTGCTACTTGCAAGTACTATATCATGTATGGAAAACTAAACCAAGGACCACACAAATTTATAATATTAAAATGAAATACACCCCTTGCATAATACACCAAGGTTCATGGTATACCTGACGGTTATGAACATATTCCAGAAAAGATGGAACACCAGGAAAACGGCATGGTTCCGTACTTTCAACATGAAGAGCTTTCTGAAAGCAAATAATGTCCCCATCTTCAAGCTAGAAGGCCATACAAACCAAATAAATCTTGCAATCAGATAGCTAGAACACTCGATTAAAGCAAAGAAGCTGCTATCATGATATATAAGAACATAGCAACAGATTAGAGAATCACAGAAAAAACTGCCAGTGCCTTGGTATATGTACCTGACTACCCCGAAAAGTAAGCTTCTTGTCAATGTGTTCGCACATAACATTAGGTTCAAATTTAATTTCCTGTATGAAAGGAGGATAATCAAGGTAACAATCTACAAGATTCACAAGAGAGCATAAAAGCGTAACAAAATAAAAAATAAATAAATAAACAGAATTTCAAATACTGACCTCAAAAAGTTCAAGTTCTTCCTCACGTCCAAAGCCAGCCATTTCATTTAGCTTTGGTAGTATTTCAATTGGCTTTCCAGTGCCCTTTACAAAGAGCCTTCCAACATACCTGCCATGTTAAATATCTAAGCAATACTGCTTCCATGTAGTATAGATATAGTACAAGGAGAAATACAAATTGGTAGCATTATCTTGGGAACAAAACTTTCTCATGAATAAAACTTTCTTTAGGTTCATTCCAGCAAATGGAGCTTAACTCATCCACATAACCATCTATTCTCCCATTTGCATCATTCCAAAAAGGTTATGTTTTTGTTTTTTAGTTAAATCCATCGGTTTTCTGATAACTGCCTGCTGCTATAAACCAAGTCAACCATCAGGTCTTTGGCCTGGTGGCCAGCTCTACTCCGTAAATGCCTCCTACATGTGAAGAGGCCTAGTGTTCGAATCATGGGGGGGACAGGAGGACTTTTCCGGTGCATACCTAAGGGGCTAGGGTATGTAGGGTCCACAAAAGTGGACCACAGGGCCTTGGGTCCCTGCCATTAAACCTTTTTTTTTTTGCTATAAACCAAGTCCAAGTAGGTTCAATGTATGATGTATCTACCCTTCATCATCCCTACGTATAATTTCATATCTCATGGTTGGTCAAGTCTAACTAACTTTTCCAATATATGATAACTTGACAAGTACTGATGCTCTTCTTTTGAAGAAATAGTTTGTCTCCTCAAACATTTGCTTCGGCATTTACATGAAATGTCTTCGGAACAAAGTACTTTACAATAGAATTACAGCCCAAATGTCAAGATCCTTAGGCTTATCTATTTCTCCGTCATTCGTTCACGCACTTGAATTAAGAAACCTTATTTCAAGAGTGCATCACTCAATTTGACATTCTTTTAAAAAGGTATCAATTTTTAACTTCTTATGGGTGGCAGAGCAAGAGAAGGAGTTATAGAAGGCAATAGGTCTGTAACACCTGGGAGATTTGGTTAAAAAACAGTTTCTACATGGAGTTATAAATGCTCATAAGGCCTTCACCAGATTTATCCACCAATCATTATCAAAAAGAAGATTATACACCAATGCCCATCCATCTATTTGCATGTTTTGGTAACTTAATATGGAATCCAAAGCTCTAGTTTACAAGATCATGGGTGCAGGTCTTCCCAATTTGATTTGCTTCCTGACTACTCAAAGCGCAATGATAACTCTGTTATTTGCTGAATAATTCTCCCGATTCTTCAGGCTTTTGTGTGTTGTTTCAAGTGAAAATGTTAAATTAGAGCGTTTAACTATGTTTTCAAGTCTAAATGATAAAAGACATGCAAATATCAAGTAAATAGGGCGGTCAAACTGAAAGAAGTTAACCATGTGGCACCAGTTCCAAAACACTAGATTCTCCTGAAAGCCACCTCAAAAGCGACCTCCATAATCCCCTTTAAAGTTGCTTGGCAAAAGCGACCACAGAATGCCACCTCAAAAGCAAGCTTCAAAGCTGTGCATACAAGGTCGCATTCATCAAATGGAATCGGGTTGGCTTGAAAGCAAGTTCAGAAGTCACCTAGGGAGTTGCCTTCAGTTTCAGTAGAGATTTAGGGGTTGTTTGTTTTTTCTTTAAAACCTCTTAATGGCTCTTAAGTCTGAATCGTTCAGACCTTTTTACACACCACCTCTTATTAATCATAACTAAAATAAGACTTCAGACTTTAGACCTCTTAAAAAACAAACGACACCTTAGCCTCTTTTTGACCTAGGAGATCGTTTAGAGTTACCTATCCAATGAAAGGTTTGGCCCCTTTGTTCTTCATTTTTCCTTTTGATTTCTTAGTTTAGGCTATTTAGATGCTTTAATTTTGGATTCAAGCTTTTGGTTTGTAAGCAGACCTATCTTCAAGTCCTGGTATAAGCATTTCTCTTTCCCTTTTTCCATTTCCAACTTTAATGTCTATGCTTATCGTTGTTCTCTTTGTTTTCCCTTTGTTTAGCAAGTATTTCTTTGTTTGGGATTGGAAAGAATCTTGTATAAATATGATGCTTGTGTGAATCTTGTTACTTTCAGTTAGGTTGGTCAAAATGTGTAATTAGTGTCCATGAAGAATTAAATCACTTCCGGACTAATGATTAGTATTAATTATTCCTTCATTCGTGATTGAACAAAAGTCAAATCTCGGACTTGTTAACCTAGCTTTAAATTGAAGTTCCCCAATCAAAATAGGTAAGAATATTGATTGAGGATTGTTGTGGCTTAATTATAATACTTCCATCATGTCGAACTGTTACGAAGTAATCACAATGCATCATGGGTAGGGCTTTCTCGCCTTGAAAGAACGTTTAGGTACTTTAGCAGCATTTTTGCCTTAACTAAGTTTAATCAATTATTAGATAGGATTTATTATTTGTCTACCTCTCCATGTTCGACCCGAATGCTACAACGGCGCTTGCAGTAAATTAAGACCCGTCATGCAAGTTTAATGGCCTGTGCATATTGGAAGTCACAGAAAGTACTATATTTTGGATGCCGCACACACAGATATAGAAACTCACATGTGTGTTGCTAGTCCAACTCTCTTGGCATAACATAGCACATAAACAAGACTGAGAGTATTGAGAATAACCATAACACAAACAATTGGTGCTACGACTGAGCCGCAATGGAGCCCCACCCAATGCAGCTAAGCCACATAAAAGAATTTAGGTTTTGTCCAGATAGATGAAGTGAGAATTGGGAATCTAAGTGGCAGCAACACCCCATCTGTCCCCGGCACGTATAGCAGCCCAACACAAGTAACAATTGTTCAAGATCTTAGACAAACTATGTGGCTTCACGTTTTTGCATCTTACTCAATAATTAATTGACAAAAAAAATCACATAAATTATGATTAGCCAACACAGTAAACCAAAAGATTCAAGTGAAAAGAAATATCGTTCTTTAAGATATTCCTAATTTCGTTCTCTGGGATTATCGACTATTAAACAGTAAGTTTTGCATTTACGTTTGCAGGTTTTCGTATTTTCAAAGGTTCTGCCACCACCTCAAGTCAACAATAAAAAACTCCTAATAAATGTTTGAAAGTACTGCTCAAACGTATGGTAGGCTTCAGAAGCTCATAGAAGTAAGAAATTAATGGGTTTTAGGCTGGTGGGAAACAAATTGCCAGTTAAAGTGCAAAATAGAAAAAATGTGCAGTAATGTGTGTATAGCACTATAATATGCATCTATAATATGATACCATGTGTGTGTTTGTACATACACACATGTGAGCCTATATATGTGCATGTATATACAAATATATATATATACACACACATACATATCAGAGTGTGATGTATAGAGAGAGAGAGGAGTAGATACCGCAGCTCCTCTTTTGAAGGATCATAAAGTTTAAAGAAAAGCAAAATCTCCTCCTTAGTCTTCTCAGGTGGAGGAATTGGCCGCAAGTCCTACATTCATATGGAAGCCAGTCAAGTTAACAACAAAGAACCATGTGTAGTACTCCACAATAGGAAGTTGATTGAACATCAACATGCAAACATAATATATTATCAGTGAGATCTACCTGCCCAACTTCAACTTCCAGAAACAGCTTAAGCTCAGCATTGTTAGCCTTATTTGATACCTCTCGCAAATGTCCAACCTAAATCACATGGATTTTGACATGTTAACGATCGCCAAATTATAATGAATGAGGGCATAATCTAATGCTACATAACCCAGCAGAGAGCATTCAGTAGCTTCTGGGTACTCCAAAGAGAACTTATTTTCTTATTGAAACACTAGTGAATAACTAAGCTCCTAGTATCCATCTAAATTCATTCAAAGATTCTCCTCTATTTTTCATAGTTGACGTTGATTCAGATTTTTAATCCCCCACCATCCTTTCTACTCAATAGATAATTTATTACAAAAGCAGAAACCAAATCACTTAGCAACTGTAAAAAAAATTCTGGAACAGACAGATGAGAAATACTGCTGCACAACCTAAGAGGCTAAGAGAGAGAAGTAGGACATTATGCTTGCTCCAGTAGCCAAACATTCTGATGTGGAGCAAATCAAAGGGTTAGCCGACTTTTCCATGGATCAATTGGAAGAAAGGAAAACAGGCTCGAAAGAAACCCAAACTAAAAACAAAACGTCATAATTTTAATTTTGATTACTTGTTTTGCAAGAATTCCATCCTTTTAGAAACTAATCAATTATGAGTATTTTGCATATACAAGTTTCTCTAATTAGGATAGTATCTATCTCACTGAATTTTCAATTTGATTTTTGATTCTTATCTTGTCCTCCAAGTTTAGTACAGCCTACAAATAAGACCTTCTGTAACCTTAGAATTCAGTTCTCGATAATTGAATATATAAATCTTTGGTTTTGAGTGGATTCATCCCGTTTTTCCATCATGCGTCACATTCTGCATTGGAAATATTTAGAGCGTCAATTTCTTCAAACATTTACTCTATTCGTCGCAAAATACATGTAACCATTTTCATTTTAGGCTGTCCCATTTAATGAATACAAGATATTGGAGACATTGTTGATCAACAAGATTATTTGTCTTTACCAACGGGTATTTGAGATATTTGCCTAACGATCAAACACTTTCACTAAATTATGTGCCTAGTCGAACATTGCATTTATTTTCAAATGGGCAGTAATAAGTTCAACAGAAATAACACAGCCAGAGTAGCCATGTGTGTTGAAACAGATTCTTCAGACATAAATTCTAGCTGTAACCAGAGAAGGTCACTTCAGATGTAATTGCAAGAAACCAAGATTTTACTCCTTCAAGGCTAAATTATTACCGTTAACAAGAGTTTATCCTCTCCATGCCCAGACCTCTATCCTCGTATAGAACATGGCATCGGTATTTATTTGTTATGTAATAATCACTATTCGCTAATAGCTCTAGAAGGCTGTTTCTAGAAAGTTCTAACTACTGTTGCGAGCTTACGATCATCGGCTTTGATCATTCCACTAGGCATTTGATTAGGACATTGCACAATGATCCGAATTTGTCGAAATTTATTCATGAAGAAAGCAAACTCAATACCAAATTGAATAGTTGCCCCCACAGTCATGAATCGCTTCTTTAATATTATATAGGTATATATTACCCTGAATTGTTAAACAATTTTTGTCTTCTGGGAGTGAGGGTTTCAATGTTTACTGGTCACCACTCTTGCAAGAATCTTTTCTCAGCCTCATGGCTGTTGAAATCAATCAAGGATGTCAAAACACTAGCAGCCATATAATTCTATTCATTGATAAACTAATATATGCTTCAGTATCAGATATATGTGTATAGTTTTGAAAATTTTGGTCTAAATTATACAATTCGATATGGTTCATGATCAATGATACGCAAAAGTGAGATTCTGATGCTTGATACGAATCATGATTTCACACCAATGATCCGAGAAACTCAGAAACAATTTTCAATATCTACATAATTAGTTTATGTAACCAACTGATGAACTCCTATATAAACCCTGGCCCATATAAACAATTAAGATATGCTTGTGCCAGTTCACTGAAATTGCAGATACAACCTTAATCCTGCATGTACTTAACAAGATCAACAAAAAGTCAGAAGTTCCTGATAAAATCTGAGAGCCGAGTCCTCTCATAATCCCATATACAATAAACCAATAGCACTAAATTGAGTTGCAATTGATAGGAATCAAATCTACATTATGGAGAGTTGTAGTCCACGTCAGCAGACCTCCCAAAATCAAAATATAAGAAAACCAAATGCTAAATGGTAATTGGAGAAGGTAGATGTGAAACGCATATGGCCTATAGTCAGTACTAGACTTGGCAAAAGCTATAAGAAACAGATATAACTCAGAACAAAGATCAAAGTAGATGGATAAACACATTCAGAAGTGGAGTTAAAAAGTACATACAGACTGAGCTTCTTCCTGAGGAGTCAATGGACGATTAGGGCGGTAAGTGTGATTTTGGCGCTTTGCCCACAGCCAGAAACGTTGGTGTTGCACTGGTATACCCAATTCTTTAGCAACTTCCTCCTGAAATTCAGATCTAAAATTCACTAAAATATCCCACTTGACAACTTTATTTGAAGCATGTTAACGGTACCAAAAACTTGCAAAAGCTATGTTGATCCATCTACATCGCCAATACAAAATGTAAGAAGTGCCATTGTCTCAACTACATGGATAGAAAATCTTATCATCGTTGTTTCAACAGCATATGAAAGAAAATAAGTAAATGAGTAGGGTACTTTCACCAGTCGCCATAAACATCAGGAACCATATATTATGATGCAATAATCATCAAAAGATTTATGCATTAGAAAGATATCATCATGAGTGCAAAGTGCAAACCAAACTACTCCTAGTGAGGACTTCCTCAAGATTGTTGTTGCCATCAAAAAAGAACTGTACAAAGTATGAATATTCCTCTACAAATTAGATCTGACAAAGTCATTAAACAAGTGTATCACTATCTGTTGTAATTGTGTTGTGCTTGATAGTTTAAGTAAAGCATAGTACCAGTATGTGGACAACATATTTAACTTATCTGCAATACCTTTTAGTTTAATCTTCATTGACAACCTCAAGCAAGCGCAAGAAGTCGATACTTGTTAAGAAAGAAAATGGGACAGTATAATGCCAAGAAGAGGGCATCATGACTCATGTCCATAGAACAACTACCTTGGAAAGATTCCATATTCTTGCAACTATTTGTTACTCAGCCACTTATGACCATTTTTCCCAAATGATAAGTACCAAGGACTGTTGAACATAATGACATAGATCACAGTAATGACATAGATCAGAGTTGCAGAAAGATTACTTAACCTCAGGTTAAACAAAATATGAAAATACATATAAAACGAGGAAGTGCTTAGCCTATAGGTATGTACTGTTATCCTATTTCAGTGACAAGAGAGGGTAGGGTTCCACTACAAACCATTCGAGCTAAAATTGATTATTTTTTTTTTGTCCTAGTGACTAAAATAAAAGCTGCTAACTGATAATTTATCTGGGTCTTCTTTTCTTTCTTTTTTCATCCACAGGGGGAAGGATTAAAACATGCATATTCC
Organism: Arctium lappa; assembly: GCA_023525745.1. NCBI lineage: Eukaryota > Viridiplantae > Streptophyta > Magnoliopsida > Asterales > Asteraceae > Arctium > Arctium lappa. The sequence continues at coordinate 28,869,259 of CM042050.1, forward strand.
TGCCTTCAAAGACACAAACATGCCTAAGGGCCAGTTTGTTAAACTTTATGAACATGTGATGTCTGGATATAGAGATTTGTATGGATACAGACTGAAGAAACTAAGGGGTAAATGGGAATTTACTACTTGTTAAGTGGGCTCAATAACGAGTTTGAACGACTAGAAAATTAGTATTTTAACCCTATGTCAGGAATAAGTTTGAATTAAAAATGATTGTTAGTTGAGCTTTCTGAATGACAAACTATTATCAATTTAAACTAATGATTTATATAAACAAAAAGATTTGATACAGCTTAAATTTATAGATTCAATAATTAATGGTAATGGCCAAAAGAATATAATAATAAAAGCATCTATTGGAATTCAAAAAAATATTTTAATGGTCCGGCGCCGCCTATTTGATTTTGTATGTAATTTCACAAAAATGGTTATTTATTGCTTAAATTTCTATATTTCCTCTACAAAAAATGAAAGAAACTAGTAGAAAGAAAAATCAAAGTAAATAATTTAAAAGTAATGATTATAAATGGACGATAAAGTAAGTTAAGTTTGAAAACTTAATAAAAAAATATTCTGTTTTTTAGGCAAAATAAAATAGAAAATGCTGTATTCTTCTTGGAACAAATCAAGTGAGCATTATTAATTGATAAATTAACAATTTGAAATAAAAAACAGATCATCACCATTTTTTGCAGACAACCAAAAATAGAAGGTTTTGTAATTTTTTTAAACAGAAAGAATTCGGAAATAGAGTAATCAAAATTTAATCCAACGCACATCTACTTGGCATGTACATGTGATGTGGCTTGTTTTGGCCTAATTATAAACGGCAAAGATGCAAAATGAACAATATTAGAGGAGCATTGAAAAACTGCCTTTTTTAAACAAAAAGAAATAAAAATATAGTGATCAAAATTTGATCTAACATGTATCATCTACTTATATGCATGACGATGCTTGTAGTGGTCAAGATAAAAAATGGCAAAGACGTTAAATGAACAAAATCAGAGGAGTATTAAGGAGAAAAACATGAACTGAACAGAAAAAACAAAGTCCCAGGTGATTAAGACTATGACTTATCAACAAAATCACAAACAAAACCTTATATGAACCAAGTAAGATGCTCGTTCCATTAAGTCAGAAACACCACCTAATCCCCCTTGTTACCTTCGTAGGTCGAAAGTGTTGACCAAAATATATGTTACTATAATTATACACAACATGGGATTAGATTCTGCAGAAACCAATGATGATGCCTGACAATGGGGAACCAAAGTAGGCTGCAACATCAACGACTTTTCAGAATGTCAATAAGCATGTGGAATAAGATTTAAGTTTTCACTGCTAGAGTTACGTCTAATTGACAAAGCGGATTATGATATTAGTGTTGGGTTCTACCTTATTGTTCCAACTAGTCTCCGATTAATCACCACCTCAATTTTTCTGTTGAGCACTGCACTTCTATAATATTCAGTCATGTGGTCAGAAGCAGGTTGTGTATCCTTTTCATTATTTCAATTAAATAACCCTCTCGCACTTATCCAAGGAACGAGAAAGATATTGCTAAAACCAATAGGATTTGAAAATGCCAAACCTGACCAAGCCTAAGGCAATGGCAAATTCTCAAAGACTGCTACATCCATAATATGCATTAAAAATCTACAGGAAGCTAGAAAAAAGGTGTGATGCCAACCAGGAAGTCACTAGGTCAAATTCAATATCCAATAATCTGGTAAAAAAAATTAAGCAGGTCAAGCTAATGTAGAAGAACTTGATAGGATTACTGACAATAAACAAATTGCCAAATTAAATGTTCAGTGATCGTTTTTGTTTTCTCTTTCCTTTTTATTGTTTTCTATGAAATTACTAACATAAAAGGTGGAAATTACATTTTATCGCCTTGTTCAACACTACCAGGTCAACTTCAAGTTAATTTGGCAAGCAGCAGATACATAGCTTTGCACAAAAGAAGCCCAACTCCCGAAACAACTAATCATGCTTTTACACATTAAAAACCACAGATTCTGATATAAATCTAAACAAAAAGCTAAAGAGGAACTAAGATGGTAACCAGAGATTGTACCTTGAAAAGAGCAAAAGAGGTTTGTTTTTGAATACGGAAACTACGAACTTTGTCATGATCTACTAGATCAAAATATATATATTTTCCAATCTGTTCATGAAGATCCCCATCACGTGCAACCTAACCACATAATATAGCAAGGTAAATCAAAAATGGTTCATAAATCTCAATATAGTAATTTCAAGCAGGACATTGGATGTTATTACCTTTATGATTGTATACAAATGTGCCTCTGCTTTTTCCTTTCTTTTTTGCTCCTTCTCTTCTTGTTCTTTCTTCAATCTTATCTGAAAGGTAACAGGGCTCAATGTGGTATTGAATATGGCTATAGCAATAACCCATATCACATAATTAAACAGCTTACTCTAAGGTGCTCTGCTATATCCTTCTCATCCACATTACAGATTATTTTCTCCTTGTCACTTTCACGAATATACACAAGCATGTATGCGTTTGAATACTTGGTAAATTTGAATGGAGAGTTGTTGAACCCAGGGTTTGCTTGAGGTAACTATTTCACAAGATTCATATAAATCAGAGATCAGTTTAAGTATAGAGTATACTACCTAATCTACAAATCAATTTTATTATGTGCCAGATCACCTCCTCTTCGCCTCCATATTGCTCATCCAAAGCTCTCTTTATATCTTCTTTGGTTACACGTTCATCGTCAAATTTAAACCTACAAAAAACTAAATTTAGCAATTGCAGTGAAAAGGTATGGAGATAAAACAAAGAATTCTGACACACTTTCTCACTAAAGTGAAGGCAAATTACATAAAGAACCAATACTTGTTCAGTACTATATAGTGCACAAGGAAACATGCATGACTAACTTACAGTGAATGTCACTAGCTAGTTGTATACTTCACCATTAGTAAGTAAATATATAGCCAAAACCAATATTATGCTTCTCAAACAAGCATGAAAGTTTGATCAGGAATTACGACTAATAGACAAAAGAAGTGGGCCCATTAAGGGTAATGAAAATAAAAAGGGAAAGAGCAGCAAACACAGCCGAGAAGGAAAAAATTAACTAACTAAAAGAGGAAAATAAAGATCATCATATCTGCAGACAAACTGAACATGAAAATGTGAAATACATTAGTTACGTACTCGATTCCAGTGTATTCTTACTAGCAAACTATTGGAGACAATTTCATACAGAACACATGCAAGTAAATGAGGAAATAGATAACAAATGTGATAGAATATATATGCAGCTCAAAAACAGAATAGAAGTCAAAAATAATTAAACGATCACAAGTTACTATCAAGCACAAGATGTTTCTTACCACTGATCAGAAAGCGTTGGCCTGATATAGGCATAATAATGTCCGCCATGTACTCCACCGCTGTGGACCAAAACACTGCAAAAAAATGTGAATTGAAAACATTCAGACGCTAAGCAGCAAATAAAAGCTGATATCCAGTCCTTTTTGAGAAAATGCCAGTACAGAATAATTAATGTACACATTGGAAAATTGATTTCCACCTCTAACCATTTGTAGCTTATAAGATGCACAATTCATAAACAATAATCCCCAAACCACAAATTAGAAAATGTCTAGAAACATGCCACCAACAACATACATAACAGAGTAGTACAACAATTAATTCAAACATACAAAGGTGCCATGGAAACATCAATTGCTCCTTAAATTGTGTTCAAAAATCACTCACAATTGAGATCTCTGAATTAAATGAGAGTTTTGATTGGTTAAAAACATGTCGCATGTATGAACCATTAAGAAGCAAAATGAACCAACAAGACTCGTTAAATAGAATAAACAAATATTCTTAAAGAAAAGATGTTTAAAATGAATTAGTAGTTAAACCAATCAAATGGTTGATTAACATGCACCCAAACAGGGTGTAAGTAGCGCCTAGGTATTGCAGTGTTGGTAAACCAAATAAGTTACTATAACAAATGGCTTAAAAGCTAAAATACGACAAAAGAAGGGAAAAGCATCAAGGCTGATGCTTTGTTTAAAAGCATATAGGATGTGCAAGTTTGACCAACAAGACTGCAGCCCTATCCCCATTAGCAAGTGATATTACAACAATATTCTGAAGGTGACTCTCTCGAATGAAATTTCATTCCTGCGTATTTTCATCATTTGAGTATTAATCATTTTGGTTCAAACTGTTTTTATAATATAATATCGCTACTTACTTTCTATGCTGTCTTATGACGATTTATTCACAATTTTTGATTTTAAGGTGAATATTTTTATATTTATGTAGCCATATGAGCAAGATGATCGTTAAAGTAAACAAGAATGACTACTCCTTATGATAACTTTCGCATAGAGAAGTGCAGTCCTCTACCATAACACCATCCATTTATAATACTTGCACAAAATCACCAAACACAATAGACTTTCTAAAACTAATCATGTTTGGGATATAAACAGAGCACATGCTTTCAGGTAGACCCTTTGTTCCTTAGCTAAGGTAAACGATTTGGTAAATACAACTCAACGAACTATAGAAAAACATCCATAAATAATAGTGTTTACAACGTCATGACGTCATCTAAATTTGGGAGTGGGAAATCATACTTGGGAGTTGGTACGAGCCTTATTTAGTTTAACTTTCTAAAATCAAAATCATTCCCATCCTTTTCTGACAGGAAGACGGTTAGAGATCTAATCAATATAATCCTAGGTCGGCTTCATCTGAAATTCTGAACTCATTGAGAAAATATCCAATTGAACTATAATACCTGTGAAGAGTATAAAGATTACGAACACTTCTGTCTGCCTGGGGTGATAAATACTTCCCATCCTCTCTATCAAGATCAAGTTGCAAGGGGAATTCATATCGGTCATTTATCTGCTCAATCAAATAGTTTCATGTAAAAATTTCCATATATGCCAGTTCCAGACACTAGTCTTCTGATAGAACAAATCATTGCAATATTGGTAAATAGATCATAGGCAGTGTTGGTTACTGTTATTTCATAAATCTCATAAATTAAGAATTAAAGTAAGCCACAATGCCTTTATATCTAGATGTCCTGTGTATGATAATAAGTTGATAATGCAAATGCCATTAAACTACAAATCCACAACTCCTGATAAGAAAGCATGGCTAAACAAAGAAGTCAGGAAAAGCACAGGATTAGGGCAAGTTTGAGAAAAAAGAACAAGAAATGCTGTTAAAAGGCAATTACTAATTGTTACAATGTTGTGATTCAATTTAATACTATTCAACTGTCAAATAAATCAAAAAGGAGTTGACTTTAACCTTTCAAGATTCAGAATTAGAGTCAAATTCCACTTTACACAGGTTTTCTTGTTATCAAGTTTTTCCTTCTCTACATTATTCACTACATCCATCAACCTGGAGGGCATATGATATGGAACCAAGAGAAGTTACATCTGCTGTTGAGAATAAGTAAAACATAATGCATTTGAATGTAATTAAGGATGTGTAGTGGTAACTAGTCTGAAAGCATGTGAGAGAATGAACTGCTTGCTATTACGATATGGTTACACCAAGGATCATCCCCAACTCCATATCTTTTCTTTTCAGTTATAAATGAACTCATACAAGACAGATGAGACACTATGTCGTATTCTTTTCATTTAAGTACCGAGACTAGGCAAGGTGTTAATAGAAAGCTGAAGGTTAGGAGAAACAGGGACAGAGAGGATGTGGTATTAGTGAAACAAGAAAAGATTATTGCACGTACGTAAACATCAATAGTCATATATACATATAATTTCTAGCATTTGACTGCATATAATTGAAGGCTTTTTCCATAACCGATCGTAAAATTCTCACCAGTACAATGAAATGGCTAGCATAGAATTTTCAAGAGAACATTGTTTGGTGAAGCTAGGGATAAGAATCAATATGATTCCATCGACCTCTTTGCCAAAAGGCTATACCTTGAAACCACAACGGTTCTTTACCATGTTGCAGATGTAGACAGGATAACATTAATCCAGGAGTGCACACAAGGACATTGACTTCTCCTTTTTGATGGTGAAAGAAAGGATGAGACCCAGTATAGCACTCTTACCATTGGAGGTGGGTATGTGAAAGGGACACTGGGTGCTCTTTAGTCTTGCACATGAGACATCGTCTGCATAGTTCTAACATGTGATCCAAACTTAAGCAACCACAAAATCAATGACGCCTATCCTTGATATGAAATTTAAATAACAATGAAGCAACCCCAAAATCATTGATGGCTATCCTTGGTATGAAAATTTGATAACAATAATAGAGCTGGTGATGATAGTGGTAGTAGTGATTATAACTATCACTTCTGTGCGACCATAGTGGTCACCAGCCTGCCCAGCATATACATTGCATAAGCTCTGGAAAACCTCCGATTGAGAATCACTACATAATTCAGGAGCACCAACCAACACGAGGCAGGGCCATTTGACCAATAAAATGACAAAAATTCAAATTTCCTTGGAAACTGTTGTACTGATTTTATGGTACTTCCTTTAGTTACATTGGTTGGGGTGGAAGGTTATTGTTGTGAGATGAACAACCTTATGCAGAAAAAGAAAAAAAAAATATGTGCATCAACCAGCAGGATGAAATAATTGAAGTAAACACCATTTCAAAAACAATCAGATGGTGCCCTTCAAGTGGGCAAATACTCACACTTAGAAAGCATGTGAAATGTCAAAAATAAAACCATATTATAAGGATCAACATTACTGACCTTCACCATTGTATCTCGCATGAAATCATATTCAAAACGTTTTAACTGGAGTTGAAGAACAGGGGGGAAATCAATGAACAGGACACCCTTCTTTGCATCCTGTGAAGGCCATATCCACAGGATTGAATTGTGAGAAACCAAAAGGATAATACACATCAAACTTAATATATGCAAACAAAATCCCAACTTAGCATAAGAGCTAACTTTATTCAGAAGCTTCTACAGCTAATATATATTATTTAATATAATAGGCCTTCTTGTGGGTATCATTTCTATATAACACCCACTAATATAATTTAAAAGTCTTTCAGAGTTCGGTGTTAGTGGTAAGTGAAATTAGTAGCCCTTTCAATAACAGGTAGTTCTCTTATAAATTATGATAAGTTTAAGTTCTTTTTTATTTTTGATCAACTAGCTATAATTTCATCCGCCAAGTAGTGACAGCATGCAGCCTGTGACTGTGAAACCAGCTGTAACACCCAAAAGGAATAAAATCAAATACACAGATACATAAATATCAGAAGAAATGAATCCAACCTGTAACCCATGTTGTTCAGCATGATATTTGTTGTCGCCTTCAAGTCGTTCCACTTCCACATATTTGTCAAAAGAAGCATACACGTCACGACAGCCTTTGACATCAAGCTGAAGATCTGACACAAGTCACATGAGTTAAAAAAAAACTACATTCGACATTAAGAGTGTCCAACTTAAACCAGAGATGTTTACCATAAAAAGATTCCTTTCTTGTTGATTTGTAGTCCACATTTATGCACTCTATATAGTTCATATCATGTCCTTCAAATAACTGTTGAATTGTACCCTCTACAACAGTCCCCTGTGCCAGTGGAACACAAGGGTACATAATTAGGCATGATCAAGCAGTAACAAAATCCATGTTTGGTGTTGGAAATCCTTATACCTTCATTTTGTCTTCAAGCTTCTCACAGAGGACTCTATTGAGTTCTTGAACATCATGCTGCATAAAAGAATCATATGTATCCCAGCCAAAAGACTTTGTCAGCTCTTTTGTAGCTACACTAGTGTCACTATACTGAAGCTTATAGAATAAACTCTGCAAAGCCAGAGGAATGCTCCCTGATGGCATGTCATTCTCAGTTGTTGGCATATGATACACAGCCTGATTCAAAAGTTAAATGTGAGTTCTTTTTCATATTTTTTTCAGTGAGCATCAATCGATGGAGTAACATCACCAACCTTCCTGAAATAAGGTATATGGTATAATGTCTGGAGGAGAGAATTCATATAGCAAGTAGCGCCTTGATTCTTAAGCCCCACATAACCAGTCTCCTTTTTTGAGTCATGTGACCAGTAATCAACAACCCTCCGGACTGTAACATCAGCTTCAACTATGCATGTATCATTCAGAAGATAGCCTCGACTAGGGTCATACAGCTCACTCAGAGGCATAAATGAGGTGAAACCCCAATCACTTTCTCGAGCATTAAACTGGTGTTGTGTATCTGCAGGGTGAAATGCGGCATAACTATCACCAATCCATGCAGAGAAGATGAGAGCAAGAGGACATTGAACAGAATCAAAACACTAAATTAATTATTTTCCTTCTTATCAAAGTGAAATGAGAAAGACCCATCAACCAAGTGTTATAAGTTATTACATACTTCATTGTGCAAGAATTTATGTAAAATATTCCTTTCAATCTGAACGTTCAACCATATATACTTTAGTGACAACATTTCAAGAAATACCGAAAAAAGAAAAGAACAAAGAACATAATTGCATGTCTGCACATTATCAAAGAGATTGATGAATGTTGCAGACTATTTTCATCGCATCTACCCCAGTGGTCTCAACTTAAAAGATATAAACTATCAAAGCAACTGACGAATATTCCAGATTATTTTCAACACATATATGGATATACCCAAGTGACCTCATCTTATCCTAAACCATACAAAGGTTTTAACACATCCATACCAAACTGTAGACATATTTGATTTTGATCTTGCAAACATGAATGCAAGAACATTGATCACTTTGTCAAAGGCCAAGTTTCCATTTCAGTTATTGAAAAACAATAATGATAGAGAAAATAGGAAATGCCAATGCAGCAATGGTGATCAATCAAATGGAATGTAGCAACTCATTGGCAAGATCACCCAAGAAGAACATTTAGGGGCCGTTTACCAAACGCTTACCGGGTAAGTGTTTACCAGTGTTACTTAACCTTACCAGGTGAGGGTGAGCATGGCAAGTTCCTTACCCGGTAAATGAGGGAGAAGACTCTTACCCGGTAAGTGTTTACCGGGTAAAAGACGCTTACCAACAATCCTTTTGACGACCGAGAATGTTACCCGATAAGGTAACTGACGGTGGTACTCTTGCCGGTAAGCGTTTGGTAAACGGCCCCTTTGGGGACAAAGGGAGTATATACTAAAAATTGTTGGGTATTTTTTGTATGAGAAAAGAACAAATTTACAAATTACAAGAACCTACGACCTAGGACATTCACTAGTAGCTCTTCTTTGGCAAATTTAATCTCTGAAAGAGCATTTTTTTTTTATTAAATGAAATAATATATGACCCATACCAACACTTGACACAAAGAAAAATTGTATACCAGATGCTGGCCAGCATTATTTAGTTAGTTTCATTTACAATACATAGAGACATCATAATTCATACATCTAATATTATTACTTTCAACCATTGACATTAACTTTTTATACAATTCATGTCTTCATAACCTGTTGCCAGTAAGGAGTAAACTAAAACCTTTAAAAGACGCAAGTATCTCTAATCAAAACAACCATAAAGTTTACCTAACCTATAATGCAACAACTATGAGAACAAAAATAAATTGCCGAGTAAGAAAAGGTTATAGATGAACATAAAAAAGGCTTAAACTTGATGCCTCAACAAAGGATTCATTCGCAACCAAAAAGGTTCCACGTTCCACCAGTTTTGGGACCCAAAACCTAGAAGGTAAAATCTACATGCGCATTGTGAATCAAAATGACTACTTTCTCCAACAAGATGTAAGTCACTTCAAATGGGACAGTAACATAGTATGCAAAGAGATAAAAGTCGCCCCAAATGGGGTAACAAACATGGCATGTCCACAAGCTCCTATGATCAGCATACCCATAAAAACACTCGGGGTTGTTTGTTTGTTTTTTAAAACCTCTTAATGGCTCTTAAGTCTGAATCGTTCAAACCTTTTTACACACCACCTCTTATTAATCATAACTAAAATAAGACTTCAGACTTTAGACCTCTTAAAAAACAAACGGCACCTCAGTCTGCCATCAATGCATCCATGCTCAGGATTATATCTTAATGCTAGATCATTATTTGAGAAAAGTGATAAAGGCTTTAATGGCACATTAACAGGTCTAAGTAATTATGTTTAAGGGTTCTATATTTAGTCGAGAATCTCTCAACCTAAATTATATGATTTAATTCCCCGTATGGATCTCTTTTCACACGTCCTGTTCACATGATAGACAACATTTGGTTTCCAGGTCTTTTGACAGTTTGTAGCTCATTACAGAACAAATATATAGAAGGCTTACCTTTCCTCATGGTGAACTTGTTATGAATTTGATTAATCACAGCTAAGCTGAACTGAGCATATCTGCTCCAACCATATGGCAGCGTTGAGGAATCAGCAACATCGAGATACATTGACAGATGATCCACATTGTTTCCTTTTGGGAATATGAGCACTCGCCTACTCAAACAGGAGAAAATGTGAACAGCATTTATTACACAAATAATCACATCAGTGTAACAAGAAAAGACTACACGTCACGCTTACAACCAAAAATAGCTAGATGTCAATATACCATTTATATCCTCCAACAAAGAACACTTCCGAGTATAACTTTTTGCCAGTCAACCTTGAAAAATTCTCTATAGTCCATGTGAACCTTGCTGATGGAGGATCATCAACTACTGGTGCATCAACTGTATTAGCAGCTTCCGTGGGTGCAACTAACAAAAAGAACACGTATCACACAGATTAATGAAGTTATAAAAAGAACAACTAAAAGCAGCCTACAATACACTGGATCATCCTACGTGTGTAAAAACGGCATAAACATTCAAAAATGCAAAAAATTTGGAAGAAATTAATGAATCAGATGACGTAGCCAGCAGCAGTACCTTCCATTGGTTGAGGTTCTTCGGTGGCGGTCAAATCAGAATGTGGGACCAGCATCTCGTCCTCTTCAGGCTGCAATATTGAAGTCTAGATATAAACAAATTCGATCTGATAAACAATTCATCGTAACACCTCCTAATCAATCAGAATTCAAAACCCTAGAAATCAAACATTCCCCCAAAACAGTAATAACAATAATAATAATAATAAGACAGACGAAATTGGAGCGATCAAATAGAAAAAAGATCGTTGAAGAGATCGAAACTCAAGAAGCCGATTAAGTGAGTGTAGTAAAGCAAGCAAGCAAACGATAGTTGAAAAAACAGTATATGTTAATAATAGATAGAGAGATAAGGGTGTTGCGTGTGCATGTGTGTGTGAATGAGTGTTGAAGTGTATGTATGAATGAAAATTGTTGATATTTACATCGACGGGCGGAGGAGTCATCAGAGTCATCGGAGGAGATTGGTGGCGGAATTGATCGGAGGAAATTTTTATGTTGTGTTGATGGAGAGAAAAAAAAAAGAAAGAAAGAAAGGAAAAGAGGGTCGGGTCGGGTGTTGGTCTCGGTCTCGGTCTCGGTCTCGTCTGCGTGTGTGGGTGGTTTTGAAAAGGGAGGGAGGATAATTTCGGAATTTTAGGAGATGGAATTGGAAACCAGAGCGCAGGACATGTATCTATATGTATCACAGAGAGAGACGTGGTGAAATTGATGTTGCTAACGGGGCTGGGTTGCAATGACGGCCAGATTTTGGTTTGTTTTTTTTTTTTTTTTTGTCTTATTTTGCTAAAATATTTATTTTTAAATATGTTTAAGGTTTTGTGGCATGGGATGATCTCAAAAGTGTCAATTTTGGTGAGAAGTGTGATAAGTAGTTTTAAACTGTTGATCGCTTTTAATTAAATATTCTCATATGAATTGTTGCTTAAAAGAGAATTGATCTGGTGTATCTTATCTCGATGCATCTCATCCTAATGTTCGTCAATTTCTCATCCAACGGTTGATAACCACTTTTCATCATATTTGGCACTTCTCACCGGAACTCAACCCAGATTCTACAAATCCATGCACTCCTCCTCAAGACGGACACCTCAAGGGGCTTATAGGGGTCAAGGCCCCTGTGGTTTTCTGAAATTCATATAGAGAGCTGATAATTTGTAGTTATAAAAGAAAAAAATTTGGGGTTGGGCCCCCCCACCTCATCACCGCTTCAATCCACTGGACCTTAACCCTCATCACCGCTTCACTGCTTCAGCCATTAGCCTTCAGTTCCAGTCTACTGGACTTGACCGATAATTTCAAACGTGCGTGAAAGTATGAAACTTTAAACCCTTAACGGCTTAACCCTCATCTCCATTCTCCTCTCAGTCCTCTGCTCGACCTCGACACTGCTCGACACGACGCCTCTGCCTCTCGATTGACGATCGGACTGTCGGACTGGATCTAGATCACCGTCGGCGGTAGCAGCAGCCAGCACGCCAGTCGCCACCACCGCCTTGTCTTCAGAGAAAGTTTAAACAAGAGGTCAGACTCAGACTTCAGAGGAAGAAAACCACAGTAAAACTTGTCTTGATTTCCCATTTTTTTTTATTTCCCATTTTTTGATTTCCCATTTTTTATTTGTCTTGTCTTGATTTCCCATTTTTGATTTGATGATTTCCTAATCCTAACTGCAGGTCAGACCTTGATGGCTCTAACAGCATCGGCGGTGGCCGCAAAGTTGAATCTGAAACCACATCCAGAAGGTGGGTTTTTCTCAGAGACATTCAGAGACACTTCCATCACCCTTTCCACTTCTCAACTCCCCCCTGAATGTAAGTAATCTTTTCACCTTTTTTTTATTTTATAAATACCCATCTGAATCTTTATATTGCCATGTTTCTTGATAAAAGATGCCATCTTTATGTCGAATAATTTACAAAATCACGATGTCAAAGCCTTAATTTTGACCAAATCGCTAGAAAACTTGATGGGTAGAAATGGGTTTTTGAACATGCATTAGTTCTGTTAGAATTTGAATGATGAATCGCTTTTCAGCTATTCTTTTAGAACTTTGATCTGAATCTATTAGAAATCCCATCACTTTCATTATGGGAACCAAACGTTGGATTTGGAATTTGGTCAAATGAATTATCCCTGACACCTCAACTCCAAATCCCAAAACATGACTCAAAATGTTTAGTCCACAACTCACTCTAGTAAATCGCAATCCACAATTTATCTAGAATCAATAAAAAAAAACTTAATAATTCCTAGAAATCAAGCAAACAGCTTTAAAAATCCCTCGAAATTGTAGAATTAGGCTAAAAACACATCGGACAATATTGAACGTCGGTATAAAGATGGAGACACGTTGATAAAAACCGCTCTTCTTGTAATTACTTTCTGTCTGTATTATATGGTGCCACCGTATGAAAAAAAAAATTGGGTGCGTTCCAGATATCTATATATATTTAGGTTCGGCCCCCTCAGTTAGAAAGCTTGTGTTCTGTCCCTGTTCATTTCTAAAGTTATAGACACAAAATTTGATTCAATGACTTTGATTATTTAGTATTGTTTTTATATTTTAAACAATTTCTTATATAACTTTCTTTGATTATTTAATGGAATGTATAAAAATAAATTTAAACATTTGTTGGCTTTTTCTATATGTTCTTTGGAACTTTTTAATTCTTATTGTTAAAGAGTTTTCTTTTAATGATAATAGATTCATAAAACATCTTTTAACGGTAATTATCGATAGCGATTGATTACTTTTATACAAAATATGAGGTCTACAACTAGAAAACTTGAATTGGATAACTTTAAACGTAAAAAAAAAATGAACAAGTTTTTCAACGTCAAAGAGAAACCATTGATTGATTTATTATCAAACATATATCAGAATGTAGTAAAAAATAACTTAATAAATAGTATATTAAAAAATTAAGGGTCACATTTAGTTTATCGCACTGGGCCTCCAAAATGTCAGCATCGGCCCTAGTTACTTGTGCAACTATTAATTGAAATAAGTACAATACAAGTTGTATTACACTAGTTTTTCTATCTGCTAGTAAATTACGAAGAATTATAACGTCGGTATAAATCTATTATGTATCAAAGATATCATCTATATTATATAATGAAAATTCTAAAACGGTTATTGTACAAACTATTGTACAATTACATTTACCACTCTTAATCTTTTGTACAATAACATTTACTACCCTTATAATGTTACATTTACCATCCTTACAATTACTTATTTAATTTATTTTATATCCCTTACTTTTTCATTTTACATTTTACACCGTTATCATATTAACACAAATAATCGTATATGAACAAAAATGCAATGAAAAAATACGTTCATTTTTTACAAATTATACCATTATAATCGTCTCGTCAATACCTTCAAAACGAGCCCAATATTGAATATTTTTTAATTTTACCATACTATTAAATATCAGAATATATACGAATTATCTATACTAATAAAACGGTTATTGTACAATCTTTTGTACAATAACATTTACCACCCTTACAATGTTACATTTACCATCCTTACAATTACTTATTTAATTTACTTTATATCCTTACTTTTTCATTTTTCATTTTACACCATTATCATATTAACACAAATAAACGTATATGAACAAAAATGCGATGAAAAATACGTTCATTTTTCTACAAATTATACCATTATAATCGTCTCGTCTGACCTTCAAAACGAGCCAAATATTGAATATTTTTTAATTTAATCGTACTATTAAATATCATGAATATCTACAAATTAATTTGTATTCTATCCATACGTTTTATTTATTTTTCTACCATTAGCACATTAAAAATACATAATCGTAAAATACGTTTCATTCTTATTATAAATAATATCATTATAATTTTTTTCGTCAATAATTGTAATATAAATTAATTATTAAATATCTTTATAGGTTTAGGATTTTATAAATTGTGATTCTTAGGTTATGATTGATTGTTGATGACATATCTATAAGAAAGTAACATTAATAGTTCATTTTTTACTTACATTCCGCTGCATTGTGCGGGTATATGTCTAGCTATATAATGAAAATTCTAAAAACGGTTATACGGTTATTGTACAATCTTTTGTACAATAACATTTACCACCCTTAATCTTTTGTACAATAACATTTACTACCCTTACAATGTTACATTTACCACCCTTACAATTACTTATTTAATTTACTTTATATCCCTTACTTTTTCATTTTCATTTTACACCGTTATCATATTAACACAAATAATCGTATATGAACAAAAATGCAATGAAAAAATACGTTCCTTTTTTTATAAATTATACCATTATAATCATCTCGTCAATACCTTCAAAACGAGCCCAATATTGAATATTTTTTAATTTAACCGTACTATTAAATATAAGAATTTATACTATATAATGAAAAAACTAAAACGGTTATTGTACAAACTTTTGTACAATTACATTTACCACCCTTACAATGTTACATTTATCACCCTTATAATTACTTATTTAATTTACTTTATATCCCTTATTTTTTTCATTTTTCATTTTTCATTTTACACCATTATCATATTAACACAAATAATTATATATTAACAAAAATGCAATGAAAAAATACGTTCATTTTTCTACAAATTATATCATTATAAGCGTCTCCTCAATATCTTCAAAACGAGCCCAATATTGAATATTTTTTAATTTAACCGTACTATTAAATATCATAAATATCTACGAAATAATTTGTTTTTCTGTCCATACGTTTTATTTTTTTTCCACCGTTAGCACGTTAAAAATACATAATCGTAAAATACGTTTCATTCTTATTATAAATAATATCATTATAATTTTTTTCGTCAATAATTGTAATATAAACTAATTATTGAATATCTTTATGGGTTTAGGTTTCATAAGTTGTGATTCTTAGGTCATGGTTGATTATTGATGAAATGTATATAAAGAAATAGTATTAATTGTTCGTCCTTTACTTACATTCCGCTGCATCGCGCGGGTATATGCCTAGTCTTGGTTGAAGAATAAATTAAATGACAAAATTGTATTTTTTAACTTTCATACTCTAAAGTAAAATAGCAACAAAAGAATGGAAATTCCACATACTACAACAAACTTGAAATAGGGTTTATAGAATGTTAAATTTTTTTAAACATATATAGTAATAGACCGGTATATAAGACTTAATTTATAGGACTAAAAAATAAATCAATATATATAAAGGCGTTGTAATAAGTTTATAGGACGTTTTACACTGAGCCTTGTAACAATTTTATAAGAAAATGTCTATAATAAGATGGGTTTATAGGACAATTGCTCAAAACTGTCCTATAAAATTATAGTTAATGCCAGTAAAAATGTCTTAAAAAATGTTAAGACACCTAAAAGCATCCTATAAACTTGTTACAACGTTTTAGATAGGATGCTTATTTTTTGATCCTATAAACTAATGTGGCGTTTGGTTCGCAGAATATTTTTGGATGAAATGGAATCTGTCAAAATAATTTGACTTTGAAGGAATTGGAATGTTGGCAGAATTGGAATGGAATATGTTAAAGAAATTGGAATATGTCTGTTTAGTTCACATAATGTAACTTTGGAATTGGAATGAAATGTTAATAAATGACCAAAATACCCTTTTTGATAATTTTAATTTTTCTAAACAAAACATGCTTTAATAAAATAGCCATTAAAAATACTTCATTTGAAACGGTGTTCAGATTGGTGGTTTAGAACGGTGGTTCAAATCGGATGTGGTCGGCGGTGGTTTAGAACGGTGGTGGTCGGTGGTGGTTCAGATTGGCGGTGGTCGACGATGGTTCAGATCGGCGGTGGTCGACGGTGGTTCAGATCGGCGGTGATCGATGGTCAGCGGTGATTCAGATCGACGATGGTTCGGAACGACGATTATCAGTGGTCGACGATGGTTTAGAACGACGATGGTTGACGGTGGTTCAGATTGGCGATGGTTCAGAACGGCGGTGGTTGGTGGTGGTTCAGATCGGCAATGGTCTTCGGTGGTCGACGATGGTTCAGAACGGCGGTGGTCGGTGGTCCTCGGTGGTCGGCAGTGGTTCAGGTCGACGATGGTTCAGAACGACGGTGGTTTAGAGAAGGAACCAATGAAGGCATGGTTTAATCAAATAAGTTTTATGTGATTAGGTTATATTGGATTGAGGACATATGTGGTACTATGAAAAATAAGAATTAATTCAATTCCATCAAAATACCTTCTAGTAGCTATGGAATGTTAAATTCCCTCATTTATGGAATTTGATGGAATTTAGAGATTTTTTTCGTGAAAAAAAATGAACCAAACAAAGGAATGAAATTTGGTCAATGGAATTCAACGTTCTAATTCCATCAGATTCCTTCAGAATATGCGAACCAAACGCCACCTAAGTCTTATAAGATGTTTAGTAATTGATGACATCTTATAAATCCAATTTTGTTATAGTGACATAACACATTACAAGTTACACTAAAATTCAAATGAAGTTTGCAATTTATGCTAACTATATATTATGATAAATTGTCCAACAAATGCTATTTTTCTTCATAATTTCGATAACTTTACCATATAGTGTATAAATTTTAACAATTGTATGTATATGTGGCAATTGTCGAGAGATATTTGGCTTGATAATCAAATACATACCATAGAAAAATTACAAACCAAATAAACCACACCTTTACCCTCCTTTCTGGTAACACCCTCACCTCTCCGACAACTATGACGCCTCCCCTCCGGTTAACTCCCTTCCGCGTAGTCTCATTTGTCCCTCTCTTTCTCGTTGAACCACAGTCCAGGTGTCCCAATCCTTCATCATCTCATTTTTGGTGGCAGCTCCACCCATTCAGTGATTGCAGATCCATATTTGATTTGAGTTTAGAGATCTATGGTTGATTTATGGTTTTGTTTTTAGTTTTGTATTGAATGAAATATTGTTTTGATATCTTGATTTAGTGTTTGATGTCTTGAATTTTGATTTAGATTGGATTTTGGTTGTGATTTCTTGATATGGAATAAGGGATTTTGATTTGAATAGTGGGTGAATTTTGGTGGATACTGAAGAACAATGAACATATTAATCATGAAGAACAACTATTCTTAATATACTTTTATTTTGATAGGAAATTAAGTAAAATTGTAAATAGATGAAATTGACCATGAGTTAACGAACTAGAGTTAACAGACTTAGGGACTTTTTACTAAACGGTTACTGGGTAAGCGATTACCAATATGATTTACCTTATTGATTGAGCATTGAAAGGACCGAGAAGCTTACCCAGTAAGAGATTAGGCAAGAACCAAGAGTCTTATCCGATAAGTGTGGGAAATGACTCTTACCTAATAAGCGCTCACGGGTTTAAGATGCTTACCAACAATCAATTTTCATGGCCAAAGATGTTACACAATTAGGAATGAAAGTGAATCTAACGCAACGTAGGTTTGCGGAATGATCGACAAGCGTCTAAACCCTTTTGATAACGAGATTACAAATTGTAAAACTCAAAATTCAAGAGAAAACTCTCTAACAAGATGAACTTTTATTAATTAATAACTTGGAAAACAAATAAACTTACTAGTCCTATTGTAACACCCGTAATTTTCGGTAAGTAAAGGTCACCCGGACAGTTTTGGGATCTTATAAAATGGCGGGACTTTTGTTGGGAAATCATTATTTAAAGTCCCTTAGAGTATCGAGGGTGTTGGCGTTGAAAAAGTCGGATTTTTGGGGTTCGGGGGCACCCGGGCGACTATGCCAGCGAGAGTGCCAGAGGGCACAATAGCTTGGCACTATCGCCAAGCCATTTGGCCTCACAGTACATTTCTGGCGATTGTGCCAGCGATTGTGCCAGTAGCCAAGGGGTACCAGCAGGTTAAAAGTTGTGATTTCAGCCATTTCTCTTACTTTCTCATTTCTAATCTCTTCCTTTTCTCTCCCAAACCGATCCCTCACCCTTTCCCACGAACCCTAACTCATTTTTGAGTATTTTTGTCATAAAACCAAGTGTTCCTTCATCTTCTAGCAAGGTTTGGAAGCTAGAACTAAGATCCCTCCATCTTCACCTTCTTCACCCAAGTTTTCTAGGGTTTTATCCAACTTTCCTCCTTTTTGAAGATTTGGAGTTTGTGGCTTATGTTGGTGTCCTAGAAGTGTTTGATTGATGGATTCAATTGGTGGTTGAGGTAATCATCTATTCTCTTCATTTATGGAAATTAGGGTTTTGATCTAAGTTGAGATATTTATGTAAAATGTTTGGGGAATGATTGTAAATGGTTAAATATGGATATTTATGGTTGGACCCTTGTGGATCTAGGTTTTTGGAAGATGTGGCTTGTGGATTCAAGATTCTTCAAGGAAGCTCAAAGTGGGGTAAAATCTAGATTTAGCCTAAATCTAGCAAGATGAGTTCAAGTTGCTTTACGAAAACTATGTACATGCCAAAACGTGTATTTTGAAGTAAAAATATGTTTTACTTGGTAATTGTCAAAGTGTGAGTATTTTGATAAGTTTTCATATAGGATAAACTTGGGTTATTTTAATCTCATGAAATACTCATATTCAGATTTTGAATATTTCAACAAGTAAATAGCATGACTTATGTATTCTTGGTGATCTTGTACAAATAAAGTTCATTTTATGATTTATGCATTCTCGGTTATCTTTGTACAAATGAAGTCTAATTCATGATGTTCGGCATTTTGATGTATTTGAGTTCATAAACCATTTGGGAAAAATATTGGGTTTCCATACGTGACGAGTTTTGAGTTAATCACATCTTTGAGATATATGTCTGCATAAATGTCGTTTAAAGGCACTTCATTATTTGGGGGTCCATTATTTATTGGTCAAATGGATTTTGAGCATTTTAGCTCGGCGTTGACTTTAAAAGAGTCTTGAGGACAATTGTCCGGTTTTAATGGCTCGACGTAGAGTCCAATCTATGATTTACATACTAATGCATTTTATTGCATATTTATGATAATTAAATGTTCGAGTGCGTTGGCTATTCATATGTAGTCATGTAATGTTATATTGTGTTGCATTGGATCCATAGACACGTAAGTCAGTCTTATTTGATGTTCAAGTGGGTGGTACGGGGTTGGACTCCGGGACTCATGTTTTATGACCTTGTCCTTTCAAGTGTACACTAGGAGGGCTGAGTCCGGTTGTGCTATTGTGACGGTGGGTAGTTCATGATTGGCGTTTGGGGTCTCCGCCATGTCGGGGCAATGCCATGGTTGTATCCCCCTTGTGCCGAGCCTTTGGTGGTATTCCTGATAATATTCGCTAAGGTCAGTTGTCTCTTTTGGTGTAGGTTGAAGGGAGTCGTAGGGACACTTGGGCTTGCGTGTCGTGAAGTGTCATACGATTAACATTGTATGAGTGACATACTTTTGTGTTCCTCCACTCTCAACGGATGCGGGTATCCCCCGTTGTCGGCCAGTAGTATTTTGGATATTTAATTGTCCATGTTTTAACATTGGGTTCATCCCATTTTATGGTCGTGTGAGTATTGAATTTTAATCCCAAGTTTCCGATGGTATATCTTTTATTTTATGGATTGTTTTCCATGAGTTATGAGTTGAGTATTATGCCCACCCGTGTTTTTGGGTGTTTCGGGATGCAGAGTTTTATCCACGTTTCATAAATTGGGAGTCTGCTTTCTCTTCTCCTTTTAAGTGAGTTATGTGTTGAAATTAATTTACGAAGGAACGTGTTATTTTGGGGTCTCAATTCTTAAAACCGTTTGGTTTGGAAAACGTTTATTATGGTGCTTCGTTCGTCTAAAATGCATGTTATTGGAAAACGAGTCATTTCACATTTGAAGCATATTATTTTGAAAGATTATGATTTTAGTTGTATTATTCCTTTTTAAACGATCAATTTATATATGTTGAAAACTCTTGAGCTCACTAGGCGTTAAGCCTAATCTTTTTATTTGTCGGCATGTACATCAGGTTCCAGATAGGGGTTTGGTTCTAACAGTCCTATGAAGAGATGTACTTAGTTATTCACAAGTGTAAGTATTTCGTGAAGTCCTCAACAGTTTGGAGATAGCGACTATTATTGGGTTTTAGTAGCACCCGTCCTTATTATAGAGTGTATGTATAGAATGAATGTGTATTAAGGTTAAATCTTAAATTGTGATTGTAGATGAATCACTTATTGGTGTATTTAGAAAATTTTAATTTAGTTGCTATTTCCATATTTGAGGGTGTTACACCTATTTATAACCTAAACTAGGAAAAAGATAAATACCGAAATTAAA
Source organism: Arctium lappa (assembly GCA_023525745.1). Taxonomy (NCBI): domain Eukaryota; kingdom Viridiplantae; phylum Streptophyta; class Magnoliopsida; order Asterales; family Asteraceae; genus Arctium; species Arctium lappa. The sequence continues at coordinate 28,890,474 of CM042050.1, forward strand.
CTAATCCTAAACATAATTAAAAGGAATTTACTAAAACTATCCTAATTTAACTAGAAAAGATAATTATTAAATCTAATTTAAATCTAAAGATAATTAAAACAAAATTAATAATAATGACAATTAAGATAAGGAAAGATTGGTGTGGCAATGGAGGCAAAGGATCCTTGGATACCCACACAGTGCCTAGTGCGAGTTTTATGTGGGTTTGGCCATATGCAACTAGCACCAAACTCGCTTCGGCCGCTGTTTATGATTCTCAATTTGTTACTTTTTCGATGCCAAATTTCGAGTCTCTTTCGGGCTCGTTTTTCTCTTCGATCTGGTTTTCCTCTTTTCCAGTTACTTTCGAAAATCCTTATTAACTGTCAAATTCTCCCTGTATCTGTCACCCTCATTTGAAAAGAACTCGTCCTCAAGTTCACTTGAAAAATATCTTCATCCGACTCGTAGAACATCCTTCTCTTCAAAATAATTGGATCCGCATCCTGGTTTTCAAAATCCGAAAAAGATGACCAATTTTCAAATCTCAAAGGATGTCGGCTGTTTCCATACAAACCACATTTTATCAAACTCGAAAGGGTAAAAGATTAGAGTAACTTTACGGGGTATTGTTTTGATTTGATCTAGAGCTTTGGGTGCGGTAATAATGGAAGTGTCACCTTCTGAATCAATCTTATTGACTTCTCGCAACAAAGAATTTGTTGGCTCAAGAATGTTCTTAACCGGTTCACTTATGATTTCTTCGGTGGCTGGTTCGAGATCCAGTTCAGATACTTTGGTTTTGGTCAAAACTTCTTGTTTTGGCTCGGTCACCACGGGGATGATTTTCTCTTCTAATTTGTCTGGCAAGACTTCATCTTTTCGGGTGTTTTTCCCGATACGGGTGGTTGATTGACCAACAAAGAAACCGAACCCATAATACGGTTATAGTTATTGCTTTTCTTGTCGGTGCTTTCCTCAAAGCTGTTAACCGGTGTCATGGCGATCTTTCGGTCGCCCCAACGAAACAGTATGAGGTTGTCTCGGCGCATGTAAGTGACATTATTATTGAATTGTCATGGTCGGCCCAATAGGATATGGCATGCATCCATATCAAGAATATCACATAGTATCTCTTCTCGATAATGTTTGCCAATTGAGATGGGAACCTAACAAGTTTGTGTGACTCTAACTTGAAAACCATTCTTGATCCACCTAAGAGAATAAGGAGCTTCATGGGGTTGAGTGGGTAAATTAAAATAATCGACCAATTTATGGGACACGAGGTTCTCACAACTTATGTTATCGATGACTAGGTTACATACCTTTTTGTGCACCAAACAATGCGATCGAAAAAGATTTTCGTGTTGGCTTTCTTCCTTTGACGAAAGGAGTATTCGTTGAAGTACGATATTGATCTTTTCTTGGGAGTATTCTTCTTCCCCCTCTTCGGATTCGGAACTCGAGGGATCAGCCCGGTTACAGTTACCATTACACGACTCCATAGCCGGTCCTTCAAACCTGTCTCTTCTCCGACGGTTGTCGTTGACGATGTTGAGTTGAAGCCTAGTAACAACCGCTGTCAGATTAGCGAGTGTTGTGGATAAGGCCACATCTGACTCAGTCAAATTTGCTTTGATAGTGGGTTGTTGATCTGCCATGGTTAGTGAAAAGACAGACGAATCCTGCTCTGATACCAACTGGTGCAGCGTAGGTTTTGTAACACCCTCAAATTTGGAAAGAGCGACTAATTTAAAATTTTAAACAATACCTTAAAGGATAATAAAATCTCTCACTACTAGTCCATAATTGAAATACATAACTAGGTTGAACCATCAACAAATGAATAAAGTCTTACATAAAGATTAACTAAAGTCGAGTGTTACTATATCCCAATAACAATCGTTATCTCCAATATAAGTGCGGAAGATTTCATCAAGCTAATCACCTCTTTGAGCACACAACTAGCACTCATCACTTCTCAGTGTCGCTAGAACTAATCCCAGAATAGAACCTGATGCACATGCCGATAAATAAAAAGGTTAGGCTAACGCCTAGTGAGTTCAAGAGTTTTATATCATGATTATAAAGGAAAACGTAAATGAAAGTATGATAACCTATAATCATGATCCTTTAAAATGATTTACCAAAAATATAAGAGAACAACTCGTTTACAAATAATATGCATTTTATAAGTGGATGCCTCAACGCCAAAACGTTATTTCATGAAATAATGAAATCCAACACTTATTCAAAACGAGAATAATGGTAATGCTCAAATAATGAAATTCGAGTAAGCTTTATAAAATAAATGACCAACATATGAGTAAACTCAAGTTTCTAAGATTATAGCATAAGAGAGATAACTCAAACTCAAAACGTGGTTATAAATTGACTCCCAAGTTATGATAATGTAAATAATACTTCATATCCCAAAACACCCCAAAACACGGGTAGGGATTAATACTCAACCCATAAAACATGGAATGAACTCATGTATGCAAAATGTCACCGAAAACAAATATATAAAAGACTCAGCCCAAAGACAACATCTTTCGGTGACGGAGGAAACCCGATTCCGCATAATGCGACGTGCACAAAGTAAGCCACACATTACGTTAAACCGGTATTAAGTATCAGGCTCAACATCTTTCAGAATACACCCATAGATACTTGCACGGAAGACTTACACCATACCGAAGAAGCCAAACCGCGCCGCAATGGGGGTTAACTAGCGTTCCACCATTGGACAAATAATAAAAGTATCGAGCTCAACATCTTTCAACATACACCCATAGATACTGCACGAACGACTTATAACCCAATCCGATGCCTAACATGTCGCACGAAGGACTTACAACCCAATCCGATGCCAAACGTGCCACGATGTGAGAGGCTAGTCGTCCCAACATCGTCCAAAATAACAAAAGTGCTAATGGATCCATAACAGACGAGGCTGAAACATTACATGACTCAAAACGAATGAACTAAAGCATTCAAACATGTAATTCCCAAATAATATGCAATAAATGCAAATCATAACCAAGCGCTCTACATTGAGCTATCAAAACCGGACAAGTGTCCCCAAGACCCAATAAAATCCAAGCCGAGCCATAAGCTCAACAAATCCAAAGACCCAACGTTGAAAATCATAAAATGAAATCAAACGTAAACGACCCGGAACAATGCAACTCATGCTTCAACTCACACAAATAACTCCAACATGATTTAAATTGGGGCAAAACATTTTCCAAGTGGGTTTATACCATTTATCCTTTCAAATCATCCCATGACACCCAATAAAATGCATTTATACTCAAAAATATACTCCATGCAATAAATCATTTAGATACCCAAAACATATGATTTATTTATCAAAATGCACCAAAATCCCAAATATGGGCGTATTATAAGTTTATAAAGTTGAATACTTCCAAATAACCAAAACTTATCAGATGATTAGCAGTTAACAATTCCATATAAAACATGTAAACACTTTAAAATAGACATTTTGGCATGTACACCGTTTTCACAAATCAACTTGAACTCACCTTGCTAGATTTAGGCTAAATCTAGATTTTACCCACTTAGAACTTCCTTGAAGAAACTTGATTCTTCAAGCCAAATCTTCCAAAACCTAGATCCACATGGGTCCAACCATAAATATACATATTCCACCATAAATAATACATCCAAAACCATATAGAATCGATCCCCGAATATGTTACATCAAAACCTCCACTTTGGCCAAAAACCCCAATTTGACATAACTTTTCTCAAAATCCTCCAAACCAAAATTGGAGAAATAAAACACTAGGAAACCATCAATGAAGCATTTACAACTCTTACATAAGTTTATAAATGGAAGGGATAAACTTACCACTTAGGTTTTGATGTAAACCTAGAAAACCCCAAATTCTTGAAGGTGGAGGTGATGATGATGAACTCTTGATTCTTGCTCCCACTCCACCACCAAATACTATTGGATCTTCCCAAAACTAACAATATAATCTTGAAAATCTCTCAAATACGAAACCATGGCAACTTGAATAACTGAAATCGGAGTTGGAATGAAGAAGATATGAAGAAATGAAGTTTTAGGGTGAAAATGAGGCTAAAATCAGATTTTAACCCGTGCTGTTTCTTCTGATGTCAAGCACGACCCGTGCCACTTTTGTGAAGACATTGGCATGACCCGTACCAATGTTTCTGTGTCTTGGCACGACCCGTGCGCCCTACAGACCATGAATATATGCCCGAACACTGTTTTGGTTATAACTTCTTCGTTATAGCTCCGTTTTCGCTTCGGAAAGAATCGTTGGACTCGTAATTGAATCATTCATACATCAAGACTATAAAATCTAGGATTCAAGTCCAAAATCATATATCTTATTTTTCCTTAATATATCGGTTTCTGTATTAACTTGAAATGATACCTTTCGAAAATCGGGGTGTTACAGGTTTGCGGAAGGATCAACAAGCGTCTAAACCATTTTGATAACGGGATTACAAATTGAGAAAACTCTCTAAAATATGAACTTTTATTAATCAATAACTTGAAAAACAAATAAACTTAATAGTCCTATTTGTAACATCCCGAATTTCGTTATGTAACCTTGGTATTCTAGTGTTAAGCTTTTGTCGTTAGCACCGCGTTTGGTTCCAAGTTTGAGTTTGGCTTTTGGTGGGTTGGACAAACCACAATGAACTACGCGAGTTGCACCGCGACTTGAGGTCGCGGCACAACCCGCGAAACCCTCTGGATGGGTTTGGTTTTGTGTAAGCGGGCGAGTTATGTCGCGAGTTGAGGTCGCGGCATAACCCGCGAAAGTCCCTGGCCGACTTAAGTGGCTTCAACCACAAATATCACATTTTGTGAGATATTTTCTCTCTCTCTCTATCTCTCTATCTCTCTCTCTAAGTTAGTTTTTTTTGGATCTTCGAGCTTCCGTTAATCGCTAGTATTAAGTGTTGTGCTTGGGGTTTCGGTGTAGAAAGCTTCCTCTCCTCGAAGGGGGTCGATATATGGTTTTCGGGTTTTCGTATAAACATGTTGGGTGAGTTCCTATTATCATTTTAAACTTTATACATATCAAAAGTTACCTTTTGGAACTCCTATATATCTCAATGGTTTCAGATTTAAGTTTCCTACATATTTGATATAACTTGAGTTTTGGGAGATTTTAGGGTTCCCGATCAATTGTGTTTACTAAAATGATGGATCTTATCTTATTGAAGTAAAATGATGTTTTACTTGCACATTATGTGGATATGTGAAAAGAATGTTTAAGAACTCATTTTTAATTATTTTCATTCTTACCAGAAGTTGAACTGGAAATGACATTTTGTTTATAAAATGTGTTATTACCATATGTTTATTTATGGTTGGTCACATATGTTGTTGTGACGAGTCTGTACCATTACTAGCGGATCCCTAGGTTTTGAGTCAACTGTATTATTGGGATGTCATATTCCCCATTTTGTAGCTATGGATGCATATGATCATCGGGGGCAACTTGGTACGGTTATGTGAGGTCGGATACTAGCCATGGTTAATAGTGATCCTAACGATGGAGTATACATTGGTTTTGCTTGGGGGCTAGATCTCACGTTGTAGCACGGACCTGTGTGTTCGTATCCTTGGATTCCAAGTGTTTAGCTCATAACTCGGATTGGTGGTCTACTTTGTGTTACACCACAATCCTTGGTAAAATGGTTCTTTTGTCATCGTATGATGAGTTTTGGACCGAAAAGGCCCGGTTGTGGCGAAATGTTATCTTTTATAAATTAAACCTTTATGAAAAGATTTCCTTATGATACTGATGTTTATATTTCGGGAAGTTTATAAAAAAACTACTTGTGCATTAAATTGTGAGGTTCTGGAAAGAAGGTTTATGGTCTCATTTTAATGGATTTCATTCTTATCAACAGTTAACTTGGAAATGCTTATTTGAAAAGATTCCCTTTGATACAAAAGTTTATATCTTTTGAAATTTATAAACTGTATGTTCTCACTAGGCTTTAAGGCTAACACTTTTTCTCAAATGATGTGTATAACAGGTTTCCCTTAGCGGTGGGTTGCACAGGGTCTTTGAGAGTCGAGCGTGGATTCGAGGCATTTTGAGATGTCTAGTATTTTGGCGTTGGGCATTGTTTAAGTCCCATCTTTTAGTGAATTTTGGTTCGTCAAGTGATGTAGTCTAGACAGTTATGTTTAGATTAGTTTTGTTGATAAATTCTATATCCGTACGAGTTTTGTAAGTCTTAGGACTGTTCCCCTTTAAGGGAGGTTTATACCAATTCGAATGTCTTGTTGCCTTTATTTCCGCAGTTTTATTTCACTCTGAATTTTAGGGTGTAACAAGTTGGTATCAGAGCTCTAGCTTGTGCTTGTGTTTACCTGCTCTACCTTGGTATGTTGACCGTTAGAGTAGTGCGCAAGTTTCTAAGCGAGTAAGCTAAGGAATGATTGTTGTTTATATCAATGTCTCTTTGGGATGATAGTAAGTGCGTAGAACGCATTTGTTAGATCGATTCTATTTCGAGGAGATTTGTAAATTAATTAATGGGATGGTTGTCCTATGATGCATGAGGCATCCGGTTGATTATAGTACGTCGGGATGTGGGGAAGCGTAGTATTAAGATGTGAGTGCCGACCGAATTCATGCATTAAACTTATTTCTAAAATAAGGTTGCATAAATTGCTTTTCATGATCGCTAACCATAAAGTAAATTACCTTATAACATTTTAGCAAAAACATTTAACACTCAACATATTTTAAACTATGAGCATAAGCATGATTAAAATGGTTTTGTTGCACCTGATTTCAAATTGTTATCAAAACTCTCTTTATTCACGTCTTGTGTTTAAATGCTATTTTTGGATGTCGAAATATCTGTGTTTTAACGCTTTTTGAGTTAATGGGCAAGTAGCTGTGGAATTTTGACCTTGACATTGGATCTCTTCCACGTATGTCAATGGTTTTAAAGGAAGAGTTATTCCTATGCTCTTGAGTCGGAGTTTCTTGGGATTTTTTTTGTTGTTGTGTGAGTTTTGTTGAATTTCTTGGAGTTTTGTTTTACGGATTCTTTTGTCGTGTGCGTATATTTTGAGATACGCGAGTTTAATTTCATTGCGTGCAAGTTATGAGTTCTTTGGGCGACGTGTCTCATCAAAATTTTTGTCAAAATGGTCGCCTTCCTTGTGTTGAAAAATGGAAATTTGGACACCACTTGATTTTAGCGTTAATGAGTTTTATGAAAATCCAGTTGGATTATGGTGTCTCATCTTACGACTTTTGTGTCGCGTAAATAATTTCAGGAACATGTGCATATGCATCATTGTGTGCGTTAATTTCGGGGTTTTGTTAACCAATGTCAACCGTCGTGTACTTTGTGCATTGGATTTAAGTATCACGTGGGGGTAAGTGATTGCATAAATGATTTATGTTATTTTTTTTAAACAGGACTTTCGTTCTGATCGTATTTCCATCATTAACTCTTATTGTTAAAAATTTCCGCAAGGCATTTTAACGAATTAGCGGTATTTTGGTCGTTGTAGTTCTATTTTGGTCAAATGTATTTATCTTTGCAACGGGAAACTTTAAACTCGATTTGAAATTTTATTTGCATCCCCGTTATTTTACCGCCCTTTGGGGAATGAATTGTTGCATATGGGGCGAGTTGAAAATTATTTTGCTGCAACGTCTCTTGGTTATAGAGGAGGAACTTTAAAGATAAAATTGTGATTTTTCCCTTTGGAGTTGTACAAACAATTGTTGCACATGTTGAAGTGCAATAACCTATTTTCACGTTTATAGTGTAAATTATTGCGTATGTTTTACTCGGTATTTCTCAAGGTGCGAGTATTTTGTTAAGTTTTCGTATTCGATAACTTGGATTGCTTTAACATCATAAATTGCTCATGTCGAGCTTGAATATTTCAACAAGTAAATAACGTGATTTACATATTCTGGGTGATTTTGTACACGTAAAATCTACATTATGATTTATGCATCTTTGATGATTTTGTGCAAACAAAGTCTATTTCATGACATATGCATCTTAGTATATTTGCATTCATAAAACCTTTGGAAAATCTTTGGTCCCAATACGTGTTGAGTTTTGAGAAAGCATGTCTTTGTGGTGTGGGTTTTCATAAGCATTGTTTAAAGACATTTTATTATTTGGGGAAACGTTAAATGTCGGTTAAATGTGTTTTAAGGTTTACGAGGCTTTCATTGGAAATTTACGTGAAGTGTTGGGCCTTTGGCTCGGGTTTTGACTAAATGAGTCGTGTGGACATTTGTCCGGATTTATAACCGTAATGAAAGATTTGAGTATGATGGTGTTTATTCGTGTCATTTGAGAGTTACATGCTTTGAGTGCGCTGGTCATTCATTTGGAGTCATGTAGCGTTTTAGACTGTAATGTTGTAGATCCATAGACAATCTGTCTGTTTTGTAAAGCCTGAGGTTTTGGGTTACACTTAGTGACCGCTCGGGTTGGCTAGCGAGTAGACAATAGGTGGCACGAGTTGCTGAGTTGGAACTCATCTGGATTGGATAGGCACCCGTGTCCGTAAGCCCTTGAGGTGGAACTAGACGGAGTATGGCTAGAGGCAATAAACGGTTTGAAGTTGTGATGACTGGTATGGCATGGGAACTAAGATCGGGATACGTGGTGAAATCCAATAACATCACGGGTGGCCCCATTCATTTGTTCTCGCCACCCAAGATGGAAACGTTTAGAGGTCATGCGAGGAAGTTGTATGGGCGGCCTACTTGCGTGTCCTTCTATTCTCTTTGTGTATGGGTCTCTCCGTCGTAGACCCGGGGTATTTTAAACACTAATGTCATTTTTTTTATTTACCAACTTTGGTTATGTGGAGTCGACGGTAAATGATGGCTATAATATTGGGCTCTCCCCACGTATATTAAGGTTTGAATGAAGTGTGTTTTCCTGCATATGGGTATTTAGTTTTCTTTCGTTTTGGTCGCGTGAGTATTAGACCTAATGCCCATGATTTCGGACGTACGATATGCATGGTGTTACTAATGTTTCATACTTCGAGTTAGTACAAGTTGTATCAATTTATAAAGCATCGTTGAAATGAAGGATCCATCTTTGAAATTGCATAACTTTGAAAAGGACTTATTCCGTGTTTTAAAATTCATTATTTGAAAGGTTCTGTTTTAAAGAGAAGTTCATCAATTTAATTGCTTTTACTTATGTAAAACTCTTGAGTTCTCTAGGCGTTAAGCCTAATCCTTTTTATTTTTCAGCATGTGCATCAAATTCCTGTTGTGGGTTTTATTAGCGCCCGTCCTTTATGGTCTGAATGTATAGATTGGTGGTATGTTTTGAGGTTAATCTTTATAATGTGGTTGTAGACGAAGTATTTATGGAAGTATTAAGAAATTTGAATAAGGGCTCTTTCCAGATTTGGGGTCGGATCGGAGTTGAGTGATAACAGAATCTGTGTTAACCGATTGCCGGAAAGACGCATTGGTGCGCCTTGTAAGAATATCTTTATCGATATTAGGAATGGATCAGTGAAATCTGAGAGTTTTGGGAAGATTAGCGTCGACCGTTGGCTTTGAGTTCGGAACCGTGCAGTTTGAAAGAAATTGGTAGATGGAAAGTTGAGGTCGCTAATTTCATAGAGGTAGTAATTGTCACCTAAGGTTGGGAGGCAACCGTAACCTTGGGAGTAAAGGTTACTTTGAAGTGTTGAGTGTTCGTTTGGTTAAGAGTGAATTGTGTCCAAGAAGGGTAGCTAATGTGGATGTCGGTATTAGGATCTCGTTAATGATTCTGGCAAATGGGTTAAGAACGATCTTATCTGCTGACAGTGTTCCATTGAGAATAGTAGATTTCGAAGACGAAATCATTCTAAGGTTGGGAGTATTGTAACACCCCGAATTTCGTTATGTAGCCTTGGTATTCTAGTGTTAAGATTTTGTTGTTAGCACCGCGTTTGGTTCCAAGTTTGAGTTTGGCTTTTGGTGGGTTGGACAAACCACAGTGAACTACGCGAGTTGCACCGCGACTTGAGGTCGCGGCACAACCCGCGAAACCCTCTGGATGGGTTTGGTTTTGTGTAAGAGGGCGAGTTATGCCGCGAGTTGAGGTTGCGGCATAACCCGCGAAAGTCCCTGGCCGACTTAAGTGGCTTCAGCCACAAATATCACATTTTGTGAGATATTTTCTTTCTCTCTCTTTCTCTCTCTCTCTCTCTCTCTATATATATATATATATATATATATATATATCTAAGTTAGTTTTCTTTGGATCTTCGAGCTTCCGTTAATCGCTAGTATTAAGTGTTGTGCTTGGAGTTTCGGTGTAGAAAGCTTCCTCTCCTCGAAGGGGGTCGATATATGGTTTTCGGGTTTTCGTATAAACCTGATGGGTGAGTTCCTACTATCATTTTAAACTTTATACATATCAAAAGTTACCTTTTGGAACTCCTATATATCTCAATGGTTTCAGATTTAAGTTTTCTACATATTTGATATAACTTGAGTTTTGGGAGATTTTAGGGTTCCCGATGTAACACCCCGGATTTCCGTTGTGTAATCTTGTTATTCTTGTGTTAAGCTTTTGTCGTTAGCTCCGTGTTTGGTTTGAAGTGTTTTGGATTTTGAGAAGTTTGGGGATCAAACAGTGAACTACGCGAGTTACACCGCGACTAGAGGTCGCGGCATAACCCGCGAAACCCACTGGATTTTTAGGGTTTTTGGGAAACGGGCGAGTTATGCCGCGAGTTGAAGTCGCGGCATAACCCGCGTAGTTGCCCTGCCGACATATACTGAGTTTCCCAAAATATCTCATTTGTCTCTAAACTCTCTCTCTCTCTAAACTCTCTCTCTCTAAACTCTCTCTCTCTCTCTCTCTCTCTCTAGAGTTTGGAAGTTTAGTTGGTGTTCGATCCGAGGTTTCGGTGTTTTAAGCTTCACCTCTACGTCGTGATCATTATCTGATTCTTCGGGTTTTCGTATAAACCTATTGGGTGAGTTCCTACTACCATTTTATTAACTTTATACATGTCAAAACTTATATTTTTGAAATCCAAAGTATTTCTACGGTATGGATCTAAGTTCTCTACATTTTGACATAACTTGAGTTTTTAGTAATTTCGGGGCTCCCGACCAGTTTTGACCGACATGATGGGTTCCATCATATTTGAAGTAAAAGGATGTTTTACTTGCACATTTATGTGGATTATATGAAAGAATGTTTAAAGTTCATTATGATGATTTTCATTCTTACCAGAAGTTAAACTTGAAGAAAAACATTATTGATTTTAAAATGTTTTGATACCCTATAACTATCTAGGGTTGGTCACATATGTTGTTGTGACGAGTCTGTACCATTACTAGTGGATCCCTAGGTATTGAGTCGACTTATGTTTGGGATGTGTGTTTCTTCTATTTGTATATGGATGAATGTGATCCTCGAGGGCCATTTAGTACGATTATGTAAGATCGGTTACTGGCTATGGATCATATTTTCCCTTAATTGTAACTATGGATGCATGTGATCCTCGGGGGCAACTTAGTACGGTTATGTGAGGCCGGTTACTGGCCATGGGTCATGTTGTAGTCCTAGTGAACGAGTTTTGGAATTGGTTTCCTCGGGGGCCCTCCCTCTTTGTAGTTAGTGGCCATGGATTCCAAGTGTTTCGACTCATAACTCGGATTGTGACCTACTTTGTGTTACGCTACAATCCTTGGTAAAACTTTTGAAAGTTAAACCATATTGAAAAGATTTCCTTATGATACAATTGTTTATATCTCTTGAAATTTATAAACTGTATGTTCTCACTAGGCTTTAAGCCTAACACCTTTTCTCAAATGATGTGTATAACAGGCTCCCATTAGCGGCGGGGTGCCAAGGGCTTGTGTGATGAGTTTGGTCTCGGGGGTTTTGAGATGACTAGTATTTGATGTTGGGCAATTGTTTAAGCCCCATTCTTTTGGTGATATTGGATTAACAACTGATGTAATCTAGATAGGTTGTGTTTAGATTAGTTCGTTGTTGAATTCCATATCCGTATTCTGGTTGTAAAGGTTTAGTACATTTCCCCCTTTTTGGGTGGTTTATACCAAGTGTTGATGCTTATTGTCCAGTTTCCGCGTTTTAAATTCACTCTGGATTTTAGGGTGTTACACCCGATCAATTGTGTTTACTAAAATGATGGATCTTATCTTGATGAAGTAAAATGATGTTTTACTTGCACATTATGTGGATATGTGAAAAGAATGTTTAAGAACTCATTTTTAATTATTTTCATTCTTACCAGAAGTTGAACTGGAAATGACATTTTGTTTATAAAATGTGTTATTACCATATGTTTATTTATGGTTGGTCACATATGTTGTTGTGACGAGTCTGTACCATTACTAGCGGATCCCTAGGTTTTGAGTCGACTGTATTATTGGGATGTCATATTCCCTATTTTGTAGCTATGGATGCATATGATCCTCGGGGGCAACTTGGTACGGTTATGTGAGGCCGGATACTAGCCATGGTTCATAGTGATCCTAGCAAAGGAGTATACATTGATTTTGCTTGGGGGCTAGATCTCACGTTGTAGCACGGAACTGTGTGTTCGTATCCTTGGATTCCAAGTGTTTAGCTCATAACTCGGATTGGTGGTCTACTTTGTGTTACACCACAATTGTGACAACCGTCAAGATTAGTGCTCAGGTTAATTTCTAAGTTAATGAAAATTAAGATTTAAGTATTTGCCACTCCTTAAATTGTATAAAATTTTTAAGATAAAAGTTTCCTAAAAATTTAGGAGGTTGCGTAGAATGCCCGGAACAGTCCAGTAACTGACCGTCACAATTTAGAAATGCCAAAAATATTGATTAAGGTCCAAAATATTTAAAATTATAAAGTTATATTATTTTAGTTGAAATATTTTCATTTTTTTTTTCATAAAAGTTGTTTTAAGCAAAAATTGAGAATCGGGTATTTCGGTTCTCGAATATATCTGATATTTTAATGAAATAGACTAAGTATTTTAATTAATTTTTTTTAATTATTTCTTTGATTAGTCATGGACACTTGTCATGACAATAAAAATTAGTCATTATATATTTATTTTTTTTTAAAACCATTTTATTTAAAAACAAGAAATGAGCTTATTATCTCATTTTATTCAAAAACACCCTTCATCTCCCTCTCCCTCTCCTCCCTTTCGGCCGAACCACCACCACCCCCATCTCCATATCATTTTCAAAATTTAAGCTAAATCAAGAGTGAAATCAAGAAATTGTACATCAATTGGAAGATTAGAACAAAGTTTGCACATCAATTTCATAAGGTATCATCCAAAAACCTACCTTTTTGTCTACACTTAGGTATTTTTGGTTTTAACTTGAAATATTGAAATTATGCATAATGTGGTTATGAAAATTGGGTTTTTGTTCATGAAATGGATTACTTTTGGTAGATACAATGTTATGTTGCAAGTTTTGATTACAATTTCAAAGAAAGAAATTGTTTTTTCATCAAGAATATTGGTTTGATGTTCATGCATAAGGAATTTTGATACATTAGTGGCTTATTCTTTCACTTAAAGAATGCATTCATATAAAGCTTGAAATATTGATGAAAATGGTATAGTGATTATGTTTACATGAAGAATAGTTTAGCTTACATATGTTCTTAAGATGGAAATTCTCAAATCCAAATGATTAAGAACATAAAAGTGATGTTTATATCGCTTTAGTTAGTAGATTGTTCATATGGGTGTTGGATGAGCATCTATAGATTGCTATGAGTCCATAAATCAAAAGGTTTTTATCTCAAGACTATGTTATGATTGATTATGGTGTGATAATATATGGTTATTTCAATAAACCAATTGTAAAATGATCACCATTTCAATTTTCATAATCTTAATTTACCACAGATTTGCTGTCCAGAAAATGGACCTACTTCCAACATGCATAAATCATGTTCTACATGTCAAAATTTGGGCGTTTTGCTTATAGACTTTAATTTAGGGTGTTAGCTTTCTAAAAAGTCCGAAAACACTAATTTTGGAGATGATTTGAGCACTTAAAGGGATTTTACAAGAAAATGGTGCAATCTGTCCAGTGAAGACAGATTCATACACCTATCTTGTAGAGGCCATAACTTCCTCATTTCTTATCCCAAATTAAGTAAATCTTTTTCCAAATGATAGGATTTTGAGTTAGGTTTACACCCATATAAGGATTATTGGCTAATTCAAAGAATTGATACCCCAAAAGCATGCTACAAGTGAGGTATGTCACTGATCCGGAAATCAGTGACACACTGCTTTGTGGAAATTATTTCAGGTATCAAAACTCATCCAAAAATTATGAAAAAGTTCAGATTTACTCTTTACACACTATAGTATTACCACAAAAATTTTGGTGAATTCATTCCTTTGGGAAGATATGTTTCTATAGTGGTTTTGTTGACTAAAATTCTGGACAGCTACTGCTGAATTTTCAGAAAAGTGATCATAATGAGATCTAGACTAGTGTTAAGGCATAATAAGACTATAATTGATCTAAATATGGTTTTGGATATTGACACCTACTTAATGGAATTTCATAAGTTATTTGGACGGGTCATTTGGACATAGGAACAGGTATTAACGTATTTCCTCTATGGCAACCTTCACTCTAGGAAACCAAGGAAGCGGCACCTATTTTGAGCACTATCGTTAAGTTTCCAAGTTCATTCTCAAGGTGAGTATTCACAGCCCCTCTTTTATTGTTTTACGTATTTTGGGGTGAAAAGCATGCTTAAGTACGATTACAATGATTCATGAGTTAATTGAAATGTTTTGCGCTGTTAAGTCGCCAAGGCTTGTTCTCAAGCATTTTAAAAAGTAAGATGTATGACGTTAAATAGTTGGTATGTTGAGTATTTAAGAGTTAGTCCCCAGACGACACTACTATTAACCCAGAAAATTGGGCCTATAGTATTAGTGGATAGCGCTATTTGGGCTTGACCAACCCCACTTCTTACAGCTGACGAGCTAGGAGTGCACTATACTAGAGAAGTGATTGAACATGTGGCGCTTGAGACCACCTCTGAGTCAAGGCACACGGGGCAAAAACAAGGGTCCGGGACGGTTTAGTAGTGGCTCAACCAAGTTTAAGTTATACCGACTCAAGTCATACGTAAAGCAATACTCATGAAATTTTCAAGTTAAGCTAATGAGCACGGATGTGCTCCAAGTATTTGAGCACGTATATGCTCCAAGTATTCAAGTTAAGCTTTTGAGCACGAACATGCTCCAACTATCAAATCTTTGCATATAAAATGTTTTGTGCATCTTTAAAACCTGTGAACTCACCAACTCTCGTAGTTGACCATATTTTTGTACATGTTTTTCAGGTAATCAAGAAGGTAAACTTTAAGGGTCGTTCTGCATATAACATGGATATGTTTGGGGGATGTACAAACTTTTGGACAATGCTATCTTGAATTATCTCGGGATTGTAATTTCACGATAAACATTCTACTATTAAATTTTGTAATGTATTTTTATTAAATGTATGGTGGTTGAACTTTATGCTTGTGGATTGTTTATCGAAAACTGTTATACCCCGTGTTTCCGCTTTAGCGGGGTGTGACAACAATCCTTGGTAAAATGGTTCTTTTGTCATCGTATGATGAGTTTTGGACCGAAAAGGCCCGGTTATGGCGAAATGTTATCTTTTATAAATTAAACCTTTATGAAAAGATTTCCTTATGATACTGATGTTTATATTTCGGGAAGTTTATAAAAGAACTACTTGTGCATTAAATTGTGAGGTTCTGGAAAGAAGGTTTATGGTCTCATTTTAATGAATTTCATTCTTATCAACAGTTAACTTGGAAATGCTTATTTGAAAAGATTCCCTTTGATACAAAAGTTTATATCTTTTGAAATTTATAAACTGTATGTTCTCACTAGGCTTTAAGGCTAACACTTTTTCTCAAATGATGTGTATAACAGGTTTCCCTTAGCGGTGGGTTGCACAGGGTCTTTGAGAGTCGAGCGTGGACTCGAGGCATTTTGAGATGTCTAGTATTTTGGCGTTGGGCATTGTTTAAGTCCCATCTTTTAGTGAACTTTGGTTCGTCAAGTGATGTAGTTTAGACAGTTATGTTTAGATTAGTTTTGTTGATAAATTCTATATCCGTACGAGTTTTGTAAGTCTTAGGACTGTTCCCCTTTAAGGGAGGTTTATATCAATTCAAATGTCTTGTTGCCTTTATTTCCGCATTTTTATTTCACTCTGAATTTTAGGGTGTAACAAAAACCAATCAATCAAACAAATGTAAAATGTCAAGATACTCGTACCCTTTATATACTGGTTGATTGTAATAAATATTCATTTATATATATTGATGAATCATAATTAAAAAGATGAAAGGTTTTTGAATTGATTAGAGTTATTAGTTATTCATAATTATTACAAATACATGGTAACATTCTACTAAATAATATTTCATTTAAAATAAAAGATATTATATTATATTGATTTGAATTTGATTTAATTATATAGCTAAATTTTAATGTAAACTAAAAGAAAAGATAAAATGCATTTTATAGATATTAATAATTGTAGTAAGTATATATTTATTTTTATTTATATATATTGTTTCACAGTCTTTTTTTATTTGTATTATTATATTCATTTAATAAAAGTTTTAATTTATAACCATTGTTACATTACTTGTAGTTTTTGATAAAAATAGTTTATTAAGTGATATAGCATAATTGATTGTCATCAATATTGAATAAAACATTTTTACCTTACAAAAAATATAAAAAAATTAAATAAAAAATAAATTGACTCATTTAATAAAAGTTTTGATTTATAAGATTGTTGGCTTATTAAGAAAAAAGTTTAATTATAAATATGGTTAGTTTATTCAATTAAGTTAGGGATAATGTAAATAAAAAAATATTTGAAATTTGAAATAAAAAAACAAAACAAATTAAATAATTGTTATTAAAAATAAAATAAAATTTAAGATAAATAAATTAGATTTTTAGATTTATTTAATAAAAGTTTTAATTTATAACTATTGTTACATTGCTTTTAGTTTTTGATTAAAATAATTTATTTAGAGATATAACATAATTAAGTGTCATCAATATTGAAAAAAAAAACAATTTTACCTTTCTAAGAATATAAAAAATTTAAATAAAAAATAAATAGACTTATTTAATAAAAAGTTTTGATTTATAAGCATTGTTGTCTTATTAAGAAAAAATTTATATTTATAAATATTGTTGGTTTATTCAATTAAGTTAGGGATATTGTAAATAAAAAATATTTGAAATTTAAAATAATAAAAAAAATAATTAAATAATTGTTATTAAAATTAAAATAAAATTTAAGTTAAATAAATTAGATTTTTAGTTATATGAATGATTTTTATTTTGATTAAAATGAAAAAAATGAAAAGTTATTGAATTTAATGTGATAAGACTACTTAAAAATAATTCAAAAATAGGAGAAAAAAGATAAATGATCATGAAGGTCTCCCCTTAACTATCTCTCCTAATTCTTCTTATATATATACTAGTGTGTGACCCGCGCGATGCGTGGTAATAGTTTTTTTTTAAAGAGTATTTGATTCCGTATTCTTTGATCAACCTATTTCTCTTCTATGTTTGGTATTTAAATATTTATTTCTTTGGTAGGAAAATTAAATGTTGCATTAAGAATTAAAAACATATAATAAAAGGAGCAAATGATGAGTTTGGAGGTTAAACAATTACACAACTAATCTTTTATTCTATTTTTGTATATCAAATATATTGATTGATCGTAATAAATATTCATTTATATATTGATGATATATAATTAAAAAGAAGATGAAATGTTTTGGAGTTAACGAAAAGATAAATAAAAGAAATAATAGTGTTGTGCATAAATAAAAATATTGATTTATAGTTATTGTTACTTTATTTTAACAAATAATATTATTTGTAATCAATGATTAAGTTATCGATATAAAAATAAATAAAAATACATGTTCAATTAATAATATCAAAGTTAATAAAAATAAAAGTTATATTTCATTAGTTTTTACAAAAAAAAAAATAAAAAAAAAATTTAGATTCATATAACTCTACTTTTAATTTATAATCATTCTTAACTTACCAATAATTTTTTGATTATGTTAAGAAAAGGAAAAAAAAATTAAAGTTAAATGTATGTTTGAATATAATAATAATAATAAAGTAAATAAAAAATAAAATGAATATATTTGTTAAATGTTATCTAAAAATATAAATTAAATAATATAAATTTATATTTTAAATCTATTTTACCTCACCAATAATTTTTTGTTCATGTAAAAAATGAAAAAAAAATTAAAATATATGTTTTAATAATAATAAATTAGTAAATAAAAATAAAACTAATATATTAATTAATTGTTATTAAAAAATGTAAGATAAATAATGTTGTTATTTGTAGAAAAATGTATGTAATAATTGTTATGTAAAAAAGAAATTGAAAACGTAGTAAAATAAAAATGTGATTTATTTAATTAAAAATAAATCAAAATTATAACGAAATAAATATACAGAAATGGAGGTTTTTTATTGATTTGATTGATCTTTCTTTATATATATTAATATTAATATTCGACATCGAGCGTTGCGAGATTGTCAAAAATCATGTTGAAAATGTATAAGTTATTTTTATGAATTTAGACCATGTTGCAAAACATTATACAATATCATTAATGATGAAATTGAGTGTTGATGAACAATATTGTTCTCAATTTAGCATGTAAAGATTGATTTATAAGCCTATTTAATTAATAGTATTATAAAGTATATTAGATGTGTAATGAAATTATTAATAACAACCATAGTTTAAACATCTATTATATAATACAAAATTTAATTAAAATAAATTAATACAAAAATGACATAGAATTGACGCCATACTTAAAAATCAAAACTAAAAATGTAGTTTGCTAGTAACAACGTCGTATCATAATAAACAAAATCAACATGTTCACCGGAGGCTCTAGGACAGTCGGAATAGGAGAGCAATCATCTATTAGCAATGTGATGACTCTTTTGGAATAAAAAATAGAAATGAGAGTTAGATAATAATAAATCATGAAATTACAAAATAGATAAAACCAATTTTAAATTGAGATTGTAGTAATTGTAGACTGAATAACTTACATTTCATAATATATGCGTATGTTGTCCATGAAACCTTCATGTTCTTCAATATGTTCAACAACCTTCATAACTTATTTAGACAATATCTTATTTGTTTTGTCTTTTGTTTGTGCACTTTTTACAAAAAAAAACATATAAAATATATATAACACCATATAACTTAACAACATACATAAGTTCATACCTTAGATGATCAAATATAGTGAGAGAAAAATTGTTTGACAAAAAACCAAATCATTAGGTAGACAACTAAAAAATGAAGACCACAAGGTTAAATAAATAAGAGAAATGAAAATTTAATTAACATAAATAAGGGAAAATGAATAGTTATCTAACCTAAAGAAATGAAATCAAATAGTTAAATAACATAAATTTCAATGTGTATGTATAAATACAAAAATCCCAATAAATTTAATGAAAATATAACTTACATATGGGGATATGGATTCTAAATTCAATTCTCTTTTTATCTTTATATATACACACACACACATATATATATATATATATATATATATATTAAAATGAAATTAAAATTATGTGTTATATAATAATTCTATTTTATATGATTGTCATAAGTTAATTCATATATATATATTAACATAAATTTCAATATGTATGTATAAGTACAAAAATCTCAATAAATTTAATGAAAATATAACTTACATATGAGGATATGGATTCTAAATTCAATTCTCTTTTTATCTTTATATATACACATATATATATTAAAATGAAATTAAAATTATGTGTTATATAATAATTCTATTTTATATGATTGCCATAAGTTAATTCATATATATATATATATATGAAATTTGTCTTTTCCAATATGAATAAAATATTATATTAACAAATAAGAATTTTATTATTTAATATTTAAAAATATTCAAAAAGCATAAATAAATTACTTTAATAATGAATAAGAGTATTATTATTTAATATTTAGAAATATTAAAAAAAATTAAAGAGAAAATGAAAGGTTTGTTCATTTATTAATAATTTTTATTAAAAATTAATTCAAAAATATGAAAAAAAGATAAATAAGATTCTAGTCTCTAGAAGATGCCACTTTTCATTCACGAATAGACAATTTTTAACTTATTTAACATTTTATAAAGTCTTTAACTTAATTATCTCTATAATGAATCATTTTGTAACAATGTGCCAAATCATTTGTTGTAAGTTTTCTCTTAATTAGTAGATGGAAAGATGAAAAGACTATAATGAATATGGCTAGAGAGTTATGTAGTTTGAAATTTAAAACTAATTATATTGGAAGTGAAATTAATAAAGAAGCCTTCTTGTAATGAAATATATATTTTTCATTTAGGGGTAGAATAGTCATTACTTATTTAATATTTAAAAAACTCAAAACAATGAGAAAATTCCTTTGGACAAATTCTCTTCTCACATTGTGCCACATCATTTTGGTGGGTTTTCCTTTTATATATATATATATATATATATATATATATATATATTGATGATTGTTGGCTTATCAAGAAAAAAAATTATATTTATAAATTTTGTTTGTTTATTCAATTAAGTTAGGGATATTGTAATTAAAAAAATATTTGAAATTTAAAATAATAAAACAAAAATAATTAAATAATTGTTATTAAAAATAAAATAAAATTTAAGTTAAATAAATTAGATTTTTATTTTGATTAAAATGAAAAAAATGAAAAATCATTGTATTTAATGTGATAAAACTATTTAAAAATAATTCAAAAATAGGGGAAAAAAGATAAATGACCATGAAGGCCTCTTCTTAACTCTCTTCTAATCCTTCTTTTATATATATATACATATATATACATGTATATATATATATATATATATATATTGATGATTGTTGACTTATTAAGAAAAAAATTATATTTATAAATATTGTTTGTTTATTTAATTAAGTTAGAAATATTGTAAATAAAAAAATATTTGAAATTTAAAATAATAAAACAAAAATAATTAAATAATTGTTATTAAAAAAAATAAAATTTAAGTTAAATAAATTAGATTTTTAGTTATATTAATAATTTTTATTTTGATTAAAATGAAAAATCATTGCATTTAATGTGATAAGACTATTTAAAAATAATTTAAAAATAGAAGAAAAAAGATAAATGGTCATGGAGGTATATTCTTAACTCTCTCTCATGATCCTTCTTTTATATATATTTTGATTTAAAAATAATTTAAAAATAGAAGAAAAAAGATAAATGGTCATGGAGGTATATTCTTAACTCTCTCTCATAATCCTTCTTTTATATATATATTGATTAAGTTAAGGAAAGATTGGTGTGTAGGGGTGTAAATGAGACGAGACAACTCACGAGCTACTCGAGATCGACACGGTCAAAACTCGGTCAACACTCAACTCGAATAGGCTCGACTCGAACTCGAGCTCGACTCGATATACTAACGAGTCGAGTCGAGCGACCTGATACTCGACTCGATAAACTCGTAAGATACTCGATAAGCAAAATAATAATAATAATTAGTAATATTATTTTAATTTAATTGATGATGATGATAATAATAATAATAATAAACTCAAGTTTTTTGATTTTTTTTTGGAAAATGATGGTGTAAAAGACATGGGTAAACTATTGATGGTGTTCCATCCACATTAGCGGGATATAAAACTCAATGCTTTGAACTTCATTATATATAGATCTTTCTCCTCCCTTGTTTTACATCTTTTGTCTTTGATAAATGACTTGAGCCTATGTAGGGGTGTATCAGTCACCCTCATTTGAAAAGAACTCATCATCGAGTTCATTTGAAAAATATCTTCATCCGACTCGTAGAACATCTTTCTCTTCAAAATAATTGGTTCCGCATCCCGGATAAGAATTCTCTCTATATCAGAATCTTTTGCCGGTTAACACTTACCGGAAATAGCCCGTTAGTGGCAGAACCCTGCTTGATACGAAATGCAATCCACAGAAAGAGACTCGGTGTAATTATTAAAAAAAAGAAGAGGAATCCATACATATTTACTGCGTAACTTACTCTATTGCATTTATGATACATTCATGGCATTAAACCTTGGATGTTTAAATTCTCTCATTTCATGTGGCCATTCTGCTACCATTAAGCTTAATTTTAGGTAGGGATATTTGCACCCCTCCCTATGTGTTAAAGACATCCATTCTTAGCTATTATTCATCATAATTCAATCATTGCATCATCATATTTAAATTTATTTGTGTTTTAATTATTTTTTATTTTTTATTATTATTATCTTTCTTTCATTTAATCAAGCTTTTTATTATTATTATTATTGTGAAACTATAATTAATATTATGTTAGATATTTTTTTAATTTATATTTAGTTTTATTATTTATTTATTTTTTAGTTTTATTTCTTTGTATTAATATTTAAGATAAAAAAAATAATATGTTTTAAAAAAAATACAAATATAAAAAATGACTAAAAGGAAATTATTTTATTTTATATTATTATTATCATTATTATTATTATATAACAATACTTTTTTTATATTTCTTATTACAAGTATATTTTTTTCTATAAATAAAAGATGATACAACATAAACTAATTTATATTCAAAATTTTGGTAAAAAAATGATGAATTATTATCTGATTTTTTAAAAGTTCATAAAACAATGATGACTTATTTTTGAATATTCAAAAACTTAAAATAATAATTGATTGGTTAATCTTGAATTTTTAAGTTGAAAAAGATGATGAGTTTTTTTTTATTGATTTCTCGAGTTGTAAAAAAATCGATGATATGTTATATGAGAATATAGATAAAATGAAAATTTTTTGTTACTATTTTAGTTTTTGAAGTTTTTATTCAATTCATGGAATTTGTAAAGCTATAAAATAAATGATATATTATTTTTTTTATAAATAACAAGACATTGTTGTTTTAGTTTAATTATTTAATAAAATTATATATAATATAAATAAAATAATAATTACTTGTACTAATTAATAATATTATCTATTAATAAAAAATAAAAATAAAAACAAAAAAAGAGAGAATAAAATGATGTTTTTCCTAATTCCTAGATGATTTAATGATACTTTTTAGAATTTTTTAATTACACCCTTACCTATCTATAGAGGTGCAAATAACAACCCCTTAATTTTTTGCCAATGGCGGCTCCCGTCTACAAAGAGGACCGGCCAAGTATAAATAAGTTATCGACCTTACGTTTACCAACATGGCTTCAACGACGACGATTGAGAACCTCCCCGGCGATGTTTTATCGAAAATACTCATTCAGCTGCCGGCAAAACCTCTTGCTCAAATGAGGTGTATCTCCAAGTCCTGGAATGCTTTCTTATCTCAACCCTCCTTCATAAAATCCCACCTTCATCGTTCTATCCACAACAACGACGATGAAATTCTTTTGGTCTTAACTCTTAACTGATGGAGATACGGATGACCCATTCTCTGTGACAGCACATTTTTCTCGATCTCTCCATCATGAGCTCACTAATTTCATCAAACTCCCGATGGATATCCCCTCGTCTGCATATGATAGCGTCAAATTCCTCGGTTCCGTTAACGGCTTGATATGCTATTGTTTTTCATCCAACAATGATTTTGTCATTCAGATATGGAACCCTTCTCTTTCGGCCGTTTTATCTCTCCCGCCATTTGATTTGCCTCTCTCAAGTCCTGATTGGAGTAAAATGCATTTCTTGTTCCATTTTCGGTTCGGCTATGATCCTAAAACGGATGATTACAAACTTGTCAAGCTTCTGAATCGTTCAGAACTAATCGTGGGTCTTGTTTCTCTTGGATTTTCGAACACGTCTAGAACTTTTTTAAAAGTTGTTCAAGAGCTGCCGCAGGTAGAGGTGTATAGTATGAAGAAGGGTTCATGGGAAATAAGTACTCATAGTTTTCCGCATGTTTCTTATATTTCTGTTGATGACAGACTTTGTTTAGATGGCCATCTTTGTTATATTAATGAGAATAATATGAACCTACAAACAATAGTCGCATTTGATTTGAGTGTCGAGACTTTCAGGGAGATTAGTCTTCCGGATTATGTTGTTCCTTCTCGAACAGGTTGGAATGGCCTTGGAGTTTTGGGTGGAAAGATTTGTGTGATGTCATGCTTTATAGGTTATGATTGTGAAGTGTGGGTTATGAATGAATATGGTGTGGCTGATTCATGGGTGAAACTTCATCTACTTACACATTTTAGTGGTGATATGGATCCGATTGGATTCACATTAAATAATGAGTTTTTATTTGTAGCTTTTAATGATCGTCTTTGTCTGTATGATCCAGTTGCAGCTAAGGTTAAATTCTTTAATATATGGGCTCAAGATCGTAGAAGAATTAAAGTTGTTGAGTATGTCGACAGTCTTGTTTGGGTAGCATCTGCTAGACGTGGTATCAACCCTTGAATCACCATTTTTATTGCAGATATGGAGTTTAGGCTTGCATTTGTGGGATGGTGAATATGGTCAAAGGTTTTATCTCATTAGCGTGATCAACTTTTTCGGGTATATCTAGCCTCTTCATGGTTATATTAATTAGGGGGTTATTATTTGGACAATTTGTGGTAGTGATGGTATTGTGGTTTTAAAGATGTTTTTCTGATGCGATATGAATATAAAGAAGTTTTTCTGATGCGATGTGAATTGAGGAAGAGGAGAGACCTGAACCAAAAAAGGGATTGTTTTCATTACTAAAATGTACAAATTTTTTACTCTGAGTAGTGTAGAAGGTAATTTTACCTACATGTACATTGGTTCATTTGGTATATTAATGTTGCAAATTCAAAAGATATATTACAATATTAATCGATCATACGTTGGTAAGAGATATCTATTTTAGTTTTAGTCGGCGAATGATCTAGGATTTTTGTCTGAACGACTCCACTCTTAAGGTGGACCAAAGGTCCACTAAGTTGTCTGATGTATTACAAAATTAATGTATCATATGTTGATAAGAGATATCTACATTAGTTTTAGTCGGCGAATGATCTTAAATTTTTGTCTGAGCGACTCCACCCTTAAGGAGGGTGGATCAAAGGTTCACAAAGTTGTTTGATGTGTTTTTAGTCGAATACCATCGTTTTGAGAACATGTCTACTTAGAGATTGGCTTACTTGTTGTTTTTAGCAGAATACCACCGTTTGAGAAGATGTTTATTTAATTTAAAGATCGGCTTAGTGTGGATTTTCATAAACAAATGTTTTTTATTATTTAAAATAAAGTTTAATACAAAAAAAAAATTCATGAACAAATGTTTCTTTTCATAACCGACTTGTTCACATATAACATACCGTATCTCAAATATTAAACTTTAATTGACTAAATAGGCCAATTATATTTCACTATTACGATATACAACTACTCCTTTTCCATTCAGCCTATTTATATATAAATTTGGGCAAAAGCATACAAGCAAACATTCATCTTTATGTTTATGAGAAACTTTGAACTACTTATAACGAATTTCGATTTTAAACATTGGTCCAACCATACTTTTTGCAAAATCATCAAACCATATATCTAAAAATGGTTAACCTTTTTGACCTTTTAAATTGATCAAATAGTTAACGAAGAGGCGAAGCTATGTTGTGACTCGTGACTAGTGGTCGACAAGTTCATTGTTGATACATCACTACACAAACACATTGATTGCTAAAACAAGTAAGATATTGTTAACCAAAGTGAAGGGTGATTCCCATACAAATAAAAATAACCTCTAGCAAAATTACTATAGTTGATGCAAACACGATCATGCATCAACTATTTTTTTTAACAGCAAAGCATCACACTATTATTAGAACCAGTGAAAAACAAACAATCCAAACAAGGATCTCGAAAACAAAACAAAAGAGGGTGAAGAAAGCTTGCGAGATTCAAGCTGCAAACACCACTACCACCTACACCACTTCGAAATGTACAACAACCCGATCAAACAAAGAACAAAAGTTTTCAACGCTAAGTGAAACTAAATAAAACACAACTACCTCGAAACGAAACCATATGGACAACCACCGCTGCCCCGAACTACACTATCATCGAGCACACAAGTCAGAAGGGTCTGCTAACCAACTTACCCAATCTGGCCGCACTTGTCGATCTCTTTTCATGATCCATTTGAACACCTTCCGTTGAAACTCGAGAAATAGATCCGATATCCTTCCTTTCTCCCCTTTGAAGATTATTTTGTTTCTGCTCGACCATATAAATTAAATAAAGGAACGACCAAACCACCCTTATCCAAACTCTCGATTTCTTTGACTCCCCATCCGAATGTGTCCCAACCGTAAGAAGGTCTTGAATCGAGTTGGCCTCCTCTGTATTGATCTTCCACCACCTTCCCAATAATCGCCAAATATTGTTAACTTCACCACATTGAACCGACACGTGATCCACCGATTCAATTGACGTTCCACATCTAGGACAAAATATGGAATGAAGATCAATACCCATCGAATCCAACACCGGCCGGCAAGGAAGTTTTCCTAATCTCGCTCTCCACATAAAGATGCAAAATTTCTTAGGTATTACCTTGTTCCATTTGGTCTCCACCACGGTACCGTTCACTGTATCTACATGTTCTCCAATTAAGCTCCGAAGCCTTTTAACCGAAAATTCACCTTTTGTATCTAAACGCCACTGATTTCGGTCTCTTCGATCCTTAGTTGGATTTCGGTCGTGAATCACCCTCAAAAAGTCTTCTAGTTCTCCTCTATCCCTTCCTCTTGGTTCCCTTCTCCAATTCCATCTCCATTCCTAACTATCCCCTTGCCACTCCCCTCTATCCGAGATTGTGGCACCCTTAACAGTTTCTAATTGGAACAACCTTGGGAATTCCGATTTAAGCATTCTATCGTCTAACCATTTATTTCCCCAAAAGTTAGCATCTCTCCCATTTCCCACCTCTTTACCGAAGGACATTTTTAAAATAAAAAAAGGAAAGAGATTTTATGAGATGAGTGGCAAAACTTACCAAAATATGTTATAAGGATAAGTATGAAGAGAACTCCAACCCCAATCTATCCAAATCACACCCCAACCTTACTATGTTAGCCCAAACCGAATTTCTTTTCACCAAGTGTGACTCTCCACACAACCCTCCCTCATTACCGTATACACTAGTGATTATCTTAACCCACGACGAATCCTTTTCATTAAGGAACCTCCACCACCACTTTCCTAATAAAACCAAGTTTGAAGCTTGTAGGCTACCGATATTCAAACCCCCCTTACCAAAACTTCCCAACGACTTGACCCAATTTACCTATACCAACCCCTTCTTCTCACTTTTCCCGTGATCCCCCCCTAAAGAACCGACATCTCACTCTCCAAAATTTTTAACACACCTTTTAGGCTCGAAACAACGAGAAAAAAAATATAGCGAGATGATTCCAAGGACCGATTTTACCAAAATCCATATACCACCGAATGAGATCATTTTCGCCTTCCATGCGGCGAGCCTATTCTTTACCTTCTCAATAACCGATTTCCATTGATCAATTATTCTCAACGAATCTCCTACGGGTAGCCCGAGATAGATAAAAGGTAGTGAGCTGTAACCACAACCAAATCCATTAGCCTACAACTGAACTTCATTGTCGGGAACTCCCACCTCGTAGATTTTACTCTTACCCACATTAATTTTTAATCTCGAGAAAACATGGAAACATTTTAGGATCTTCAAAAGGTTCTTGAGATTATTGATGTCCCACTTTCCAAAGAATATCTCCGCATATTGCAAATGCGACACCGTGGCCTCACTACCCACTTTGATGCCTTCAAATAAGCCTTTTTCCACCACTTCCTCAACTAGAACATGTAAGCTTTCGGCTACTACCAAAAACAAAAACGAAGCTATCAGGTCTCCTTATCGTAGGCCTTTTTCCATCTTAAACTTCTTTCCCGGAGTCCCGTTTATTAACACTAAAATAAATAAGGAGTTTAAGCATGCTTTGATCCAATTGCACCATTTTCTACCAAATCCCATCGTACTCAATACTTCCAACCATTCCACGCTATCGTAAGATTTCTCAAAGTCCACCTTGAATATCAAACCTTTCTGCTTTTCCTTCCGCACAAAATCAACCACTTCGTTTGCTATTAGGACTCCGTCTAGTATGAAACGATCTTTGACAAACGCGCTTTGAACTTTACTGATCAACTTACCCATAACACACTTCATTCTTTCTGCCAAGATCTTAGCAATAATTTTGTAGAAGACTCCGCTTAAGCTAATTGGTTTAAACTCCCCTAGACCGGTCGGATTTTTATTTTTAGGAATCAACGTCAAGAATGATGAATTACAACCCTAAATGATCTCCTCTTTATCCCAAAACCAAACCACTGCCTTCATTAGATCGTTCTTTACCGTGCCCCAAAACCTCTTAACGAAGCCAACCGAGAATCCGTCTGGTCCGGATAATCCGTCTCGTCCTGCTTGTCCATCACAGAGTTCATCATCTGCATAGATGCTAGCCAATAGGACCGATTGGGGGTCCACTTATTGGATAACCGGGTTCTCAGTCTCTAAGTTCACTCGGGGAACTTGATCCACAACTCCCTCCAACAAGGTGGTCCTTTGTGGAACAGTCGAAACACCCGTTGGATTTACCCTCCTTGACGTCTCCGGAGCCATGACACTCGCCTCATTACCCTCCTCGGGTATCACCGTTCGATTCCTTGTGTTTACCATTGTGAACTGTCACACATGATAAAGATCATACCGGTTAATTCTTTAAAAGATTAGCGGTTCAATACGTACTACTACAAAGATTAATCATCATAATAACAAATTCAAGCATGCTCACGTAATCATAAATTCAGAACAACACATGCCAAGTGAGATTGTGAACATATTTTACATAAGAATTCTCGTTGTCATTACCATAATTTTCAATCAATGCATTTCCGTAATCCTTATACTCTCCCCACCTAGGAATGTTCTACCCAAATGGACAGTGATGTCATAGGCACCTACAGTCTATGTCTAGTAATACTAGAGTCGACACCTAGTTCACTTAAACTAAAGCTCTGATACCAACTTGTAACACCCTAAATATTGGGTCAACAAAAATTTCCGGAAAAAGAAAATGTGGTATAATAATTAATGCCAAAACACGAGCTTTTCCCAAAAGGGAACAATACACGTCTATTATAAATACAAGTTTGTATAACAAAGAATAAGGGATAACAACCCTTTAATCTAATTCCTATCTAGAAAATAGATTATATTAAGTTGTCATCCAACTTTCTAAAATATGCATCTTCTCTACTTGGCGTCCCAAAATGCTCTCAAGCTCACATCTACGGTCTACTAGTCCTTCTTGGCGGTCGCGCCGCTAGAACCTAAGATACACATCAAAACAATCAAGTGTTAGGCCAAACGAGCCTAGCGAGTTGAACAATAACATGGCATAATCATTTAAACAATTATAGATTACAAGAGCCATAAAGGAATCTGTAACACCCTAAAAATAGGGATAACAAAAATCCGGAAAAACGGATATGTGGTATATAAAAATTCCCATAGCAAGAGACTCCCAAAAATGGGGAATATATGAACCTGTTTAATTACAGTTGTAATTTAATGGGAATAGACAACAACCAACTAATCTAATTTCTATGATAGAAAGGAGATTACAAAAAGGGTGTCGTCTATAGACTCAATGGATGTCTTCACAAAAAGTGCGTCTCAATGCACCTTCCCCAAGCTCTCACCAAAGTCCGACTAGGCCTGCTTAGAAGCGGCGCCACTAGAACCTGAGATACACATCGACACCAAACAAGTGTTAGGCCAAAAAGCCTAGTGAGTTTGTACAAGCAATAATATTCCAATCAATAGCATAATACTTATCAGCAGTTAACAAAGAGTTTTCTCATATGTGGAGTCAATGGGGGAGATCCATAGCACCAATCAAGTTCCACCCAAAGAGTCGATACACCTTGATGCCAACTACCATGAGTGACATCTAAAAGGCCGGACACACCCGATGACTACAACCATGGCATTACCCCGAATGGCAGAGTTCTAGGTGCATACCTTAGCGATGGCACCCAAGACTATATCCTCCTAGTGTCTAGTGACGTGGTTCGTCCAACAATGTAATTAGTAGGTCTCAAGGTGCATAATGCACATGAATCATCACAATACCAACCATGGGTACAATATTAGACCATACAGTTCGCACATTGCTCATAGTCCACAACAAGGCTAGTATGAATGTATTATTATCAATGTAGTCATAACCTCGCCACATGGGGACTCAAGTAATAAATCACCCCATTATCATGGTACATACTTCATCAAACAATAACAAACAACTCATTGTCATGCAATTATCAAATAATCCATTTTTCCTAATATTAGGTCAAACCACCCATAAAGACCATTGTTCAAAGTTAACACATACAAGTATATTTCCCATTTATTTAAGGTCAAAGAGTCCCAATACCATTTTAGGGAAGCTCACCCATGTAGATTAAAAGGTCTTAGACTTACACATAACGAACCCCATAAGAAATCAAGATTTATGTATGAATATACTTCAAATGTAGATGAATGGCAACAATAAATATAATGCTATGATGTGTATCTAGTTTTAACAAGGTTTAGGAACTCACTATCTAGGATTTGGTTAAAACCTAGAAAATAGATAGCTCTAGATGTTGATAGATGGAGCCTTGGTTGAGAAGAGGAGATCTTGATGAGAATACTTCAATAAATGGTCTTGGATGATGATTTAACGAACAATAAATGAGCTCACAAACAAAACCCTAGAAATAGATGAGAAGGATGCTTGGTTGCTCAAAAATCTCCTCCTAACAAGTCTCTCCCGTTTTTCCAAAGTGAAATGTAGAAAAGAGGTATCAAATCACAACTTATCAACAGTTCAGGCCACGCGGGCGACATTGCCCAACGACTTTGTCGCAGGGCTCTAACACCCCACCAGACACTTCAGGTGACTGTGACCAGGCGACAGTGCCCGTGTCACAGTCGCGGGTCATAGTCGCACAAACACCCCTTGCTGCTGTAACTTGGTGTTTTTCGCATGAAATGGCCTAGAAAATCATGCATAGATCATCGGGGTTAAATCTAACTGAATAATAGAGACATTTATCATAAAAGTAGGGGTATCGGGATCAATATTAACCGAGATCCCGTACCAAAGATTTTTCGAGTGTTACAATCCTCCCCAACTTATTTGGATTTCGTCCCCGAAATCTCATTCTAAAGGAACAATTGAGGATATTGCTTCTTCATATCATCTTCGGACTCCCAAGTGATGTTAGCACCACGATGGTGCTTCCATTGAACTTTGACCATGACCACGTCCTTATGCCGCAACTTCTTCACCTTTGACTCCAATATTGTTTCCGGTTCTTCCACGCAACGATTTCCATTATCTACCCGGATTTCTGTCAAGGGAATCACACTCTCTTTTTCAACTAGGCACTTCCGAAGGTAACTCACGTGAAAGGTGGGATGTATTCCATCAATTTTCGGTGGTAGATCCAACCGGTAAGCTTATAACCTAACTTTCTCCAAAATGACGAATGACCCAAGAAAACGGGGACTAAGCTTTCCACGTTTTTCAAACCGGATAATCCCCTTCCATGGAGATACCTTCAACATAATACGATCACCCACTTGAAATTCGATCGGTCTCCTCTTCTTGTCCGCGTAACTCTTTTGTCGATCTTGGGCCGTTTTTAATCTTTCCCGAATTTCCTTCACCTTATCCGCCGTCTCTTGAACTATTTCCGATTCGGCGAATTGTTTCTCGCCCGCTTCAAGCCAACAAACTGGGGTTCTACACTTTTAGCCATACAGTGCCTCGAAGGGCACCGTTCTAATGCTGGAATGGTAACTGTTATTGTAAGCAAACTCCACCAAAGGTAGGTGTGAGTTCCAACTTCCTTCAAAGTCGATAACACACGACCTCAACATGTTCTCGAGCGTCTGGATTTTCCTCTCGCTTTGGTCATACGTTTGAGGATGGTAAGCCGTGCTCAAATTTAGTCTCGTGCCCAACTCTTTCTGTAGGCTAGCCCAAAAATTTGACGTGAACCGAATGTCCCAATCTGACACAATAGATTGCGAAACTCCATGTCTCGACACCACTTCATCAATATAAAGCTTGGCCAATTTCTCCATTGGCAAGGTCTCCCGCATTGCAAAGAAATGCGCGCTCTTGGTTAGGCGATCTACGATTACCCATATAGTATCATGACCTCTAAGGTCTTTGGTATCTTTGTCATGAAATCCATGGTGATGTTGTCCCACTTCCACTCGAGAATGGACAACGGTTGTAAAGTCCCGTACGGTCTCTGATTTTCCGCCTTCACTTGAAGACACGTGACACATCTCTCCACATAGTTGGCCACGTCTAGTTTTATCACCGACCACCAATAGTTCAACTTTAAGTCTCTATACATCTTGGTGCACCGGGGTGTATAGAATATTTCGACTTATGCGCCTCTTCTAGGAGTAGTTCCCGATTCCCACCAAGCTTCGGCACCTAGATTCGGCCTTGAAAGAGTTTAAGTCCACGAATATCTTCCGTCAATAGTCCACTTTGCTTCACCATAACTTCGGATTTGAGATTTTTTTTCTTTAAGTGCTTTTGTTTGACATGTCTTGATGTTCTCCAACAAGCTTGATACCACACCGATTCTGGTGAGGGATAGTTTGACACCGCTTTCATAGCTTCTCCGGCTCAAGGCATCCGCCACCACGTTGGCCTTACCGGGATGATAGAGCAACTCGCAATCGTAGTCCTTTAGTAGCTCAAGCCACATTCTTTGCCACATGTTGGGTTCTTTTTTATCGAAGATGTACTTTAAGATTTTGTGATCGGTAAATAGAGTGTACTTCGTCCCGTACAAATAATGTCGCCATAACTTCAATGCAAAGACCACCGCCGCCAATTCCAAGTCATGAGTTGGGTAGTTCCTCTCATGGTCCTTTAGTTGCCGTGACGCATAGGTTATCACTTTTCCCCGTTGCATTAGAACACACCCGAGACCCATCTTGGAAGCATCGCTATACACAATTTCTTCTTAAGAGTTTGAAAGGCTTGATCTTGCGTCTTAGTCCAAAGAAATTTGACATTCTTTCTCGTGAGGGAGGTGAGTGGCGAAGCTATTTTGGAGAAGTCTTGAATGAATCGTCTGTAGTAACCCACCAACCCCAAGAAACTTCGGCTCCGTCGGACTCATTGGCGGTTCCCAACTCAACGCCGCTTCGATCTTTGTTGGATCTACCTTCACTCCGTCTTTAGACACCACATGGCCCAAGAATTGCACCTCTTGAAACCAAAACTCGCACTTCGAGAACTTTGCAAACAACTTTTCTTTTTTGAGAACCTATAGCACTTCCTGCAAATGTTTCCTATGCTCGGCCTCATCCTCTGAGTAGATCAAGGTATCGTCGATGAAGACAATCACGGATTTGTCCAAGAAAGGGCGACACACGCGGTTCATCAAATCCATGAATACGTCCGGGGCGTTGGGAAATCCAAAGGGCATCACCAAAAACTCGTAGTGACCGTATCTCGTTCGAAAAGCCGTCTTCGAAATGTCCTCCTTCTTCACTCTAACTTGATGGTATCCGGACCGAAGTTCGATCTTCGAAAAACATCCCGCGCCTTGGAGTTGATCAAAGAGGTCATCGATGCGAGGTAAGGGATACTTGTTCTTCACCGTGAATTTATTCAACTCTCGATAGTCTATGCACATTCACATAGATCCATCTTTCTTTTTCACGAACAAAACTGGGGCTCCCCAAAGTGACGAGCTCGGTCGGAGGAATTCCTTCTCTAATAGCTCTTGAAGTTGTGTCATCTTCTCTTGCATTTCTGTTAGAGCCAAACGGTATGGAGCACGGGCTATCGGAGCCGCTCCCGGAGTAAGGTCGATTTGAAACTCCAATTGACGTTCCGGCGGTAGCCCAGGTAAGTCCTCCAGAAAGACGTCCGGGTAATCTTGCACGATCTTCACACCCTCTACAGACTTCCTTTTTTTTCGCGTCCACCACATACGCCAGATACGAAGGGTAACCCTTCGCTAGGAATTTACGGGCCTTAAGAGAGGAGATGATAGGATTGCATCTCTTCCTTTTTCCCCATAGATGGTGACTACACCATTTCCCGACAAGGGCACTTGGATCATCTTCTTGGAACAAAGGATGTCGGCCTTATATCTCGACAACCAATCCATGCCTATGACTATATCAAACCCACCTATAGCCAAAGGTAGTAAATCCACTTCAAAGGAGTTCCCATTGATCTCTAGGGTACATTCAACAAAACACTCACGAATGATCACTTGGTCTCCATTAGCCACCTCTACTACTAAAGCATCGGGAAGAATACTACTAGGAGTGACGAACTTCTTACAGAAAATATCCGATATAAAAGAGCAAGTAGCACCCGAATCAAACAACACACGAGCGGTCATGGAGTTTACTAGGAACGTACCCGAAACGACATCAGTGGTCTCCTTTGCCTCTTCGGTGGTCATCCGGAATGCTCGGGTTGGCACTCTCGAAGATTGCTCGACTCTTTCCGTCGACCCAAAAGAACTTCCATGGTTGCCACCCACGAGATTCGGGTAATCCTTCTTCATGTGACCTGGTTCCCGACATTCAAAACATACTGGCCCCCGGATAGGTCAATCTCGGATGACATGACCCTTCTTCCCGCACTTGGCACACTCGACGGGACCCGAGTGCGGCCTTGGATTGTATGGGCCAAAGTGCTTGGTCTTGCACTTGTGGCACCATCTTGCCTCTCGACGGTTGTCTCCGAATCTTCCACCCACAAATGGTTTAGACTGGCGAACGGGCCCAGGTGGCCTTCCCACTTTCGCTTCTCCCCAACTTGACCTTTCTCTTCCCTTCCTTGGGCAATGTCATCCTCCACAAGGAATCACTCTTCAAGTGCTTCCTTTATCGTCGACACTTTGGCGTTCCTTACCGCCATCTTCATCTCGGTCGGTAACCCCAACAAACAGGCCTTGATCTTCGTCCTCTCATCGGGAATCATATGCTCCACCAAACTCAATTTTTCCATAAAATGTTTGGAGTAGTCGGAAATCGACATGCTACCCTTCTTGAGACTACAGAACTCTTGCTCAATCTTGCCCAAAGCTCTCTCACTGCAATATTTGTTTAGGATTTTCTTTTAAATGTTGGCCACGAGAGTTTGGCCAACACTTCGGGAGTGAGAGACGAATGGGTAAGATTCCACCAAGTCAGGGCCTCGCCCTCAAGTATATGAGAAGCAAACTTGACTCTCTGAGACTCATCACATACGCTTGCCTCGAATGCCATCTCCACCTCTCGGATCCAATAGATGCAACTGATGGGATCTTCAGTACCTGCAAATTCGGGTGGCCTGCACCCTAGAAAAGCCTTATAAGTGCATCATGTCTCATTTCGTTTCTCACGAACAATATCATGTTCTTCTGTTCCCACGACGACCGGTCTACCACTCGACCCAATCACGACATTATCCGCTACCGTTTCGAGCCGTCGGTGACTAGCGTTGCGATCCTCTAGCAGTTTCAAGAAGAACTCTTGTTGTTGTGCCATGGCCGAGTTCATGGCTAGCATCATACTGTCCTTGATTCTCGTCTCTAGCGTCACCTCTTCCATGATCGGGTTGTTACTGGCAAGGTTCACACGTGGAATATGTTCGGGTCTCCTGCTCAAGATAGCTGGTATGGGAGGCCCCATAGAGGTCTCGACCAAAAGCAGTAGATTCGACTTCCACGTGACCCTCTTGCGGGTTTGGTGGTTTGCTCCGAGTGTTTACCATGGTTATCTGCCATACACGTACGAGAAAAAAGGTTGAGAAAAGACTAAGTGAGTTAAACTCATGGTACGTACTACTACATTTATCAATCATCATAACAATAGAAATTCAAGTATGCTTACGTAAGAGCGCATTCATAATAGCATTAACTACGTGATATTATGATTTCATGATACACAAGGATCCGTCGTTACCGTCATCACAACTCTTAATCAATGTAATTCCGTATATCCTAACTCTCTCCCCACCTATGAAATTTACCTCGAGGTGGACAACTTAATGATACGCTTAAAGCTTAAGTAAAGATATACTAAGTCAATACCTACTTCACTTAAACTAAAGCTCTGATACCAACTTGTAACACCCTAAAAACAGGGATAACAAAAATCCGGAAAAACGGACATATGGTATATACAAATTTCCATAGCAAGAGCCTCCCAAAAATGGGGAATATATGAACCTGTTTAATTATAGTTATAATTTAACGGAAATAGACAACAACCAACTAATCTAATTTCTATGATAGAAAGGAGATTACAAAAAGGGTGTCGTCTATAGACTCAATGGATGTCTTCACAAAAAGTGTGTCCCAATGCACCTTCCCCAAGCTCTCACCAAAGTCCGACTAGGACTGCTTAGAAGCGACACCACTAGAACCTGAGATACACATCGACACCAAACAAGTGTTAGGCCAAAAAGCCTAGTGAGTTTGTACAAGCAATAATATTCCAATCAATAGCATAATACTTATCAGCAGTTAACAAAGAGTTTTCTCATATGTGGAGTCAATGGGGGAGACCCATAGCACCAATCAAGTTCCACCCAAAGAGTCGATACACCTTGATGCCAACTACCATGAGTGACATCCAAAAGGCCCGACACACCTGATGACTACAACCATGACATTACCCCGAATGGCGGAGGTCTAGGTACATACCTTAGCGGTGGCACCCAAGACTATATCCTCCTAGTGTCTACTGACGTGGTTCGTCCAACAATGTAATTAGTAGGTATCAAGATGCATAATGCACATGAATCATCACAATACTAACCATGGGTACAATATTAGACCATACAGTTCGCACATTGCTCATAGTCCACAACAAGGCTAGTATGAATGTATTATTATCAATGTAGTCATAACCTCGCCACATGGGGACTCAAGTAATAAATCACCCCATTATCATGGTACATACTTCATCAAACAATAACAAACAACTCATTGTCATGTAATTATCAAATAATCCATTTTTCCTAATATTAGGTCAAACCACCCATAAAGACCATTGTTCAAAGTTAACACATACAAGTATATTTCCCATTTATTTAAGGTCAAAGAGTCCCAATACCATTTTAGGGAAGCTCACCCATGTAGATTAAAAGGTCTTAGACATACACATAATGAACTCCATAAGAAATCAATATTTATGTATGAATACTTCAAATGTAGATGAATGACAACAATAAATATAATGGTATGATATGTATCTAGTTTTAACAAGGTTTAGGAACTCACAATCTAGGTTTTGGTTAAAACCTAGAAAATAGATAACCCTAGATGTTGATAGATGGAGCCTCGGTTGAGAAGAGGAGATCTTGATGAGAATACTTCAATAAATGGTCTTGGATGATGATTTAATGAACAATAAATGAGCTCACCAACAAAACCCTAGAAATAGATGAGAAGGATGCTTGGTTGCTCAAAAATCGCCTCTTAACAAGTCTCTCCCGTTTTTCCAAAGTGAAATGTAGAAAAGAGGCATCAGATCACAACTTATCAGCAGTTCAGGCCACGCTGGCGACTTTGCCCATGGGCATTGTCACAGGGCTCTAACACCCCACTGGACATTTCAGGCGACTGTGACCAAGCAATAGTGCATGTGTCACAGTCGCGAGTCATAGTCGCACAAACACCCCCTAGCTGCTGTAAGTTGGTGTTTTTCGCATGAAATGGCCTAGAAAATCAAGCATAGGTCCTCGGGGTTAAATCTAACTGAACAATAGAGACATTTATCATAAAAGTAGGGGTATTGGGATCAATATTAACCGAGATCCCTTACCAAAGATTTTACAAGTGTTACAGAATCAATAAGGGAAACCCATTACACCAATGAGTTTTACCTCAAGTCAATGTACCTTGATGTTCACTAGCATTAGCAACATCTCGAAGGCCCGACACATTGAAAGCACATGGCGGGAGGGTTAAGAGGGCCGAGAGAGAAGGATTCCAAATCGAAAGGAACGGTTCATCACCTTCTAGAGAATAACAACATAATAAACCGTTAACATAACCAATACCACTGAAGGCAGTAGGTGATCCAATTTGGGGATAAACCGGAACTTTAATGAAATTATCGAGTTCGACATTGGGAGATGCAGAAGAACGTGCTGCGACTGTGAAACGTTGATAATCAAAGTGGTATTCATTGTAGATGAAAAGAAGGATTTTATCATTGTTGTGGAATGAACGATCGAGGTGGGATTTAACGAAAGAAGGTTGAGATAAGATAGCATTCCAGGGTTTGGAAACACATCTCATTTGAGCAAGCGGTTTGGCCGGTAATCAAATGAGTATGTTAGAAAGAACATCCCTAGGGAGGTCCTCCATCGTCGTTGGGTGTTGGGATGGAGCCATTTTGATGTGCAAAGGTAAACATAATTAAGGTCGATGAATTTATAGTAGGCGAGTCCTTTTTGGAAACGGGAGTTGCCAAATGGAATAAGTTTCTTGGTAGCAGAAAAGGTGATATAAAATCAACCGGTGGTGATATAAAGCGCATGAAGTATAAACATAAGTTAATGTAAAAACTTTGAACATCATATTCTTTGGAGGATTTTTTTGTCTTCTGCATGTTAGTTATAGTGTAGAATTTCCAAAACATCTTTCATAGCCTAGATAATTCTAGGGGGTGTACCCATTCCGCATCGCAAATATCTGAAGCTGCAAAAAAAGCACCGCAAAATCACTACTACAAGGATAACTTTTCTAAACGTCCTCTTTTACACGGTTATAGAAAAAAAAATCCTTAAAATTAAAAAGTACCAGTATTTTTTAAAATTCTTTTTTACACGGTCCTGTAGTGGTGGAACCGTTTAAAATAGTCTCGACCTTTTTAGCACTGTTGTTTCAAAAACCCGTGTAAAATATCTTTTGGGTTTTAAATGTTGAAAACTAAGGGGTTGTTCGGTTGTGGCTTAATGGGTTGAATAACCTTTATAGCTTATTCGCTCAGCTATAAGTGACTGTTCGGTTATGGCTTAATCTGGAAATTAATAGGTTATTCGGTCAGCTAGAGAAAGACACTTGTTTACATTCAGCCACCCCTTTTCCCTCACTACCCTTGGAGAAAAACAAACATCCTCCTCCAGAGATCTACTGCTGCTCTTCCTCGATCCTCGTCCTGCCCTCTCAAATTGGTAAGATTATGATACAAATCGACCCTCTCAGTCTCTCAAATCTGTTCTCCATCTGCACTGTGTCTCCATCGTTGCATAAATGAAGAAACATGGAGACTGCTCCTTCATCTGTTCGTGACCCCTCCCTCATCTGTTCTTCATCTTCTGGGTTTTCTTCTTGAGTAATTTCTGATCGGTTTCCATCGATTGGTTTCTGATTTTTATCGATTGGTTTATGGTTTATCGATGTTTATGGTTTTTCTGGGTTTATGGTTTATCGATTGGTTTTGGTTGGACCAATTAAAATTCCATATCAATATTGAAGTTGAAAACCTAAGAAGCATGGCGTCATTTTTGAAGTTCAAAGCGTAGAAAATTTGGAAGCTAACTGGACCAGGTTAATGAGTTTTGATATTTTCATAAATACTAAAATATGTGGCATGATGACATATGCACATCTCTTGGTGGTTGTTGTTTCAAAACCCATCTCACCTTTCTCCAAATCTTTGTGGGTTTCTTTGGTTTCAATTGTTTATGGGTGTTGATCATCAATTTAGGGTTTATGTATTTGGGTTTCTTTTTTATATTTAGGGATTTATTTGGTTTTTTTTATAGAAATTTGTTGTAAAAAAATTGTTTTACTATTTGTATGTTATTGTTTAATCTACATTTTGTTGTTGCTTTGTAAAATTTCATCAACAAATGTTTAATGTAGAACAAAAGGGTAAAATGGTCATTTTTAACATTCAGACTGTTTATTCAGCACAACAACCGAACAACTTAGTTGTTAACACATATACAACTATATTCATACAGACAACTATATCCATACAGGTCTTAACAGAAAACGAACCGAACAACACCTATGTACATGACTGGCTTACCGTTTCAAGTGATCTATGAACATATCTTGAAAAGACCATATTAAAGAATTCAAATTACAGATTCCATAAACAGCAATAAAGCTTAATATATATATATATATATATATATATATATATATATATATATATATATATATATATACCAAATGAACTTATCAGTATTCATGCTAACCAAGAGATAAGTCACAAGTATTAATGCATTTAAATTAAAATTGACACATGAAAAAAACCTACCCAACCAAGGAATATAGAATCAGATGCTACCAAAAAAAGGTCATATCCACCAAAAAGTGCTTTTAACTTCCGATCGATTTGCAATGAAGAGATTCTTCAGCGGCCGATACCATGTTTAATTAGTAGGTGCTACCCAAACGAGACTCTCAACATACGGAACAACGTGGATAAGGTGATTTGCATAACGAGGCTTTATGTTAAAGGATTTAGCCTTGGATGCAATTGGATCGTACAAAACAAGACGATCCTTAGGAGTTGCAAATATAAACTCATTATTTAACGTGAATCCCAATGGACGGTCCATGCCATGATCACCAGTACTAAACTGCGAAAGAACATGGTGCTTGACCCATGATTCAGTTACACCATACTCATTCATTACCCACACCTCAAATTCATATCCTTGGACGCATGACATCACACAAAGCTTTCCACACAAAACCCCAATGCCATTCCATCGTAGCAGTTTATCATCTGGAAGACTTATCTCGCTGAAAGTTTCCTCACTCAAATCAAATGCGACTATTGTTTGTAGCTTACAAGTTCCAATAACTTTATGACCAAGCCAATGAAGATGGCCATCATAGCCATCTACACAAGGTGTGTCTTCGTTGAAAATATTTATAACATGTGATGGAAACCCATGATTGATAATTAATTCCCAGGAATCCTTCCTCATACTATACACCTCTACATGAAGCCGGTTTTTAAAATTTCTACCGGGCCGGCTCATAAGCTTGACAAGTTTGTAATCATCCGTTTTAGGATCAAAACCGAACCTAAAATAAATTCTACCGATATCAAATTTCCTGAAAGAAATATAACATGGCGGGAGAGTTAATATGGCCGAAAGAGATGGATTCCAGATCTTAATGACACAATCAAGATCATCATCATCATCATATCCGAATGATGTAAAACGAAAGCATATTAAGCCGTTAACAGAACCTAGGAATTTGACGGCCACTGCAAACGGGAGTTTGATGAAATTAGGGAGTTGGAGATGGGGAGATCGAGACGAGTGTGCTGTCACGAATGTGCTGTCACAGACCAGGAGAATCTCATCATTGTTGTTGTTGTGGAGTGATTGATGATGAAGAAGGTGGGATTTTATAAAAGAGTGTTGAGATAAGAGATGATTCCAGGTTTTGGAGACGGCCCTCATTTGAGCAAGCGGTTTCGCCGGTAGCCGAATCAGTATTTCCCATAAAAGTTCGCCGGGGAGCTTCTCAATCGTAGCCATTCTCGTGTGCTGCTAACTCTAATTAAGGTCGATGATTTTTCTTTTTTGTTTTTTTGACTAAACCCTAATAAAGGTCGATGACTATATATATGTACGTGGAAAGAGGGGGCCACCCATCAAGATAGCGTCACATATAATCAAATAAATTGTTCTCTTTTTTTCGTTTTGTAGAATTTTATAATATATTTAACCATTTTACGTCAACACAAGCCGTTATTACCTGAAAATCATCTTTTATGTATAAAATATTTTTTATTTAATATATACTAGAAACGTACTCGCGTAATGTATCGAGATACATCACGATTTTAATTTTATTTTAATTTTTTGTTTTTTATTGATTTACAGTATGATTTTGGATGTTTTTTATTGAGTGATAATGGTTTTTTTATATATAAATTTGTTTAATTTAGACTTAACAATATAATGTTAAAAAATTAAGTAGTTTCTTAAAATTCATTAATTATCTTATATATTTTAAATTTTTTATATTTAAATTGAGAT
The DNA here is from genome assembly GCA_023525745.1 of Arctium lappa. Taxonomy (NCBI): domain Eukaryota; kingdom Viridiplantae; phylum Streptophyta; class Magnoliopsida; order Asterales; family Asteraceae; genus Arctium; species Arctium lappa. The sequence continues at coordinate 28,932,725 of CM042050.1, forward strand.
GTTTATCCTGTTTTGATTATGTTTATCATAATTCAAATTTCATAATTTTAGAGTTTGAGATTAGAGATAAGGATTTTGGGGGATAAGGATGAAATTTATTAATTAGGGTTAAAAACATTTAAAAGTAGTACATATTGCTTCATTAATTGTTTTTTAATTGAGTGATAATGATTTTTATATATAAATTTGTTTAATTTAGACTTAACAATATAATGTTTTTTATATAAAAAAAATTAAGTAGTTTGTTAAGATTCATTAATTATCTTATATATTTTAAATTTTTTATATTTAAATTGAGATGTATATCCTGTTTTGATTATGTTTATCAGAATTCAAATTTCATAATTTTAGGGTATGAGATTAGAGATAAGGATTTTGGGGGATAAAAATGAAATATATTAATTAGGGTTACAAGCTTTACAGGTAGTACATTAGACTTTAGTAGTTATTTTTAAGAGATTTTAAGTAGATAGTTTTAAATGATAGTACATAAAGCTTAGTGAGTTGTAATTAAGAGTTTTTTATACCATCTTTATAATAGAGTATAGATTATTTAAAATTTAAAATTACAATTAAATTATGTATTAATACAACTTTTAAAGCTTTATATTTCTAAATATAATCATATATAAACATTTTATTTTAAATATAAAATATCTAAAATATAATTAAAATAAGTATTAAGCTCTATCATAATACTTTATTATTATTATTATTATCTTTAATTAGGATAATCATTAGAATCTTACATAATAATTGTTCATCATTATCTATAATTAGCATAATTATTTACCTCTAACTCTTAAAACATATTTTTTTAGAATTCATTTACCATGTTATAAAATATTTGAAATATAATATTAAATAGTATCTACCATTTATATAAATATCTTAAAAATTATTAGGATCAAAGTTTGCTGGAATTTCAGGCATACGATGAGGATCGAAACGAGATGTGGGAAAGCGACGAGGATGTGAATGAATCTTCTATCCCCTCTGAATGGAGCGAGGAGGTGAGTGAAGAAGACGAGCGTATTGAAGAAAGTATTTGTCCCGGCGAGACTCAGGGAGCGGGAAGGGACGGAAGAACGATGGAAAGGGAACCAGATTCAGGATTGCCAACATCGAAATCAGAAAACCCATCGAAAAACCTATCGGAAAACACGATGGCCAAAGGGGAGACGGTGGGTGATCATCTTGAAGTCGAAGAGTTTCCAATTTTGAAAAACGTCCAGGCTTCATTCTCAAAGGGAAACATGGTGATTCCCAATTCCCAGCCCCCAAGCAACAAGAAGTCAGTTGCACATGCTAACACTGATCTGAAGGGTACACACCTAAGGGAAGGGATGAAGGACAGTGGGCCAAACATACTTGATGGGCCCTTGGAGTGGATAGACCAGTTCATGAAAATATAAATGGGACAAAGGAAGATGGGCTAGATAATGGGATGGTCAATTAATGATGGGATTAAAAGCAAAGAAAAAGCAACAAAAGAAGAATCAATCGATAGGCAAGAAGGGAGAGGGAATCAGATGCAGAAGAACACCACACGGTCAGAGAAAAGGCAGAAGATGGCGTCATCTCATAAAGAAAAAGCGAGCACAAGGAGGGTCGAAAATTCGGGACTCGAAAGAGGACGGGTTAGCTTCCACTACATGAAACAATTAGCAAGGAGTAGACAACAAAAAATTATTCAGAAAAAAGCCGATGAAGACGGATGCATCAAAAAAACAGGAAATAAAAAATCGAAAAGTGGAGGGGGGGGGGGGGGGAGGGAGGGGCCCTATTTCTGATTCAACGAAAGTGGTGATCTCAAATGAACTCGACAGCGTGGATAGCCAAGAGGGTTTGGAAGCATTCGGAAATTCGATAGGAGTCACATGGAAATCGAAAAGTGGGCAAAGCACGGAAGAAGTCAAAGGATAATGATCAGCGGTTATCAGGTAAGTGTCGATTCTAAGTGAGTTTAATTTTGAAAATAGTATCATTAAACATAAGGGGCATGGGGTTGAAAGGTAAAAGTGAATGGGTAAAAGAAATTTGTAGAAAAGAAAGTTCGTGTATGATAGCTTTACAGGAGACAAAGATGAAGGAAATAAATGAAAGGCACATTTCAGACTTATAGGGTATCAAAGAAGGAGATTTCGTCCAAGTCCAGGCCAACGGGAACTCGGGTGGACTCTTATTGACATGGAATAAAATATTGTTTAAGGGTGAGTATGTGATACATGAAGAAAGTTTTATTGCGGTAGTGGGGAAGTGGGAAGATCGACATGGGTTAGTAGGATGCGTTAATGTTTATGGGCCTAGGGAGCAAAAGGAAAGGTTAGATCTATGGGGAAAGTTGGAGCTTCTTTGTGAAAAAGAGGAGGTACGATGGGTCATGTTTGGTGATTTCAATTAAGTACGCAAGAAAGACTAATCTCGGTCGTCAACGCGAAAGGTACGGAGGAATTTAATGATTTTATTAGAAGGGGAAAACTTTCGGAAGTTCCAATGGGTGGAAATAAATTCACACGGATTAGTGACGATGGCCAAAAACATAGTAAATTGGACTAGTTTTTGGTAACGGACGAATTCGGTGCCTTATGGAAGAACTTTGGAGCCAAGGTCTTGGAGAGAAAATGGTCGGATCATGCACCGATCATGCTAACTGATCAAGAACTTGACTTTGAACCGAGGCCATTTAAATTCTTTGATGCTTGGTTAAAGGATGAAAATTTGGGGGATGTGGTAAGGGAGGCATGGACCAAGGAGGTCACCTCAATTAGGCCGGATTGTGAATTTAGGGATAAACTCAAGAACGTCAAGATCGTGCTAAAAGGGTGGTGCAAAGTGAAGTGGGGAGATATTGGGAAAGACTTGGAAGCTAAGAGGGAAGCGGTGAGAAAATGGGAAGAGGAAGCTGATGGAAATCAATTGACACCGGATGATAGGCAAAAGTGGATTGATGATCGAAAAAAGTGGCTTTATTTGGAAGGAAAAAGCTTGGAAATGGCGAAACAAAGGGCGAAGGTAAAGTTGATTAAAGAAGGAGACGAAAATTCTATAATCTTCCATGCAACGATAAAATATAGAGAAAGGAGGAATTGTATTCGGGGACTCAACATCAACTCGGATTTGGTGGAGAACCCAAAAAGAATAAAGATTTAGTACACAATTTTTATAAAGAAAAATTCTCAAACCAAAGTAAGAGTCGGCCACAATTGCGGTCGGAACGAGTGAAAAAACTATCGAAAGAGGAGGCTGTAAATATTGAGAGAGGATTAACGGAAGACGAGGTTTGGGGTGCGATTAAGAAATGCGGAAACAACAAGTCCCCGGGGCCGGACGAATTTACTTTTGGATTTATAAAAGTTTTTTGGGGGATGATTAAAGAGGATTTGATGGCGGCAATAAATTGGGTCTTGGTGAAGGGATAGATAAGTGAGGGTCGTAATGCCTCCTTCTTGACATTAATCCCAAAGGTTGAAAGCCCGCTCGGTCTAAATGATTTTAGACCAATTAGCATAATTGGAGTTTTCTATAAAATAGTGGCGAAAGTGTTGGTGGAAAGCTGAAAGTGGTTATGGGAAAAGTAATTAGCAAAAAGAAAAGTGCCTTTATAAAAGGTGTTAAGACACAGTCTCATTGGATTCAAGATCATCCAATCTGAAGATCCAATCTGAAGCTAAAGCCGGAAAGTCGACTCTCGATATTAAAGTCTAAATTTCGTTTGTAATAAATGTCAAAGTTTATTATTGTTAATAATAATATTTAGATATTAGTTTGTTAGTTAATATCTAAGTTAGTTAGATATTATTAATTAGAAATAATATCTAGATATTAAATCTAGATATTATGTTAGTTGTGTTGTGTGTTAGACAAGCATTATTCGTAGATATCAGATCATAATATCAGAAAACACAATTCACACACACAAAAAGGTGAAAAACAGAGAACACATCCAAGCTTAAATCTGATCAATCCTGTAACCGTTGTTATTAATCAAACATGTTGGTAATCATATTGTGTTGTTAATCTATAAAACTTGATAAACATTGTGGATCGACAATTGGTATCAGAGCCTGATAATAGATCAAAATCAAGTTTAAGAAAAACGACTCTGTGTTCTAGTTTGAAAATCGTTTTTGAGATTTAGAGTGTTTTAGGTGTTAAAATCGATCAGGTTGTGATCGATATACATGCTAGATCGAGTTGTAAGTGATTAATTTCAGTATAGAGCTTTAATCGAGTTCCATTTTGGTGATTTTGTGTCTGAAAGTCGAGTTTCAAAAAGTTACTGTGCCATCAAATTATTTTCGAAAAAGGGATTTTAATCAAGATCAAGTGGTCACAATCAGTTCTAGAAGTGTTTTTAGACATATTGGTAGAGTTTGGGTCTGTTAATCTTGGAAAAACAGGTTGAAAAGTCGAATTTATCGAAGTACAGATGAACTTGCGCAAACCAGAGGAAGAACACACGCAAAGATCACTTTGCGTAACCTACTTTGCGCAACCAACTCAACACGCAAAGCTTACTTTGCGCAACCAACTGCATATGCAAAGCCTACTTTGCGCAACACACTGATCATGCAAAGTCCACTTTGCGCAACCAACGGCTTACGCGAACTTCAGTTTTCGCAACTCACTTGAAACGCAAAACACAAATCTCGCCACACGCTACTCACGCAAACCTTGTTTCAGTTCTCGCAACAACAAGGAAACGAAAACCTCACTTCTCGCAACAACAAGGATACGCAAAGCTCACTTCACGCTACGTACTTGAAATGCAAAGCTCACTTTGCGCAACCCACGCGTCACGCAAACCTCACTTTGCGCAACCCACTAGTCACGCAAAATGTTCCATACTTAGAATATTTTTCTGAGAATTTTTCAAAGCGGGACCCCCATACTAAGTCTGCCTATGGGGACAAAATTTCTTGTGTGATCAAATTTTATCTGGACTAACGGTCAAATCCAAGTTCTTATTTCACATAATAGAACAGGATGACTTCAAAAGATGCTCTTTCCATTGGCACGGATGTCAAACCCCCAATTCTGTTTAAAGGGGATTACGAACAATGGAAAGACAGATTTCTTGACTTTGTGGATCGACACGTAAACGGAGATAACATTCTTTTATCTATAAAAGAAGGTCCCATGGCACCTCTTTCTGTCCAAGTACCTGATAATGATGCTGATGATGCTGAAGATGATTCTTCTGACAGTGGGGACGTGAACGTGGAAAGAGAACAGAAGATGAAAACTGTTACTCTAGAGTATGCCCAATTTTCTGAAGAATAAAAGAACCGTTTCAAAGCTGATAAGCAAGCAAGATCTTTACTTCTTCAAAGTATCCCGAATGATATCTACATCAAAATAGACATTTACAAAGCTACTGCTAAGAAGATATGGGATCAACTTCAAAAGATGATGATGGAATCTAAGGTTGGGAACCAGATGAAAGTCGCAAACTGTATAAACAGTTACGAAGAATTCAAAGCCTTTGAAGATGAAAGCCTAGCGGACACTTATGAACGATATGTTCTGCTTCTGAACGAGCTGTCAAAGAATAAAGTTAAAAAGAAACAGATAGAGAACAACGTCAAGTTTCTCAGTGTCCTTCAACCAGAATGGAAGAAGCATACACGAAGAATGAAACAGATGAAAGATCTGTTTGACATTCCACTCCACGAGGTGTATGAGACACTAAGGCAGAACGAAGAGGAAGTAGAAGAGAAAAGGAATGGAAAGAAGAAAAAGGAAGTTGAGAAAGTTCCAGATTCCATTGCACTTGTTGTGAAAGATAAGAAGAAAAAAAAAGTGATTACAAGTTCTGAATCAGAAACTGAATCTGATGGAGATGATGGAGAAATTCTGAAGCAAGCACTGCAATTATTGACCCGTGCATTCGAAAAGAAATTCTACAAGAAACCAGGATCAAACTCACAGAGATATTCTTCATCAAGCTCCAAGAACCGTGAGCATAGAGAAAGAGTAGAAGGAAGTAGATCTCAAGAGAAGAAACCAAGAGAAAGGAAGCAATCTGAGAATGACTACACCAGTACAGACAAGAAAGCTGATGTCCCAATCATATGCTACAACTGTGGCATAACTGGACATTACGCCTCAAACTGTCGAAAGCCAAAGGTTTGCAATTCGACGTATTAACAGAACAAACTAGTGCTAGCCAAACAACAGGAAGCCGACAAAGCATTAATGGCTGAAGACGAATTCTGGTTAGATCATTCTGAAGAGGAAGATGAAGAAGAAGAGAATGAAGAAGCTGCTAACATGTGCTTGATGGCCAATCATGCAAAGTATGATGATTCAGATACTGAAGCAGCTGAAAAGGTAATGAACTTAACCGACAATAATTTCATGATCAAACTGGATGCGATGATGGTCGAACTTCAAGACCTTCAGTCGAAACTGAAAAGAGAAAAAGGCAGAGTTGCTAGGCGTAATCAAAAGATCTTTGAGCTAAATACGTCAGTTATTGGGAACAAAGATCTCATGGATTCCCTACGCAAATCTGCTTCTGATTTTAATCTTAAAAACGATTGTTTAGAAAAGAAGTTTTCTGATTTTGTTTCTCAAATTTCTAAGTCTGATTTAGAAAAGAAACAAACTGCCGTAATTATTTATAAGCTGCAGTTTGAGAACAAGAATCTAAATAAGAAGATAACTGGTCTGGAAACCAAACTCTACTCAATAGGCTAAACAGATCAAACTATTTTCATGAATACACCTAATGAAGAGGCTGATTTTAAAGCAAAATGGGGATTAGGTTGTAATAATCCTCATTACCTGAAACATGTTATCAGAAAACAACCTGGTTTATATAATGCAGATTATATGTATGCTGCTCGTAAACTTTCTCATTTGAAACCCAAATTTGTTATCAAAGCATCAGAAGAAGTCGAGGCAAAAGAAGATACAAATAGAAAGAATTTGAAGAAAATGCAACTACCATTCTGTTATGCAAGACTGAATGATAGTTATCTTTCGGAAAAACCTAAAGTTCTTTCAAAAGAATATTTTGCTACATATTCTTCTACTGAGATGGAGGCAAAACCTGTTCGAGCTAAAACTTATGTACCTCCAGTCGTATTAGAAAGCAAAATAATTGAGTTAGAAAATGTCTTATCTGACGAAAGAATTTTGGTGAAAATAAAACAAGATGTGTTTTCTACTGTTTTGAAGAACACTGTTTTTCATTCTAAATCTAAAAGGTGTTCTACAGTTTCAAAAACCCCTCACACTTCTACTGATTTCTTTGATGACTTATTTGAGCCTGCAAATGACTTTTTAAATACTGAAAAAAGGGTGTATAGATGGAGTAGAGATGGTTGATTTCAATGCTTCACTTCCAGATCATTCTACTTTTCTTATAAAAGGAAAGGCTTTACCAAGTGTTTCTAAAAATCAGCGTTCACAGAAACAGAACACCTCTGGTAAACGCAAGAAAAGTCAATCTCAGAAATCTGATTTTCCTGATAAATCTAAATCTTCAAATCAGATTCATACTACTAATCTTCCTTTTCACAGAAAGTTAGATGGTTCAGGTTCACCTCAGAGACGAGGGAGCTACAAGGAAGAAAATCTTTTCTGGAAGAAGAAACCAGTTAAAAATGAAAGCTCATGTGTACATACGCATAATGAAACGAAGAACAATGCGCTGAAAAGTAAACCTGCTCATGTTTACACGAGAGATCAAATGATCAGGTTATTAGGTAAGGAAAATTCTTGTTCTTTCTGTCCTACACATGATCCTGTTCACAGAACCAAAGATCATTACTAGTATGGTTCTTATTCCATAATCCCCATACGAACTGCAACTAACACATATGGACCCAAATACCAGTGGGTACCAAAGAAAACTAATTCTGTGTTGCAGGCACCTACTGTCAAGGGGGAGTAGGAGAAGAAAGGTTCTTGAATAACACAGTTCAAGACCCGCACTTCAAAGAAGAATGGTTCTTGAGTAAATTAGCTCAAGACCCAGACATCAATGTCAACAACGACTTCTGATTATGTATAGATCAGGACTCGTTCTTCAAAGATCAAAAGACCTTACTCCAATGCTGATATGAGAGATTGTACTCCGATATTCCAACGAGGAAATCAACCTTCAAGGGGGAGTACATATTTATTTCTGAAATTTTAAATGCATATATTTTCAATGATAATTTTTTCAAATGCATAATTTCAGGGGGAGTAAAAGAAGTTCTTTGTTTTACTGCTTTTTGTCTTTTCAATATTAGTGAATACAGTTTCTTTGACTTGACTTAAGACTTTTGCAGAATTTTTGAGAAGAGCTTTGTCGGTCCAACAATGTTTATATTAAGTTCTTAAAAACAACAACACAATAAGATTACCAACCTGTATTGATTATAACAAATGAGTTACAAGGTTGATCGATTCTAAGCTTTGGATTGTGTTCTCTGTTTTCTCTCTTTTACACCTTTTAGTGTGTTTTTGTGTGTGAAATCTCTTATCTGATATTGTTAGAGAGATTGAGAGATAACACCAAATCTACCTAACAACTTGCAAGAACAAGTTGTATTATAAAACTATTAAAACTAAATAATATCTAACAAGTAGATATTATATCTAACTAAACTAGAAACTAACTAAGTTAAACTAATATCTAACAAACTAGATATTAATTTAACTAGTACAATAGTAAACAAATACATTGACATTTATTACAAATAGACATAGACTTTAATATTGAGAGTCGACGTTTCGGCTTTAGCTTCAGATTGCGATCTTTAGATTGGATGATCTTGAATCCAATGAGACTGTGGTCTAACAATCTCCCCCTTTGGATCAAGATCATTACGAAAATGATTTGTCAATACGATCTTCTCTTTCAGCTCAGAAGATGCAATCTCTTTCTCTATCTCTGAAATCAACATGTCTTTTTCTAACAATCTCTCCCTTTGAAGAGTAGACGTGATTCTTGAAACATGTGATCTTTGCCATTTCTTGTGTAGTCATTCTCCCCCTTTTTGATGGTAAGTGCAACGACTTCATCAAAACTTTTTGTAAGAAATGTCTATCTTTCTGTTAGAGTCCCTGATTCGTCAATTCATATGATATTCATCCAGATCTTTGCAAATCCAGACAAATTAGTCGTGTAACACCTGAATCAACTAATGAATCAGTTAACATGCCTGTCAGTAACACTAAGTCACTGTGTGTAACGAATACACATTGGAAAGGAGTTGTTTGATGTTGACTCCCTCAGGGCTTCCATTTAATCATCGAAACACCACAAAGGTTATTTCTATAAACGTTATGACAAAGAAACTAATTCCTTGTGTGTTCGTGCTTGTGTTAGAAAGAATTAAGCACTTGATGATTGCTTATTGGGCTCAAAATTGTGTAAACCACTGAGACAACAGTAAGTGAAACACAGACTCAATGTGCATGATTGAAGTGCGAAGGTGGGGCAGACTTCCTTCTTTTCAATATCTAGATTTTCCAAATGAAAATCAGATAGCAAATGTGCTGCATCCCCTTATGAAAATGTGAAACACTTTCTTGTGAAGAAGAAAATGAGTAGATAGTGAGGTTTGATCAAGAGTTGGCATGGGTTAGTTTCCTGTTTCAATAATGTTCACCAAAGAATTGTGAAACACTAGAATTGTGGCTACCCGGCTCAGAAAAAAGTTGGTGTAGAGTTGTGATATTCTTTTAACTCTGTTCTCACACGCTCTTTCTTTAAATCATTTAGCTAACTCTAATCACACTCATTTCTTTTCTATTTGCACAATCAATCACTAAGGATTAACTTCTTGGGTAGAAATCACTGGTTAAGGTGATTCCATAGAAGTTGTGTTAAGTCATAGCACAATGATTCTTGTTTTCCTATGATGCACGTGATGCTCAGATTGGTTTAACTATTTCAGTTAAAGCACAATTTAGATCATGAAACATTTAAAATACACTCCCAAAATATAAAATCTGTTGAAAAATCGGGAAGTGGTTTGAACATTAAAAACAATGTTTTCAAACGATTGAAAGTTTTCCTTCTTTCAACCATATATGAGATTAAGATAAAGGTTTATACCTTAACGAGTGATCTTTCATCTCATGAAGCTAAGCTTTAAGTCATAAACATATGAACTTGTAAGCATCTCTCAAAAATTCTGCAAAAGTCTTATGTCAAGTCAAAGTAAAATTTATTCACTTAAATTGAAAAGACAAAAAGCAATAAAACTTTTTAAAGTACGAGTTCTGATCAGAAATAATCAGAAGTCATCACCTTTTACTCCCCCTGAAATTATGCATCAGTACATTATCAGTTGTAAAAGATATGCATAAAATTTCAGACAAATATGTATGTACTCCCCCTTGATGGTTGATTTCCTCATTCGAGTATCGGAGTATAATCTCTTTTTCAGCACGGAGTAAGGTCTTTTGATCTTTGACGTGCGAGTCCTAAACTATTGTGTTTAGAAGTCATTACTTCGTTAAAGTACGGGTCTTGAACTGTTGTGTTCAAAAGCCATTGTTCTCCTACTCCCCCTTGACAGTAGGTGCCTGCAACATAGGTTTAGTATTCTTTGGTACCCACTGGTATTTGGGTCCATGAGTGTTAGTTGCAGTTCGTATGGGGGATACTGAGTAAGAACCATACCAGTAATGGTCACTTGTCTTGTGAACAGGATCATGTGTACGACAATAAGAACAATAAAATTTCTTACCTGACAACCTGATTAATTGATCTTTCGTGTAGACGAAATCAGGTTTACCTTTTAGCGCATTGTTCTTCTTGGCATTCTGCGTGTGTACATATGAGCTTTTACATTTCAGATCTTCTTTAACTGGTGTCCTGTTCCAGACCAGTTCAGCTTCTTCCTGGAAGCTTATTTTCCTTCTTTGTGTACCTGAAAAATCTTTATTCCTATCATAGAAAAGATTAGTAGAATGAATCTGATTAGAAGATTTAACTGACCTTCTGAAAAGAGCAGTTTTCTGATGTGAGCTTGCGGCTGGTTTGTTAGAACCAACTGAATTATTTCCAGGTGAGTGGATTTTTGACTCTGGAGTCGTTCGCTCAGTCACCACCACCGTCTTTGAAATAATATCTTGAAGCTCTTTGACCTTTGAAGAATAACTGTCTCGTTCCTTGATAAGGAGCTCAATCTTCTTCTCAAATGCAGACTTCCTTTTCTTCTCTGTCAGTACACTCTTAGATAATTCTGATAGCTTCTCGGTAAGCTTCTTTATCTTTGCTTCAAGGATGCTTCTTTCTTTTTCGAAACCCTTCTTTCCATCTGATATCTCTTTTAAGTATCCTGCAATCTTTTGATCAAATGCCTTCTTTTCTTTGGCAAACTGATCTCTTTCCAATATGATTACTTTCTCAAAGTCTTCAACTTTTTGAGAAAGCATTAAACATTTAAGCTCGAGTGTCTTCTTCTCTTCAACACTCTTCTTGGAAAGGTATGAGAACTTCTTTTCAAAATCTGATGTTTTCTTTTGAAGCTCAGAGTTCTCAGCTTCCAAAACCTTAACACTTGATGACACTGTTGATCCTCTCATCAGCTTCTCAATATGTTTCCATAACAGCTTTCCTTTAGTCTCTTTGCTAAAAAAGATCTCTTTTGAAATCTCCTCAGACATTCCATTCAGTAGGAAAGATAAAGCTAAGTTGTCAGCGTCATATCTCTTTCTTTGCTCGTCTGAGTACATACGAAGTGGTAATGGACAATCTAGATCTACTATTTCTCCATTCTTCTTTGTAGTATGACACATTGTCCTTGGAGCTGTCATACTCCCTTCACTCAGAGATTTTCTAATGAATATACCCAGATCATGTCTTTCAATGAAGTCCATGAACCGGTCTTTCCACTGCTCATACTCTCCACTGAAGAGTACAGGTGGCTTCGTGTCGGTTCCGATAGCTAGAGCTTCTCTTGACATCCTGTATTGATTAATAAGAGAAAAACTTGACAGATATGATCGTTAATCCAGATAAAATTTGATCACACAAGAAATTTTGTCCCCCTAGGCAGACTTAGCACGGGGGTATGGGGGCAGCGCCCCTAGAGAAAAAATTTATGACAATTAAAGACCCTATTACAGTTTCGAAAGATTCTCAGGAAAAAAAATTCTAAGTATGGAATATAAGCTTTGCGTTTCAAATGAGGAGCGCAAATGAAAGTTTGCGGGTCTAGTGAGGAGCGCAAACTGAGGTTTGCGGGTCTAGTGAGGAGCGCAAACTGAGGTTTGCGGGTCTAGTGGGAAGCGCAAACTGAGGTTTGCGGGTCTAGTGGGAAGCCCAAACTGAGATTTGCGGGTCTAGTGGGAAGCGCAAAGTTGAGCTTTGCGTTTCGTGAAAAGGTACACGTGAACTGAGGTTTGCGTTTGTCTTGAGATGCGCAAAGTTGAGCTTTGCGTTTCTTTTGGAACCGAGAAGTGGACTTTGCGTATGATGTGGGAGGCGCAAAGTTGGACTTTGCGTATGTTCTTCCTCTGCTTTGCGCTTTATTCGTCCTGTACTTCGAAAATTTGTCTAAAATCTGTTCCTGTTTCGATTAGCAATACCAAACACTACCCTTATGTCTAGAAACACTTCTAGAACTGAATGTAAGCACTCGATCGCAATAAAACACACTTTTTGAATAAAAATTGATCGCATAGTAACTTACCCACTCGACTGTTTTCTTACAAAATCCACAAAATGGAACTCGATAAAGGCTTAAAAGTGAAATTAATCACACATAACTCGATCTAGCATGTAAATCGATCACAACCTGATCGATTCTAACACCTAAAACAGTTTAAATCTCCAAATCGATTTTTCAACAAGAACACAGAGTCGTTTTTCAGAAAACTTGATTTTTGATATTAATCAGGCTCTGATACCAATTGTCGGTCCATAACAATACTTATATCAAGTTTTATAGAAACAACAACAATAATAAGATTACCAACCTGTATTGATTATAACAAATGAGTTACAAGGTTGATCGATTCTAAGCTTTGGATTGTGTTCTCTGTTTTCTCTCTTTTACACCTTTTAGTGTGTGTTTTTGTGTGTGAAATCTCTTATCTGATATTGTTAAAGAGATTGAGAGATAACACCAAATCTACCTAACAACTTGCAAGAACAAGTTGTATTATAAAACTATTAAAACTAAATAATATCTAACAAGTAGATATTATATCTAACTAAACTAGAAACTAACTAAGTTAAACTAATATCTAACAAACTAGATATTAATTTAACTAGTACAATAGTAAACAAATACATTGACATTTATTACAAATAGACATAGACTTTAATATTGAGAGTCGACGTTTCGGCTTTAGCTTCAGATTGCGATCTTCAGATTGGATGATCTTGAATCCAATGAGACTGTGGTCTAACAAGCTTACACGATCATATGTTTATGACTTTAAGCTAAGCTTCATGAGATGCAAGATCGCACTTAAAGGTATATTCCTTTATCTTAATCTCATATGTGATTGAAAGAAGGACAACTTTCAATCATTGAAAACATATTCTTAAACGTTCAAACCACTTCCCGATTTTTTCATAAGATTTTATATTTTTGGGAGTGTACTTTAAATGTTCTACATGAGCTTACATGATTATAAATCATTTTGAGCAACATATTCTTTATAGGATATACGGGATCAGTGTGCTAGGAATTAACACAACTTCTATGGAATCACGTTAACCAGTGATTTCTACCCATGAAGTTAATCCATAGTGATTGGGTGTGAGGAGTCAAAAGAAATGAGTGTGGATTGGATAATGAGCTATCATGAAAAAGAGAGTTCGGTTAGCAGTGAGCTAAATGTTTAAAAGAAAGAGCGTGTGAGAACAGAGTTAAAAGAATATCACAACTCTGCACCAACTTTTTCTGAGCCAGGTAGCCACATTTCTAATGTTTCACAATTCATTGGTGATCATTATTGAAACAGGCAACTCGCCCATGCCAACTCTTGATCAAACCTCACTATCTACTCATTTTCTTCTTAACAAGAAAGTGTTTCACATTTTCAAAGGGGAAGCAGCACATTTGTTATCTGATTTTCATTTGGAAAATCTAGATATTGAAAAGAAGGAAGTCTGCCCCACCTTCGCACTTCACTCATGCACATTGAGTATGTGTTTAACTTACTGTTGTCTCAGTGGTTTAAACAATTTCGAGCCAATAAGCAATCATCAAGTGCTTGATTCTTTCAACACAAGCACGAACACACAAGGAATTAGTTTCTTTGTCATAACGTTTATAGAAATTACCTTTGTGGTGTTTCGATGATTAAATGGAAGCCCTGGGGGAGTCAACATCAAACAACTCCTTTCCAATGTGTATTTGTTACACACAGTGACTTAGTGTTACTGACAGGCATGTTAACTGATTCATTTGTTGATTCAGGTGTTACACGACTATTTTGTCTGGATTTGAAAAGATCTGGATGAATATCTTTTGAATTGACGGATCAGAGGCTCCAAGTGGTTGAAATTTCTTACTCAAAGTTTTGATGAAGTCGTTGCACTTATCATCAAAAAGGGGGAGAATGACTACACAAGAAATGGCAAAGATCACATGTTTCAAGAATCACATTCAAGATTCAAAAGCAAGTATTCTGAAGACATGCTGATTTCAGAGCTAGAGAAAGAGATTGCATCTTCTGAGCTGAACAAGAAGACTGAATTGCTAAAATCTTTTTAGTAATGATCTTGATCCAAAGGGGGAGATTGTTAAGACACAGTCTCATTGGATTCAAGATCATCCAATCTGAAGATCCAATCTGAAGCTAAAGTCGGAAAGTCGACTCTCGATATTAAAGTCTAAATGTCGTTTGTAATAAATGTCAAAGTTTATTATTGTTAATAATAATATTTAGATATTAGTTTGTTAGTTAATATCTAAGTTAGTTAGATATTATTAATTAGAAATAATATCTAGATATCAAATCTAGATATTATGTTAGTTGTGTTGTGTGTTAGACAAGCATTATTCGTAGATATCAGATCATAATATCAGAAAACACAATTCACACACACAAAAAGGTGAAAAAAGAGAACACATCCAAGCTTAAATCTGATCAATCCTGTAACCGTTGTTATTAATCAAACAGGTTGGTAATCATATTGTGTTGTTAATCTATAAAACTTGATAAAATTGTGGACCGACAAAAGGAAGATTCGTCCTCGATGGGGTGCTCATAGACAACGAGATGATGGCTTACCTCAAAAATACGAAGAGGAAAGGGATGATATTCAAGGTCGATTTCGAAAAGGCATACGACACGGTAGATTGGCAATTCCTCCTTGACATGATGAAAGAGATGGGTTTTGGTGGGAAACGAAGAGGTTGGATTAAAGCTTGTCTAAAATCATCCAAGGTATCCGTCTTGGTAAATGGCACTCCATCAAACGAATTCCATATGGAAAAAAGGCTTGAGGCAAGGGGATCCACTCGCACCGTTCCTCTTTTTGATGTAGCCGAAGGCCTTCATGTGATGATGGAAGAAGCAACGACAAAGGGACTTTTCGAAGGACTAAAAGTGGGGCGTGACGAGGTACCGATCTTAGGGATGGGAATGAGACCCGCCCCATTGGGGAACCCGGTGTACCCGCCCCGGCGGGGACGGGGATTCCCCGCAAAATCGGGGATCGGGGATGGGGACGGGGATCCCCGAAAGTTAAAAACCGGGGATGGGGACGGGGACGGGTAACGTGATCCCCGTCCCGCCCCGTCCCCACATATTAAATATATTATATAATTATCACTAAATATTATGTATATTTATTACTAAATATATTGTATGTCTATTTCTAAATATATTATTTATAAAGATTTAGATATAACTTTCATATTTAGAATGGTATTTTGATATTTTGTGTTACATTTTTTTTACTTGTGTTACTTTTTAGATAAAAAAATGGGGAGTCGAAAGCGTTTGATCAAATAATTACGTATGACGTTGTGACTTTGTTCACATCAATATTTGGTAGTACGTAGCAACATATTTTGGAAATATGTGAGATTTAGACATCGACCATTATCGATAGAGTATATATAGAGCTCAATACATTTCATTTAAAATATATCAAATAAGGGGGGAAAATCCCCGATTACCCGTTGGGGATCCCCGTTCCCCGGTGGGGACGGGGATGGGGATGTGTTTATATTCCCCAGCGGGGACGGGGACGGGGATGGGGATAGAAATTAGGATCGGGGACGGGGACGGGGACGGGGATTGGGGTCCCCGCCCCATCCCCGCCCCATTACCATCCCTAACCGATCTCACACCTCCAATATGCGAGCGACGTGGTATTCTTTGGGAAATGGAGACTTTCCAACCTAAAGAACCTTATAAAGGTGTTGGAATGATTCCATCTTGTATTGGGCCTTAAGATAAACGTCAGAAAAAGTAAGCTTTATGGGGTGGGCATACCGGAAGAAAAAACTCAAGCATGGACGGGCGGTTTGTGGAAGTGACGTTCTTCCTTTTTCTTATCTTGGCCTACCGGTTGGCACGTCAATGCGGAGAATCGGACATTGGAAGTCGGCAATTGAGAAGGTAAAGAGTAAACTTGCAACGTGGAAGACAAGAATGATTTCGTTCGGAGGAAGATGGACATTGGCTCCTTCGGTTCTAGGTAGTATCTCGTTATATTTCTTTTCTTTGTTTTGTACCCTGCAAGGAGTGTTAAAAACACTTGAGAGTGTGAGAAGCATGTTTTTTTGGGGGGGAGGTGAGGACGTGATCAAAAAATGGGGATGGATTGGGTCAAATGGGATAGGGTATTGGGGAGATTCAAAAGAAGCGGGCCTAATATTGGATCGTTGAAGGACGCAAATTGGGGACTCTTTGGGAAGTGGTGGTGGAGGTTTCATGAGAAGAGTGACCCTTTTTGGGTAGAGGTGATTAGGAGCCTATAAGGGTGGGACGTAGGCATCATAGGGGAGCCACATAGAAACATGGGGGGGGGGGGTTCGGCTTGGAGTAGAGTTGTGGAGGTGGGAAGAGAGTTGGATAGAGAAGGTATTCCTTTCACAGGTTCCTTTGGGAAAGAATTAGGGGAGGGAGCGGAGACGCGATTTTGGGAGGATAGGTGGATATCAAATCTAAGACTTAAGGACGCATTTCAACGACTTTACCAACTTCAAACATATAAGGAGGCATCGGTGTTAGAGAGAGGGGAATGGAGAGGCGACGTGTGGGTATGGAAATGGGGGTGGAAATGGGAGCCGAGGGGGAGGGAGCTAGGGGAGTTGAATAATCTATGTAATTTGATCCAAAGTGTGGCACCAAAAAGAGAAGGAAAAGATCAAGGGAGGTGAAGTTTGGATACTAATGGAGGGTTCACGGTAAGAAAACTAAGACAAATCTTAGAAGATAGGAGGGTTGGTGGTGGGTCGGTAAGAGAGGAGACGTGGTGGCCTATGTCGATTCCAAAGAAAATTGCCATTTTCATTTGGAGAGTGAGATTAGGGAGGATTCCAACAAGGGTGGTTTTCGACAACTTGGGTATAGAGTTAGACTCTAATCTATGCCCAAGATGCGGGAATGGCGTGGAGACGGTAGATCATGAATTGGTGAGTTGTAAAGATGTAAAAAAGTTGTGGCAAGAAGTCCTATTGCCTTCTATGAACCACAAGGTTGTGGCGTGGTGGTAAGAGCCTGGGGACTTCATAGCGGTTGCCCGGGTTCGAGCCCCATTCGCAGCATTGTGGCCACGGGATGAATGCCCGTGGGCCATAGGCCTGTTTTCCAGGAGATTAGTCCGGGCCCAAAGTGGTCTGGGATACTCCTTTACCAAAACAAAAAAATATTAAAGGAGAGATTGCATCGTTGGAATGGAATTGACGGCTTGGGATGGGAGCTTGAATTCGTCGCATAGAATTAGGGTTGTTGAAACACGAACACGAGAAGAAGAAGAAGAAAAAAAGGAGACAAAAAATCGATTACCTGGGATGCAATTGCAAATAGGGGAGATTGATTGTGGTCTTTGTCGGAGGAAGTGAGGGTCTTCATCGTGGGAGGAGGACGTGGGAGGAAGAGGGGGCGCAAAACAGGGTTCCAAAAACCAATTTTCAAGAACGGTCTTTTTCAAGAACCGTTTAAGACTTTTAATATATAGTAGAGATAAGAGCTAACAACTAGAACAATTTGAGTACAACAATAAAACACAGCTATACAACCTTTAAGAAATGTTTTAATTTACTCGCCAAGCCAACTACCAAAAGTATTATTTCGAAGATAGCTGATCTACAAATACAATCGTGTTCGTGCCTGATGTAATAACCGAAAATAAAATAAAAACCAATGGAAATGTTTGTTGAAAGAGGATTAATATGTAAATAAAAAGGATGTTGAAAGGGGTTAGCCGTTGAGTGGATTTATAACTCAATCGTCAAAAAAAAAACTTAGGCCAGATATAGACCTTACAATTCATTTTCCTTAAATCGACTATAGCTTTGTATAAAAGGGATTCGGAGTTAGCAGCCTCGGAAAAAAAGAACTTGTCGAGAGGAATAACTAATGTGAGCAAAGCTAAAGGTGGACGCCGAAACAGAAGTCGGTGGTGTTCTATATCGTAGCTAGTTTGGTGCCAATCGCTAAGTCACTTGGATATCTCGTCTCGCAGTATTGTTTGCTAGATAGTTACACTAGTCGTTCGATTATTTCGGTAGGTTCCCCTAGGGCGACGATGGCCAATGGTCACCTTTAGCACCTCCGTCATTCTTTGCAACGGTAATCTTCGTGACACCGGGTTGCCAAACACGTGCCCTCGTCTTGGTACTCGAAGTTTGAACTTTCGGGTTGTATGGGAGTTGGATCAAAAGATGTATGTATGTATGTATGTATGTATGTATGTATGTATGTATGTATGTATGTATGTATGTATATATATATATATATATATAATAAATGGATGGTTTGACATAGACCTGACAAACGTGTCGTGTCGTGTCGAGTTCATGTCGGGTTCAAAGTTAAACGAGGTGATAGTGTCTAACCCGAACACAACCCGTTTAATAAACGAGTCAGAAAATCTCAACCTGAACCCGACGTGCCTAACCCGACACGACACAATTAACCTGTTTATCCTCTTAACTCATTAGACCTGCTAACCCGTTTGACCCACTAACCCATTTAAACCCGTTTAACATTTATAAAAATAAAAACTGAAAATTCACAAAAAATCCAAAATCCAAAATGAAAATGAAAACATTAGAAATCCAAATTTAATAATTCAAACTTATAAGTTTTAACCAAATCCACAACATTAAAAATCCAAAACATTAAAAAGAAAACTTATTATATATATATATATATATATATATATATATATATATAGTGTTTGGTTTATTTGAGAAATGCCAAATCCATGAGAAATAGAGAAGTGATCTGGGCCCTTGGATTAAGTAATCTTATTTTTTTAGCGGAAGGGTAAAATTGTAATTAGGGTCAATTATGTCGATTACAATCAAAATCAAATTAAACGTATCTTTTCCTAAATTAGCGTCAATCGTATCATTAAGAGGATTCCAATTCAGCTATCGTTTGCAAATTAATGATTTTCGTTTTCTTCTTCTATCGAAAAATTTAGGTTTTTAGTTCATATTTTTCTTAATAAGATGTCGAATCCAGAAACTGTTGTTGATAATGAAGTCGATCAAGAAATCGGTCAGTTATCGAATGACGAAGATATGATTGATGAAGATGAAGGTATCGTTTTTAACTTTATTATTAATTTTATTATTGATGAAGATTGAAGTAATTCTTTTACGACATTTGTGTTTTAGTTTCTTTGTTGTTGTTCAACACGATTAATTTGAAGAATTTCAGTTGTTTACAACTATTTTTTTTGATAATTTACATTAATTTGTGGTTTAGTATGTTAGAAACAATGTAGATTCATATATGAATGTGAGTTATTATTTTAAAGCAATTCAAGTTCATATATAAACGTTTGATGAATTTTAATTGGTTTGAAATTTTCGTATATGATTTGTTATTATGTTCATATATGAAGTATGTTAATTATTATAAAACGTTCATATATGAATTATGTTAAATATTCAACAGATTCATATATGAACTATACGATATTCAACAGATTCATAAAGAACTTTTGCATTATTTAACATTCATATATGAACTATAAGATATTCAACAGATTCATATATGAATTATACAATATTAAACATATTCATATATGAACTATGCAATATTAAACAAATTCATATATGAACATCCATATACATTCAACATATTCAAATTCATATATGAACTATAAAATATTCAACAGATTCATATATGAATGTGTTTATATGAATATTTTTTAATTTAAAAGAATGAAATAAATTTATGTGTTAACATCTCAATATGTATATGTAATAGGTTCACATTCATTTTCATCTGTTGTTCATCATGTCTGTTTTTCACCATCTGGTTCAAAGTATTGGGTACCAAATGTGCATATGGATTTGAAGCCAAGAATTGGTACCTTTTTTCAGTCTTATCAACAAGCTATTTCAATGTATGAAAAGTATGGGGAGAAAGGTGGATTTGATGTTAGACTTTCAACAACTGTTAATGGTCAATATGGTATTGTGAAGATCAAGTATGTTGTTTGTAGTAAAGAAGGGGATCCACCAAAAAAGAGTTTTAATACTGTTCATGATAGTATTGAAGGTAAAAGTCATCGTAATTCAACTACGAAGAGGACAAGTTGTAAAGCATGCATTAGGGTGCGTTTTGTACCTTCAAAATCATTGTATGAGGTTTATCACTTTGAGGAGAAACATAATCATATGCTTCTTGATGAGAATGATATGAGTATGTCTCGAAAACGAAGGCAGTTGTCTTTAACCGATCAAGTTTTTATTCACAATGCTGCAAGTTGTAATGTTGGAGCAACAAAAGCGCATACATTGCACATGTCTTTGAAAGGTGGTTTTGATGTTTCTGGTTGTACTGTTAATGATTATAAGAACTTTAGGAGAGATTTGAATGCATTTGTTGGTGCTGGTGATGGTGAAATGGTTCTTGCTATGTTGGAAGATAGATCAAAGGATGATGCACAGTTTTCTTTTGAATACAATCGACAGGATAGTGAGTTATGTGGAATTTTTTGGGCTGATGAAATTGCTAAACTGAATTACCAGGAATTTGGAGATGTTATTTCATTTGATGCTACGTTTCGCACAAACCAGTAAGTTTGTCAACCGTAATTCATTTTTTTAGATTATTTATATGTTGGTTTTTATGTTTATACCTTTTGTTTTTTTTATATATTTTGTTTTATAGGTATAGAATGGTGTTTGTTCCGTTTACTGCTATTGATAATCATAAAAAATTTGTCACGGTTGGTGCTGCTTTGTTGTCTGGTGAAACTCTTGATAATTTTAAGTGGCTTCTTGAGGCGTTTTTGAAAGCACATTGTGGGAAGCAACCTAGTTTGGTTTTAACAGATCAATGTTTAACAATGAAACAAGCTATTCCATTGGTTTTTACGCAATCACGTCACAGATTATGTATGTGGCATATTATGGCCAAAGTTCCAAACAAGGTTAGTTTCTATTCATATATGAATTGTTGATATATAATTTAAGTTCATATATGAATTAGTGTTTATAGTTAGTATTAAATCTGTTAATATATGAATTATTTTTATATAATGAAAATTCATATATGAATTATTGTTTACTTAATATTGTTTTCATATATGAATTATTTTCATTTAATGATAGTTCATATATGAATTATTGTTTAGTTAGTTCATCATGAAAGTTCATATATGCATGTATTATTTTTGTTAATCAACAATCATATATTCATCCATTATATAGTTGTGTTTTAGTTATAAAACGTTATTTCTTTATGCCAATTTTGTAGGTTAGCACAAGGATACACAGGGAGACAGATTTTAACAAACGCTTTAATAAACTTATTTGGAACGTTCAATTAGAGCCTGAAGAGTTTGAAAGTATGTGGTTGGATTTGATTAGCGAGTTTAAACTTCAGAAGAGCAAATGGTTTTCATACATGTTTCGTATTCGTCAACGATGGATTCCTGCTTATTTTAAGACTATTCCTTTTTGTTCATTGATGAAAACTACATCAAGGTCGGAGAGCATAAATTCCTTTTTCAACAAATTTGCTCACCATGGTAACAACTTTGTGACATTCATGCTTGGATTTGATAATGCAATGCGTAAGCAAAGAAATTCTCAACATAGGCTTGATCATGTGACAAAGACAACTATTCCTCATATGTGCACTCCAAAGGCTATTGAGAAACATGCATTTGAAGTTTACACACGATGTATATTTTTGGAAGTTCAAAAAGAGATAAATAAAGCAGCTTGGTCGTGTGTTCAGCAGAATGTTGTTGAAAAGGATGGATGCCAAGTTTATACAATTCAGCAAAATGATAAGAATAATAAAAAGAGGCAATTCAAAGTAAGAACAGTTATTCATATATGCATTTTTATTATTATTTATTAACACAACTTACATTTTATTATTCATTTTTGTTGTAGGTTGTGTGGAATCAGTTGGATTCAACATTTGAATGCCAATGCAATCATTTTGTTCAACATGGTTATCTATGTCGTCATGTTTTCAAAGTGCTTATGAATGAGAATTTTGATGCCATACCCGAGAAGTATATATGTCGTCGTTGGAGAAGAGACTTGATATCTTTTAATCTTAGGCACATTTCATGGAGGCAAGGAGATCCAAATGGTGAATTGGCAAGAATTAGCTATGATGCACAAGCAACTTTGGATTATATTTTGATGAGTCTTGGAAATGACAAAGAGAAGCTTAAAGAGGTTGTTGAGAAAATTCACAGTATGAAGATTGATGTAGATGCTCATGTTCCTTACCAAACCAGATTGCAGAAGAAGAATGACACTATAAGAAATATTATTGGTGTGAATCTACCGGACAAAATTGATATTCATACACCATCTGGTATCCGCAATAAAGGTTGTGGAACCGGAAAACGTTTGATCGGTGCAGGTGAGAAAGCAGCAAAACAGAATCAAAAGACCAAGAGGTTGTGTAGAAACTGTCAAAAGATTGACTATCATGATTCTCGTAATTGCCCATTGAAGATTGTTGATTAGTTGATAGATACATTTTATAGGTCATTTTTCTAATTCAATAACCATTGTTATTTGCAATAATTTCATGAATAAATGACAATTCTTTTATTGTGAGCATTAGAATTTATTTTTATAGTTGTTTATGTATTAATGTTCATATATGAACTCAAAGATTCATATATGAACACAGCTGTTATTCAATTATTGTTCATATATGAATGTGAAGGTTCATATATGAAGCTTTTATTCATATTTGAATATTTTATAACTCTTCAGTTCATATATGAATAGCATTAATTCATATATGAACTCAAATATTCATATATGAACACAACTGTTATTCAATTCTTCAGTTCATATATGAATAGCATTAATTCATATATGAACTCAAAGATTCATATATGAACACAGTTGTTATTCAATTATTGTTCATATATGAATGTGAAGGTTCATATATGAAGCTTTTATTCATATTTGAATATTTTATAACTCTTCAGTTCATATATGAATAGCATTAATTCATATATGAACTCAAAGATTCATATATGAACTCAAAGATTCATATATGAATACAACTGTTATTCAATTATTGTTCATATATGAATGTGAAGGTTCATATATGAAGCTTTTATTCATATTTGAATATTTTATAACTCTTCAGTTCATATATGAATAGCATTAATTCATATATGAACTCAAAGATTCATATATGAACACAGCTGTTATTCAATTCTTCAGTTCATATATGAATAACATTAATTCATATATGAACTCAAAGATTCATATATGATTAAAACAAATTTATAATAATGTTAAAAGTCTACCAAAAATATATCAACAACGTTTAGAAAGTGTAATATTATAGACATCATCATACTAAAACATACAAAATGTGCCAAGATGTATCAAAATATTGTTCATCAGCAAAACATGAAAAGAATACAATATTGTTCATAAACCAAACATATCACCGATACCCATTACTTGAATTGTTTATAATGCAGCCTGCCTGTCTTTCTTATTTGATTTTGCAATTGATTCAAGGTACTTCTTCTTTTCTTCATCAAAGGAGTCGAACTCAATTGCTTGATCAATCACCATTTTCTTGTACAAATTCCTCTCTGATAACAACAATTTGGTGGCATATTTGTACCGTAGTCGGTAAATCTGTTGTTTCTGTGTTTTCTCATTTGATAAAAATCCGCAATCCCACTTCTGTATGTGCTGCCTTGTGTAGTGTTCCATGTATCGCATGATAAATATTCCACAGTCAACTTTGTTTTTAGTTGAGCACCACTTCATAATCTGTCTATTTGGATGTAGTGGGGCAACTACTTCTGCTTTTGGGTGCTCAACTGACCTCAATTATGCTGTAAACAACTCATGCTGCATAATATTTCAAGTCATATAAGTAATTTTGATAATATGTTCATTTATTAAATTTTTAAAAATGTAAACAGTTGTATCCTTACCAACCTTTGTGGTATGATTCCATATGTGCTTTCTATGGATACATTTGTAGACATGTTGTCTATCACCTGGACTTGTGGGTTCTTCAAGTTGTATACAAACAGAAAAAAATGTTCTAATTGGATAATTGGGAAGAATATCTGTTTCATTTTATAAATAGAAAATGATTAAAAATTGAAAAAAGAAATTAGTAATTTTTTTTGAAGATTTATATATTTTAGATACATACCAAATCGTAATCTCTCAAATTAATCAATTCTGCTTTCTCCCTCAATGCAGCTGTAATGTTTGATTTGAAGATTCCAAATCTTTCATCATGAGTAGTGTTGTTACCCAATATCCCATCCGGCTAAGTAAACAAAGTAATTAAAATATTAGTTCATATTTTAATCAAACCTGCTAGGAGATGTTACCTTGAAAATTTTGCATATATGAACCACAAAATAATGATTATATTAACTCATATATTCATTCATATATGAATTATACAATATTAAACATTCATATATGAACCATTAAATATTCAACATTCATATATGAATGTTGCCATCTAAAATATGAACAATTTTAAAAATATATGTATTTGTTAATAACAATTTATATGTGAGGTATACCATTTTTCTTTTTTTGAACATGGAAATTATTGTATGACTTGATTCATATATACATTTTATGTTATTTCTCAAACATAAATATAAATATTCATATATGAACATTAAGGTTCAATTATGAATGTAAACGTTTTCGTTCATATATGAACATTAAGGTTCATATATGAATTCATATATTCACATATGAATTGGTATAGGAAATCATATATTATGAACTCATATAAATATAAGATTCATATATGAACATTAAGGTTCATATATAAACGTCTGTGTTCATATATGAACCCAAAGGTTCATATACGAATTCATATATATGAATTCATATAAGCATTGATAAATGAATATTTAGAATATGGTAAGTTAAACTATTCATATATGAATCAAAACAGTTAGAAAATATTAACATAAAACTCAAGTTAATATGAACTAGTTTTTAGTTAAAGTAGTTTGATAATCTTACCAATACCCCAGTGTTAAGGAATAGACGGTGAGGGGATTCCCTGCTCCTCAATTCCTCTTCATCATTTAATAATGCTTCCCAAGCGTCGATAACATTTGCAACAACATAGGTGTTAGGCATTAGGCTTTCAGCTGCCACCCGTATCATGTATACATCATCGCTTGTTGCATAAATGATATCACTATAAAGCAAATAGAATCATGATTAAATGATCAAGCAATTTGATATATATGCATATCATGAAAGTGAAATAGTAAAGGTTATACTTACTGGGTTTCTCCTGTCAATGCAAATAACCATCTTCCAATCTTGTTTTCTGTTTGTGACAGACATTTTGTTATATGAACAAGTCTGTCAACGTATGGTGACTTTATGTTCTCTGTCATTTTCACCTCTCACTTCCCTAAATGTTTCTTCTCTTCCCTTTCCTTCATCTTTTTTTCATCTTCTTCCTTTTCCTTCATCCTTCTTTCATCTTCTTCCTTTTCCTTCATCCTTCTTTCATCCTCTTCCTTTTCCTTCATTTTCTTTTCATTTTCTATCTCTTCATCTTTTTTTTTTTTGTAATTCATCTTCCTCTGATGATATTCCCAAACTGAAACTTGGTATATCAAGTAAGTATGAAGATGCAATTTTGGTCACATCTGGGTTTTTTTTCATCTATCTTCTTCTTATCCTCTTTGTTAAGTTTGTCATATGTTACTTCTCTCTCTTTCAACAGTATTTCATTCCCTCATTTGTCAAAAATTTTCATCAAACATTCCACTTCTCCAAATGTTTTTGGGTCCTCCCAAAACTGTGATTCAGTAACTTTCTCTACATCTACATCTTTTTGCAAATCTAGATTCTCTGCCAACAAAAATTCTTCTTCTTCAGTCCCAATCTCAATCTCAATTCCAGTAGTAATTTTGGGCTCCTTTATGCATGATGAAATTTCATCCGTCTCCTTTAAAAACAACTTTTCAAACTCTTTTTTGTATTCATTAAATACAATATTATCTGGAAATTTCTTTAAAGCTTCATCCAAGCTTTCTTCTATCTTCAATCTGTCAGCTTTTAAGCAGTCCATTCTGCTTCTTATCATTGATTCATAAACCTAAAATTTATAAAATTTATAAAAATTTATGAATATATCAATTTATAATAGTTATTAAGATATGAATTCATATAAGCATTCATATATGAACTCATATAATCATTCATATACGAATTTATATATTAGATATATACGGATTCATATATGAATGCATATATTCACATATGAACTGATATATCAAGTTATATATAATAAAGATTCATATATGAACTCATATAAACATTCATATATGAACCCATATATAAACTCTTATTAGCATTCATATATGAATTCATTTGGGATCACATATGAGCATTTTTATATGAATTTATATATTCACATATGAATTTATATAAGTGTTCATTTATTTGAAGTATTCATATATGAACTCATATATAATATTTCATATGTAAGCTATAGATTATTTTATGAAAAGGATTCATATATGAATTCATATGTCATTTAAATAAGAATTCATATATGAATTTATATATTCTTATATTAAATATTTTATATGAATTCATATATGAGTTCATATATGAACTCATACATTTGAATTCATATATGAGTTTTTAATATTCATACATGTTCTTCATTCTCTCTCTCTTTTGTTTCATCTTCTTCTATCTCTTTTCTATCATCATTTTCCTCTGTGTCTTTCATTTCTTTATCAGAAAGTCTCATATTCTCCATTGGTGCAAGTAGTCTTCCCAATCCAAATGCACCTTTGTCAACTTCATATGATTCTCTTCTTCTTAATCTTTCTACATTCCATCTTTTTATAACCGATCTCTCTCTTCCAACATTCACAACTTCACAATCAAAGTTGTCGACATACATCAGCTGCAAATAAGAATCAATTAAAATAATCATTACATTATTGTAAGATGTCTATACTATATTAAAATCAATTTGTATTTAATTCATAAATGTTATAGTAAACTTACAATCAAATATGTAACCGATCCAACATAAAAGCTCATCTCTGAGTCTCGTATCCATCCAGTCTTACTCCTTCTCAAACAATCATATATGTATTCACACCAATTAATCTTTGATACATCTGTGTCTGGTTGGATTAAATTTGTGACCGAAAGATTGCAAGTTCCACTTTTGTTACCCTCTCCCATAGTGTTGCAGAAAAGAGTAATGAAGTTTAACTTGAAATTGAAGTCATCTTCATCATTGTCAATGATTATTTGTTTGATGTCTGTTGGACGAATGATTTCTTTAGAAAATTGGGATCTCCAATTAACTAACAACTGACTGTCATCATCCAAGTACTTACAATCGAATATGCTTTTTTCTCCCATAAGGACCCCAAGCATATCTTGAATTGATTTTTCTGTAACCTTCAAGCTTTCATTCCCAACATGAATTTCCATTGTTTCAGTATTGAAACTGTCTACAACATAAAATCCTAACTTGGAAGGTATTCCATCTACCTTCATTTCTAGAAGATCTTCAAAACCCATGCTTGTGATACATTTTTTCTGGTCTTCACTTAAACCTTTAATTGCTTCATAGAGTGGTTTTGGTGAAGTTCGAACTTTGATGGATGGAAACTTATGTTGTTGCTTTGACTTCTTTTCTTCTTTCTTTGATCTTTTTATTTTATGAACAGGAGTCTCAAAATCATCATCTTCAACAATGACTTTTGAAGTTTTTGTCTTTGACAGTTTCTTTCCTTTCAATCCATCACTATCTTTTTTTCTTTTCTTTGTATCCGCTTCATTAACTGTTCATATACAATTGTTAATATAATTAATGAAACAAAAATTCAACATAATTTTGAAATTGATATTAATTTTTATTGTTTACATACACAAATCAATTTGTTTTGAATGATTCTTCTATTATTTTTTCAAAATATGGTTTTGAGATAAACACATTCATATATGAACTATACGATATTCAACAGATTCATATATGAACATATTCATATATGAACATATTCATATATGAACTTTGATTTATTGAACATTCATATATGAACTATGCAATATTCAACAGATTCATATATGAATATGTTGAATGTATACATTTTATGTTCTTTCTCAAACATAAATACAAAGATTCATATATGAACGTTAAGGTTCATATATGAATGTAAACGTTGGTGTTCATATATGAACCCAAAGGTTCATATATGAACCTTAACATTCATATGAACCTTTGGGTTCATATGAATGTATACATTTTATGTTCTTTCTCAAACATAAATACAAAGATTCATATATGAACCTTTGTGTTCATATATTAATATATATTCAAAAGATTCATATATGAACTATACAATATTCAATATATTCATATACTAACAAATGTTCATATATGAACCTTAACAAATGTTCATATATTGAACATATTATTTAACATTCATAAATGAAATATAAGATATTCAACAGATTTATAATGAACTTTTGCATTATTTAACATTCATATATGAACTATAAGATATTCAACATAAATATTAGGGTTTATAAACCCTAATATTTCATAAAACATAAGTGAACAGTAAAATAGTACATATATTCATTTATGAAGTGCTATATCTTCAACATTCATAAATGAACAACGAATCTATGTCACAATTTCAGATATTAACGAATATACCTTTTCTTTTTTGTGTTGTTGCCTTTCTCTTTAATTTTTGCTTTTGAACATTCGAGCTCTTTACTGTAATAAAAAATGAAGAGAAATATAACAGTGTTAAATGTTGTTACATACAGATTCATTCAATATAACAGTGTTTTATGTCGATTATTCAATGATCTACAGAAAAGTACATATAATCTGTACATTACCTTCCTTCTTCAACGTATTCAACGTTTTATCTTCTTTGTTTTGGATTTTTTTTTTCTGAACTTTCAGAATGCTTTGAATCTTTTCGTGTTTTTGTCATTTGCTGATGTTCGTAAGTTATTTCGATCGACTTGCGAAGATTTGTGATATGAATATGTGTATTTTGAATGATTTTTGAAGAGAGAATCAATAAATAATCGACGGTTTTTGATGATTTAGTGTAATGAGTGTTTTAGAGTTTAATCATTCTTTTTGCCGCCTATTAATGTAGGTGAAGAAATTACAAAACTACCCCTCAACCGTACCATGTTATTTATAGTGTGTGTGCAATTATCCTATGGTACGATTTTTCTAAAAAATAGTTAATTTTTTTTTTATAAAAAACATTTTTTTTATTAAGTCTAAATTAAACAAATTTATAAAAATAACAATATTACCTTCTAAAAATCATCCAAAATCTTATTGTAAATCAGCAAAAAATAAAAAAAACATTAAAATCGTGTATCAGTGTAAATTAATTCATATATGAATCCATTGTACTCATTGAATTCATATATTCAATTGATATTCATATATGAACTCAATTTTCATATATTAATAGTAAGGTTCATATATGAATTATAAAGAATTCATATATGAATATTAACTCAAGTTTCATATGTTAATATTATGGTTCATATATGAAGCTTTATCTTCATATATGAAAAATTATAAATAATGGACTCATATATGAAGCTTATTCATATATAAATGTTATTTATATATGAATGCAAAGCTTCATATATGAAGATTTATGTTCATATATGAAAAAGTATAATCAAAGATTCATATATGAAGTATAAAGAATAAATATATGCCAAAACATATGAAAAATACTATCAAATATACCAAAACAGATTATATATACTAAAGCATATCAAATATACCATCAAATATACCAAATGTACAACCCACTATGACTATACAAAATGTATGTTCACCATCACCAACCCTAAATGTAGCAGAAAACATTGTTTTTACCAATCCCCCATCATTCAAAAAACAAACACCCATACCAACAAAAAAACATTGTTCAACAAACCCATCATTACCTATAACATCTCTTGTCTTTCATTCTTTTTTGTCTTTGCAAGAGATTCAATATGTTTCTTCTTTGTTTCATCGAATGAGTCAAACGTGTTTGCTTCATCGATAACTTTCTGCCTATGCAAATTCTTCTCAGAAAGCAACAACTTTGTTGCATATTTGTATCTCAACGGAAAGATTTGTTGTTTTTGAGGCTTTACATTTGTATAAAAACCACAATCCCACTTCATGATATCTTGTCCTACATAGTGCTCCATATGCCGCATGGTGAAGATCCCGCAATCAATTGTGTTTTTTTTTCTGAACACCACTTCATTATATGCCTTAGTGGTTGTAGTGGTGCCATCTCTTCAGCTTTTGGATGTTCAACTGTTCTCAAATATTTGATAAACAATTCATGCTGCATAATATTATTATTCATATCAGTAAAATTCATAATATATTGAGTTATGAAGTTTATGAAATTTTAAAGAGTACTATGGTTACCAGTATTACTGGTACATGTCCATATTTGTTTTGTATGGAGACATCTGTAGACATGTTGTCTATAACAAGAAATTGTGGTTTCTTCAAGTTGTAAACAAACAAGTAGAAGTGGCTTGATTGTATGATTGGAAAGAATACCTGTTTTCATTATAAAATTGAAAAATCAATTAGATTTCATCTAACTATGTATGTTGTGTATATAATTTGTATATAATTTTTATACATACCATATCATACTCCCTCAAGTTTCCCAGATTTTCATCGTTCTTTAAAATATCCTTGATGTTTGAGCTGACAATCTTAAAACTTTCTTCTGTTGTGGTCTCCTTCTTCAGAACTCCATCCGGCTAAGTAAACAAAGTAATTGCATTTGAATATTTATTTTCACAAAAAATTTAAATGTGAAGACAAAAGTTGAAATTCATATATGAACCCAAAGGTTCATATATGAACACCAAAGTTTACATTCATATATGAACCTTAACAAATGTTCATATATGAAAATTAGGGTTTATATATGAACCTTTGGGTTCATATATGAATATTTGTATTTGTGTTTGAGAAAGAATATATGAGCCCAAAGGTTCATATATGAAAATTAAGGTTCATATATGAACCTTTGGGTTCATATATGAACACCAAAGTTTACATTCATATATGAACCTTAACATTCATATATGAATCTTTCTATTTATGTTTGAGAGAATATATAAATCCAAAGGTTCATACATGAAAATTAGGGTTCATATATGAAAATTAGGGTTATATGAACACCAAAGTTTACATTCATATATGAACCTTAACATTCATATATGAAAACTAGGGTTCATATATGAACCTTTGGGTTCATATATGAATCTTTGTATTTGTGTTTGATAAAGAATATATGAACCCAAAGGTTCATATATGAAAATTAAGGTTCATATATGAACACCAAAGTTTACATTCATATATGAACCTTAACAAATGTTCATATATGAAAACTAGGGTTCATATATGAACCTTTGGGTTCATATATGAATCTTTGTATTTGTGTTTGAGAAAGAATATATGAACCCAAAGGTTCATATATGAAAATTAAGGTTCATATATGAACCTTTGGGTTCATATATGAACACCAAAGTTTACATTCATATATGAACCTTAACAAATGTTCATATATGAATCTTTCTATTTATGTTTGAGAAAGAACATAAAATGTATATATGAATCAAGTCATACCATAACTGTCGTGTTCAGAAAAAAGCGGTGTGGTGATTCTCTGCTTTATAATGGCTCCTTTGAGTTCAGTAATGAAGCCCAACTATCAATCACATTTGCCACTACATACGTATTTGGCATTAAACTTTCAGCTGCCACCTTAATCATTGATGCTCCATTATTTGTTTCATAGATCATATCACTATAAGGCAATAAAATCAAATTAAGTTCATCATATATGCAGATCTTAAATTTTTAAAGTAAGATATTTAAAATTATAATATCAACTTACCACCATTCACCAGTCAATGCGAACAACCATCTACCAATTTTCTTTTCATCTATTGATAATCCTTTTGAGATTAGGACCACTCTATCAAGGTATGGTGACCTTAGTGTTTCGGAGAGTCTCACTTCTCTTTTCCCCATAGCTTTCTCCTTTTTTCTTTCCTCTTCTTTTCCTTCTTCCTCACTTCCTTCCTTCTCTTTCACTTCCTTCCCTTTTCCTACCCTTTTTTCTCTGTCCTCTTCTTTCTTTTCATTTTTATCTTCATTGTTTGCATCCTCATCTTCTGATAATCCGAAACTTGTTTGGTTCAAATATGAAGATGCAATTTTTACAACATCTGGTGATTGTTCTGTTTCCACTTCTTTTTCAACACTATTCTCTACTTGTTCTACCTTCTCTTGTTCTACCTTCTCTCCTAACTTTGCATCGTCTTTTTCAATTGTTTCTTTTTTGTCTTTCTCCTCTTCTCCCAACTCATGTGCCTCTTTCATGACCTCTATTTCTTGTTCATTTGGGTTTTGTGAGAAGTCTGCATCCATCATAGTTGTAACAGTTGTCATTTCCAATCCTCCATCATCATTTCTCTCCAACTCTTGATTTTCTGATAACAAAAACTCTTCTTCTTCAGCCACAACCATAAGTTCATCTGTCATCTCATCTTTGTTTTTGAACAACTGCTCGAATTCTAATTTGTATTTCTTGAAAACCTCATTATTTGGAAATGTTTCCAAAGCTCGTTTTAGTCCTCCTTCTACAATCATTTTATCATACTTTATCTCATCCAGTTTTTCCTTTATCATAAGCTCTAGAACCTACATTGTGCATAAAAATAATGATAAATTATTAAAAGATTCATATATGAATTTATGTGTTAAGATGAAATTGAATTCACAACTATATACAGTTCATTTATGAATTCATATATCAATTAAAATAAAACTTCAAATAATAATTCAATAAGTTTCAAAGATTCATATATGAATTCATTAACTATATATGATTCAAATATGAATTCATATGAGAAATGATATATATTAAGTATTAATATATGAATTCATATGAATTTATATGTCAATTCATATATGAATTCATATGATAAGTCATATATGAATTAAAATTAGATTCATATATAAGATTCATACATGAATTTAATATGTTTGAAGGATTCATATATGAGAATTCATTAAGTATATATGACTCACATATGAATTCATATGAGAATATGAGAATTGATATATATGAAGTATTCATATATGAATTCATAAATGTTTATACTATACTTACTTCTTCTTTTTCAGCATCTGTTACAAACTCTTCAAGAAGCTTCCCCCTACCAAATCCACCGTTTTCTATCTCATAACCTTCTCTTCTTCTTAGTCTCTCAGCTGTCCACATCTTGATCAATGGTCTTTGTCTTTTTACACTGACAGCTTCACATTCAATATTATCAACATACATGAGCTGCATATAAGAATCATTTAAAACAGTTAATACATTAATGTAATATATATTTTTAATTAAAAAATATTATAGTATACTTACAATCAAGTATGTGATGCATCCAACATAGAAACTCATGTCAGAGTCTCTAACCCAACATTTCTTGCTTCTCATTAAACAACCATAAATGTAAGAACACCAGTTTATCTTTGCAATGTCTGTTTCTGGGTTGATGTAGTTTACCACAGCCAGATTGCAGGTACCACTTTTGTTGCCTTCTGCCATCGTGTTGCAGAAGAGTGTAATGAAGTTCAATTTGAAATTGAAGTCAGCTTCATTACTGTCAATGATCTTCTGTTTGATGTCAGTTGATCGTATGTTTGCTTTGTTAAACTGTGATCTCCAATTGGCAATGATATCATTTTCATCACTCAAATACTTGCCATTGAATATTTCCTCTCCTTCATTTGGAACTCCAAGCATATCATGAATTGATTCTTGAGTTAATATGATTGAGTTTTGTTCCACTTTCATATCCATGTTTTCATTATTGAAGTTATCAACAACATAGAAACCAAGCTTAGATGGAATTCCATCCATCTTCATCTCCAGTAATTGTTCAAAACCCATGTCTTTTACACACTGTTTCTGCTCTTTACTCAAAGCTTGAATGGCTTCAAATAGAGGTTTTGGAGAAGTCCTAACCTTTATCACTGGGTAGTTTATTTTTTCTTGCTCTTTTTTTCCCTGTTTCTTCAACCTTTTGCTCTTTTGGACATATAAATCATCATCTTCTTCAACAACTGTTATAGCTTTCTCTCTTTTTGTTATGGGCTTTTTCTGTTTATCTGTTTATAGACATTGGTTAATATAGTTAATGAAACAACATTTTAATTTAAAATGTTATCATTGTATATTATGGTTTACTTACATAAAACTATTTGTTTTGCTTCTTCAGTATTGTTTCTTTCAACAGAAGCATGTTGTTCTTCTATTGTTGAATGTTCTACATCACCTGTTAATATGCAAGATATTGATTGAAGTAAAAAAATGAATAAACAAACATTCATATATGAATTATACAATATTCAACAGATTCATATATGAACGATACATTATTCAACAGATTCATTTATGTACAATACTAAATTCAACAGATTCATATATGAACATTCATATACATTCAACAGATTCATATATGAACAATACATTATGAACAAACATTCAACACATTCATATATGAATTATACAATATTCAACAGATTCATATATGAACATTCATATACATTCAACAGATTCATATATGAATTATACAACATTTAACAGATTCATATATGAACTATACAATATTCAACAGATTCATATATGAATATGTTCAATGTTCAACAGATTCATATATGAATATGTTGAATATATTTAACAGATTCATATATGCAAGATATTGATTTAAGTAAAAAAATGAATAAACAAACATTCATATATGAATTATACAATATTCAACAGATTCATATATGAACAATACATTATTTAACGGATTCATTTATGTACAATACTAAATTCAACAGATTCGTATATGAATCTGTTGAATATTGTATAGTTCATATATGAATCTGTTAAATGTTGTATAATTCATATATGAATCTGTTGAATGTATATGAATGTTCATATATGAATATGTTGAATATTGTATACATTATGAACAAACATTCAACACATTCATATATGAATTATACAATATTCAACAGATTCATATATGAACATTCATATACATTCAACAGATTCATATATGAATTATACAACATTTAACAGATTCATATATGAACTATACAATATTCAACAGATTCATATATGAATATGTTCAATGTTCAACAGATTCATATATGAATATGTTGAATATATTTAACAGATTCATATATGCAAGATATTGATTTAAGTAAAAAAATGAATAAACAAACATTCATATATGAGTTATACAATATTCAACAGATTCATATATGAACAATACATTATTCAACAGATTCATTTATGTACAATACTAAATTCAACAGATTCATATATGAATATGTTCAATGTTCAACAGATTCATATATGAATATGTTGAATATATTTAACAGATTCATATATGAATATGTTGAATGTTCAACAGATTCATATATGAACATTCATATATGAATAAATAATCGAAGAAACATTCAAAAGATTCGTATATGAACTATTCTATATTCAAAAATTAAAAACCATAATTTCAAAAAATTCATATATGAACTATACAATATTAAACATTCATATATGAACCATCAAATATTCAACATTCATATATGAATGAATATGTTCAACATTCAACATTCATATGAATATTCAACATTCATATCTAAAAACCCTATATTCAACAAGAATAACGCATTCATTTATGAATGAATATACCTTCAGTATTTTGCCCTTTCTTCTTCCTTCGTATTTTTAGTTTTGGTAAACCATCTGCATTTTTCGCTGTAATCAAAAAACAGAACAACATTATTAAACCCTAAATTTTTCTAAATGATTTCGTCAACTCGTTAAACATATAATCAATGTATATGATGTTTCTTTATGATAATCATTCAAACATTATAGAAAAAGTATGTATAAGTACCGTCTCTAATTATAGTTATCAATGGTTCATTATCGCTCATCTGATTTTCTTCGTTCTCTCGACTTTTTGATTGTTCTTGTTGAAGAATCGGAGTATCCTTACTTGCTTTTGCCATTACTTCACCTTCAAGATGAATAAGCGATGAATTTTTTGATGTTTTTTTTTTGATGAATCAGGGTTTCTGGAGAAGAATCTGGAGAGTCTCGATGGTTTGTGATGAAAAAAATCGTGCATAGTACTGTTATGATTAAGTTGTCGCCTATTTTGATTTAGTTGTGCATTTTACCAAATTGCCCTTATGTTGTCCTATTTTTTTATTGTGCGACCGAATTTATCCCATGTTACACATTTGACCCCTCAATTAATGACCCTTGATCATTTAAACCAATGGCCATGATCACTTCTTTATTTCTCATATACTTAGTGTTTCTCAAATGAACCTTTCCCTATATATATATATATATATATATATATATATATATATATATATATATATATATATATATATATATATATATATATATATAGCCGTCTACCCGTGCGATGCAGCGCGGGTGAATCACAATTCTGAAGCAAATAACTTTTCTGACAATGATTTTTGTTCGTATTATTCTCGTTTTCTCTCAATTTTTTATAGGTTATTATGATTTAATTGCAAAACAGTTACTATCATAAAATATGTTTATTAATAAGATATCTAGGAAAACAATCGCAAAACTGCCGATTTTCCAAATCCATATATTCACAACTCGTTAAAATGGTGGGTTTTGAGAAAGATGTTGCTTTCACATTTTATACATATCACTTTAGAAATCGTAATTTAAATAACATTATTTTAGTTTAACGATTTATATGATTATGAAGAAAACTCTTGAACTCACTAGGCGTTAAGCCTAACCTTTTTATTTCTCGGCATGTGTATCAAGTCCTTGTTGAGGTAACGTTTGGTACGTAGACATGATTGGACGAGACTGTCCTTGACCGAACTGGACAATACAGGGCAAGATGTTAGGACTGGACAAGACAAATGTATGTCTTGTGTTTGGTACGACTAGGACTGGACAAGTTTCCTAAAAGTTGTTTGAGGATTTTATATGTCATATAATAGTTATAAATGACATAAATAAAGTATATCTTTAAATAATTTAATTAATTTTTTTTATTATTTTACATAATTTTCATACATGTAAATACATACAAAAACAATGGTACGAAATTTGAATAAAGAATTAGAAATAACTTATGGCAGTTCGAAAAAATCCGATTCATACAATGAAATATAATATTTGATTCAATTTGGAAGATCTTTTTGAATTGGCGGGAAACATAGTTGCAACGACAGACAAAGATAAAAGCAATGGATGGCTTGTGAAAGACGGTAACTGTGAAGGATGTGAAAGATAGTGGATAGTGGTAGTGTAGGAGGTAGTTGTGGTTGATGTGGCAGAGGTATAGGGGGTCGACGATGGTAGTGGTGGTGGTGGATAGTGGTAAAAGAGGTTGTTGTAGTGGGGGAAGAGGTGGAGGTGGCCGACGGTCGTTGGTGGTGAACGTCGGTGCTGGTGGCGGCAATGGGTGGTGGTGATCGGTAGTGGAGATGGGTGATGGTTGTGGAGGCGGCGATGGGCGATGGTAGTGTAGGTGGTGGAGGAAAAGGTGAAAGTTGTCGACGATGGTTGGTTGTGGCTATCGGTGGTCGTCGATGGTGGTGGCAGCCATGGGTGATGGTGATTGGTATTAGTGGAGGTGGTCAACGATGGTAGTGGTGTTTGTGATGGCCGATGGTTGTGGAAGTGGTGGAGGAGGTTGTTATAGTAGAAGATTAGGTAGAGGTGGCAGACAGTGGTTGGCGGTGGCAACTGGTGGTCGCCGATGGTGGTGACGACGACAATGAGTAATGGTGACTGATAACACCAATTTTTGGTGTTATTTTTATATCACTAATTGGGTAAAATTTCTTTTACCAAGTAAATTTAACGAAAATTTTATGATTTAAATCAAGTGTTTCAGGAATTTCATCATGTAATGAGAGAGCCAAGAATGAATACGAAAAGTGCGTTTCCGAACGATAATCGAGCATAACGTCCGGCAAGTTCCAAACCCAAGAATTGGCCTGTAAAAAAGTAAAGTTAAGAAGAAAATTCAAGTTCAAATGTGGGCCAAAAATCAGTGGCTTAAGGGACTTTTATGTGAGTTGCTGAAGCTGAACCCACTAGCAACCCACCAGAATCGAAATTAGGGGGACTTTCATGTGAGTTGCTTAAGTTGAACCCACGGACTAACCCACGAGAAAGGGGTTGCACGTTTTTTATGATTATCTCTTAGGGTTTGAAGACACTTTTCACTCTATTCTCAATTGGGCGACGGGAGGAAGCAAGGAGGCGACCTTGGGTGATTTTGCAAGAGGAAAAACACCGAATTGAAGCTAGGAAACATCTTAGGACGCGATTCTTACACATATTCTTCCAATTCTTCGTCGGTATTACATAATCAAAAGGGATTTTTTCAATCTTTGATGTTTGAGATAACCTTTCTTAGATCTATGACTTCTACTACTACTTTCTTGTTTAATACCCCCAACATGAACTAATCTTTAGATGTTAGGGGTTGGTTTGACTTTGGTTTAAGCTTATGAACACGAGATTTGGGATTTTCATCAGTTTTTCTTAACTAATGAAGCATATGATTTGGGTTTTAATGCTTTTGTGAGTTTGGCCAACTTTCATCTGATTTATTTGTTATAAATTCAATTCGAGATAATTAATTGTTAACAAGAACTGGAATTATATGCCTAAGGTGAGAAATTGGATAGAGATATACCAACTAAACCTTAGTATCATAATAATCTGGAACTTAATGTGTTTTGAATTCATGTGTTAAGATCGAGATATGAGACTTGTGCTTTCAAAATAAAATCCGTTGTTGCTTGAGAAAGAACAACGGTGATTTTACAGATTAGATTTTCATTAAAGGGTTTAACTGATAATTGTTTTCAAGAATATTGTTCATTAGTGAAAACCATAGGATTTCAAACCCTCAACTATTTGTCTCCATAAAAGTTCTCCAAAGTCGTTATTTGAATAGTGTGTTTATTTGATTTATTTTTATTAGTATTTAGTTAATCACTCCTAAAAATTCAACCTTTTTGACCGTTTAGTTAATAGTGAATATAGTCATTGTGATATTCTGTTCCTTGTTCCCTTGGTTCGATTCTCGTACTTCCAAGTACATATTACTTGATTCGACCCGTACACTTGCGGTTAGATTAGGGGGGGTGTAAACCCACCTATCAAGTTTTTGGCGTCGTTGCCGGGGAACTAGTTTGCACTGATAGCACTACCAGGTAAATGCATTATTACATTGAATATTTTTTTATTATCCTTATTGTTTGATTTCTGGTTACTAAATTCTCTTTTCTGATTTTGCAGGTACTAATTGGTTTATGCCAAGAGGTACTCGAGGAAAAAGTCTAGAGCCTATAAATCTAGAAATCGAACGAACAACGTGCCATCTAAGAAAATCATCAAAAGTTAGAAGGAGAATACAGATAGGTGAAGAAAGACCCATCAACGAGGAGATACCACTGCCACCTCCGGCTCCGGGAAGAGTGCCAATGAAATCGT
Organism: Arctium lappa; assembly: GCA_023525745.1. Taxonomy (NCBI): domain Eukaryota; kingdom Viridiplantae; phylum Streptophyta; class Magnoliopsida; order Asterales; family Asteraceae; genus Arctium; species Arctium lappa. The sequence continues at coordinate 28,972,992 of CM042050.1, forward strand.
ATGCCAATCCGAATATGGCAGCTATCAACAGAGGCATTCAATCCCCTGCAGTAGGAGCAAACAACTTTGAGATAAAGTATGGCACGATTCAGATGCTGCAACAAAAATAGTTTGGTGGAGCACCAACAGAAGACCCTCATGCACTTCTCCGTACATTCGAAAAGATCTGTAACACATTTAAGACCAACGGAGTGTCAGATGACGCAGTCAAACTGAGGTTGTTCAACTTTTCACTGAAGGGAAAGACACAAATTTGGGAAGAGAGCCTACCCAACGGTCAGATTACGACTTGGGCCGACATAACTACAGCGTTCCTACAGAAATTCTTTCCACCAGGTAGGACAACTCAGTTATTGGCTGAAATAACCCACTTTGCTCAATGGGACCATGAGACACTCTATGAGGCATGGGAAAGGTATAAGGACATGCTAAAAAAGTGTCCACATCATGGGTTACATGGTTGGGTTATCATCCAGACCTTCTTTTGTGGACTTCACCCGCAGTACAAGAATGATATTATTGCAGCAGCGGGTAGTGCCTTGATGAACAAGACCTATGAAGAGGCAGTTGAGCTGATTGAAAACTTGGCTGAACACAGTTATGACACTCCACGATCTGATACCAGACGTGTAGCTAATGTTCAAGAATCTGATGAGCTAAAGGCGATAAAAGCCCAACTGGCCACCATCACAAATCAGCTGAAAGGAGTGTCCATCCAACCTGCACATCACTATGAGGGAGACATTTCCGATTTGTTCTCTGCTTCTCATGAACCTGAACAGGTTCAATTCCTACAAAATCGGAATAATCGCCCTCGGAATGATCCATTCTCTAATACCTACAATGAAGGGTGGAAGAGGCATCCCAACCTCTCATGGAATCAACCGCAAAATCAACCGAGAGAGACTATGGGACAACAACAACAACAGTATGGTAACAATTCTAATTTTAATCCTTCTTCTCATGCTAATAATGTTTATCGTCCCCCAGGTTATAATCAGAGAAGGCAGAAGGAAGGACAATCTGGAGAGAAGAAGCCTAGATTAGAAGATGTTCTGATGAAGTTTATCACAAAGATGGGTAGTACTGTTGATGGAATCACTTCTTCCGTAAGCAATTTGACTACCATTGTCGGCACTGTAAAAGCAACAACGAAATAAAATACTGCTTCCATCCAGATCTTAGAAAGACAGATGGGTCAAATAGTTGAAGCTTTGTAATCTCGCAATTGGGGTCAATTCCCGAGTCAGACAGAATGGAAACCAAGAGAGGATTGCAAGGCTATCCATCTTAGAAGTGGTAAGCAATTGATCAAAGATCCGACCAGAGAACAAGTTGCTGATGACCCTGAAGGCAAAGGTACTAAGGTGGATCCGATTGAAGTGGAAGAGAGTGAGGCGGATGAAGAGATAGAGATGGAAAGGCCAGAAGTTAAGGATAAAGAAAAAGAGAAAGAAAACACTACCATGAAGCAGCCAATCAAGCCTACTATCCTTAAAGTTCCATATCCTAACCGCCTGAAAGCTCACAAGGATGATATAAATTTTGCCAAATTTCTAGAAGTGTTTAAAAAGTTACATATTGATATCCCTTTTGCAGATGCCTTGGCACATATGTCGTCCTATGTGAAGTTCTTAAAAGACATCCTTTCCAACAAAAGGAATATAGAAGAGCAAGCCACTGTTTCACTTACTGAAGAGTGCAGTGCCATCATCCAGCACAAGCTTCCCCCTAAACTAAAGGATCCAGGGAGTTTTACTATTCTCGTTCATATAGGGACTTCTGAATTTAGCAAAGCTTTATGTGATTTAGGTGCGAGTATTAATCTAATGTCGTTGTCTATTTTCAGGAAACTTGGATTAGGAGAAGTGCAGCCGACAACCATCACACTCCAACTTGCTGACAGGTTGATTAAGTACACCTATGGATTGATTGAAGACGTATTGATTAAAGTGGACAAGTTCTATTTTCCAGTGGACTTTGTGGTATTGGACATGGACGAGGACAAAGAGATACCACTTATCCTTGGTCGACCGTTTCTAGCCACCTGAGGAGCTCTGATCAATGTGAGAGTTGGTAAGTTGACACTGAGAGTAGGTGAAGAAGAGGTCGTATTCAATGTGTTTCGGGCAACAAAGCATAGCATGGAATCTAATGAATGTTTTCGAGTAGATACTATTGATTCCCTTCTCAGAGATACATATAGTCAACAAGTATCATATGACCAGCTAATGAAGGCACTAACCGGTACTGACACAGATTCAGAAAGTGAGGAAGTTATGCAATTAAATGCATTACCTACGTTTAAGGGGCCTCGAATACCACAAATTGAGAATTTGGGAGCACCTATCCCAAAGTCTCAACCTTCATCGCAAGTCCCACCAAAACTAGAACTTAAGCAGCTTCCGAATCATCTTGAATATGCATATTTGGGGGATCACGAGACTTTACCCGTGATCATATCTTCTCATTTGAGTGCTGACAAGAAAGAGAAACTACTGAGGGTCCTTAGAGAGCATCAAGCGGGTATTGGGTGGACCATTGCCGACCTTAAGGGATTAAGCCCTACTTTTTGCACTCACAGAATAAATCTTGAAGAAGGGCACCGTCCAGCGGTTCAACACCAATGCCATCTCAATCCAAACATGAAAGAGGTCGTTCGTAAGGAAATACTCAAACCCCTTGATGCTGAAATCATTTATCCGGTTTCGGATAGTCCATAGGTCAGTCCGGTTCAAGTAGTGACAAAGAAAGGAGGGATTACAGTTGTTCAAAACAACAATAACGGCTTATCCCCTCATGGATAGTCACTGGATGGAGAGTTTGTATCGATTACCGGAAGTTAAACGACGTTACAAAGAAAGATCACTTTCCTCTTCCATTTATTGACCAGATGTTGGAACGCTTAGCGGGGCACGAGTATTATTGCTTCTTAGACGGATATTCCGGGTATAATCAAATACCCATAGCCCCGGAAGATCAAGACAAGACGACATTTACCTGTCTGTATGTCACATTCGCTTACCGGAGAATGCCGTTTGGGTTGTGTAATGCTCCAACTATGTTCCAGAGGTGCATGATGGCTATCTTTTCAGAGATGGTGGAAAGGACTATAGAGATTTTCATGGATGACTTTTCAGTATTTGGACCATCATTTGACACTTGTTTGGCTCATTTGGAAGCGGTTCTGCAAAGATGCAAGGAAACAAGCCTAGTTCTGAATTGAGAGAAGTGTCACTTCATGGTGACCGAAGGAATTGTGCTTGGCCACAAAGTTTCATGAGAAGGCATTGAAGTGGATAAGGCCAAGGTTGTGGTCATAGAAAATCTACCGTACCCGAACCCAGTCAAGGGCATTCGGAGTTTATTGGGACACGTTGGATTCTATCGGCGCTTTATTAAGGATTTTTCTAAAATTACAAAGCCTTTATTTTCTTTATTACTTAAAGATGCTAAATTTGAACTCTATGATGAGTGTATTTCTGCCTTTGACAGGTTAAAAAATGAGCTCACTTCAGCACTAATCCTGACATCACCCGATTGGAACCTACCGTTTGTCTTAATGTGTGATGCAAGTGACACCGCCGTTGGTGTCATGTTGGGGAAAAGAAGGATAAGAGACTACATGTAATTACTATGCAAGCAAGACACTGGATGAAGCTCAAGTCAATTATGCTACTACTGAGAAAGAGCTCTTGGCTGTTGTCTATGTGTGTGAAAAGTTCAGATCCTACTTGTTGGGAACAAAGGTAATAGTTTACACAGACCACTCGACACTTAAATATTTGATGACCAAGAAGGATGCGAAACCTAGACTTATTCGTTGGGTACTATTACTCCAAGAATTTGATTTGGAGATTCTGGACAAAAAAGGTTCAGAGAATACGGTAGCCAACCCCCATCTAGACTCGAGGATAATGGAGCAAAAGACGAATCTGTCATTAATGATCCGTTTCCGAACGAGCAATTGCTGAAGTTAAGTCATGTAGAGCCTTGGTATGCGGATTTGGTGAACTACTTGGTAGGATCGGTTGTGCCTTATAATATAAATTCACATCAAAAGAAGAAGTTCGTTTAAGACGCAAAAAGGTATTATTGGGACGATCCATATCTCTACAAGTTATGTGTCGATGGCATGATCCGCAGATGTGTACCAAACGAAGAGAAAGCCGATATTATAAATCACTTCCATACATTAGAATGTGGTGGCCACTACAGCACGGACCGAACAGTCGCGAAAATCCTTCAATCGGGTTTCTTTTGGCCGTCAATGTTTAAAGAGACGAGAAAGTTCATCTCTCGATGTGATCGTTGTCAACAAGTGGGAAACATGACTAAAAGAGACGAAATGCCTATGAGAATCTTCATGGAAGTCGAGCTTTTCGATGTCTGGGGGATCGACTTCATGGGCCCATTCCCGAATTCAGGCCGTAATGAGTATATTTTAGTGGCTGTGGATTATGTTTCCAAGTGGGTCGAAGCGATCGTAACTCCAACTAATGACTCAAAAGTGGTGATTAAATTCTTACAGAAGAATATTTTCTCTCTGTTTGGGGTTTCGATGGCGTTGATTAGTGATGGTGGGAGTCACTTCTACAACCGTTACTTGGATGCGGTGTTGAAAAAGTACTCTGTCAAGCATAAGGTGACCACACCTTACCATCCCTAGGCTAACGGTTTAGCCGAGGTGTCCAATCGAAAACTTAAGCAGATACTTGAGAAGACCGTTAGCGCTTCATGTAAAGATTGGTCATCTAAGCTAGATGATGCACTCTAGGCATATCGGACAACATATAAGACTCCACTTGGAACTACTCCGTATTGACTTGTATTTGGAAAGTCATGCCATCTACCAGTTGAGCTCAAGCACAAGGCTTATTGGGCAATCATGCAACTCAATATGAACTTAAAGGACGCTGGTCAACGTCAGTTCTTGCAATTAAACGAGCTAGAAGAGATCAGACAAGATGCTTTCGAAAATTCCGCCATTTACAAGGAGTGTACGAAAAGATTTCATGATAGACGTCTCCATCAAAAGGTAATTGTTCCGGATGTGAAAGTGTTATTGTTTAATTCACGGTTGCGTTTATTTCCAGGGAAGTTAAAGTCCAAGTGGTCAGGTCCCTTCACGGTCAAGGAGGTCTTTCCGTATGGTACAGTTGAACTACAAGGCAAGGACGGAACAACTTTTAAAGTGAACAGCCAACGTGTGAAACCGTATTTTGGAGGGGAAACGGTGGTAGCGGACACCACGTTTCTACAAGAACCAACCGAGTAATCGCCGCAAAAAGGTCGTGCCACGACCTTAACTGAGGCGCTAGGTGGGAGGCAACCTACTAGGTTTGTTTTTAATTAATTTTTAGTTGTTTTTTTTAAATTTTTTTTTAACTGGTGTTCGTAGGAGTTTTGTTTTATTTCGTTTTAGGTCTCTCGAGATTCGGAGAATTTACCGCATGACAAGGTAAGTTAATTGTGTTTAATGGGATTGAGAGAAAAGAGTGAGGAGGTTCATGGTGGGATTAAAATTGGATTAAAATGGCTTTTTAATCAGAAGATGGGTGAGTTTTTAAGTGATTTTGGGAAAGAAAAATTCACAAACAGCCCCTCACGAACCTTTTTCGTGAGTTCAACCCTTTTCCCAACCCACGGCCAAGGTGCGTGACTCACTGCCTACCTTCCCGTCTCTCGATTGCACAGCCTAGTCCAACATCCCCTCACACGGCTTCTTCGTGAATTCACTCTTCCCATCCCACAAACAACCCACACGACCCCCTCCTTCCCCTCACTCGATCGAACTAAAAACCAACAATCCCTAAAGCGGCTTTGTCGTGAGTTTGGCCATTTCCATCCCACACCCAACCCAACCCAAGCAATCCCTTCCCTTTGTACCTACCATCGACCAACATCCCATAACGGACGTTGTCCGTGAGTTATCCTTCCCTAACCCACAGCCTAACCTACGCGATCCTTTCCCCTTGTTGCCATCGAATAAAACAGCCCCTAAGGCACCTTTGCCGTGACTTAGCCCTATCCTAACCCACGTTAAACCCACCCGAAAAACCCCATGTATTGATCGACTTGCACAAAACCAAACAGCCCCTAGCGGACATTGTTCGTGGCTTTACCCTCTCTAACCCACGACCAAACCTACCCAAAACCCTTTTTCTTTTTTCTTTTTTTTTTGTTTTGTGTTCGATTTAGAGAAACAAAACTGCCCCTAGTGTGGCTTATGCGTGACTTAACCCTCTCCCAACCCACATTAAACCTACCATAAATATTTTGGGCCTAAAACCCCTTTAACCGTTTTTTTCCCATTGTTCCTCCACTCCAAAATTCTCAATCGGTCTCTCTCTCTCTAATCACTTTCATGATCTCACCTAGGGTTTTATCAAACCCTCACATCTCTTCTCAATCTTAACTACAATCCTTCCAATCACAATCCAAGGTGTGTCTCTTAACTTGATTTCTTCTTGTTTAGGCTTTCCCTTTCCTATTTTTAGGGTGGAATTGAGTTTTGCTCAAACCTTTATCGTCTTCTCCTTTTAGTTTCCACTTTGTGGAATACTTCAAGTTTCAAAGTGTTTGAGCATACCCTTCACTCCACAATCATTTATTTTGGGATTGCTCCAATTTTTGGGAGTTTTTATGAATGCATTGTGTCTTTTCCCTCTAAGGTTTATTTTTGGGTACCAATGTGGATTACTTGAATGTGTGATGTAATGCATGACTTCTATCTTTCTAGTATTGGTTGATTTATCCATGGGTGTTATTATACTTGTTGTTAGTGTTGAGATTTTCTCAAACCTAAGGTTTTGTTTTTAATCTACTCATGAGGGATTCTTCTAGATGTTTAACTTTGTGGGAAATTGTGTTGGTTTATCCACCATTGTGCTCACATTTATGTCATTCCCTTGAATTCTTGCTCATGATATGAGTAATTTTTGTGAGTAGGGGTGAATGCAATGTGGTTGATTCTAGGGTTTCCTTATAGGCATAAGATTGTGGTTTCTTTGAGAGATTTCATTTCTTATCTAACTATTTTATCTAGATTTCTATCTTCATTCTACATCTTTGCTAATAGTTGATTTTGCTCACACATAGGGTTGTGTTCTAAAACTAATCATGTGGAATTATTCTAGATGAAGAACTTGTGGAAATTATGTGTGTTCTTTCCACCATGGCAATCATGCTTATGCTTTTCCTTTCATCTTGTGTTAATGCCATAAGTGGTTTATGTGAAATGGGGTGGGTGCTCAACCAAGTTATTTATATGAGCATAATTGTGACTATAATTTTGAGCCTTGTACTTCCGTGGTCATCTTGTCCATTCACTAGGCTTGTGTGGTGTTTATGTGCTAATTGCATTGGCATCACCCTACCATCACCTATATTTACACCTCACACTTCATATCACAATTAAGTCACAATTGGGGTGTTATGAGTAATGCCATGTTTTAATTTTTCCCCATTATCTCTTGCTCTAGCTTTTACATGTATTCATTTGGTTGTGATCATGAGCTTTTGTTTACACAAAACCCACCTATGCCATGGCATAGGTTTGGGGTTCCTCGCATCTCTCCCAATCACAGACACACTTTTGTCACCCACACCCTTACACTCTTTCAAGGACGAGGGTTGTGCACTACTCAAACCTATGTCCCAACATAGGTTTGGGGTCATCAACCTTCCATCTATATCACTAAGAGTACACCTAGACCACGGGCTAGGATAGGGTGACCATCTTTGAGTACCATGCGCTAACATTTCTTCTAACTTGCAGATTATGGCACGTACAAGGCCAACTACTACCACCACCCGCTTCCCGAATTACAACCGCTTGTCTCCCGCAGAAAAGGCCGCTTTAAGGCTGCAATCCAATCCCGATGTGATCCAACGCCAACCTCTAATGCACCAAAGAGAATTATGTTTAGAGCTTGGAATCCGCTTGGATGGACTCCCGAGCGCCTCCACAATCCCTGCCACGATCGCACGCTATGGATGGGGCCACTTCTGCGCCACATGGTCAGGCTACGATCATGAGATCGTGGTTGAATTTTATGCATCCCTACACCAAGGGATTTTCTATGACCACAGGGAGGTGGTCATGGGGGGCACTCGTGTGACCATCATCCCCGAGCTCATCAGAGAGTTTTATCACCTACCTCAACTTGAGGACACGGTCAGAGAGAACATGATCAGCGGAGTATCACCGATCCCCGGAGTGGCAGACTGAGATGTACAGAGTGGTCGGATTGCCAGCTCATTACAGAGGAATGGGAGTGGACGGGGGACCATGGGGAACCACGAGGGACCTACTCAAGAAAGACGATCTCCATCACGAACTTGATTTTGGATGGTTTTTGTGAAATCGAGCTTGAGACCATCACGCCACACCACTGAAGTAGACAATGTGGTGGTGCGGGTGTTGTTTTGCATCTAGCACGGGCTACCCATCAATATTCCCCGTATCATTCACCTCGAGATCATCGATGCAGCATCATCCTCCGATAGGGGAGTCCTCCTATTTCCCTTACTTATTACTCACTTTTGCAGGCTCGCAGGTATCGCGTCTCGTTATCCGAGTGACAGGGCGCCAGATCTCAACAGTCGAACTTATAGCCTACAGGTGACATACGACGACAAGATGGACAGACAGAGGATGCTCGCCTATGAGCACCTTAGTTATGATGTGGAGGTTTCCGATGAGGATGAAGCCCAATCAGATGATGACGATGAGTACCAGTCGAGGAGCCCACCTCTGACACCCGACACCCCACCACACCAGCTCCTCATTCATCACGATCAGAGCACACCGTCGTACATCACCAGGTTGGAAGCAAGGGTGGAGCATGCCATGACCAGAGTAGACCATGCCATTGCCAAGATCGAAGTAGTGAGATCAACAGTTAACCATATTGAGGACCACCTATCCGACGGACGCTTCAGCCGTGAGTATGCTAGGAGGTGTCGCCACGGTGGGGCGTAATCCTCCAGCCATCCCACCTGATCATCAACGCTAGTTATTGCTATTTTGTGTTTTGTGAACTTGATACTCATTTTGATTTGTTATCTTTTGTTTTTGGATGACTGTAATAATTCGGCGTAAACTTCGGACCTTCTAGTTTGGACTCGGATAAGATGTTACTACCTCATATGCTACATATGATTTTCTGTCAATATTTTTTTTCTTGCCTCTACAGTTTGGTACAAACTCAAACCGCACTTGCACATTGGGGACAATGTGCCGATAAGGTTTGGGGTTGTAGATCCGGGCATACTATCGATCAATTCATGGCACGACACGTTAAGTGCAAGGAATCATCACAGGTTTGTCAAGCATTTTTTTAAGGGTTGTAGACACCGGAATTCATGAATCACCTAGGCAGTTAGATAAATTTATATTGTTCTGAGAATCTAGGAGCGGAGATATAGTCCTAAAAATAATCAAGAAATTGAACGAATATGGGACATTAATGGAGATCACCCGGGAGAATTTTGAGCCCAATAATCGTTAAATTTAGTGCGAGATAATTATACACTTTTATCTTATACACTTTTCGCATTCCTTATCGTGATTATAGTTTGATCTCACTATAATATTGTATAGCAACCCAACTAGAAATAAACAAACAAATTAACTCTTAATATTAAAAGATCAACGATTATAATAATCCAAGACAAACGGTCCCAAGCTTACAGTAAGTAAATCAAGGTTTGCCAAAAACAACCTATACACAACTGAGATAAAGAAGAATAACTAAATGATGGTCTTCTAACCGCCCTGCTAAACTTTCTCCTTGCCCTTAGCTGCTCTGTCTATATCATGACGGCCTGAAAAGATTTTTAGTTTTGAAATAGCGAGGGTTAGACCATAGGTCTAGTGAGTTCCCTCTACAGATAACAATAAAATAAATTTCCAGCATTTAAATCGACATTTAAATATATTCACAAAGATAAACACGCTACTGACCACACGAACGTCAAAGACGATGTGTCTAACTCGCGCTGCCTTAATGTTGGGACACACCCCTAACGACATAAATGGGCCACACTCCCCTGCACGAGTAGGCGGGCCACACCCCCCGACTTAGGTCAAAATATCCACATAGAATGTATGCATACATGTAAATTTCAACAATTTAAACACACTTGAACAATTTAATAAAATCATGCCGTTATAAATAAATCAAAGTTTAGAAATTAAACTTCACATGCTTTCGTCATCAAAAGGTTTAGTTCAGAAAAACTCACCTGACGTCCTTAGCTCGAACTCTCGTCTACACCTATAATTCAATCCGAGACCTATAAAGGGAAACATCGACAGATAAACACTCGATCCTTTTCATTTTAACGAAACTTGACCTTAACTCCCTTTATCCCACTATATAAATCCTTACAAAGTTAATTCACTAAATTTCCTATGGAATAAAAAAGTAAATTCTTATCACATAATTATTTGAGTGGGCCAAAACTTTAAACCCACAACAAAACAATTTCCACTACATTGGGCTTCGGCCCATACATCAAACTATATCGACCGGCCGACTGGGATGCCTTGGCGACCGGGGTGCCTTGGCGACTGGGGTCCCCTTCCTCATGCCGACCGGGATTACTTCCCAAAATACGACCGGTGTCTTCGCATTCGATCGAGGTCTGTGTCTTTGACCGGGGTTGGTTCCAATATCACGACCGGGGCAATGGGATAGAGATTGACCGGACTATAAGTCGACTGATACCCCTCCCGACCGATGACAACATAAAACCACACAATCGACCGGTGTCGACCCGGGGACCGGACCACAGGACGACCGGTGTCCCATCGAACGGATAAACCCAGAAATTTATAGCTCAAGACTTCAATTCTCGCCCAATTCTTAAAAATCGATTGCAAGATAATCCAGGTTCCATAACGAAAAATAAACTTAGTTTTACCGAAATTCCATTAACCACTGAGATAACCTTGTATCGATTTCTCGTTCAATCCGAAACCCATAAAACCAAAAAACTCAGATTCAACCCACACCCAACTACGACTATTAAGATAAAACCATTAATAACTTGGAGAGTTTGAATAACAAGGGAGCTTACCTTCAATGCACTGATCCAAAACTGGAATTCCTTGCAACTCTTCTCTTCTTCGTTCTCTTTCTCCAACGTCGCTCCAAGAGTCTCTCTCTCAAATCAGCCGCCCCACACAAGATTGCACAAAACCCTAAGACATCCCATTATATTAAGTATTTTCACCTAGCCCCCTCCAAATAAAGGTTTTGACCACACTCCACCCCAAACTTTGAGATTGCCACTTTAGTCTGGGATATTACATATTGCATTGGGTAGCAAAGACAGCCATAAGGATATTAAGTGCCAACTTCTGTCTTATCTGAATTACAGACCTTAAGAGATGATTCTAGACATTGTGTGTTAATTAAATATTTAATTCTTTTATCTTGCTTACCTTTCTATTGTGTGCACCTAAGCCTTTTTGTAGCCATACAATGATTAATTTTATTCGTACCCATTTATCTAACCCCATCCTGATTATCAGCCTACCCGCATCCGAACATGTGTCAGGAATGAACAACTGGTAGGGAACAACGGGAAGGAGTAGAAAAAGCAAAAGTGATACTGAAATCCAATTCTAGAAAGAACGAAAAGACCAAAATGGGTCTAACAGCTGCAAAAAAAAAAGCAACAATAAAAGGTTGTGAAAAAAGAAAAATGAAGGAAGAAAAAGAAAAAAAAGGGAAGACATGAACAGGAACACCAATGTAAAGGAACATGGTGCGAATTACAGTGAAAAGAAGGAAACTGGCTAGGAAGAACGGGATTAAACTAGTTGTTCATTCAATGACACATTGAGGATTTTGATCCGTTTACCTTCGTTTCCTAGCCATAAGCCCAGCCCCATTACAACCTTTACAAAGACCTGGATGATCTTTTGGAAAGTGTAGGAGGATAGACGGAATAACATTAATAGTCCTAGTCTTGTTACTTGATTCCTTCTAAGATCACTTCTTTGGACATTTGTGCGTTTTTCTTTTTTAGTTGTTCATGCTAATATCTTGTGAATTTTTGTACATAAACTCCAAAGTCATGAACAACATGTGTGACAGCCTAGGGTTCGAGCGTAAAGAGAGTATCCGTGAGGTAAGGTCGAGGCAAAATCCTCCCCGAAAGTGTGAGGACTTGGTTGTGATTAGGTATGGTGTCACTGTTCTTAGTTCGATTCTCAATATTTATGACTATAATACCTTTGTTGAATACTGAGTACCGGTTGTTTCATCCATGTAATTTCTATTATTGTTGCTTGACACCTATAAATGTTTGCCCGATAGACATACCTGTGGTCCTCTTCGCTTATTATTGCATGCTTGGTTTAAGTTTATGTTTTTATTGACGCTAATTTGCTTGGGGACAAGCAACGCTCAGTTTGGGGTTGTTGATAACACCAATTTTTGGTGTTATTTTCATATCACTAATTGGGTAAAATTGTTTTTTCCAAGTAAATTTAGCGAAAATTTTATGATTTAAATCAAGTGTTTCAGGAATTTCATCATGTAATGAGAGAGCCAAGAATGAATGCGAAAAGTGCATTTCCGAACGATAATCGAGCATAACGTCCGGCAAGTTCCAAACCCGAGAATTGCCCGGTAAAAAAGTAAAGTTAAGAAGAAAATTCAATTCAAATGTGGGCCAAAAATCAGTGGCTTAAGGGACATTTATGTGGGTTGCTGAAGCTGAACCCACTTGCAACCCACCAGAATGGAAATTATGAGGACTTTCATGTGAGTTGCTTAAGTTGAACCCACGGACTAACCCACGAGAAAGGGGTTGCACGTTGTTTATGATTATCTATTAGGGTTTGAAAACACTTTTCACTCTATTCTTAATTGGGCGACGGGAGGAAGCAAGGAGGCGACCTTGGGCGATTTTTGCAAGAGGAAAAACACCGAATTGAAGCTAGGAAACATCTTGGGACGCGATTCTTACACAAATTCTTCCAATTCTTCGTCGGTATTACAAAATCAAAAGGGAGTTTTTTCAATCTTTGATGTTTGAGATAACCTTTCTTAGATCTATGACTTCTACTACTACTTTCTTGTTTAATACCCCCAACATGAACTAATCTTTAGATGTTGGGGGTTGGTTCGACTTTGGTTTAAGCTTATGAACATGTGCTTTATGATTTTTATCAGTTTTTCTTAACTAATGAAGCATATGATTTGGGTTTTAATGCTTTTGTGAGTTTGGCCAACTTTCATCTGATTTGTTCGTTATAAATTCAATTCGTGATAATTAATTGTTAACAAGAACTGGAATTATATGCCTAAGGTGAGAAATTGGATAGAGATATACAAACTAAATCTTAGTATCATAATAATCTGGAACTTAATGTGTTTTGAATTCATGTGTTAAGATCGAGAGATGAAACTTGTGCTTTCAAAATAAAATCCGTTGTTGCTTGAGAAAGAACAACAGTGATTTTACATATTAGATTTCATTAAAGGGTTTAACTGATAATTGTTTTCAAGAATATTGTTCATTAGTGAAAACCATAGGATTTCCAACCCTCAACTATTTGTCTCCATAAAAGTTTTCCAAAGTCGTTATTTGAATAGTGTGTTTATTTGATTTATTTTTATTAGTATTTAGTTAATCACTCCTAAAAATTCAACCTTTTTGACCGTTCAGTTAATAGTGAATATAGTCATTGTGATGCTCAGTTCCTAGTTCCCTTGGTTCGATACTCGTATTTCCAAGTACATATTACTTGATTCGACCCATATACTTGCGGTTAGATTAGGGGGGGTGTAAACCCACCTATCAGTGACCCTTAAGACTAATATCATATTAGGATTTATATCAAATGGTGGTAGATCAGTAATTTTTAGTTCCCGTCTCAGTTTTGTCCCATGTTGTTCCACCTATTTTGGTGGAACAAGAAAATACTTTTTTTGTCTCATCTTGTCCCATCCTGTCCAGTCCTAGTTTCAGTCTCATGTCGTGTCAAATGTGAGACAATGAATTTTTATCCTGTCCAATGTCATGCCAAACGTGGGACAGTAAGTTTTATCCCGTCATGTTATGTCTTGTCCCATTTACCAAACGCAACCAGAGGGAATGGTTCTAGCGACACTGTGTAGAATTGAGTATTAGTTAGAAGCACGTGAAGGATCTAGTTATTCAATGATATTTTGCGCTTTTGGAGATAGCGATTGTTATTGGATTTAAGTAACATCCGATCTTAATCTAGTATTTATATAAGACTTGGTTTATTATTTGTTGATGTTATATCTAGAATTTTCTTTTTGAGGTAATTTAAGTATTGATTCGTAGAAAGGAAATTATCCTTTATTTGGTGTATTAATGAAAATTTTAGATTAGTCGCTCTTTCTAAATTTGAGGATGTTACAATATATATGTATATAATGCCTCTTGGGTTGAGAGACATATATATTTTTGTAAGGAATTCAAGCATGAAGCGAAGTCAATCAAATGCATGCATGAAGATTCTAGGTGTATATATATTTATGTAAAATGTTGGTGCATATATATAACAAGTCGTGACAAAAGGCATCGATTTATGCATCGTTTATATAAATAGTGTCAAAAGAACCACTAGATCATCTCTGATTATCGTAGGTTGGGGTGTTGTATTTTATACTAGAATTAAAATTATAGTGTTAGAATTGTAAGGGAGACTCTAGTCCTTTCAAAGAAGAGTTTGGACAACGACTTGTATTATGAGTACCCATAATTTTTCTTCTAAAAATGATTGCATGTTTTATTTAAAATTTATATGCAAACTTGCTCTGAAATTTTATGATTTTGATGTTGCATAAACGTTAACATACGCATGTATTATCATGTATATTGTGATATTTGGGTGGCAATATGGATATACTATGGTAACAGACATGGTGTGTGAGTTTGTGGTCAAGACGTAACTGTAAGGCAACATGCTTTATAAGTTTGCCTAGTTGCCGAATTTCGACCAAAACACGGACACGTTGTGTGAGTTCGTTAGCTAACATTGTGTGATGTAGACACCCACTATAATGTCGTCGTTTTCTGAAGTGTGCTATTTTTATCAAATGCATGCGTAATTGTTAAAGTTGTTCCTGATCGTGCATGAAAATTGTGAATTCACTGGCCCTTGGTTCACCCAAAATTCTTAAAAGCTTTTGCAACCCAAACATTTATTAGACTAGAAAGAAAAGTGAGATAAAAAGAAGATCGAAGGATCGACATTTGAAGAAAACTATGTGCAGATCAAGGCACTCTTGCATAGCGGCCAAAATATGTTTGTCAAAATAGTATGGTCAGGTTATGATTTAATTATTGAGGTAGAGATTTTATTTCCACTGCAATACAAGTATTTAATCTTGGAATAATATTTGTAATATATTGATGTATTCAAAAATTTTGAATGTTACACCTTAGCAAGGTCGTTCCTGGACAAGGGTGCGACGATCACTTGTCCAGTGCCTAACAAATATAGGGACCGAATTTTTTATGTCTATAGGAATTATATAAAAATATATAAAATTGATAAATTAAAAATAACGTTCACTAAGAGGCCGTTTACCCAAATGTTTACCCGGTAAGCGTTTACCAATAAAACTCAACACACTAACTTGCTTTACCGGGTAAGATTTTAATCATCACGATGATATCTTATACAACAATTTACCCGGTAAGCGCTTACCCGGGTAAGAGTTGTCACTCTTTCTTACCGGGTAAGATTCTTCATCCTTATCCTTGCTTTTACCGGGAAGATCCTATCCTCTTGTCATGTTCATCCACTATGGTAAATTCCCCAGTAAGCACTTACCGGGTAAACTTTTTGTAAACGGCCCTAATTCTCTCTATACTCACTTTTTCTATCTCAATTTCAGTTTCTATATAAATTGAAAAACTTATTTTGAAGTTGAAAAATTAACTTATTATTGATGATAATATCTATACTATATTATAAAACATTTACAAAAAACTCTTAAAAACAATTGTTAAAGTTTAATGTACCGCTATTTAATGTAAATTACTTAAAATCTATTAAAAACAATCATTAAAGCTTTATGTAC
Source organism: Arctium lappa (assembly GCA_023525745.1). Classification (NCBI taxonomy): domain Eukaryota; kingdom Viridiplantae; phylum Streptophyta; class Magnoliopsida; order Asterales; family Asteraceae; genus Arctium; species Arctium lappa. Next base: position 28,989,077 of record CM042050.1, read on the forward strand.
TACATTTAATGTTATTTATTAATTTTCAATCATTATCTCTAACCACTTTTAAATCCCAAAAATCACTCATCGCATAACTAAATACAAGATAAAAATCAAATATTAAATATACAAAATCTAAAATATAATTAAGAAAATCTAAGAGAATATTTAATGTTTATTTTATAAAAAACATTATATTATTAAACCTAAAATAAATAACATTATTATTAAACTATCGAATAAACTTTAAAAACAAGTTTTTATGCATTAATTACTGTTTATTAATACACATTACTTAAAATTCATGATTACAAATTTCAAAAAATATATGTTTGAATTCATAACTAACTGATAAACATAATCAAAATAGGATAAACATTTCAATTTAAATATAAAGAATTTAAAATATGTAAGATAATTATTGAATTCTAACATAATACTTAATTTTTTAATATAAAAAACATTATATTATTAAACCTAAATTAAACAAATTTATATAAATAAATAAAAAACCATCCAAAATCATACTATAAAAAAACAAAAAAATAAAAGAAAACATTAAAATTGTGATTTATCTCGTTGTATTGTGTGAGACGGTTTCTAAATTATATATATATATATATATATATAAAACAGTGGATAAAATTTATATGTCTTTCTATTTGTGGAACAATTATAGATGTGATGGTAAACTTTAACCAATCGCACTCTTGGAGTTGGAGATATAAATTGATTTATCGGCGAACTTGTCCAAATAAACCAATCAAACCTCCCCTCTTTATTTTGTAGCCATATTTTTAAGAAATTGACCGGATCGAGCATTGGATGCAATTGGCGGTTTCATAACTTGCATAACCCACATTAGACATTTGTGCAATGCCTAATTTCTTGAATAAAATATAAGAAAAAATGGGTTACACAAGTAGCGTTTACTATTTTGGTTAAAATGTTAGAAGAAATGGCTATAAAGTAAATAAGAAATGTCTGATGGTTATTTTGGATGATTTCCTGATTTATTGTCACCACTTAGGGATCGTTTACCTAATTACTTACCCGGTAAGCGCTTACCAGTAAATTCGACACTATCACTTACCTTACCCGTTAAGATTTTAGTCCATGGAAAACGGCATCGTACGCAATAAATCATCCGGTAAGCGTTAACCGGGTAAGACTCTTGGACCTTGCCATAGTTCTTACCGGGTAAGATTCATGGTCCTTGCCATGTCCATCGATAAGGTAACGTGAGTTGGTAAGCACTTACCGGGTAAACGGCTTTTTCCCAAATATCATATTATTTTGTGTTTTTAATATAATTTGATTGTAAAATTCAACTTCTATTTCATAGTTTTTATTGTTGGTCTTAATTTATTTATTTTTTGCGTAAATTGTTTTATTGGGGCTTGAATTACAATTTATGTGTTTTTGGGTTTTAGAATCTTTATAATTTCGTTATTATATAATTGTTTGCTTTAAACTTACTTAAGATGTTTTAATATAAATAAAGAATTGAAGTATTTGATTAAACTATTTTTCTACTCCTTCCATGAAAACAAGAAACAAGGCTATGAAATAAAATGAAAGATAAGTTTTGAATTACTTCATGGTTTCGATTATTGAAAGGAAATTTGTTGAAAAGATGGTTCGAAAGAAATTGTTCAAAAAATTTATGTTAAAAAAAGTTTGTCATGTTCCATTGAAGATTTCATATTTTTCTAGAGTTTTAATTTGTTATAGTTAATTGATTAGTGTCTCTTAAATTACATGTTTTATGAAGAAACAAATTAAACTTGTTTATGTGGGATATCCATTCGTGTAAAAGATTAGGTCCCCCTGGCCCTGCCCAGTTTTAAGACTCGTATTCTGCTCCTACTTACATGATACCAAAAAAAAAAAAAAAAAAACTCTATCGACATTCATCCATTTGTCATCGTCACCTAAGTAACATAATCGCCTTTCTTGCTACCGAAGTACTCCCCCTCACATGAGCATGATGGGACTACTCAATGCCGAAGTTGTGAGGATGAAGGAAAATAGACTGTGATAACGGATACTCACGAATGCCAAACCTTATACCTAGGGCTGTAAACGAACCGAACGAACACGAACGAAGGCTTGTTCGTGTTCGTTCGTTTAACTTAACCGAACAAACGAACGAACACAAACGGTAAACGAACGAATTATTTTGTGTTCATGTTCGTTCGTTAAGAAAATATGTTTGTTCGTGTTCGTTTATGTTCGTTCATTAAGAGCTAAACGAACGCAAACGAACGAACATAAATGAACGTAAACAAACGAACATAAATGAACATATACAAACGTAAACGAACGAACATAAAAGATCACAAATTAATAAAAAAAACTACTCGTTATTTCGTTCGTAAAAAATAACATAACAAAATAAAAAAACGGATAAACTTAGAAGGTATAAAAAAGAAATTTTAAAAATTTAATTTAATTAATGCTTTGACACATTAATGTCATAATATATATAAATATATTTATATATACAAACAAATATAAACGAACATAAATGAACGAACGTTCACGAACGTAAATGAACGAACGAGACCATTGTTCATGTTCGTTCATTTAACTAAACGAACAAAAAAATGTGTTCATGTTCGTTCATTTATTAAATAAACGAACATAAACGAACTTCCCGCCGAACAGTTCACGAACAGTTCGATGAACATTCGGTTCATTTATAGCCCTACTTATACAGAAATTCAAAGATTTTTATGAGGAATTAAACATGAAAATTGAGCAACAGGTTTCCTAATTGTTGGTTGAGGTCATGGAAGGAGAAAAAAAATACAATGATTAATGTATTTGTAGTTTATAATTGTCATCTTGATCTTCAAAGATGTTTCATTTGTGCAAACTATATATCCCTTAAAACCTTTGAAGAATTCATGATCTTTTATGAACATTTTTAATTCATAAAATGTTGATGTTTTGTAAGTATGTTCAATCAGTGAAATAATAGTCTTTTGTAAACATGTTTGATGCTATGTAAAATGCCTTAAAAATTTAAAGTATGATTTTGTATTAAGAAACGACAATGTTATAATAAGACGAATGTACAATGTTGTAATAAGAAATGTTATGTCAATATTTGCACCATGAAAATTGATATATATCTTGGAAACAGGTCACTACTACAAATATAACTTTCATACACGTCCCAGGGTGTTGCTCAGTTTTTCGTTTTTAAGGTTTTCCCCTAAAACTGACCATATATATACTAGAAGCGTACCCGCGCAATGCAACGAGATACATCACGATTTTAATGTTTTCTTTTATTTTTTGTTTTTTGTTGATTTACAATACAATTTTTTTTAAGTAATTAACATTAAATAGCGGTAAATTAAGCTTTATCAATTGTTTTTTTATTTTTTTTATAAATTCTTTATAATATATATATATATATATATATAGAGAGAGAGAGAGAGAGAGAGAAAGAGAGATCCATTTACATGATGCAACTCATGTAATCTCTTTATCCACCACTCATTTTGTTTTCACTTTTGTAATTAAGATAAAAAAAAACTGAAAATAAAATGATTGATGGATAAAGAGATTGCATAATAACCTCTCTCTCTCTCTCTCTCTTTATATATAATGCTAATCAGAGGAGAATCACAAAAACTTTATAAACCCATGAAAACCGATATAAAATATATGTATTGTTATACTTATGTTTGTATTTGTATTATGAAAAACGAAACTTTTTTGAGGTAAAAAATACGTGTTGAAAAGTTTTAAGTTTCACACAGTGAAACCGATACATGTTAAACTATTACATTATAAAACAAAAATATATAAAATAATGACCACCCACGATACGGACTGGTCACGTCAAAGTGTGACCGAGTCAATCCTTCTCTCCATCTCTAAATCTAGCTATACTTGTCTACAACCAATTTTTTTATATTACATGCATGTTTTAATAGAAAATAAACAAATAAAGTCACTAAAAAAATAATACTAACTTGATTTAAAAAACACAAACCGTAGAGATATAGTTTATTTACACAATAAGGTGCCGTTTGTTTTTTAAGAGGTCTAAAGTCTGAAGTCTTATTTTAGTTATGATTAATAAGAGGTGGTGTGTAAAAAGGTCTGAACGATTCAGACTTAAGAGCCATTAAGAGGTTTTTCAAAAAAAAAAAAACAACCCCTAAGTGTACAGATAATTTTTGGCTTATTTTACAATTTGCTTTTAAGATTCAAATTGTTATTTTTAATTTTTTTTAATAAGTATATAGTTCATTAGTGATTACGAGACACAAAAAACGAAAAAGGCTATGATTCTTATCATCCAATTTATAATAAGGTTATTTTTTTTTATCAACCAATTTAATGTTCAACAAAACATTATATATTAGTGTTGTTGGTTGGTTATTTCTTTGAAACCCAAAAGTTTAATGAAAAACTCTAAAATGATCATGGTTTTTCAACAACAGTAATAACACTAGATCATACTAAAAAAGAAAAAGAGTAACATGTCCATATATTGATAAAACGAGACTTACAGAAGTTAATTCGGATTTAAAAGGTAATTAGGCACTATTTGAAGATAGATGTTTTTCCGACATAAACGTAATACTATGTATGACTAGTAATCAATTCTACTCTTCACGAGCACGTGGCGGTGTTATCCAAGCAAGACTGTCGACATAACGAATGACACTGAAATCCCGATACTCTCTAAACACGATTTTCACCTGGGCTGACTTGGGATCGTACAAACGGAAAGTACGATCTGCAGGAACCGCAAATAAGAACTTATTACTTGACGTGAATCCATAGGGACGTCCAATTCCAATACCAGACAAGTTTGAAAGTATATTTACTTGGGCCCATGAACTACGCCTACGATATTCTTTCATCACCCAAACCTCACATTTATCACCACTTCTAACCAGAAGTTTATCACCACCTCTAACCATTGACATGAGGCAAAGTTTTCCTTTTAAAACTCCAATACTATCCCATATACGTTTGAAGGAATAAGGTGGAACAGGTATTTCACTGAAAGTATGTGCACCCAAATCAAACTCAACAATCGTTTGCACGAGCTTCTTCCCTAGTCTAATAGTACCAAGCCAATGAATATGGCCATTATAGCCATCTGCACAACACCTATCTACGTTGGCGAGTCTTATAATATGAGAAGGACATCTTTGAGGGATTAACTCCCAGACACCCCTTCTCATACTATACACTTCCACATGCAACCACTCATCAATGTAGCCTTCTCTAGAGAGATGACCCCTGACCTTGACAATCTTGTAATCGTTCGCCTGAGGATCATACCCGAACCGCACATATGATACGTTGTCCACATCCCAGACAGGAAAGTTACTACGGGGAAGAATTGATATAGCCGAGAGAGACGGGTTCCAAATCAGAAAGATGGAACTAGTATCGTCTGGGATTACCCAGCCGCCGAGTAACTCAGGCTCAAATGGTCGGTAGTTAATACATATTAAACCGTTAACAGAACATAAGAATCTGAGGATTTCAGGTTGAGATTCTACAACACAAGAGGGGAGTTTGAGGAAATCAATGAGCTCCTCATCAAGCGATCGAGAGTAGTGTGCTCTCAGAGAGCCTTCAACATCAGGAACATCTTATTTACTTATTAAAAACAAAAGGATTTCATCATCGTGGATTTTGTTGATATATCGATTCATATGAGATTTTATGAAGGAGGGTTGAGACAAGTGATGATTCAAATGCTTGGAGACACACCTCACTTGGCCAAGTAGTTTCGCCGGGAGCCGCATCATTATATTAGATAACAGATCGCCGGGGAGTCTCTCCATCGGAGAATTTTAGAGAAACAACGGCCGGAGGTAGAAACTAGAGAGAGAGAGAGAAGGAAGGAAGGAAGGAAATAAGGTAGACTTACTACATATGCAGCAATGGGTGTGGAGAATGTATTGGATAGTACAATAAGTGTGGACCACATCATTCCTCATCGCATTGCCTAACAAATCTGATATTGTTATTGTTCTAGTTGCACCAAATTATGAAATTGTTTTAGTTTTGTCTGTATATACATATGCTTTTTAGACACACCATTGTCCATTGGTAATTATATTTGAAGTAAACTTTTGATTGTTAAACGTAATTTTGTAATTTATTTATTTAATAAATAAATAAAATATATTATTTAAGTTGATGTATTTATATTATTTTGAGAAATTCAAACTAAATATCTACCAAGAGGGGCATAACATGGTGGTTGTTATCTGGGGCTGAAATATAATATGACAAAAACTTAAATGATATGTAAGTAAATTGTTTTTCTATTTTTTTTTAATGGTCTAATATTAAATTTCAGAGTGAATTATTAATATAATACTAAGGCATTGTTTGACAAAAATAAGCTAGCTTATTTTCTAGTTACATGTTTGGATGACCATAGCTTATGATGAGCTTTTTGTGATTATTCCAATTATGCCCCTCATTAATATTCATAATTATATGCTAGAAGCATACTCGATCAATGCAGCGAAATACATCAATATTTTAATGTGTTTTTTTTCTCGATTTACAGTAGAATTTTGGATGATTTTGAGAAAGCGATAATATTTTTATAAATTTGTTTAATTTAGGCTTAATAATATAATGTTTTTTTATATAAAAAAATTAAGTATTTTGTTATAATTCAATGATTATTTTATATATTTTAATGACATCTAGAAAAAATAACCAATTACATATTTATTTAATAATATAATTAAAACAAATCTATAGTAATATAATATATTAATTAATAGTGATACATAGAAATGTCTGCATAAAAGGAAGACCATACACATACCAAATTGGTGGGTGTTAAAAGTCTGCAGTAGTAATATGTATCTTGTGCTTTGATACTTGTAAATTAAGATATTTTTAAAATCTTGCATAAAATGATGATACCTTGTGCCTAATAATTTGTATTTAAGAATTTTTTATCCGTGTTTTATAATATAGTATAGATTAACTTTTAATTATAAATAAATAATTAATGTCCTTTTGGTAATTTAAATGCTTATAAGCTAGTTTTGTCAAACGTGATTTTTTCATCACTTAGCTTATCAACTACCAGCTAGCTTATCAGTCATAAACTAGTTTATCAGCTAGTTTGTCAAACATAGCCTAAGGGGTCATTTACCAAACGCTTACTTTTACTCGGTAAGCGTTTACCAAGTCATATTACCTCATGGGATAAACATAGCAAGCACAGAAAAACTTACACGGTAAAAATGATTGTAAGGACCAAGAGTCTTAGATTGTAATTAAAGTTGAAAACCCCCGCCCGTTTAGCGTTTACCAGGTAAATTGTTGCATATGATGCATTTTGATAGAGTAAAAATCTTACCCAACAAGGTAAGTGATAGTGTTAAATCTTACCGATAATTAAGCATTTACGGGAACGACACCTAAAACTCGAAACTTTTAAACTATGACCAAAAATAGTAATACAAAATTGTTACGTTTTTTATGGACTAATAAAAAAAACATTTAATTAGATTAGAAAGAGAAATAATACTCTAGTAGATGTATGTAATATTTTAATAATACAAGTAATGATGTAATATCTAAAATAATATTAGGGAAGAAAAAATGACAAAAATTAAAAAATTGCAATACAAGGGATTTGATACATGACCTTTGAGGCTTTGAGACGTGACCAGAGAGTAATAACCAAGTAAGCTACCCATCATTATGTGTTTTAACGAGCTGGGATTAATGCTCGTGCGTTGCTGCGGATGGAAAGAAATATTAAGACCATAAATTTGAGCATCACCAATTATGAGAACAAAACATTTTGTGTCTGTTAGCAGCATCACTATAATTTACAAAATGCCCTATGAGGATAATGTGTGTGTAACTGTGTGTGATAGGAAGCGAAAATAAATTGGCAAATGGTACATTACATCATTAAACTTAAAAAAAGTTACATTGTTATTAAACCTAAATTAAACTATAATAAAAATATGAATTAAACAAATTTTACATAGGTTTTGGGTTGAAGAAGACACAGTCATTGAGATGCGATGCATGTTAAGGGATCTTTATTTTATGCTTATATAATAAAAATAATTTTTATAATATAACTTTTATTTATTTAAATTAGAAAATGAAAAGGTTATAAATGATCGAAATGTCATTTACTTAATGGTCATGAGCTAACAACTTTTAGTTTCGAGGAACAAAACGTTACGCAAATGCAAAATCGAAAGTCTATTTTGGAATCAACAAATTATGGGACTAAATTAAATTATAATAAAAATATGAATTAAACAAATTTTACATAGGTTTTGGGTTGGAGAAGACACAGTCATTGAGATGCGATGCATGTTAAGAGATCTTTATTTTATGTTTAGATAATAAAAATAATTTTTATAATATAACTTTTATTTATTTAAATTAGAAAATGAAAAAGTTATAAATGATCGAAATGTCATTTACTTAACGGTCAGGAGCTAACAACTTTTAGTTTCGAGGACCAAAACGTTACGCAAATGCAAAATCGAAAGTCTATTTTGGAATTAACAAATTATGGGGACTAAATCCAAAAGGAAAATAAAACTATAGGGACCAAATCTGTAACTCTACAAACATAGAAAAAAAAAAGATAAAAGTTGAAGGACCAAATCTATAAGTTACTAAAAACCTCAAGGACCAAAGCTGTAATTTACTGTTCATGAACAGTGAAATCGTTCCTGGTAAATATTTTATAGTAACATTTTGGGTAAAAAAGCGGTGGGTCATGGCCCACAAAATCCCTATGGGTTCCTTCATTGTTTATCGAGTTGGATTCTAGTGAAAACTTCCTCTAATACGAACGCTTTTTTGCAGCCCTCAATTGTTTTTATCAACACACAAGTTTTTGTAAAGGAAGGATAATTTGTCTTTTGGTTTTTTACATATGGCCACGATCTAGTATGTTAAGATATATGAGGTATGTTGAACTTTGTTAATGTTAGTTAATACTTTATTCATTTCAAAAGTAAGGGATCGTTTACCAAATGTTTACTTGGATAAGAGCTTATCAAATCATATTAACTTATCGGATGAATATGGCAAAAACAAACAATCTTATCCGGTAAGAGCTAAGGCAAGGACCGAGAGTTTTACCCGATAAGTGAAGGCAACAACTCCTATCACGGTTAGCGCTTACCGGAAAAACTATTGCATATGATACCGTTTTAGTGGAGTAAAATATTACCCGTTAAGTAAGGGATAGTGTTCAATTTTAGTGGTAAGTGGTAAGCGTTTGGTAAACAGTGTCTACTTTCCATTATACCCTTAATTATGAGATAAAGAAAATGTGTCTATTTATTATTAAGGGTAAACATGTCTTTTAATTAATCAAAAAGTGTAATAATTACATAATCCTAGAACAGTGTGTCATTTTTATTGTGGCCCAGAGGGATTATATTTTAAGTTTTAGTGTTTATTATGTGTATGCATGTTAAGATTTGTCAAGGTAAGTTAGGGTTCACTGTTTTTCATGTTAAGAAATGTAAGATATGTTAAGTTATGCGTCCCTCCTACATCTAAGCCATCAAAGTTCCATTTAGTAACATCCATCCCACTCTTCTTTTTTTCCAACCTTCTGATAAAACAAGAAAAATCATCTGAAGTCTACGAGGTGATTCTCATAGTTTTCACGAAAGATAATTCTCATACGGTCCTAAGGATGCATTCGTGTATACATCTATATAGGGTTTAAATGAAAACACCCCTGCTTTATGAAAATATGAGAATTCTTTTGTGTCTCCAAATTAATTAATTTAAAAAAAATAGTAGTTATCAATAATTTTTAGTTATCTTATGTTTGTCATTATTTCTTAAATGTTGTGGAAATCATTAAAGGTTTCTTATGTCGATGCCTTCGTTATAATGATGTGATTTCTGTGTGATAATATTTTGATAAATCGAAGATTACTTATGATGTGACTTTGTTGTGATAAATCAAAAACCGGTGATGATCATGCCTACAATCATAGACTATGTTTGTTCATTATGTGAATTACAGTTTTGCCCCATTTTACCCCTCCATGCTTTTGGTATTTCTAAAAAATTGTAAATATTTATTAATGGTTTAGTGCTCACTTGATCATTTTAAAACAACCATGACGTAAACAAATTGATGAATTTACAAGTGTTATAGTATCTACATAAATCACAAATGTTCTTGTTTGAACCTTTCCCCATGTATGTATATAGGCGAATGATTGTGTGAGAAGTTGAGTTAGCGTGAGAAGTGGATTTAAACCCTTGATCACTTATAATCTCAAACTCACCCATGAATCCTGCTTCGTAAGGGAATTGATCTGGTGCATCTCATCCTAACGTGCGTCCAACAACTGATGCCCACTTTTCACGCTTCTCACGTTAATTCAACTTCTTACCGAAACTCAATCCAATATATATATATATATATATATATATATATTATAAAAACGACATAAAAATCTCTTAATTACAACATTTTAAGCATAAGTTACAATTAATTAAAGTCAATTACTTAATTTACAATTTCTTAATGCTTTGGTACAACCTTTCTAAACACAGTATCTCACATAATCATCTATTTGTGGAATGGATACTCATTTATTAATATAAATATTTGTTTTTTTGGTGGAGGATTTTATAAAATAGATTTTATATTATCATAATTTATTTTAAATGTAGATTTTACATTTAAATCTATATTAATGAGATGTAATATAAAATCTTTTTTCTTCCTTATTTTTTTATATTACATCTCATAATGATTTTTCCATATTTTATTTTATAAAATCTTTTTTCATATTTTATTTTATAAAATCTTTTTATATAATGAGATGTAATATAAACTTTTTTTTCTTCCGTATTTTTTTGCTAATATAAAATCTATTTTATTTTATAAAATTTATACGTATTTTTTTTCACGAGCATTAAAAAAAGAAAAAAGAAAATTGATATGAATTAAAAATAAAAAATAACGAGATACACTAATAAATTATCGTATTCTTTAAAATAAAAATATTACGCAATACTTTCCAAATTAACCAAGTGCAAAGAAAATAAAATAGAAACGATGTATATATAAAAATATTCTTCCATATTTTTAATATATTACAACATTTCCAAACATAGTATCTCGCATAATCATCTATTTGTGGAATGAATACTCATTTATTAATATAAATATTTGTTTTTTTGGTGGAGGATTTTATAAAATAGATTTTATATTAGCATAATCTATTTTAAATGTAGATTTTACATTTAAATCTATATTAATGAGATGTAATATAAAATCTTTTTTCTTCCTTATTTTTTTATATTACATCTCATAATGATTTTTTCATATTTTATTTTATAAAATCTTTTTCCATATTTTATTTTATAAAATCTTTTTATATAATGAGATGTAATATAAACTCTTTTTTCTTCCGTATTTTTTTGCTAATATAAAATCTATTTTATTTTATAAAATTTACACGTATTTTTTTACTAATATAAAATATACACGTATTTTTTTTCACGAGCATTAAAAAAAGAAAAAAGAAGATTGATATGAATTAAAAATAAAAAATAACGAGATACACTAATAAATTATCGTATTCTTTAAAATAAAAATATTCCGCAATACTTTCCAAATTAAACAAGTGCAAAAAAAATAAAATAGAAATGATGTAGATATAAAAATATTCTTCCATATTTTTAATATATTTACATTTAAATGTAAAATCGAAAATGAAAATAAAAGATTTTAAAATATTATCTACATTCACTATAAATATATATAGCTTCTCTATGTATCACCCGAGCACAAGAAGAAGACGAACAGTCGGGTGTCAATGGCGGAACTTGCAACTGAACAAAAGGTATTCCACCATATTTTTGTTTCTTTGAAAAACTACTTTTTTATATTTTATTTTATTTACTGAGGATTTGTTTATATTTTTCAAAACCCACAATCATATTTTTCGAAGTAGGGGAATAAGCTATATATACATATCTTTATTTTTATCGACTAATACTATGAGATCTTGAAGTAATAGTCAGATAAATTTTCAAGTGATACTGAGTGAATTTGAACTATACCAGTTGAGTTGCCGGTTACAAAATATATAAATCATTTATTTTATTTGTCATATTTGATGTGGGTTGAATGTTGTTAATTAATCTACAGATTTATACGTTCAAAGTGATTGTCAAGTGTTGTCGAGGAGGTTTCAGAAAAAAATTGCAAAATTTGTAAAAACATATGTTCATATTTATAATTATTTCAATAATAGTGATATGTTGTGAGACATGTCATTTGAGTTTTAAATAATATAATACAAAACTATTACCAATATTATTGCACAAACTCATAACAACAAGCGATTAAGAATATATGCAAGTGTTACACTTATGAAAATACATTCGTTTTTCACATTGTATTTCATTAACTGTTAACAGAGAAATTACGTTTCATTTTAACTCGGTTCAATATTCCAACAAAAAATTTATCCTCCCGTGCAATGCACGGGCCCAACACTAGTATATATATATAGGTGGAGGTTCAAAGGAAAACCTCAAAAAAAACGGAAAACTAAAGAACACTCTGGTAGCCCTTCATCTGGACGGTATGCACTTGTGCATACAGATAAATTATGTTTTTTTTTTGTTTTTATGCACAAGTGCATTATGCACTTGTACATATTCATGTGTGCATGTTACAAATTACTTGTATGCACAAGTACATACCGCCAAGATGAAAGGCTACCAGGGTGTTCTTCAGTTTTTTTTTTTTTTAGTTTTCCCCTGAACCTGACCCTATATATATATAGGGTGCGTTTCTTTTGCAACCCAAACAATTTGTACAAACTATACAAACCAATCTTAGCCGTTCATCAAGTCTAATTAATATATGATTTTATTATGTTTCCTAATTTAAAATCATGATTATAATGAATAAACTTAACATTTGCTAATTTAAAATCATGATTATAATGAATAAACTTAACATTTTCCATATATATCTAAATCATTATTAATGAATCATAATCATTATCCATAAATATATCTATTGTTTCCTAATATAGCGGTTTGCATAGTTTGTACAAATTGATTGGGTTGCAAAAAGACGCACCCTATATATATAGAGGGAGGATCAAACGAGAACAATAATTATTTAAAAGAACACGAAAACTAACAAAATTATTAGTGATTTTACATTAACATGCAAAAAAGCCATGTGGACCTGAAGCCGCGGCCAAAGTCCTGTTTTCGTGTGTCAATGTAAAATCACTAATGATTTTGTTAGTTATCGTGTTATTTTAAATAGGTATTGTTCTCGTTTGAATCCGACTATATATATATATATATATATATATATATATATATATATATATATATATATACTAGCTGTCTACATGTGAGATGCAGCGCGAGTGAATCATAATTTTGAAGTCAATAAGTCAGCCTTCAATCATATTTCTTGTTTAAGTTAATTCTCTGTCCCTCTCGATGTTGAACATAATATCCACCTGTAAACATGTCCTGGAAAAAAAACATGTAGTTATTTTGATAGAAACGTATTATTTCAAATCTGTAATAATAATTAGTTGATTGTATCATATTTATCATGCAAAACTTCTTTATAGACGACGTTTGATGTGTAGAATACAACATGATTTAATTTTTTGTAGTCTACACTAATACCTTTGTATTACCTACTTACCTACTGATATCCCTATGGATAACGCCACATAAAGTTGGTCGTACGAGAAAAATAATTCCAGTAGATAAACACGTACGTTCGGAATTGTCTATCCTTAACAGGGATGGAAAAAGCAAGAAGGTGATTGATTATTGATAACTCTCAAATCTTGAGAGTTAATTCCTCTCTTTTCGTATTCTTTTTACCACATTTTCACCCAATTTGTCCCTCATCTCCTTCATTTGGTCTTAATTGTTCAAACATGGTGATGAAGGCAAAAATTTCGGTTTTACTAACTTTTGTGCAGAACGTGGCCACCTTGTCACCACGTTGGGACGTTGGCTGAAATTTAATGGATAAAATTTAGCCATTCTTGGAAAGATTGCCTTTTGAAGAAATGAAAAGAATTTTCTGCTCTTTCACAAGAATAATCAAGAAAGAAGACAAAAGATGGAAGTCAAAGGAAAGTGCAATACTCTTCCTTAAAGGCTACTTTTTATGTTTGGTCACATCAACATTTCTTCTTCCTTGGGCTATAAATTGGGGCTTGGAGGAACCATTTGAGCATCAACAACTTCCAGGAGCATTCAATACCTCTGGAGCTTAGCATCTAGTTTTTAGTCTCTCTTTAAAGCTTGTAGTTTAGTTGCATTTAATTTTTGTATGTTTAATTTCCTTGTAATAGTTGTCGCCAAAGTGGCCACCTTGTCACCACGTTGGCAGCAGCCTTTAAGTTATTTATGCAATTTATGTTTATGTTTTCTCCTTCTTCTCTCATGTCTTTTACTGTTATTATGAGCTAAACACCCCTTTGGGTGTGGATATGAGCCAAGGCTAAGACTAGTAGGCAACACTTGGGTGTTGCCATCTTTGCTAACTCTTAGACTTGGTCGCTCGAGTTGGGACTTCAACTCAACGCGGACAAGCCGATCACTTGTTAGTGTTAATAGTAGATATTAGACCTCGAGAGGGGTGGATCCAAAATACGGCTTGAGTGATGCAAATAAGATTTGAGAAAGTCTTTTATAACCACGTAGAGATACGAGTTTTTGCATGACTTTAACTAAGGTTCAAATGTCTGTCGATATGGGTGTCACAAAGAGATTTGGGCGTCCATATCCATACTGGTGGAACTGAAATCCTTTGAGGTTTACTTAGTTAAGTCGACAAGTCTTGAGTTGGCCAAAGTGGTGACAAAGTGGGTGCAACGTGGCCACGTTCCGAGGAAACTCATTTTCGAGAGAAAAGGGTTTTTAAGGTTATCGTGTTCCACTTTGTTTCTGACCATGTTGTTACTACATCAGTCTTAGTTAATGCTTGTACCCACATCCTACCTTTTATTTCATTAATCCCTTTTTAATCGTTGTTTAGTTTGCTTAAATCTCTCAAATATTGATATTGTTCTCAAAACTCAAACAAGCACTAGAAGTTCATGAAAAGTTCTCTAATTCTTAGTTGACTAGTCCCTGTGGAAATGTTCTTGGTACTCTACCACTTTATTACTTATAGCGATCATAGTGTCCGGTGTGCACTTGCACCGCCACTGTGGCAACATAGTGGCCACGTTGTGGACCTATACGATTTTCCGCTATCAATTATAAAAGAAATCAATTGTGAAGCTTCTACCTGATTTGAAAGAAGGTAATGCAAGGATAAACATATGAAGAAAATACAACAATGATAATAACTATAACTAACCATTTTTGTTTTCCTCTACAAGAATTCATAGAGAACTCTGTGAGGGACACACAACCTTGTACTGATGAGGGAATGGATGGAATTCCTGCATCAAAATGACATGGATAATATATCACGAAATAAAGAAATGTAAGATCAAAGCAAAAGGAGACAAATCTCTTTACCTGTAGATCGGGTCTCCACTCTGCATAGAAAATACATTAATCGATCATACCTCATACATGTGCACTTAAAGAAAGCATCTGCAACCTCCATAAAACTAAGCAAATATCATGTACCAAAAGAAGTTTCATCTACACTCCACAACACGATTTACAAATATGTGCATCCTTGGAAAATTATGTAAGTAGCTCAAATAAGATTCAAAACCTAGGAGCATACGTTTGAATAAAATGTATGTAAGGTTTGTATATTTATTCACCCGAAGAAAGAGTTAGAAATCAATATCATCGCCTAAATTCTGATAAGAGTCGTGAAGAAACGCAACTCGTTCTTCCCCCTTAAGATTCTCGCCAACGATTTTTAGTCCCATCTTTTGGATATGATTCACGCCATCTTTGCAGGACACCCTTTACACTAAACTTCGGCATGAATTCAACCTTCAACAACATACATATAGAAAATGAGAACTACCGTTGCTAATAGAACTTGACTCAACTGCCAATAACACAAATGTAATTTCTCACTGTGGAACATACATATACAGAAAATAAACTCACACAGCCAGTTTAAACCACTGACCATCTAGGATGTTGAATTATACCGTTAACCCGGATACCGCTAGGCCAAAGGCCCTTTGGTAGCAAAGCGGACTTTTTGAGATGATATCAATCAAAATAGAGTTTAAGTCCCTTGTCATATCTTTTTTAAGAAAATGGGAAACACATGATATGCAATCTAAATGTTTTTAACGCTTCCCTCCACCATACTATGAAATATGAATCATTGAGACAATGGGAAGTCATGAGATCAGGAATGCCATAATCTAAACAGAGAAAAAAAAACTTCATGAATGCCCTTTTGAGGATATAGACAATTGTGAAGCTTCTATCTGACTTGAAAGAAGGTAATGCAAGGATAAACATACGAAGAAAATACAACAATGATAATAACTATAACTAACCATTTTTGTTTTCCTCTACAAGAATTCATAGAGAACTCTGTGAGGG
This sequence comes from Arctium lappa, assembly GCA_023525745.1. Lineage (NCBI taxonomy): Eukaryota > Viridiplantae > Streptophyta > Magnoliopsida > Asterales > Asteraceae > Arctium > Arctium lappa. The sequence goes on from CM042050.1 coordinate 29,005,631, forward strand.
ACATGCAACCTTGTACTGATGAGGGAATGGATGGAATTCTTGCATCAAAATGACATGGATAATATATCATGTGTAACACCCGAAAAATCTAAGGTAAGTATTCCCCTCGTTCCTTCACTTTTGTTAAATTAAGAACCTCTGTGTGTGCTTAATTGGCGTTTTATCAACCTGTTATGCGTATGTTAACCTGCATATTTAGCCTCGCTTTATCGAACCTTAGAAAAAATCAAGTTTTCGGTGTCGGAGGGGTGTGGCGCGATAGTGCCACGCGACAGTGCCCTGGTGACAGGCCCTTTTGTGTACTTTAGGGTGAGACAGATAATACCAAAAAGCAAGTATACAAATTGGTACTATGTCGCCTTACAAGTAATAAAATGGTAAAGATACCAGATATCGTCCCACAGAGATTGGACTAAAAAGTGTGTTAAAAGTATGATGAAAGATGAGATTTCAGATGACGAATTTGAAGCAATATTTTTGGAAGGTTGGTTATCACAGATCTAAATGAACAAGAATAAACAAGAAACAAGGGTGTAGGACTTTTGATGGTATATGAATCTAAAATCCAGTAGGTCATTGCTACAACACTGTCATGGCATGATGCTATTGGAATCCTGCAGCATGCTTCTGACTATAACTAGTTTTATTATCGATTTCAAGACATGTTCCTCTCGGACTCTCACCATCCCATTATTCCAGTAGCTATGAACCATCTCATCTCTGAGCAAAGTTCCAGATAAGGGAATGATGGGAGTGGAGTTCTCAAAATATACGACGAAACAAATTCTCTTCGTTAAAAGTTACTCTTTCGAAATAACCCCCGTACCTCCCAAGTTGATGTATTCCAAGTAGCTTATCTCTAAGTCTACTCCATTTTAACCCTTTGAAAAAGTGACAACTTATCAAGAATGGATCATTTTAAATGACACAAGTAACAACTCTCGTTGCAAGTAACTCTTTCGATATTACCTCTCATGTCACTAAATTGACGTGTTATTCAATGGCCTATCTCTAGGTCCATCACACTATTACACTATCAAAATGATCATTTTGTCAAAGAGTTTTGTTATCTTGATAAAACTTGAGTTGGAATAATAAATTTTCGTTAAAGTCACAAAAACCTACTTTCTTTTAGATTCACATAACCACCCTTTGCCTCACACCCAAGCTAAGATGATTAGCTACTCATTACCATAAGGAAAGAAAAACAACTACCAAGAAGTACTACGATAAACATAATATGAATTGCTCTTGTAATGTAAAAGACTTGAAAATATATAAATATATGTATATGACTTGAAATGTAAAGACAAGAATGTAAATTACAAGGAAATGGAAATGACAAGAAAGTAAACTTGAAGATAAATACAATGAACTTTAACTACTGAAATCTAAAGCAAAAGAGTAAATGAAAGGCTAGAGATGCAAGATGAAGAAAGAAAATACAACCAAATGAAATGTGAAGGTGGGTGCTGTTTCAATGCTGTAAGCATTCAAATTCTATAATGAAGATCATATGAAGATGATGAAGTACACGATGAAGATCATGAGAACAAATGTATGAATTCTGGAAATTAAAGGGACACTAGACTGGAATAGGACCAGTTCGTGAGTTAGACAGAAAATAAAAGGATTACATTAAGCATAACAAGATGGAGAACTTAAAGAAAATATGAAGAACAAGATGAGTACTTAAAGATTAATACTTGGAATTAAAGAACTAAAGAGTGATTTAAGATCAGCCCCCAAGCTACTACAGATCAGATGCAAAAGACATTAAGAAACATAAACTAAGATGATGATGAGAAGATGTTGTGTAGATATTCCCTTATAAGCAACTAAGCTCTCCTTTTATAGACAAGAGGAGTGGCAAAGTTGTAATTAAGGGGAATCAAAGTGTACTTAGCCTAGTCTAAAGCTAACTAGAGTTACCAAAGCTTGTCCCAACTTAACCAAACTATTACAAACCAGATTAACTAATTGTTCAAAGGTTACAAAAGATTAGTTCCAAGCCAAAAATCAGATTCGATCTTCAAGATCTTCCATCCAAAAAATGATCAGCTCCATGTTGTGCCAATGCTGCAGCATGCCCTGTGTCCAAATAGATTTTTAAAAGATAACCAAGTTAGCCTACAATCTTAATAGAACAAGTAAATCACACAAATTCAGCTCCAAGACACAATAAATGGAAAACAATGTAGAAAATGACTCAAAGTGGGATTTGGAAGTGAAAAATCCTATCTAAACGACTAAAATAAATGTGCTTAAGTACTCAAAATTGAGTAGTTATCACCACCCCAAACTAAAAACTTTGCTTGTCCCCAAGCAATAAAAAGAACAAAAGAAAAGACATTAAATGTGAAAGTTTTGCATTGGAATACATTAGGTGTATATCATGAGTTTGAACATGCCAAGTATACATCATATAGCCTTTCATAAATTCAAAGTAACCAACAATCTCATTCTAGATGCTAATCATGAACCATATGCTAGCCTTATATTCTTTTTGTTATGGACACACATCCTACATCACACCTCTTTCATGGTTTTGAGTGTATGGGTTTATCTCTTTTGGCTCTTTCTTTCCTCTCCATGCCTTTCTCACACATGTACCAACACTTGAATTTTTTCAAATTTTGTGCATTTCCTGTTGGTACATACACCAGCCCCTATAGGACTTTTGTGGTGTTAATCTGCCACTTTTCGTGGCTTTTTCTTGTGCCATATTAGACACCCCCACCCCAAACTAAGAATTCTGCAATGTCCTCATTGTAGGAGAGAAAGGTGTTTCTATCTTTGATGTTGGGTGGCTATGGTGCAAGAAAAGGATGAATACCAATCATATGAGTGTGAAATGTGTAGAACATGGTCCAAATTGCGTCCCAAGCAACTATTAGGCTAGTTCTAGCATGCACTACTTTTAATAATGAGATGTGGACTCATGAAATTATTATGGATATACAACTTAACCAATCATATCAAAACATGATCCAATGCAAATAAGACAAACCTATAAAGTGTAAAAACGTATCCCAACCTAAAAACTAAAAATAAACAGACATGGAGCAAAAAGGGTGTGATTTAAACCTGTCCTACTCAGGTTGAGTAGGTTGTGTGTGGCCAACAGGGGCTACAAGTGATGCTGCTATGAGGCTTGTTGCTGCAGCACCAGTGTGGACACTCCTCTCTGCAATCAAACTTTCTTTTAGGTTCTTGATTTCAGTTCTTTGCTTTTTCACCAACTTCTTCAGCTTCTTTACTTTTGCATTTTCCTCCTCTTGATCCCTTCTCATTCTGCCATCAACCATGGACTGCACCTCCACCTTAAGATCTTCCAGCTTCTCCATAAACTCACTTCTTTGTTGTAGGATTGTGTCCATGAGATTGCTGTTTTGAGCTAGCACTTCCTGCATCATTCCCACCATCTCATTTGCCCCAATACCTTTCTCTTTTCTGTCTCTTAACCTTTGTATTGCCGTCATGTCCATCTGATGTCTTTCTCTCTGCTCCTTCACAATCTGATCATCAATGTATCTAGGGACACCCATCTCAGTCAGCAGCTTGGTCAACATCCCAGGGAAGTAAAATTTTCCCCTTGATTTTGATCTTGTAGAGCACTCCCTTATACTTTTCATGATGATCCTTCCAAAGTTGATGGTTTTACCTATCACAAGGCAATAGAGTAAAAGCATTCTTTCCACAGTGATGAAAGTATCATGAGAGGTTGGTGAGATGGTGTGCCTCACAAAGTTGATCCATACATTGGAATCAGCTGTGAGGTTGGAAGCTCTGAATGTCCTCAACATGAGATTGGTATGGCTTTCCCAAGTGGTTTTAGGTTTTCCCAATACTGCAACCACTTCAGCAAGGTCATTAACAGTGGCCTGATGCACAAGTTCATAATACTATGTTTTCTTGGGTGGGTTGAGTTCTAGGAACTGGTTGATCCTTTTGGCAGTGAGGTGGACAGTGGTTCCTCTAACCTGAATTTTTGAGGTTGAAGTCACAGACATCTCACAGTATAACTCTCTAATAAGGGTGAGATTGTAGGAGGTATACACATGACATAACTTGTTGAGACCTTGGGTGTCAACTACCTGCCGAATGAAATGGAATTCCCTCATACTGTGCTCATCAATTCCTTTCTCCGGGAACCCAATCTTAGTCTGAAATTTAGGCCACATTTTTGCTGCAGCCTTGGAGCTGAACCCATTGTGAGGTGAGGTTGGCCTTGGCAAGAGAGACACAACAGGTTCCTCATTTCTCTCTTTTCTTCTCACAGACTACTCATGCTGCAAGGATGCTGCAGCATAGCAGTTGGTGTCACTAGGTTTAGTTCCAGATGGTTCTCCCTCAGTCATCACTCTTTTGGTCCTCTTACTTTTTCTGGACCCTTCCCTATTGGTTTTCTTGGCATGGACTTTCCCCAACCCTTTTCTCTTCCTATTGATTTTTCTCACCAAAGGCTCATCTTCCTCAGTCCACACAACATTTGCTTGAGGAAACTCCACAAACGGGTCCTCTGTTCTTTCTTCCCTTTCTACCTCCATTTGTGTCTCCATATTCTCAAATAAGTTGTCCTCACTTCTCTCTGTTTCTTTTTCAAGGATACCAACAGGGGGTTCCTCAAGTGTGTCAAGCTTCTCACCAGTGATTTCTATTTCTTCATTAGTTTGGTTAGGCTTCGGGCTAGTGGTGGTTATTTTATCAGTAGAGTTCAAGGGCCCAAATGAGCAATCAAACTCATACTTTCTAAAATGACCAACATTTACCTTTGTTGAAGAGATAGGTACTCCAGACTCATCCTCAGAACATGAGGTGATCAGGCCATCGATCATAGATTTTTGAGCAGAGGAAGATACCTGAGAGTTTGCAATGGTGATGAAGTTAGGATGAAGAATGACCACAAAAGGGTTACTTGCTGGAATCTCCCCTGCTGCTGGTGGGTTTTCTGATGTTCCTCCTCTTTCGGCCATTAGAGTGCCTTCGACCTCAGAAGTATTTGGGAATAAAGCTTTTGGAGAGACTCGAGCTTGTGGAGGAATGGAGTTGTCTTCCAAAACCACTAGATATTGAGGATTGCTAGCACTCGGAGTTTGATCAACAACCCTATTTCGCGAGCTTATTCTCCTTTCGGCACTAGTAGGGTTTCGAACCATGGCTCTCTTAACTCTTGCCATGTTACAGATTTGGGCTCTCTTAACTCTTGCCATGTTACAGATTTGAACACAGAGAAAGGAGAAGATGATGGTGGTTTTCGAGAGGTGTTCGGTTTGAGAGGGAAGAAACAGGGAGTGAGGAGTGAGAGGGAGATAGAAACAGTTATTATTACAAAAAAAAGGGTTTCTTGGGAGATGAAAGGACAGTGATTTGAAAAGATGGAGTACTTATCTGATTAAAATTGGATGGAGCAAGCTGTCATTTGGGTTTTAACCTTTGGGTTTTTAAGGTGAAGTACTCAAAAGGCATCTTTTGGAGGCTTCCTCGTCATTGTGGCTATAAAATAGATACAAAGTCTAAAAATAGCCAAAAATATGATGTCACACACTGTACTTTTCTTAAACAAACCAAAAAATGCTTCTGATATATTCCCCAAATTTTCAGCCGGACATTCCTTTTCCTTTTGAAGATTCAGATCTTTGGTGTTGTAGCTTTGGAATAACATCTTCTGTTTCCTCTTTTTCCTAAAATGAGGTTGCACACTAACAAATAAATTACACCAGACTAATAAAGAAAATTGCTAAGCTAATTAAACATAGATTAGTTACACAAATTGTAGAACTTTAAGATAGTTCCCATATTTGATTGAAGCTTTTTAGCATAAAGTGACCATCTCCACAGAGCCATGTTGTGGAGATGCTACATCATCATGGTATAGCTTTACTCTCTGGCCATTGACTTTGAACACACTATTGTTTTCCGGATTGACTAAGTCTACAGCCCCATATGGATATACTTTGTGGATGAGAAATGGGCCTGACCTTCTAGACTTAAGTTTGCCTGGAAACAATTTCAGCCTAGAATTGAACAAAAGACATTTCTGGCCTGCTTTCAACTCTCTGTGCCTGATCCTATTGTCATGCCATTTTTTTGTTTTCTCTTTGTATAACTTGGCATTTTCATAGGACAGGTTCCTATGCTCTTCTAGCTCACAGAGTTGCAACTTCCTCTTGTTGCCGACCTCTTCTAAGTTCATGTTCAATTCTTTTATTGCCCAATATGCTTTATGTTCAAGTTCCAAAGGGAGATGACAGGTCTTTCCAAAGACTAGCTTGTATGGAGACATACCCAAAGGTGTTTTAAAAGCAGTTCTGTATGCCCATAAAGCATCATCTAGTTTGAAAGCCCAGTCTTTTCTGTTTGGTTTACCAACTTTTTCAAGAATCCCTTTTATTTCCCTGTTTAAAAGTTCAGCCAATCCATTGGTTTGTGGGTGGTATGCAGTGGCAACCCTGTGTTTCACATGATATTTTTCAAGAACTTTACTCAACAAATTGTTTATAAAGTGGGTACCCTCATCACTAATCAGTGCCCGGGGGGTACCAAACCTTGTAAAAATTTGTTTTTGTAAAAACTTTACAACAGTTTTAGCATCATTAGAAACACATGCCATTGCCTCTACCCATTTTGAAACATAATCAACAGCAACTAAGATATATTGACAATTGTTTAAAGGGGGAAAAGGTCCCATGAAATCTATTCCCCAAACATCAAATAACTCAACTTCCAAGATCCCATTCAAAGGAATTTCATTTTTCTGAGAAATGGAACCACTTCTCTGGCATTCATTACATCTTTGAACAAAATTATGGGAATCTTTAAAGAGAGTAGGCCAATAAAATCCTGATTGAAGCACTTTAGTTGTTGTTCTTTGGCCTCCAAAATGTCCTCCATAAGCTGACTGATGGCAATGTTGTAGAATTGCTGCAACTTCAGTTTCTGGGATACACCTTCTCAACAATTGATATGTACCAAGTTTAAACAGAAAAGGGTCATCCCATAAGTAAAATTTGCAATCATGGAGAAATTTCTTAAGTATGTGATGAGTATAATCAGAGGGTCTGATGCCACAATCCAAATAATTTTCTATATCAGCAAACCATGGAAGTTGTGCTTGCACCATAAGAATCTTTTCATCAGGGAAAGTCTCAGTAATGTCTCCACCTTCCCTACTTTCAACAAGTTTCTCTAACCTGGACAAATGATCAGCCACTTGGTTTTCTGTCCCCTTCCTATCAATAATCTCTAGGTCAAACTCTTGCAAAAACAAAACCCATCTTATCAACCTAGGTTTTGCATCTTTTTTTTATATCAAATATTTAATGGCAGCATGGTCGGTATGTACAATGACTTTTGCTCCCATCAAATATGATCTAAACTTTTCAAATGCAAAAACAACATCTAATAATTATTTCTCAGCTGTTGTGTAATTAATTTGAGCTTCATTTAGGGTTTTGCTTGCATAGTGGATGGAATGAAATTTTTTCTCTTTTCTTTGACCTAACACAGCACCAACAACCCAGTCACTTGCATCACACATGATTTCAAAAGGTTTGTCCCATTCAGGAGCCACAACCACTGGTGCAGTTACCAAAGCTTTCTTTAAAGTGTTGAATGAATTTTTACATTCATCATTGAAATCAAACTTTTGGTCATGCTGTAATAATAGACATAAAGGTTTTGAAATTTTTGAAAAGTCCTTTATAAACCGTCTATAAAATCCAGCATGGCCAAGAAAGCTTCTAATACCTTTGACAGTTGTTGGTTCAGGTAGTTTTTCAATTACTTCCAGTTTAGCTTTGTCTACCTCAACTCCTCTTTTAGAAATTAAATGACCAAGGACAATCCCTTCTGTTACCATGAAATGACATTTTTCCCAATTAAGGACCAGGTCAGTTTCCTCACACCTTTTAAAACATTGTTTTAAATTATCCAAACACTAATCAAAAGATGAACCATAAACAGAAAAATCATCCATAAATATTTCAATGGATTTTTCAAGCATATCAGAAAATATGGACATCATGCATCTTTGAAAAGTGGCAGGAGCATTGCAAAGTCCAAAAGGCATCCTTCTGAAGGCAAAGGTGCCATAAGGACAAGTGAAGGTAGTCTTCTCCTGATCTTCTGGTGCTATGGCTATCTGGTTGTATCCTGAGTATCCATCCAAGAAGCAGTAGTACTCTTTTCCAGCCAACCTGTCTAACATTTGATCAACAAAAGGTAAGGGAAAATGGTCCTTTTGAGTAGCCTTGTTCAGCCTACGGTAGTCCATGCAAATTCTCCATCCGGAGACTATTCTGGTAGGGATGAGTTCATTCTTGTCATTGGAAATGACAGTGATCCCTCCCTTCTTGGGTACACACTGGACTGGACTAACCCAAGAACTACTGGCTATTGGGTAAATAATTCCTGCATCTAACCATTTCAAAATTTCCTTTTTCACTACCTCCTTCATGACAGGGTTCAATCTTCTTTGTGGCTCTATGGAAGTGAAGTTCTTATCTTCTAAGATGATCTTATGTTAACAAATAGAGGGACTAATTTCTTTAAGATCAACAATAGTCCACCCTATGGCTTTAGTGTGCAACTTCAACATATCTACTAACTTCTTCTCTTGATGCAATTCTAGGGTGGCAGAGATAATGACTGGCAATTTGTCTTCTTCTCCTAGAAAGGCATACTTTAAGTGAGATGGGAGTTGTTTCAACTCCAGGTCAGGTGGTGAGATTGATGGAGTAAATGATTTTTGCTCATTACTTTCCAGCAACTCAAATGTTGTAGCATCAAAAGGGACAAACTCTTTCTCTAGGGTCTTATCATCATCATCATCATCATATTCCTTGTCTAAGTTTCCCAAGGTCAGGTCTTCCTCATCCTCCTCTTCTATCTTACAAGCTTGTTTGACTCCCTCCTCATGACACAATTCCTCAATGACACCTAGGCTTGAGCAGTTTTCTAGATCACTATGGTATTTTAAAGAATTGAAGACATTGAATGTGACTTTTTTGTCTTGTAGTCTCATGGTCAACTCACCCTTCTGGACATCTATCAAAGTTGTACCCGTAGCTAAGAAAGGTCTTCCCAAAAGTATGGGAATATCCTTGTCAGCCTCAAAGTCTAAAATGATAAAATCAGCCGGAAAAATGAACTTGTCAACCTGTACTAACACATCTTCAATCTTACCCTTGGCATATGCAATGGTCTTATCAGCTAGAATGAGTGTGACTGTGGTAGGTCTGGCCTCTCCTATGCCTAAGCTTTTGAAAATGGACAATGGCATAAGGTTGACACTAGCACCTAAATCACAGTGCCTTCCCAACCTCTTTCCCACCTATGGAGCAAGGAATGGTAAAACTCCCTGGATCTTTTTGCTTAGGGGGAATTTTGTTGGTCAAGAGAGCACTGCAATCTTCAGTGAGGGCAACAGTCTCATATTCATTCAACTTCTTTTTCTTGCTCAGTATGTCTTTTAAAAACTTGGCATAACTGGGCATCTGCTCAATTGCTTCAACAAGAGGTATGTTGATATGCAATGCTTTGAAAACATCCAAAAATTTCTTAAATTGCAATTCCTCCTTCTCATTTCTTAACCTTTGGGGGTAAGGAATGTAAGGGGGAACTGGTTTGATAACTGCTTGGTTTGATTGTTTTGAGCAAGATGGATCCAGTATGCTTTTGGTCTTGGTTTCATTGGTTGGAATCACAACTTTGGTCTTTGGGTCAGTCTGTGGTGGACTTGAACTTGTGATCTTTGGATCTTGATTTTCTATCTGAATTGCTGGTGGTGGAGTTACAGGAATCTCTGGAACAAGAATAGGTTTGGACATATCTGGTTTGGTAATTGGTTCAAGTTCCTTTTCCACATATTTAGGTAATTCTCTACCACTCCTAAGTGTGACAGCTTTCACATGTTCTTTTCCTGGAGCCTTGGGTATTTCTGTATTACTAGGCAAAGTGCATGAGGTTCTGTTGTTCTGATTAAGTGCAATTTGACTGACTTGTGTTTCCAAACTTCGTAGAGCTGCTTGTGTCTGACTCATGAATCCTCTCATCATTGCTTCAAGAGAGAGATTTGAGTCATCTTGTGGAGATGCATGATGTTGATTTTGAAAAGGTGGTTGAGTGTGTTGATTGTTTTGAAAACCTTGATTACAATTATTCTGATGATGATTACTTTGAAAATTTCCCTTGTACTGGTTTTGAGAACTGCTTGCTTGATTTTGAAAATTGGAGTTCCCTTGATTTAGAAAATTGGAGTTCCCTTGATGCTTTGGTGCTGGTGGATTTAAACATGGACTGTTCCAAGAGAAGTTTGGGTGCTGTTTCCAGCTTGCATTGTAATGGTTGGAGTGGGGAGCAGGTCTGTTTTGAACAAAATTTACAGATTCAGAATTATGTGGATAGTGTTCATAGGAATGTTCTCCACCACAACACACACATTGCACAGAAAGAACTGTTGAAGCAGGTGTAGGGACAGTCGGTTGTGCTCCTTGACCATAAGTTATATTTTTAAGCATGTTGGTCATGGAAGCAAGCTGAGCTACCAATGCAGTATATGCATCCACATCATGCATTCCAGGAGTCTTCCTTTGAGTTTGGGCCCTTGGGTCAGCCCAATGTCCATTGTTTGTTGAAATCTTTTCAAGAATCTCATACCGAGCATTGTAGGTATTAGAAGTAAAAGCCCTTCCTGAAGTCGCATCGAGCATTTATTTTGCATTGGGAACAAGCCCATTGTAAAACGTCTCAACTTGAATACAGTAGGGAATGCCATGATGAGGGCATTTTCTCAACAATTCTTTAAATTTTTCCCACGCATCCGGAATAGCTTCATCATCCATTTGTTTAAACATGCAAATCTCATTTCTGGATTTAGCATTCCGGGTAGGTGGAAAATATTTTCGCAAAACATTTTCAGCCATATCACTCCATGATGGTACTGAACCTGGTGCTAATGAATTGAACAAAACTTTTGCCCTATCCCTTAAAGAAAATGGGAATAAGGTGAGCCTTAAGGCATCAGCAGATACCCCAGGGATTAGAAAAACATCGGTGATTTCCATAAAAGATTTTAAATGTGAATGTGGATCCTCCGATGGCATTCCGGAAAATTGACCATTGGCTTGCAACATATGAAACATGATGGGTTTTGGTTCAAAATGTAAAGTTTCTAATTGTGGCCTAACAATCCCAGAATTCAATTGCTCAAAATTAGGAATTGCATAGTCCATAATTCTTCCATCTTTTGAGTTTGCAAGATCAATGATGTTTTGTGGTTCAACATTACCAACAGATCCGGCATCATCTTCTTCCTCATTATGATTTTGGTGATTTTGAAACTGATGAGGTGGAGGATTTCCAAAAATTGGTGCATTATTTGCAAAAATTGGCGGCGGGCTGATTTGATTCACTAAAGGTGGTCTCATTTGATTTTCCAAAGGAGAAGGTTGATTTTCCAAAAGTGGTGGTCTAAGATGCATGTTTTCAAAACCCGGGGGAGGTCCATCCATATTGAGAGGGTTTATGTTTTGAAAAGTTCTTTGAATTCTCCTTCTTTGACGGAAGTTCTCTCAATATCTGGATCTAGATCGAAAAATTCCCCGCGTTGTATTCTTGGCATGCACCACTTTTAAAAATCTTTTGAAACTCCTAAAGGTGGTAGAAAAACCAAATCTTTTAAAACACTTTTAAACACTTTTGACTTGCCAATCCCCGGCAACGGCGCCAAAAACTTGACAGGCCCTTTTGTGTACCTTAGGGTGAGACAAATAATACCAAAAAGCAAGTATACAAATTGGTACTATGTCGCCTTACAAGTAATAAAATGGTAAAGATACCAGATATCGTCCCACAAAGATTGGACTAAAAAGTGTGTTAAAAGTATGATGAAAGATGAGATTTCAGATGACAAATTTGAAGCAATATTTTTGGAAGGTTGGTTATCATAGATCTGAATGAACAAGAATAAACGAGAAGCAAGGATGTAAGACTTTTGATGGTATATGAATCCAAAATCCAGTAGGTCATTGCTACAGCATTATCATGGCATGATGCTATTGGAATCCTGCAGCATGCTTCTGACTATAACTAGTTTTATTATCGATTTCAAGACACATTCCTCTCGGACTCTCACCATCCCATTATTCCAGTAGCTATGAACCATCTCATCTCTGAGCAAAGTTCCAGATAAGGGAATGATGGGAGTGGAGTTCTCAAAATATACGACGAAACAAATTCTCTTCGTTAAAAGTTACTCTTTCGAAATAACCCCCGTACCTCCCAAGTTGATGTATTCCAAGTAGCTTATCTCTAAGTCTACTCCATTTTAACCCTTTGAAAAAGTGACAACTTATCAAGAATGGATCATTTTAAATGACACAAGTAACAACTCTCGTTGCAAGTAACTCTTTCGATATTACCTCTCATGTCACTAAATTGACGTGCTATTCAATGGCCTATCTCTAGGTCTATCACACTATTACACTATCAAAATGATCATTTTGTCAAAGAGTTTTGTTATCTTGATAAAACTTGAGTTGGAATAATAAAATTTCGTTAAAGTCACAAAAACCTACTTTCTTTTAGATTCACATAACCACCCTTTGCCTCACACCCAAGCTAAGATGATTAGCTACTCATTACCATAAGGAAAGAAAAACAACTACCAAGAAGTACTACGATAAACATAATATGAATTGCTCTTGTAATGTAAAAGACTTGAAAATATATAAACATATGTATATGACTTGAAATGTAAAGACAAGAATGTAAATTACAAGGAAATGGAAATGACAAGAAAGTAAACTTGAAGATAAATACAATGAACTTTAACTACTGAAATCTAAAGCAAAAGAGTAAAGGAAAGGCTAGAGATACAAGATGAAGAAAGAAAATACAACCAAATGAAATGTGCATGTGGGTGTTGTTTCAATGCTGCAAGCATTCATATTCTATAATGAAGATCATATGAAGATGATGAAGTACACGATGAAGATCATGAGAACAAATGTATGAGATCTGGAAATTAAAGGGACACTAGACTGGAATAGGACCAGTTCGTGAGTTAGACAGAAAATAAAAGGATTACACTAAGCATCAAGATGGAAAACTTAAAGAAAATATGAAGAACAAGATGAGTACTTAAAGATTAATACTTGGAGTTAAAGAACTAAAGAGTGATTTAAGATCAACCCCCAAGCTACTACAGATCAGATGCAAAATAATTTAAGAAACATAAACTAAGATGATGATGAGAAGATGTTGTGTAGATATTCCCTTATAAGCAACTAAGCTCTCCTTTTATAGACAAGAGGAGTGGCAAAGTTGTAATTAAGGGGAATCAAAGTGTACTTAGCCTAATCTAAACTAACTAGAGTTACCAAAGCTTGTCCCAACTTAACCAAACTATTACAAACCAGATTAACTAATTGTTCAAAGGTTACAAAAGATTAGTTCCAAGCCAAAAATCAGATTCGGTCTTCAAGATCTTCCATCCAAAAAACGATCAACTTCATGTTGTGCCAATGCTGCAGCATGCCCTGTATCCAAATAGATTTTTAAAAGATAACCAAGTTAGCCTACAATCTTAATATAACAAGTAAATCACACAAATTTAGCTCCAAGACACAATAAATGAAAAACAATGTAGAAAATGACTCAAAGTGCGATTTGGAAGTGAAAAATCCTATCTAAAAAACTAAAAGAAATGTGCTTAAGTACTCAAAATTGAGTACTTATCACCTGGGCACAGTCGCTGGTCACTATCGCGGGAAATGTACCGCGGGGTCGGGGGTAGTCGCGATTGTGACACCGTGATAGTGCCCTTGGCATAATCGTCGGGCACTATCGCGTGAGATGTACCACGAGTCGTTTGAGCGGTGCGATTGTGCCCCTGCGATAGGGCCATGGGCATAATCGCCAGGCACTATCGTCGGCGGGGGTTTGGGGTATAAAAATAGCCTCTAGACGGGATTTTGGGAAGGAATTTCATATTTGTCTTTTAAGGGATGATTTTGGAGAGCAAAAGGGGCAATTTTTCCCTCACCAAACCCTAGTTCATTTATTGCAAGTCTAAAGATCTTTCCCTCATTGATTTCTCATTCATCAAGGTTGGTGGAGCATTTAGTGGTGCATTGAGCTAGCATCCAAGTCTCATCTTCTCATCCTTCTCCTTGAGTTTTCTAGGGTTTCTATAAAACCCTAGATAGTGAGTTTTCTACTACTATTTCTAAATGAGATACATATCTTGTGTTTTTACTTGTCTAACATCTCATGTTAATGTAGAAGTTTAATCACCTTATAAGTTTGACCTAAGTGCTAATTTTGAGATTGTTGGGAATGTAGTAATGATAACTTAAATAGGTTTTGATGGTATTGTTATTGATGCTATTTAAGCTTGGTTACGTGTATAATGATGAGCCATGGGCCTAAGGGTGGAACTTGCACATTTTAGAGTTTCGTACCTAAATTATGCTTGGGATTGTTGATGTCTTATACATGTATCTTGTTGTTATGGAACTTGTATAGAGACGGATATTGTACGTACGTAGGATGAACCATGAGTAAGTGCTAGGAGGATGTATTCTTAGGTGCCACCATGTCGGTATGCACCTAGACCTCCGCCATTTGGAGTAATGCCTGGGAGGTAGTCTTCAAGTGTGTCGGGCATTCGGGATGTTGCTCATAGGGGTGAACATCAAGGTACATTGACTTGTGGTAAAACTCATTGGTGAGATGGGTCTCCCCCATTGATTATTTCCTTGTGGACTTTAGTGACTGAAAAGATATAAATGTTTATAATTGTTATGCCATGTTCTTGTACAACTCACTAGGCTCGTTTGGCCTAACACTTGATTGTTTTGATGTGTATCTCAGGCTCTAGTATACCAAGACTTAGACTGATTATGCTTATAGAATCACTGTCCATTTGGGTACAGCGTTCTTAGGTGGGGAGAGTATTAGGATTTCGGAATTGCATTGATTGAGACTTATGATGATGATAACAAGGATTCTTGTGTAAAATACGTTCACAGTCTCACTTGGCCAGTGTTGTTCTGAATCTATGATTACGTGAGCATGCTTGAAGTTGTTATAATGATGACTGATCCTTGTAGTAGTACGTATTAAACCGGTTATCTTTTAAAGAATTAACCAGTATGACTCTTATCATGTGTGACAGTTCATAATGGTAAACACGAGGAGTCGGGTTGGGGCGACCGAGGATGCAAATGAGGCAAGTGTAACCGCCCCGGGGATTACTTGGCAAGCAAACCCAACGACAAATCAAGTAATTCCAATGATACCCCATATGCTAGAGAGTATCATAGATGCGATCCCTCAAGTGAACTTGGAAACCGAGAACCCGGTTGTTCAGGAAGTGGACCCTCAATCGGTCCTATTGGCTAGTATAATGCAGATGATGAACTCTGCGATGGACAAGCAGGATGAGAGACTCATGAAAGTCTTGGAGGACAGGGACGCAAGCAATCGGAGACATGAGACGATAGGGGACAACACAGTATTGGGATCGGGCGGTGCTGATAATGCAGTTGGGACAGAGGAGCATGCGATTAGAACTAAAAAGAGGAAGGAAGGGGGTTGTTCTTTCAAGACCTTCCTATGTAGTCGGGCTCCAGAATTCTCCGGGACGACCGACCCGTTAGTCTGTATGAAATGGATTCAGGATGTGGAGATGGCTTTCGAGTCAAGCGAGTGCGTGGACTCTCAGAGAGTCAAGTTTGCCTTTCAACTGCTTAGAGGGGATGCGTTGAGTTGGTGGAACGTTACCCGAAGAGCGCTCACACCGGAGGTTTTAGCCAAGCTCACTTGGCCAACCTTCAAGAAGAAGATTATGGAAAAGTATTGTAACGAGAGGGCGCTCGACAAGGTAGAGGAGGAGTTCCGAAGTCTGAGGAAGGGTAATTTGTCGGTCGCCGATTATGCCAAACAATTCATGGACAAGCTCAGTTTGGTCGAGCACTTGGCAACTGATGAAGGATCCAAGATAAAGGCATTTGTGAAGGGATTACCGGCGGAGATGAAGACGGGCGTGAGGAACGCTCAAAAGTATACTTTGCAAGAAGTGATCGAGGCATCCCAGTTGGTAGAGGATGATTTAATACAAGAGAGAGAGGAGAAGAAGCAGTAAGGCGAGAAGCGAAAATGGGAGGGGCCAACCGGGCCCACACGACCTTCCAAACCCTTTAACGAGGGGAGGAACACAAATCCGCAACGAGAGGAGATATGGTACCCCAAATGCAAGAACAAACACTTCGGGCCTTGCAATCCGAAACCGTTTTCTGGAGCGATGAAATGTTTCAAGTGTGGGCGAAAGGACCACGTGAGTCGGGATTGCCCCTCACGGGGATTTTGTTATAAGTGTCGGGAACCGGGGCACATCAAGAGGGATTGCCCTAAATTAACCAAGGGTAATCAAGGAGTGTCGAGCGGGGAAACGCCGAAGAAAGAAGTCCAACCGAAGGCGCCAAGTCGGGCCTTCCAAATGACGGCAGATGAGGAGAAAGAGACGGCGGACGTTGTATCGGGTACGTTTCTAGTGAACTCTCTACCTACCCGTGTTCTATTTGATTTGTGTGCAAACCGATCATTTGTGTCTACTTCGTTTTGCAAGAGTTTCACTATTCCTATTAGCGTGTTAAATGATGCTCTAGTGGTAGACGTAGCCAATGGAGAACATATGGTAGTTCGGGAGTGCTATGTTGGGTGTACTTTAGAAGTGGGTGGAGAATCCTTCGCTATAGATTTGTTACTGGCCAATATCGGAGGGTTTGACGTGATCGTGGGAATGGATTGGCTAGCTAAGCACGACGTCGGTATCTTTTGCTCTAAGAAATTTATTCGAGTACCCTCGCCTAAGGGTGGTAAGGTGATAATCTACGGAGAGAAGAACCGGAGGACCAACATGATTATCTCCTCACTCAAAGCGCGCAAGAGCCTAGCCAAAGGATGTGTTTCGTATTTAGCCTATGTGATCGACGCAAAGTTAGAGAAGAAGAAATTGGAAGATGTGGACGTGGTGTGCGACTATCCGGATGTCTTTCCAGAGGATCTACCCGGGTTTCCACCGGAACGACAAGTGGAATTCCACATCGACCTCACTCCAGGAGTCGCCCCAATTGCTCGTGCTCCCT
Organism: Arctium lappa; assembly: GCA_023525745.1. Taxonomy (NCBI): domain Eukaryota; kingdom Viridiplantae; phylum Streptophyta; class Magnoliopsida; order Asterales; family Asteraceae; genus Arctium; species Arctium lappa. Next base: position 29,022,784 of record CM042050.1, read on the forward strand.
ATCGTTTAGCGCCGACGGAGATGCAAGAGATGATGACGCAACTTCAAGAACTTCTCGAGAAGGTATTTATACGACCGAGTTCGTCGCCTTGGGGAGCCCCGGTGTTATTTGTGAAGAAGAAAGATGGGTCTATGCGGATGTGTATAGACTACCGCGATCTCAACAAAGTTACCGTAAAGAATAAATATCCGCTTCCCCGGATCGACGATCTTTTCGATCAACTTCAAGGAGCGGGATGTTTCTCTAAAATAGATTTGCGATCCGGTTATCATCAAGTGCGGGTGAAAGAGAGTGATATACCGAAGACGACGTTTCGAACGAGGTACGACCATTATGAGTTTTTAGTCATGCCATTTGGGTTGACTAATGTTTCGGCCGTATTCATGGACCTGATGAACCGAGTATGTCGACCCTTTCTAGACAAGTCAGTCATAGTCTTTATCGACGAAATCTTGATCTACTCGCGGGATGAGGAGGAGCATCGACAACATTTGTGGGAAGTTCTAGAGACCCTTCGAAGGGAGAAATTATTCGCCAAATTCTCGAATTGCGAATTCTGGATACAAGAAGTGCAATTCTTGGGCCACGTGGTGTCAAAGGATGGAGTAAAAGTGGACCCGACTAAGATCGAGGCAATGATGAATTGGAAACCACCGACGAGCCCAACGGAGATAAGGAGTTTCTTGGGCTTATCCGGTTACTACCGACGGTTTATCCAAGACTTTTCGAAGATCGTGTCTCCACTCACGTCGCTGACAAGGAATAAAGTTAAGTTCTCATGGACCGAGGCATAAGAGAAAGCCTTATGAACTCTCCAAAAGAGGTTATGCGAAGCACCGATCCTATCCTTGCCCGAAGGATCCAAAGATTTTGTGGTTTATAGTGACGCCTCCAAGCTTGGACTCGGGTGTGTTTTGATGCAAAGGGGAAAAGTGATCGCGTACGCATCACGATAACTCAAGGATCACGAGAAGAATTACCCTACACACGATTTGGAGCTAGCGGCGGTGGTATTTGCCTTAAAGTTATGGCGGCATTACCTTTATGGGACGAAGTGTACTTTATTCACCGATCATAAAAGTTTGAAGTACATCTTTGACCAAAAGGATCTCAACATGCGGCAAAGAAGGTGGTTGGAACTATTGAAGGATTATGATTGTGAATTGCTCTACCACCCCGGTAAGGCCAATGTGGTAGCGGACGCGCTAAGCCGAAAGAATTACGGGGGTAAAGGGGAAGTAACGTTTGCTAGAATCGAGGTGATGTCAAGTCTTGTGGAGGGCATCAAGAAGAGTCAAGTCGAAGCGCTTCATGAGGAGAACCTCAAGGCCGAGGTCATGGTGAAGCAAAGGGAGCTATTATCGGAAGATAGCCGCGACCTTAAATTATTCCAAGGACGAATTTGGGTGCCGAAAATCGGAGGGAACCGAGAGTTATTATTGGCGGAGGCTCACAAATCAAAGTACTCCATACATCCCGGTAGCACCAAGATGTATAGAGATTTGAAACTTCATTATTGGTGGCCGGTAATGAAGCTCGACGTGGTGAACTACGTGGAAAGATGCGTCACTTGCCTCCAAGTCAAAGCGGAGCATCAAAAACCGTATGGAAGCTTGCAACCATTGACCATTCCGGAATGGAATTGGATGCACATCACAATGGACTTCGTCACTAAACTACCGAAGACCTTGAAGGGTCACGACACTATTTGGGTAGTGGTGGATAGGCTTACCAAAAGTGCGCATTTCTTGGCAATGCGGGAGACGTTACCGATGGATAAATTAGCTAAACTCTATATCGATGAAGTGGTTTCACGACATGGGGTTCCACTATCCATAGTTTCGGATCGAGACAGTCGGTTCACTTCCAAGTTTTGGGACGGTTTACAAAGAGAGTTGGGCACAAAGGTCAAATTGATCACGGCGTATCACCCTCAAACCGACGGGCAAAGTGAGAGGACGATTCAAACTCTTGAGGATATGCTTCGATCGTGCGTCATAGACTTTGGAGGGGCTTGGGATTCGAATTTTCCATTAGTGGAATTCGCCTACAATAATAGTTATCATTCGAGTATCGGGATGGCTCCGTTCGAGGCACTCTACGGGCGGAAATGTCGGACACCGGTGTGTTGGCTCGAGGCGGGGGGAAAACAATTTGCGGGTCCGAAAGTTATACAAGCAACGACGGATAAGGTGAAAGGTATTCGAGAACGATTTAAGGCGACCCAAGACCGACAAAAGAGTTATGCGAACAAAAAGCGAAGACCGGTTGAGTTCCAAGTGGGGGAAAAAGTTATGTTGAAGGTGTCGCCTTGGAAGGGGATCATTCGTTTCGGTAAGCGAGGAAAACTTAGTCCTCGTTTCCTTGGGCCTTTCACGGTATTAGAGAAGATCGGACTTCAAGCTTATCACTTGGATCTACCACCGGAGATGGACGGGATTCACCCCACATTTCATGTTTGCTACCTTCGTAAATGTCTCGCCGAAGAGGAAAGCGTCATCCCTTTGACGGAAATATGAGTGGACAACAGGAACAGATGTATATAAGAACCGGAATCCATACTAGAGTCAAAGACGAAGCAACTGAGGCGCAAGGAAGTGACAATGGTGAAGGTCCAATGGAAGCACCATCGGGATGCTAACGTGACATGGGAATCGGAAGAGGACATGAAGAAAAGATATCCCCATTTGTTTTAGTGAGTAAGATTTCGGGGGCGAAATCCCTATTAGGTGGGGAGGATTGTAACACCCGAAAAATCTAAGGTAAGTATTCCCCTCGTTCCTTGACTTTTGTTAAATTAAGAACCTCTTTGTGTGCTTAATTGGCGTTTTATCAACCTGTTATGCGTATGTTAACCTGCATATTTAGCCTCGCTTTATCAAACCTTAGAAAAAAAAATAAAGTTTTCGGTGTCGGAGGGGTGTGGCGCGATAGTGCCACGCGACAGTGCCCTGGGCACAGTCGCTGGTCACTATTGCGGGAAATGTACCGCAGGGTCGGGGGTAGTTGTGATTGTGACACCGCGATAGTTCCCTTGGCAGAATCGTCGGGCACTATCGCGTGAGATGTACCGCGAGTCGTTTGAGCGACGCGATTATGCCCCTGCGATAGTGCCATGGGCATAATCGCCGGGCACTATCGCCGGCGGGGGTTTGGGGTACAAAAACAACATCTAGACGGGATTTTCAGAAGGAATTTCATATTTGTCTTTTAAGGGCCGATTTTGGAGAGCAAAAGGGGCGATTTTTTTTTCACCATACCCTAGTTCATTTATTGCAAGTCTAAGGATCTTTCCCTCATTGATTTCTCATTCATCAAGGTTGGTGGAGCATTTAGTGGTGCATTGAGCTAGCATCCAAGTCTCATCTTCTCATCCTTCTCCTTGAGTTTTCTAGGGTTTCTATAAAAACCCTAGATAGTGAGTTTTCTACTACTATTTCTAAATGAGATACATATCTTGTGTTTTTACTTGTCTAGCATCTCATGTTAATGTATAAGGTTGATCACCTGATAAGTTTGACCTAACTGCTAATTTTGAGATTGTTGGGAATGTGGTGATGATAACTCAAATGGGACTTGATGGTATTGTTATTGATGCTATTTAAGCTTGGTTACGTGTATAATGATGAGCCATGGGCCTAAGGGTGGAACTTGCACATTTTAGAGTTTTGTACCTAAATTATGCTTGGGATTGTTGATGTATTATACATGTATCTTGTTGTTATGGAACTTGTATAGAGACGAATATTGTACGTACGTAGGATGAACCATGAGTAAGTGCTAGGAGGATGTAGTCTTAGGTGCCACCATGTCGGTATGCACCTAGACCTCCGCCATTTGGAGTAATGCCTGGGAGGTAGTCTTCAAGTGTGTCGGGCCTTCGGGATGTTGCGCATAGGGGTGAACATCAAGGTACATTGACTTGTGGTAAAACTCATTGGTGAGATGGGTCTCCCCCATTGATTCTTTCCTTGTGGCCTTTAGTGACTGAAAAGATATAAATGTTTATACCATATTTATAATTGTTATGCCATGTTCTTGTACAACTCACTAGGCTTGTTTGGCCTAACACTTGATTGTTTTGATGTGTATCTCAGGTTCTAGCGGCGCAAGCGCCAAAAGAGTTTAGTTGGCCTTTAGAGGTGAGCTTGGGAACATTTTTGGGATGCCATTCTAGAAGACGATTCTTTTGGAAATAGTTGACAACTGATTGTAATCTTATTTCTAGTTAGATTCTAGATTAAGATGTTGTCGTCTATTATCGCTTCTTATTACAATCATGTAAGTAACAGGCATTTATTGTTCCTCAATGAGCTCATGCTTTGGCATTTGGTGATTACCACATTTCCATTTTTCCGGAAATTCTTGTTTGTCCCAATTTTTGGGGTGTTACATCATGAAAGAAAGAGATGTAAGATCAAAGCAAAAGGAGACAAATCTCTTTACCTGTAGATCGGGTCTCCACTCTGCATAGACAGGCATCCACACATATTGCACAAGGAAGATGAAACTATTCGGCTCCCAAATCCATGTAAACAATAAACAAAAGAAAAGTTGAAATCGTTTTACGGAAGAAGAAAACAGGTCGAAATATGAATAACTCTATGATATTTATAAGGATTCTTTAGAAAGATTACAAGTTTACAACCTAACAAACACACCTCGTTCAAGAACATGGATGGAGAAATCATGAGAAAAAATCCTACGGTTTTCAAAAACCTTACCGGAGCACCAAGACGTTGAATTCTTATTCTTTACCTCTTCCACCATCACATAGAGCACCAGGAAGTTGGCAATTACTATATTGTTAAATAAAATAGATCTGAAAATATAAGAGAAAAAGAAAACCCTAAAATTGATTACTCCCATTCAGAATAAACGAAAATCGTTTCATGTTTGAGAAATAACAAAAGAAACAATCACAATATGAGAAACATGGCTTTAATAGCTTGGGAGTGGAAACTTCGGTTTGAATTTTGAAATTTGAAGGTTTGAATGTCTATTTGGATTCAAATCTGGACTCGGAAGTCAAAATAGTCATAAGGGGGGAAAGAAAACTATGCATCTAAGAAAGCAATGTAGGGAGAATCCATATTTGTTGCAGGTTGAAGCTGGAAAAGGACTATAAGAAAAGCCTCAACCAAGAAAGAAAACTAGAACCATCTTATTTGGTATGTGGTGGGCTAAATGTGTTCTGATATAAATGTATGCTCTAAGAGCTTGTACATGATGCATAAACATTTGTAATTCATAGATTTTCAAATTTCATGCTTAAAAAAGTTGTACCACATGCATCAAGAGTTGTATTTAAGGGTTTGATGTAAATGCATTATAAGGTAGTATATATATATATATATATATATATATATATATACTAGAAGTATCCCGTGCACCAGGTGAGCAAGGTGTGAAATATTTATCGTAAATTAAAAATTATAAGTCCTCAACCGCGTAGCTCAATTGGCAAGGGGTTGAGCGACTTTGCTCAAATACACAAAAGATTCAAGTTCGAATCCTGCGGAGATAAAGCTTGAATCCCTCTGTTAACCTCACTCGCTAAGTCAACTCTGAAATATCACCAAACACTTACTTTTCCAGCACCCAAGCAATCTGATCTCATTCATTAGTAGATACAATTAGCAATTGTCCTTATGTTAGCACAATGAGCCCAAGCCATATAGCCTACATGCATTAGATAACATGATCAATAACACTCAAAACTGGAATTCTATGATTCACTTGTTAAATAATTTGATAATACAACACATTCAATCATGCTTACCTCTTTCTAACACAATACTTGCATATTTTCAGCTCTTACATTGTTTAATTCAACTACCATCAAGACTGAAATCCCTCCAACTGCTCCTCCGGAAAAAAAGATGCCAGGATAGGATCCACCTCACTTAATCTGTGCATCAAAAGGAAACCTCGTCGAAGAAAACCATAAGCAACAGGTGTAACACTATCAATCACATAATTTGATAAATGGCATAAACAAAGGTTAACATATTAGTAGCATGTGATGGATTCCCCATTTCATATCTAAAGCTTTAACCAAAGTCATGTAGTCGTTTTTCACAAAAGAGTTGGAAAACCTGCATAAAAGGAAGAAATTAACTTTTTGGTTTGCATAAACCTTTTCACCTGCGGTTCTCAACGATTACAAAATCAAATACTTCAACAATCAATATTTTATAATTAAGATCGAGGGAGGTGGAGTTTGGATACTAATAGAGGGTTCACGGTAAGAAAACTAAGGTGTTGTTCGGTTTGTTTTCTGTTAAGACCTGTATGGATATAGTTGTCTGTATGGATATAGTTGTCTGGGTGTTAACAAATAAGTTGTTGTTCGGTTGTTGTGCTGAATAAACAGTCTGAATGTCAGAAATGACCATTTTACCCCGATCTTTGTTTTTGTATAAAAATAAAATAATTGTTCACAGATTCATACACAACCATAGCCACAAAAAAAAAATAGTCCACATATTCATACACATAACCAGTGAAAACATACACAGATTCATATCAGAATGGATAGGAGAAATAGATGTGAGAAACATACACCCATAAGCAATCAATCGATTCCTACACAGATTTATGGAGAGAAAAACACATACACACAATCAATCGATTCATACACAGATTTATGGAGAAAAAAATACATACACAAGCAATCAATTGATTCATACCCTTTGAATCTGTCACACGCATATATGAATCTGTTTATGGAGAAAAAAATACATACACAATCAATCGATTTATGGAGATTGAACACTGAAGCAAGTGAGAATAGCAGCTCGCCGGAAGAGAGAGCAGCTCGCCGGAAGAGCAGCTCGTCGATGTGAGAAGAGCAGCTCATCGATGTGAGAAATCATATATGTGAAGTGAAAATACTTCGGAATCTTTTGTTAAGGCGATTTTTGATCTACCAATTCACAAAAAGCCGTTGACTTTCATCTACCATAATTTGATGACTTCGAGCATCTCTAACAGCTTCTCTAAAATGAAGAAAATGGAGATTTTGAGCAAATTTTTACTTTAACAGTTTCTCCAAAACTTTCTTTAAAATGAAGAAAAATAGGTGAGAGAGTGTAATTTTCTCCAAATTTGAAAATATCCCCAAAAATGATTACCGAGAGAATGAAATGTCTTTTTGTTATATCTCACCAATGAGAAACTTTGAAATGAAATGTTTAGGTGAGAGAAATAATTTTTTATTAAATATTTACAATATAATCAATGGTATATCTCCAAAATGGAGAATCTGTTGGAGATGGATATATTTTTTTTTTTTTTGAGATTTTGACTTTTAATTATCCATTTTAAAGAAATTTTAGAGAAACTGTTGGACATAATTTTAAAAAAATGTGGTCCTTCATCTACATTTCTTTGATGGCTCACAATTTCTTTTAACCGATAATTAAAAAAACCTTCACATATCATTAAAAAATAATTTTTAGTTAAAGAAGTAGAAATCACAAATGGTTAAAAATATTTTACTAAGTTGAAGAATCGTTAAAAGAAAAAGGAAAAAAAACTTGTAAAAATATATCGCCAATTAAATATTATACATTTATTTAGTTTTTTTGTATTATTTGTCTGATTAAAAACTTTGTTATAATTTAAATATTTTAAATTTAAAAATAAATATGTAATTTATATTAGTTTTAGAGATTCACTTTTTTTAAAGATAATGATGAAGTATTTTGTTATGATTCAACAATTATCCTTTTTTGGAACTACAATAACCTTATATTACCAAAAACAACATATAAGTTTACCAAGAGATACAACGAGGGAACCAAAAAACCGGGAACAAGACCCAGCCCAACAACAATTGGACATCGACATAACCTTAGACATTACACGAACAAGACACGAAGAGAAAACGAAGACGGAGTTTGCGAGTAGGAAACAACCGCAGACGCATAAGTGAAAGGAAGAGACCGATCAAGCACCGAGAACCTGCCTTGGACAACCCCGTATTAACCCCGTGTGCAGCTCCCAGCTTAGTTGTAGGTGCAACCCTTAAGAGCCTCTGTAACTCGTCGCCGACAATCTTCATCGTTGTCCGAAAACCAGACCTGTTCGGTTCGTTCTTGTTCGGGACCAGACTTCGGCAGCATGGTTACCAACAGCGTGTTCCCGGCTATCACACCGATGTAAATTGGGAGCATCCCGTAAGGAACCGGGCAACAAATGGACCTGTCAGATGTCGTGTTCCGGACATCCCCTTCGCGACCCAATGCTTTCGTCGAAGCACGCTCTATCTTGAACAAGGATTCGATAACCAAGTTACCCAACCACATGTTGTATGACAGTCCCTCTTTGGAATCCAATCAAACGTTTTTAATTGGAATTCAAAGAAGCGGTCTGAGATCTTCCCCTCTTTATTTTCAAACACCAAACGATTTCGATTGGCCCACATGAGGTACACCACACACCAACGTACCGTTTCCCACCTTTGTACTCCTTTCACGTTATCTCCTAATTGTGCTGGAACACCAAGCAAGTCGGTCAAGGAATCGATCCAATCCACATTCACGTTCCACCATCTCCTAACTTCTTGCCACAACTTTTTTACATCTTCAGAACTCACCAATTCATGATCTACCGTCTCCACGCCATTCCCGCATCTTGGGCAAAGATTATAGTCTAACTCTATACCCAAGTTGTCGAAAACCACCCTTGTTGGAATCCTCCCTAATCTCACTCTCCAAATGAAAATGACATATTTCTTTGGAATCGACTTAGGCCACTACGTCTCCTCTCCTACCGACCCACCACCAACCCTCCTATCTTCTAAGATCTGTCTTAGGGGTTGTTCGTTTGCGGCTTAATGGGTTGTATGGTGGATATGGCTGATTCGCACAACCATATCCGGGTGTTCGGTAACGGCTTATTCGGTCAGCCCATGGCTGAATCGGTCAGCTAGATTATGGAGGTCCTTTGGGCTCAGCCATTATTATCCCCAATCTACCCTTCTCCCAAATAACCACATTAAAGAAAAAACCCTACCTGATACATGTATTTCTCTTCTCATTTGCTTCTGATGGGTTGGATGAATATTGCAACGAGCAAGAAATGGATTTGATCGAAGAGGAATTTCGGGCGTTGAAGAAAGGGGAGTTGACAGTGAAGGATTATACTCGACTTTTCATGGAAAAGTTGAATCTCGTGGGGCATGTGGCTCCAACCGAGAAGGAAAAAGTGAAGGCCTATCTGAAGGGCTTACCTGCAGACATGGGGTCGAGAGTCCGCAACTCAAAAGCCACAAACCTTTGGGAGACCATAGAGGAAGCCAAAGATATGGAAAGAGTCTACGCGAAAGACAAAGAGGAGAAGTTGGGGATTGTTGAAAAGAGGAAGTGGGAGAGCCCACCAAGTTCATTCAAGAAACCAAGATTTCAACCGAACGTTAAAAGCTTTGATAATCGCCGAGAGGCGAAATGGTGTTCCAAGTGCAAAAGCAAGCACTTTGTTCTTGCAACTCCAACTCCAACCAAGTTTCCTGCTTCAAGTGTAGCAAACCAGGTCACACAAGTCCGAATTGTCCTATACCAGGGACAACCTATTTTGAATGCAAGGAGGTGGGGCACGTGAGGAGGGATTTCCCCAAGCTAAGGGGTGGAGCAAGAGGAGGAAACCCGCCAGTTCAACCAAAGAAGGAAGTCGTCCCTAAGGCTCAAGGGAGGGCCTTCCAAATGACGAGAAAAGAAGCAAAGAAGACCACCGATGTGGTGTCCGGTACGTTCTTACTCAACTCCTTTGCTGCTAAGGTGTTATTTGATTCCGGTGCCAATTTCTCTTTCGTATCTCTTGCATTTTGCGAATATTTGAATGTGCCTACTAGTACCCTTAGCGATGCCTTGGTAGTAGAAATAGCGAATGGGGAGCAAGTGATCTAGCGAGAGGTGTTGGAAAAGTGTCATCTAGATATTAGTGGGGAACTTTTTGAAGTGAACCTACTTTCTATGGAGATTGGGAGTTTCGACGTGGTGATCGGAATGGACTGGTTGTCATTGCACAAGGCGAAGATTTTATGTTCAAAGAAGCTGATCAGATTGCCTACCTCTAGCGGGGGTTTTGTCTTCGTCTACGGGGAGAAACGTAAAGGTGAAGTAGCTCTCATTTCATCCATCAAAGCAAGTAAGTGCCTCATATGAAGAATTGCCCGTCATTCCTTGCCTACGTGTTGGATGCTAAGGCGGAGAAGAGAAAATTTGAAGACGTGCGGGTTGTTAGCGAGTATTCAGATGTTTTCCCCGATGATCTTCCGGGCTTGCTGCCCGACCACCAGGTGGAGTTTCGAATTGATCTAGTCCCGGGAGCGGTACCGATTACCCGTGCACCTTACCGTCTCGCTCAAACCGAAATGCAAGAGATGATGTCGCAACTTTAAGAATTGTTGGAGAAGGGATTCGTGAGTCCGAGCTCTTCGCCTTGGGGAGCTCCGGTACTTTTCGTTAAAAAGAAGGATGGGTCGATGCGGATGTGCATCGACTATCGGGAGTTGAACAAGGTAACCGTAAAGAACAAGTACCCACTAACTCGGATAGAGGATCTTTTCGACCAATTGCAAGGAGTCGGATGTTTCTCCAAGATCGACCTCCGATCGGGCTACCATCAAGTGAAGGTTAGAGAAGAAGATGTTTCGAAGACCACCTTTAGAACTTGTTATGGTCACTACGAGTTCTTGGTTATGCCTTTTGGGCTAACTAATGCGCCAGCTGTGTTTATGGATTTGATGAACCGAGTTTGCCGACCCTTTTTAGATAAGTCGGTTATCGTGTTCATCGATGACATCTTGGTGTACTCAAAGAATGAAGAAGAGCATGAGCGACATCTCAAGGAGGTGTTAGAAGTATTGAGGGAAGAGAAACTCTACGCCAAATTTTCCAAGTGTGAATTTTGGCTACGCGAGGTTCAATTTTTGGGTCACGTGGTGACAAGTGAAGGAGTAAAGGTAGACCCATCAAAGATTGAAGCCATGATGAACTGGGAACCACCCAAGAGTTCCACGGAAATTCGGAGTTTCTTGGGTCTAGCTGGGTACTATCGAAGATTCATCCAAGATTTTTCCAAAATCGCCTCGCCACTGACGTCACTGACGAAGAAAAATGTGAAGTTTCTTTGGACCGAGAGTCAAGAGCAAGAATTCAAGACACTACAAAGGAAGTTGTGTGAAGCGCCAATTTTATCCCTACCTGAGGGAAAGGAAGATTTTGTGGTTTTTAGTGACGCGTCTAAGATGGGTTTGGGATGTGTCTTGATGCAAAGAGGCAAGGTTATAGCTTATGCGTCAAGGCAATTGAAGGAACATGAGAAGAACTACCCAACTCACGACCTGGAGTTGGAGGCGGTAGTATTTGCTTTAAAGTTGTGGCGACACTACCTTTACGGCACCAAATACACCCTCTTCACCGACCATAAAAGTCTGAAGTATGTCTTCGATCAGAAGGAATTGAATATGCGGCTACGGAGATGGCTTGAGCTACTCAAAGATTATGATTGTGAGGTTCAATACCATCCCGGAAAGGCTAATGTGGTCGCAGACGCATTGAGCCGAAAGGAGTACGGGGGTGGAGTTCAAGCCACCTTTGCAAGAGTGGTAGTTGTTTCAAGCTTAATTGACAAAATTAAGATGTCACAGTCAGAGGCACTACTTGAAGCGAACCTCAAAAGCGAGACTATAGTAAAAGAACATCTCCAATTGACTGAAGACGGAAGAGGCTTGAAGTTTGTCAGGATCGAATTCTCAACAAGAATTATGAGTACTCAGAAACAATATCAAATAAGTTTGCGGAATAACACTTTGATATTCAATAGAACAGTAAACAAACAGTAAATATGATGAACAACTTGTAAACTTGTATTGAATAATTTAAGTTACAAGATTACACACACAACCTCAATCTTGAAGAACAGACTCTTTCAAGACGAATTCTACTTCTCTAGAATTAGGAACTATGCCTTGAGGTTGATTTTCTCTCTAGAACAAAAACTTAGAATGAATAATCATCTAAACTATTCTATCAATTCTATACATATACTGAATAAAAGATAATTACAATTAATAAAATATCTTCAGAATATCTTCCATGAATATCTTCAGTCTATCCAGCTGTCATTCTTGTAATTCGGATCTCCATCTCATAAGCAGCACTAATCAAGATCAGCAGTATTAATCTCTTAGCAGTAGTAACTCCAACAGTACTAATCTTGAAGAACAACATTAATCATATTCCAGCAGCATTAACTTCAACTGGCAGCATTAATTCAGAAGTACTAATTGTTGAGCTAGCAGCATTAACCAAACTTATCATTTCTTCAGTTCCCAACAAAGTTGTTCCAAGGTCGGATCTGGGTACCGAAGATTGGAGGGTGTCAATAATTGTTATTGGAAGATGCGCATAAGTCCAAATACTCAATTCATCTGGGGAGTACTAAGATGTATCGAGATTTAAAGCTTAACTATTGGTGGCTGGTGATGAAGTTAGATGTGGACAGTTACATGGAGCGATGCATAACTTGCCTGCAACTGAAGTCAGAGCACCAACGACCGTACGGTAGTCTGCAATCCCTAGAGATACCGGAATGAAAGTGGGAGCACATCACCATGGACTTTGTAACCAAGCTACCGAAGACTCTGCGAAACCACGATACCATTTGGGTGATAGTGGACCGTTTGACCAAGAGTGCACACTTCTTGGCCATGAGGGAGACCCTATCGATGGACAAGTTGGCCAAGCTTTATATTGATGAGGTGGTCTCAAGGCATGGAGTGCCACTGTCCATTGTGTCCGACTGGGATAGCCGTTTCACTTCCCACTTTTGGGACAGTTTGCAAAATGAACTGGGTACGAGGATCAAATTGAGTACCGCCTACCACCCACAGACTGATGGGCAAAGCGAGAGGACTATCCAAACTCTCGAGGATATGTTGAGGTCGTGCGTGATCGACTTTGGGGGAAGATGGGATTCGCACCTTCCGTTAGTGGAATTCGCCTACAACAATAGTTGTCACTCGAGCATTGGTATGGCGCCGTTCGAAGCATTGTACGGACGGAAGTGTAGAACGCTCGTGTGTTGGCTAGAAGCGGGGAATAAACAGTTTGCCGGACCGGAGATTGTGCAAGAAACGACTGACAAAGTTAAGGGAATCTGAGAGCGTTTGAAAGCGGCACAAGATCGGCAAAAGAGCTACGCGGACAAGAAGAGAAGACCGGTAAAATTTCAAGTGGGTGAAAGGGTAATGTTGAAAGTTTCACCTTGGAAGGGATTAATCAGGTTCGGAAAGTGTTGGAAGCTTAGTCCCCGTTTCCTAGGACCTTTCACCATCATGGAACGTATTGGGCTTCAAGCCTACAAATTGGACCTTCCGCCAGAGATGGACGGGATTCACCCCACCTTTCACGTGTGCTACTTGAGAAGGTGTCTAGCTGAAGAGGAGAGTGTTATTCCTTTGTCCGAGATTAGAGTAGATAACAATCGGTGCGTAGAAGAGCCCGAGACTATCTTAGAAAGGAAGATGAGGAAATTGCGGGACAAGGAAGTGGTTATGGTGAAGGTTCAATGGAAACACCACTGAGGAACTAATGTGACTTGGGAGTCGGAAGAGGACATGAAGAGGCGTTATCCGCAATTATTTGTTTAGGATGAGATTTCGAGGACGAAATCTATTCCAAGGGGTAGAGGATTGTAACACCTCAAATTTTGGAATAATGAATCAATTCGTATTTGTAATTTATTTTGTTTCGCTCATTTGAAGTCACCAAAGATCAGTCATGATTTTGATCTCGGTAAATCCCGAAAGTGAGGGCCTTTCGGTACAATCTCACGGTGGCTTATATGCCGAAAGTGAGGGGCTTTCGGTACAATTTCGCGGTGGCTTAAATGCCGAAAGTGAGGGGCTTTCGGTACAATCTCGCGGTGGCTTAGTCGCCGAAGGCAAAGAGCTTTCGGTACAAAATGGGCGAGAGTGCTTGGAGAGAGTGCCAATTGCACTCTCACGGAGTCACAATCACAGAGGACAAAAAGGGATCGTAGGTCGAATCCGCGGTACAAACTCGGCGAGAGTGACCGGCGAGAGTGCCCTGTCACTCTCGTGATGTCACAATCGCCGACGAACCGAAAGGCATTAAATACTTGATTTCATTGTGGGAGCTCATTTATTTTCAACTTTAGGGTTTTGAAGGCAGCCGATTTTCTCTCTTCTAGGTAAGACTTCTCCCTTCCAAACTCCATCTCCGTGGCATTTAATCCTCTCTGGATCTTGATTGGGTACATTAAATGCTAACCTAGGGTTCCTCTCATTTGGTAGTCAAGTTCTAGATACTTTGTGGACCAAGGTTTCTCATCACCTACTTTATCTTCTCCAACCTTCTAGGGTTTGTCTACTTGAATTTCTAGGTAAGTTTCTTAACCCTTACTTACTCATACTTGCTCCACTACTTGCTTATGTGAAATTTATGAAATGTGAAACATTAACCTAAAATTAGGGTTTTGCATATTTTCAATAAATAAGACTTTGAGGGTTCATGGGAGCATGTAAACGTCTTGAGGGGTTCCTTTATGCATGTAATATGGTAGAAAACTAATTTGTGATAATGGGCCACTCCTCTAGATGATTGAAATAAATTACACACATTCTTATCAGCAGTTAGAGTATCACTTGGGGTTAGGGAGTAATGCGTGGTTGAATGAGCGTTGTAGTATATTGATGAGCATGAAATGAGCATGATTATATTAATTGCAAGAAATGTGATTTGCATAAGATTCGTTAACCATACTTGCTCATGATCTATATGAGGGGTTTTATATCTAACTCCTTGTGCACAAGGATTTAGATAGCATGCTTATTGTTGGTACAATTGTTGCCCGTTGGACACTAGCGGGTAGACAATAGGGGGCATAAGTACCTGAGTTGGAACTCGGCTAGATTGGATAGGCACCCTTGTTTGTCAGTCCTTGAGGTGTAACTCGACGGAGTAAGCGCTAGAGGTATAAACGGTTTGAGGATTGTGATGTCCGGCGTGGCATGGGAACTAGAACCGGGATTTGTGGTGAAATCCAATAACATCACGGGTGACCCCATTCACGTGTTCTCGTCACCCAAGATGGTAACGGGTCTCCCCCGTCTTTCAGGAGTTGTTTCTGTTATATTTGTACAGGAAAGAAATAATGTCCCGTTTGGGAGGTATTGGCATTGTTTCAATGCATTGATCTTCCGGTAACATTTAATTACTGTTCATGCTTATATTATAAATTGTCTTGGATTGTTAATCCGCTAGACTTCGGCCTAACACTTGTGTTCATGTTCATTGGCTCACAGGTTCTACTAGTGGTGCGAGTAGGGCACCTTGATTCGCCGGGAGCGCACCTAGGACCCTCCATAGACCGGCCATTTTTGGGAATTCGAGAGAGAGCGTTTTGAAGTCATAGTGACACCCATCTTAATCTAGTTGTTAATTGTTCTAGATTAAATAGGTTGTCATGTATATGGCTTATTTGTTCCGCTACCTCATTGAAAGAACTACCCCAACTTTATTGGGTTTTAGTCGTCATGTTGCAGGTTTTTAAATCATCTCATGTTAGTCGTTATATTGCCAAAATTTTAAGTTTTATTTTACCCAAATATTTAGGGTGTTATAAATCTCACCTTTAATTTTGTTGACTTCGCTCGTTATAATATCGATCGTCATTGTTCACCTTTGATTACACACATCAAAGTTTTGGGAGTTTAGGGAGAACTTGGTCCTAGAATCGAGCTAGGGTTTCTTGAGAACTTGAGGTAAACAATAACTGTCAGTTGGTAAACTCTCGTATGATAATATTTCAGATTAACTACTTATTAGAAAAAGTTGATTACGAAGAGCTGATTGAAGATTTTTTTTCCGAACAATGTTAGAAAAATGATTCTATTTAAGTGAATTGTGTGTGTTACTCTGTTATTAGAAGACATTTTTGTTATTTTAATTTGTAAGACTTTTAATATAATATATGGTGTAAACTTTTATATTTTGTCTCGTAATAAGTGTAGCAAGACCTCCAAAAAAAAATTGGAATGTCCTGTATGTTGGTAGATCACTTGAAAATGGCTAGCTTGTTGTGTACGTGTTTGATTATAGGGTTGTTTGGTTGGTTTTCCATTAAGTTCTGTATGGATAAAGTTGTCTGTGTGGGTTAATCTGTCTGTATAGATTTAGAAGGTTTTTATTTGAGAGAGTTTTTTCATAGATGGAAGAAACGTGTTTTTTAATGAGAGAGACTGGTTTGGAAAAAACTTGGCTTTCTGCATTAAGCTCCCCCTTGAAATCTTACTGAATAAGTCAATTTCTATATCATTAAGCCACTACCAAACAGTCATATATAGCTGACTGAATAAACTGTGAGTCTCATTAAGCTCATTAAGCTCATTAAGCTGCTAACAAACAAGCCCTATGTATGTCTAATTTTAAAGGTTAGACAAAAGGACAAACCAATATCCCAATGGTACATTTCTTTTTCAAGCGTTCCTTCTTTTGCTTTCCATTTTTATGTTTCACGTACTAGTACAAGAAACGGTATCATACACTAATAACACTATAAGGTTAGTGTGTGTCAAGATGATGGTCTTTGTACACTATAATGTTGTAGATTCGTCTTTACTATAACACTATTGTTTCTTATTAGAAAATTATACTTTAATTTTTTAAGACATTTTATATAGCATCAAACATGTTTACAAAAGATTATTATTTCACTGATTGAACATACTTACAAAATATCAACATTTTATGAATTAAAAATGTTCATAAAAGATCATAAATTCTTCAAAGGTTTATGGTATGGTTTGCACAGATGAAACAACTTTGAAGATCAAGATGACAATTATAAACTACAAATAAATTAATCATTGTAGTTTCAGGAGCTCTCACTCATATTTTTCTTCTTCCATGGCTTCATTTAGAGCCCATCTCTTAACCAACAATTAAGAAACTCATTGCTTAATGTTCATGTTTAATTCCTCATAAAAATCTTTGAATTTCTAGGTATAAGGTTTGGCAACTTGGCATTCATGAGTCCATTATCACAATCTCTTTCCCTTCATCCTCATATCATGCTGCGATTTTGCGTGGTTCTAAAAAAGTTTGCGAAATTAGCATTTTTAGCCCCTAAAATTCTATTTATTATATTTATGCCACGATTTTAATACACAATAACCACAATTTCTTGGTCACTAACTTTTCCAACTTAGTGACCACTATTCTTTTGGTCTCTAACCCTTCTAACTCACTACAATTAATTTAAGTATTGAACACCATTTAATGACCACTATTTTTTAGTTACTAATACTTTTAAATTAGTGACCACCAACACATTCAATTTAGTGACCACTAATTTTATTTCTTTTTGTCACTAAGGGGTTGTTTGTTTTTTTAAAAAAACCTCTTAATGACTCTTAAGTCTGAATCGTCCAGACCTTTTTATACACCACCTCTTATTAATCATAAATAAAATAAGGTGGCGTTTGGTTCGTGGAATGGAATTCGATGGATGTTATCCCGAAGCCTAGTCTCCAAAGTGACTTCTTCCATGATGGCGTTACCTGTACCGAGGTCCCGTCGTGGAATATGCTCAGGTCCACCTCCCAAAAGTCTGGGTATAGGAATGTCATCGGTGGTTACACCCACCGGAGGTCGGTCTACAGCAGATTCCTCTTCCACGTGGCCCTCCGGTGTACCCGGCGCCCTACTCCGGGTGTTTACCATTTAAATCTGCCACATACGTACGAGAAATAGATTGAGAAAAGACTAAACGAGTTGAACTCTTTGTACGTACTAATACCTTCATCAATTATCATAATAATAGTAAACCAAGTATGCTCACGTAACAATGCATTCATAATAGCAGTAGCTAAGTGAAATTATGAACGAACCATACACAAGGATTCTTGTCACCATCACCACAACTTTCAATTAAAGTAATTCCGAAGTCCTAACGCTCTCCCCACCTAGGATTTCTACCCCAAGTGGACAGTGAAGTCAAAAGTCTAAAGCTTAAGTCTAGATATGCTAAACAATACCTAGTTCACTTAAACTAAAGCTCTGATACCAACTTGTAACTCCCCAAAAATAGGGATAACAAAAATCCGAAAATCGGACATGAGGTATACTAAAAATTGCCATAGCAAGAGCCTCCCAAAAGTGGGGAACATAAATGAATAACCTGTTTAATCACAATTTGTAATTTAACGGGCAATAAACAACAACCAACTAATCTAATTTCTACAACTAGAAAAGAGATTACAAAAAGGGTTGTCATCTATGGACCCGAACGATCTATATCCAAAAGCATAATGCGTCCATGTGCAAAAATCCCCAAGCTCTCACCCCAAGGCAACTACACTTGCTTAGAATCGGCGCCGCTAGAACCTGAGATACACATCGACACCAAAACAAGTGTTAGGCCAAAAAGCCTAGCGAGTTGAACAATTATAATCATGCATGTACAGTTACAGTTCTTATCAGCAGTTAACCATAGTTCAACAATTGTGGAGTCAATAGGGGAGACCTATAGCACCAATCAAGTTCCACCCAAAGAGTCGATATACCTTGATGCCCTATAACAAGGGACACCCGAAAGGCCCGGCACACCCGAGGACTACAACCATGGCATTACCCCGAATGGCGGAGGTCTAGGCACATACCATCACAGTGGCGCCCAAGACTACATCCTCCTAGTGTCTACTGACTTGGTTCGTCCAACATATCATATAGGAGGTCTTGCGGCATATATTCCAACCAAAACATTTCGATACCAACCATGGGTACGATAATACCATCATAATGCATAAATCCAATATGAGACTCAAATTCCAACATAATCAATGTTTAAATATTCAATCACTAAAATGCATTCCAAGTAGAGTTTATCATCTACTATACCACATATATCCCAAATCATTCCAACCAACAAAGTAAATCATGGCATTTTCCACATAATCACCTTCCTAACATTTCTTCATAGCTAAACCCAAATACTTGAACATATGGAGTCAAATAACAACAATAGAAGCATATGATGTGTATCTAGTTTTAACAAAGGTTAGTAAACTCACTATCTAGGTTTTTTTGACCAAAACCTAGAAAAGATGAAACCCTAGCTTTTGAAGATGAAGAGACTTGAACGCAAGGAGATGAGGATCTTGAATGATACTTCAATGGAGACACTTGAAAGAAGCTTGAATGAGCACTTAATGCTCTCAACAACCCAAACCCTAGATTTAAATGAGTATGAGTTTGAACCCTTTAAAAATCGCCCAAGAGAGAGAGCTCCCGTTTTTTGTAAAGTGATGAGTGAGAAGTGAGGCATTAACCCCTATAAAAACAGAATACTGGCCACGCGGGCGATAGTGCCCGGCGATAGTGCCCCGGGCACTATCGCGGTCACAATCGCGAGTCTCCCCCCGCTCTCGGTACACTTTGGGCGATAGTGCCCCTGGCGATAGTGTCAGGGCACTATCGCAAGGCACAATCGCTTGGACAATCCAGCCCGCGGTACCATCCGGGCGATAGTGCCCTCCGCGATGGTGCCAAGGCACAATCGCTGGCACAATCGCCGGCCTCTCAACTTGGCCCGAAAACTTAGTCGAAAATGATAACGAGCACAAGGTTTGGATGATTAGAGGTAGAAAATCAATATGTGACATTCTAACATAGTCGAAGATCCTAAAATGCACTCAAAGACACATATACACACACATAACGAAATTAAGGCATTAAAGGAGACAAAATACTTACCTTAATAGTTTACGGGTGTTACAATCCTCCCCACCTAATTGGGATTTCGTCCCCGAAATCTTACCTTAAACAAACAAGTGAGGATAACGCTTCTTCATGTCATCT
Source organism: Arctium lappa (assembly GCA_023525745.1). Lineage (NCBI taxonomy): Eukaryota > Viridiplantae > Streptophyta > Magnoliopsida > Asterales > Asteraceae > Arctium > Arctium lappa. The sequence continues at coordinate 29,042,676 of CM042050.1, forward strand.
TCCGATTCCCAAGTAATGTTAGCACCCCGATGGTGCTTCCATTGCACTTTCACCATAACCACGTCTTTATGCCTCAGCTTCTTCACTTTCGATTCTAAAATCGACTCCGGTTCTTCCACACAACGATTCCCATTGTCCACCCGAATCTCCGACAACGGAATCACGCTTTCCTCTTCGGCTAGACACTTTCGAAGGTAACACACGTGGAATGTAGGATGTATCCCATCCATTTCCGGTGGCAAGTCTAACCGATAGGCTTGCAACCCAATCTTTTCCAAAACAACGAACGGTCCAAGGAAACGAGGACTAAGCTTCCCGCGCTTCCCGAAACGTATGATTCCCTTCCACGGAGACACCTTCAACATGACTCGGTCACCCACTTGGAACTCGATCGGCCTTCTCTTCTTGTCCGCATAGCTCTTTTGTCGATCTTGGGCCGCCTTTAGCCTTTCCCGAATCTCCTTCACCTTGTCGGCCGTCTCCTGAACTACTTCCGGCCCGGCGAATTGCTTTTCGCCCGCTTCCAACCAACAAACCGGGGTCCGACACTTCCGTCCATACAAAGCTTCGAACGGTGCCATTCCGATACTAGAATGGTAATTGTTGTTGTACGCGAACTCCACCAACGGTAGGTGCGAATCCCAACTTCCCCCGAAGTCTATCACACACGACCTTAGCATGTCTTCTAACGTCTGGATTGTCCTCTCGCTTTGGCCATCCGTTTGAGGATGGTAAGTCGTGCTCAAATTTAGTCGGGTACCCAACTCCTTCTGCAGACTAGCCCAAAAGTTCAAAGTAAATCGACTGTCTCGATCCGACACAATAGATTGCGGAACTCCGTGTCTCGATATTACCTCATCAATATAAAGCTTAGCCAATTTCTCCATCGGCAAGGTCTCCCGCATTGCAAGGAAATGTGCGCTCTTGGTCAACCGGTCAACGATTACCCAAATGGTGTCGTGGCCACGCAAGGTCTTTGGTAACTTAGTCACGAAATCCATCGTGATGTTGTCCCATTTCCACTCGGGAATGGACAACGGTTGTAAGCTTCCGTACGGTCTTTGATGCTCCGCCTTGACTTGAAGGCACGTGACACATTTTTCCACATAGCTAGCCACATCTAGCTTCATCACCGGCCACCAATACACTATCTTTAAATCTCTATACATCTTGGTGCTACCGGGATGTATAGAGTATTTTGACTTATGCGCTTCTTCGAGTAGCAATTCCCGGTTTCCTCCCAACTTCGGCACCCAAATCCGCCCTTGAAAGAGTTTGAGTCCACGACCGTCTTCCGTTAAGAGTTCCCTTTGTTTCACCATGACCTCGTCTTTGAGGTTCTCCTCCTTAAGTGCTTCCTCTTGACTTGCTTTAACACTTTCCAACAAACTTGACACCACATCGATCCTTGCAAGGGACATTCTGACACCATCACCATGACTCCTTCGGCTCAATGCGTCTGCCACCACATTAGCCTTACCGGGATGATAGAGTAGATCACAATCGTAATCCTTCAAAAGCTCTAGCCATCTCCTTTGGCGCATGTTGAGTTCCTTTTGGTTGAAGATGTACTTGAGACTCTTGTGATCTGTGAAAAGAGTACACTTAGTCCCATACAAGTAGTGCCGCCACAACTTTAGCGCGAAAACTACCGCCACCAACTCTAAATCATGAGTCGGATAGTTCTTCTCATGATCCTTTAATTGCCGCGACGCGTAGGCTATCACTTTCCCCCTTTGCATTAGTACACACCCAAGGCCCATCTTGGAAGCGTCACTATATACCACAAAGTCTTTCGATCCTTCAGGTAAGGACAAAATCGGAGCTTCACACAACTTCCTCTTGAGTGTCTGAAACGCTTGTTCTTGTGCATCAGTCCAAAGAAATTTAACGTTCTTCCTTGTAAGAGAAGTGAGCGGTGTAGCCGTCTTTGAGAAATCTTGAATAAAACGCCGGTAGTAACCCGCTAAACCCAAAAAGCTTCGGATCTCCGTCGGGCTTGTTGGAGGTTCCCAACTCATCATTGCCTCGATTTTCGCCGGATCCACTTTTATCCCGCCCTTTGATACCACATGCCCCAAGAATTGCACCTCTTGGAGCCAAAATTCGCACTTCGAGAATTTCGCGAACATTTTCTCCCTCCTTAGCACCTCTAATACTTCCCGTAAGTGTCTTCCATGCTCGGACTCCTTTGAATATATTAAAATATCGTCGATGAAGACGATCACGGATTTGTCCAAGAATGGGCGACACACACGGTTCATCAGATCCATGAATACAGCCGGAGCGTTGGTTAAGCCGAAAGGCATCACCAAAAACTCGTAATGACCGTATCTCGTCCGAAACGCCGTCTTCGGAATATCTTCGTTCTTTACTCTCACTTGATGATAACCGGACCGAAGATCAATCTTCGAGAAGCATCCCGCTCCTTGGAGTTGATCAAAAAGATCGTCGATACGAGGTAGAGGATACTTATTCTTCACCGTGACCTTGTTCAGCTCCCGATAGTCTATGCACATCCGCATGGATCCATCCTTCTTCTTCACGAACAGTACCGGTGCTCCCCAAGGCGACGAACTCGGTCGAATGAAGCCCTTCTCCAACAACTCTTGAAGTTGTGTCATCACCTCTTTCATTTCTGCCGGCGCCAAACGATATGGAGCACGAGCTATCGGGGCCGCTCCCGGAGTGAGATCTATCTGAAACTCCACTTGCCGCTCTGGCGGTAAACCAGGTAAGTCTTCCGGAAAGACGTCCGGAAAATCTTGTACTACCTCCACATCTTCCACCGACTTCTTTTCCTTCCTTGCGTCCACAACGTAGGCCAAGTACGAAGGGTAGCCCTTCGCCAAGAACTTTCGTGCCTTAAGGCATGAGATAATAGGATTATTCCCTTTTCCTCTCTCTCCATAGATGGTAACCACACCATTTCCCGCTAATGGTACTTGAATCATCTTTTTGGAGCAAAAGATGTCCGCTTTATGTCGTACTAACCAGTCCATGCCTATGACTACGTCAAACCCTCCTATAGCCATGGGTAACAAGTCTAATCCAAAAGAATTACCATCGATCTCCAGAGTGCAATCACAGAAATGGTCACGAATGATCACTTGATCTCCATTAGCTATTTCCACTACTAAAGCATCGGGAAGGACACTCACAGGAGTGGTGAATTGTTTACAGAAAACATTCGACACAAAAGAACGTGTAGCACCCGAATCAAACAAAACGCGAGCAGGCAAGGAGTTTACTAGGAACGTACCCGAAACAACATCGGCGGTCTCCTTTGCCTCCTCGGTAGACATCCGGAAAGCTCGACTGGGCACCCTTGGCGGTTGTTCGACTCTAGCCGTCGATCCCACAGAATTTCCGCGGTAGCCACCCGCCAACTTCGGGCAATACATCTTCACGTGCCCAGGTTCACGACACTCAAAGCACACCGGCCCTCGGATAGGGCAATCCCGAATAGTATGACCCTTTTTGCCACACTTAGCACATTCAACAGGACCCGAAAAAGTTCTTGGAGCACATGGTCCCGAGTGCTTTGACTTGCACTTGTGGCACCACCGCTCCTCACGGCGCTGATCGCCCGATCTCCCGCTCACAAAAGGTCTTGACGGACGGACGGGCCCAGATGGCCCTTCCCACCTTCGCTTCTCACCCACATACCTCTTCTCATCCCTCTCTGAATTGATATCGTCCTCCACGAGTAAGGATTCCTCGATAACTTCTTGTAAAGTCGAACACTTTGCATTCCTTACCGCCGTTCGCATATCGGCTGGTAATCCTTGGTGATAAGCTTTGATCTTTGACCTCTCATCGGGGACCAGGTGTCCCACCAAGTTTAGCTTCTCCAAAAAGAGCTTGGAGTAGCCGACAATAGACATATTTCCCTTCTTCAGATTTCGGAACTCCCGTTCCAACTTGTCCATCGAGCGCTCACTACAGTACTTGTCCATCAACTTTTCTTTGAACATCGGCCAAGTTAACTTAGCCAGGACCTCCGGGACGAGAGCGGATCGAGTGAGGTTCCACCAAATCAATGCCTCTCCCCGGAGTAGTTGGGAAGCAAATTTGACCCGTTGAGAAGAGTCACACTCACTTGCCTCGAAAGCCATCTCCATCTCTTTGAGCCAATACATGCAAGCAATCGGGCTATCAAAACCCGCAAACTCCTTAGGATGACATCCTAGAAACGTCTTGTAGGTGCACCCCTTAGTCTTTGGTCTGATTCCTTCAGCGGACGGTTCTTCGATCATCACCACATTCGGTCCGCCCGATCCCACCACAACATTTTCAGCCATGGTTTCGGGTTGACGGTTACTGGCATCCCGATCCTCTAGGAGTTTCATGAAAAACTCTTGTTGTTGGGTCATGGCCGAAGTCATGGCCAACTGTTGTTGAGCCAAAGCCGCATTCATAGCCGACATCATGTTATCCCGAAGCCTAGTCTCCAAAGTGACTTCTTCCATGATGGCGTTACCTGTACCGAGGTCCCGTCGTGGAATATGCTCAGGTCCACCTCCCAAAAGTCGGAATGTCATCGGTGGTTACACCCACCGGAGGTCGGTCTACAGCAGATTCCTCTTCCACGTGGCCCTCCGGTGTACCCGGCGCCCTACTCCGGGTGTTTACCATTTAAATCTGCCACATACGTACGAGAAATAGATTGAGAAAAGACTAAACGAGTTGAACTCTTTGTACGTACTAATACCTTCATCAATTATCATAATAATAGTAAACCAAGTATGCTCACGTAACAATGCATTCATAATAGCAGTAGCTAAGTGAAATTATGAACGAACCATACACAAGGATTCTTGTCACCATCACCACAACTTTCAATTAAAGTAATTCCGAAGTCCTAACGCTCTCCCCACCTAGGATTTCTACCCCAAGTGGACAGTGAAGTCAAAAGTCTAAAGCTTAAGTCTAGATATGCTAAACAATACCTAGTTCACTTAAACTAAAGCTCTGATACCAACTTGTAACTCCCCAAAAATAGGGATAACAAAAATCCGAAAATCGGACATGAGGTATACTAAAAATTGCCATAGCAAGAGCCTCCCAAAAGTGGGGAACATAAATGAATAACCTGTTTAATCACAATTTGTAATTTAACGGGCAATAAACAACAACCAACTAATCTAATTTCTACAACTAGAAAAGAGATTACAAAAAGGGTTGTCATCTATGGACCCGAACGATCTATATCCAAAAGCATAATGCGTCCATGTGCAAAAATCCCCAAGCTCTCACCCCAAGGCAACTACACTTGCTTAGAACCGGCGCCGCTAGAACCTGAGATACACATCGACACCAAAACAAGTGTTAGGCCAAAAAGCCTAGCGAGTTGAACAATTATAATCATGCATGTACAGTTACAGTTCTTATCAGCAGTTAACCATAGTTCAACAATTGTGGAGTCAATAGGGGAGACCTATAGCACCAATCAAGTTCCACCCAAAGAGTCGATATACCTTGATGCCCTATAACAAGGGACACCCGAAAGGCCCGGCACACCCGAGGACTACAACCATGGCATTACCCCGAATGGCGGAGGTCTAGGCACATACCATCACAGTGGCGCCCAAGACTACATCCTCTTAGTGTCTACTGACTTGGTTCGTCCAACATATCATATAGGAGGTCTTGCGGCATATATTCCAACCAAAACATTTCGATACCAACCATGGGTACGATAATACCATCATAATGCATAAATCCAATATGAGACTCAAATTCCAACATAATCAATGTTTAAATATTCAATCACTAAAATGCATTCCAAGTAGAGTTTATCATCTACTATACCACATATATCCCAAATCATTCCAACCAACAAAGTAAATCATGGCATTTTCCACATAATCACCTTCCTAACATTTCTTCATAGCTAAACCCAAATACTTGAACATATGGAGTCAAATAACAACAATAGAAGCATATGATGTGTATCTAGTTTTAACAAAGGTTAGTAAACTCACTATCTAGGTTTTTTTGACCAAAACCTAGAAAAGATGAAACCCTAGCTATTGAAGATGAAGAGACTTGAAAGCAAGGAGATGAGGATCTTGAATGATACTTCAATTGAGACACTTGAAAGAAGCTTGAATGAGCACTTAATGCTCTCAACAACCCAAACCCTAGATTTAAATGAGTATGAGTTTGAACCCTTTAAAAATCGCCCAAGAGAGAGAGCTCCCGTTTTTTGTAAAGTGATGAGTGAGAAGTGAGGCATTAACCCCTATAAAAACAGGATACTGGCCACGCGGGCGATAGTGCCCGGCGATAGTGCCCCGGGCACTATCGCGGTCACAATCGCGAGTCTCCCCCCGCTCTCGGTACACTTTGGGCGATAGTGCCCCTGGCGATAGTGCCAGGGCACTATCGCGAGGCACAATCGCTTGGACAATCCAGCCCGCGGTACCATCCGGGCGATAGTGCCCTCCGCGATGATGCCAAGGCACAATCGCTGGCACAATCGCCGGCCTCTCAACTTGGCCTGAAAACTTAGTCGAAAATGATAACGAGCACAAGGTTTGGATGATTAGAGGTAGAAAATCAATATGTGACATTCTAACATAGTCGAAGATCCTAAAATGCACTCAAAGACACATATACACACACATAACGAAATTAAGGCATTAAAGGAGACAAAATACTTACCTTAATAGTTTACGGGTGTTACAGATACCCCGTGGAATTGTGAAATCCGTGTTTGAAGGAATTTGATGGAATCCGCAGGAATCCTTAGTTTTAATTATGTGAACCAAACAAGACTTTGGAATTTGGTCAATGGATTTGGACATTCCAATTCCATTGAATTACATCCAATTCCGCGAACCAAACACCCCCTAAGACTTCAGACTTTAGACCTCTTAAAAAACAAACGACACCTAAGTCTTTCAACTATATGATTAATGAATCTCACTTAGTGACCACTATGTTTTGGTTACTAACACATTCAATTTAGTGACCACCATTTTTTATCAACATTCCTAAGTGACATCAACTAGTTAGTGACCACTATTTTTAGTCATTAATCATTCCAATCTAATGATTACTTATTTTTGGTCACTTAAACTTCTAACTTAGTGACCATCATTTTTTTGTCACTAAAATTTTCAACTCAATGACCATTATTTTGGTCACTAAACGCTGAATTTATGACATTAATGACGAAAAACACGGTCTTCACAAATTTAGCCATTAAAATATATAGATCGAATTTTTTTCATGAGAATTAATGACCACTTAGTGACCAAATTTGTTTTTTGTCACTAAAAATCATATTAATGACAAAAAATTACTGACGACCTATGTCATTGTTACTAACGTCACATTTAGTGACAAAAATATAAGTAGTCACAAAACTTTTGGTCACTAACTAAGTTTATTCTTGTAGTTATTGGTGGTGGTTCACAACAACTTGGGGTGTGCGTGGGGGGAGGGGAGTCATGGTGTAAGGTTTCACCAGTGAAGAAGATGGTGACGGTGAACATGGGTCGCCGATGCCGGTGGCGGAGATATGAAGTTGAAGAGGTTACAGGTTTGGTGTGTAAACATATGTATATATTATATATGACTTGAGATCATGTGAGACCAGACTATTTTCGTGAGACCCGAAAAATAACACTAAACCTTCATAGCAAAAACTTGTGAAGGTATTGTAAAGGTAAACCTTCACAGTGTTTTTGTTGTGAAGGTTCGTTGTTTTTCATACCTTCACAATGAATCGTTGTGAAGTTTTAGTGTTATTTTTTGGTCTCACCGGTCTCACGAAAACAGATTGGTCTCACGTGAACCTAACTTTATTATATATATATATATAAGAAATTAAAATAATGTATAATAAAATATAAAGAAATGTGTCATGGTTTTATTGGATGTATTCTATAATTTTTTAATAAAAAACTGGGAAAGAAATAAAATGACTAAACTATCCCTTTAGTTAACTGAATCCACCACTCTCGGTTGTAATCCAATTTCCCCCGCAACAGTAATCCATCACCACCGGTTGTATCCTGCTACATTTTCTTTGTCCCGTCGATGCCAAGTGGATTCTGTTAATGACAAATTCAAATAAAAAAACTTTAGAAAATATGTGCTTAGTTACGAGAGTTCTTATACTAGACTAAGCACCATGTTAAGTGGGAAAAATCTATAAGTAACCAATTGAATTAACACATATTAGATACAAATATTTATTTTCATACAAAAAAGTGGAATTCTAATAACCATACCCAGATCCTGTGCTAATGAAATTGACTAAACGTACATTATGTCAAACACACAAAAACATCTTGACCAAATAAAAACACATGAACCATTTGAGACCTTTAGTTCCACTACTTACAAACTACCAAAGAATAATAAATCGATCAGTTAGTTGTTACAAATCAACCCGAAAAAAACAAAAAAAAAAAAAAAGTTCAATCAAGGGTGCTCACACATTAAAGAGATGGATGGTCGGCCGGAGAAACTGTAGAAGCATTTGTAGTGAATAGAATGGCTGTAATGGCAAAGGATTCCTCACCGAAAAGAGAATAGGGATGTTCACCAGCGAACGGATACATAAATTCAAAATTCAAACTTGTTTGGGGAATAGAGCTGGAGATAGAAGAAGAAAGGTTGTGCAGTCCCTTTGGGAGGAGAAAACAAAAATGTGAAAAGTCACAGATATACACCAATAGAAGACATTTTTTTTGTGAGAATACAAGTGATGCATTAGGTCTTATACATTATGTTTTTTTTTTAACGAACTTATACATTATGTTTAATAAGTTGTATTTAAGAGATTTTTAGAATTTGTGTTTTAATAAGTGGTATCCTATGCGTAAGGTGTTGTGATTAAGAGGTTTTGTTTAAATGCTTTTTAATGTAGTACAGATATAGATATATATTTAAAGACTATATAAAAATTTAATATTTAAGAATATATATGTATATAAAGACAAAACTATATAACAGTATCAGAATTTGGTTATGCAATGCAATGAGGAATGATGTGGTCCAAACTTGATATGATTGGTTAATTGTACCATCCAATAAGCTTTCCCCACGCGTATACCCCTTGCTTCCTGTATATGTAGTCAGTCTTGTATTCTAATTAAGCTATTCTAGTCTTGTATTCTAATTAAGCTAAAAGAATAGTAAAACAAATTATCTACCTTGTTTCCTTCTTTCCCTGTAGTTTTTATTTTGATCTAAAATTTCCCCATGGACAGACTCTCTTGCGATCTGTTATCGAATATACTAATGGCAAAATCACTTGGCCAAGTGAGGTGTGTCTCCAAGCATTTTAATTATCATCTCTTATCTCAACCATCCTTCATAAAATGCCATATGAATCGTTATATCAACAACCACGATGAATTCCTTTTGTTTTTGATTGATACATCAGACTACGCCATCTCTTGATGAGAAGATCACTTATTTCCTCCTCAAACTCCCGTCATGTATTCCACTATCTCAATATGAATCCCTTTTCGGGTCTGTTAACGGCTTAATATGCATTAATTTCCGACCATTTGAGCCTGAGTTGATCAACGGCTCGAAAATGCCAGACAATACTAGTTCCATCTTTCTGATTTGGAACCCATCTCTCTCGGTTGTATCAACTATTCCCTGTTGTAACTTTCCTATGTGGAAGACACCATAGCACATGTTCGGTTCGGGTATGATCCTCTGGCGAATGATTACAAGATCGTCAAGGTGATGGGTCATGACATTTCTACAGAAGGCTACATTGATGAGTGGTTGCAGGTGGAAGTGTATAGCATGAGAAGGGTTGTATGGGAATTAATCCCTCAAAGATTTCCTTCTCATGTTATAGAACTCAACAACGTAGATAGGTGTTGTGCAGATGGCTAGAGCTTTATAAAGCTTTAAGAGAGAATAGGGAGTAAGGGGGACCTTCGCTTCATTAGAAATTGGACCCGGACCTTCTTTCTTCTCCTGCGGAGCCCTGATAAAGTAACCGGCGGCAGGTTAGTACAGTTCTCCTGCTTGCGGATTTTTCCCAGCGCTGATTCAGGAGCCTTCTTCTTTAGTCTAGGATTCTAAAAAAAAAAAAAAAGCGGTTGGGCGAGAACAAGAAGGGGTCGTCGTATATATAATGACCATCTTCATTGGCTTGGTACAATTAGACTAGGGAAGAAGCTTGTGCAGACGATTGTTGCATTTGATTTGGGTGCGGAGACTTTTAGTGAGATACATGTTCCACCATATTCCTCCAAGCGTATCTGGGATAGTCTTGTAGTTTTAACTTTTAAGAGGAAAACTTTGTCTGATGTCACAGGTGATAAATGTGAGGTTTAGGTGATAAAAGAATATCGTTAGCGTGGTTCGTGGGTCCAAATCCATATACTTTCAAAGTTGTCTGATATTGGACGTCCCTATGGATTCACATTAAGTAACAAGTTCCTATTTGCAGTCCTGCAGATCGTACTTATCGTTTGTACGATCTGAATTCAGCCGAGGTGAAAGTGGTTAGTGATTGGGGATTCAGAATCATTCGTTATGTCGACAGTCTTGCTTGGATAGCGCCACCACGTGAAGAGTAGAATTGATTACTAGAAGTGGTATTACGTTTATTTTGAAAAAAACTTGATATATACAAAAAAGGAAAAGAGTAATTAACATGTCCAAATATTGATAAAACGGGATTTACAGAAGTTAATTCGGATTTAGAAGTAATTAGGCATTATTTGAAGATAGATATTTTTTCGACATACACGTAATACTACTACGACTAGGAATCAATTCTACTCTTTACGTGGTGGTGCTATCCAAGCAAGACTGTCGACATAACGAATAACTCCGAAATCCCAATAATCTCTAACCATGATTTTCACCTGGGCTGAATTTGGATCGTACAAACGAAAAGTACAATCTGCAGGAACTGCAAATAAGAACTTGTTACTTAATGTGAATCCATAGGGATGTCCAATTCCAATACCAGAAAAGTTTGAAAGTATATGGATTTGGACCCATGAACTACGCTGACGATATTCTTTCATCACCCAAACCTCACATTTATCACCTCTAACCACTGACATGAGACAAAGTTTTCCTCTTAAAACTCCAAGGCTATGCCATATACGTTTGGAGGAATACGGTGGAACATGTATCTCACTGAAAGTCTCCGCACCCAAATCAAATCCAACAAACGTTTGCACGAGCTTCTTCCCTAGTCTAATTGTACCAAGCCAATAAAGATGGCCATTATAGCCATCTGCACAACACCTCTCTAGGTTGATGAGTTTTATAACATGAGAAGGAAATTTTTGAAGGATTAATTTCCATACAGCCCTTCTCATACTATACACTTCCACCTGCAACCACTCATCAATGTAGCCTTCCACAGAGATGTCATGACCCATGACCTTGACAATCTTGTAATCGTTCGCCTGAAGATCATACCCGAACCGAACATGTGCTTTGGTGTCCTCCACATTCCAGATAGGAAAGTTACAACGGGGAAGAATTGATATAGCCGAGAGAGATGGGTTCCAAATACATTGGATGGAACTAGTATTGTCTGGCATTGTCCGTCGCTCACTAACTCATGCTCAAATGGTCGAAAATTAATGCATATTAAGTCGACCCGAAAAATATGAGGAGTTCATATTGAGATAGTGGAATACACGACGGGAGTTTGAGAAAATCAGTGATCTCCTCATCAAGAGATGAAGCGTAGTGTGCTTTCACAGTGCCATCGACTCCACGATAATCTATTCCATCAATCAAAAACAAAAGGATTTCATGGTGGTGGTTGTTGATTGAACGACTCATATGTGATTTTATGGAGGGTTGAGATAAGAGATGTTTCAAATGCTTGGAGACACACCTCACTTGGCCAAGTGGTTTCGCGGGTAGCCGCATCAGTATATTCGATAACAGATCGCGGAGGAGTCTCTCCATCGGGGAATTTTAGATCAAAATAGAAAGAAAGAACTGAAGGTAGAGAATTGTTTTACATTTCTTTTCCAATATAAGGCTACATATACAGCAATGGGTGTATACGTTGGGAGAAGTTATTGGGTAGTACGATTAGTCAATCATATCAAGTGTGGACCACACCGTTCCTCATTGCATTGTATAACCAAATTCTGATACTGTTATTTAGTTTTGTCTTTTTATATATATATATATATATATATACTAGGTGTGATCTCGGCATCTGCCCACAAGTCCTGTAAAGTGAGGCTAACCAGTTAACTGGAATCACAGGGACTAGGATTAATCCCATTGAATCAACAGTGTGACTATAGTTGGGATGGTGGTGGCAGTTTAGATCAATCTGCTAATAGTGTTGCAGTCGATGCTTCCAACTGTGAAGTACATTGTTTTACAAACTTTATTAATCATCCCATCTCTTGTCTTCACTTGCACTAAAATCTGGCATCGCCCTCCAGTTGACTTAAATCCACGAATACTAATACTTATCTACCTATTAAAGAAATAATGGCATAGTTAACTGGTAGTGTCCCTAAAAAGACCCTGTTTACTTTTATTAAATGTAAATATTGTTCGGTGTATCTCTAGTTCTTAACATGGAGCTGATCAAAGCCGTGATCATAATTGAATGACCCAAAAGAGGAAAAGTTGAGGCTTGGTGATGTTAGTAGAAAGCTTCAGCTTCGGACCCTACTATTGATGAATCGTGTAGATGCATACATGTTACAGACATAAGGACCTTAAAGTTCCATATATCCACCTATTAGAATAGATCTCACTGCAAAGGTACTGATTAATGAAGCACCTATATACAATTACATTATATGTAAAAGAACAACTGAAGCTAAAAATGACATGAGGCTAATTAAGGTTCTGATTATACCTTGGTCCCCATGGAATGATTTGTTGCTTGTCGGCATATTTAATATCCTTTGAAACCTACATTTGTCATTCAAATACAATAAGGGCGCGTTTGGTTTGCGGGATTGGAATGGAATGGATTGGATTTCGAGGGATTTGGATTTGGGGGGATTTGAAATCCCTTCATGTGTTTGGTTTGTAGGATTTGGACCATTCATTTACAAGTCTTGTTTGGTTTGTTGGATTTGGATTTGGATTGAGTTTTTTTAATTATTTTTTTTATAAATAATTTATTTTTATTGGTAAACGTCAGATTTGGATCGATACAATTTGACATCTGGATCAATGTTTTAAAAACCGGGTCGACCCGGCCGGTCGAACCAGTGAAGAGACTGGGTTTATGCCATTTTATGACCCAGATTGAACCGGCCGGTTCTATTAAAAAACCGGTTGAACCGGTCATAACAAACCGGTATCGAACCGGTTGACCCGGTAACAAAAGTTAAAAACGAATAGTCCAATAGGCAATACGTATTAGCGTTAAAAACCAACACTCCAAGGGCCTACATGGAAATGATTATGTGTGAATTGATGAAAATGATTATGTGTGTTTATTTAATGTTTTTGGATTGATGTAAAACTTGTTGTTATGTGTTTTTTTAATGTTTTAACTTGTGGACATCAATATTTTGGTTATATATATATATATATATATGCATGAAAATGAAAAATACAAATAAATTCTTGAAACCGGGTTGAACCGGTTGAACCGTGACCCGGTTACCACACCGGGTCAATCAAAAAACCGGTTTTTAAAACATTGGTCTGGATCACGCTTTAGAATCCGTCGGATTTGGATTTCAAATCCAGGCCCAAAGCCAAGGATTTCCAAATCCATCATATGAGGGATTTTAAAATGGTCAACGGATTTGAAATCCGGTCAACGAAATCCTTTCCTGCAAACCAAACGCAGGATTGGAATGGATTTGAAATCCAAATCCCTCCAAATCCATTCCAATCCCGCAAACCAAACGCTCCCTAAGTAACATGGAGTCAAATTGCCTCACTTGATCATTGAACTGCATATATAGCAACAAATTGACAATTACTGGGGAAAAAATAAATCTAAACCAAACTTAAGCCAATATGAGGCTGCTTATTCTAGTATGATATATTAAAGCTTCACGCTAGCTAAGTAGCAGTTCAACCAAACAGACACCAGAATGCAAAATGTCTCCTGCCATGGTTTAAATTATGAAACCTGAATCTAACATCCATTGCATATTTGTGTAACAGAGATTCCGGACCAATCAGGCAATGAAATCATTAAATGCATAACCAGTTATATAGAATCAAAAATTAAACCCCAATGCATAAGTTGGTTCGGTTAATTACTCCCACTTTTATATGAAATAAAAAGATAAAAAAAAATAGTAATGTGCACAGGCCAAACATTTCGATTTTTAGGGCTAAGGGGGCAGTATATTCAGTTGATAAGTACATGGAGATGAGCCCAAACTAAAGCACATCACTTGTCCTCTTAGAGCGTACTAAATCATATTGTATCTAAACAAGATACACATAATATATGCTCCCTCAATCCAAAATGAATTGCAACAAATTCCATTTCCCAATGTCCCATATTAAGGGCAGCCATTCTTTATCTCCTGAAAAGTGTCAATTTAAAGATACATATTTGGCCATAGTAACCATTACAAAATATTGAATTTTGGTTACAAGATTCTCCCTAGTTTATCATAATTGAGGGCTACTTCAATGTGTATGAAACTGTAGCGAGTCAAACATTGCAATTTTTTGGGATGAACATATTATTATTTTACTTGCATGTTGGAAGAACCAAACTATCGATGATACAGTAACATTGAGGATTGATTGTCATAGCACAATATATTCTGAAGTTACATTATAGTAACAAGTACAGAATTGAAGTTGCTGAAGTAGGAGTAATGTGAAGGATATATGTGCAAGGAGATAATAAAATCTGGTATCCACCCCGTGCCACCTGTGCTGCTCACACTTAAGAAGTGACAGCCATTCAGAGAGCAATAGTGGAGGCAGATACTTGAAGCAGTTCTATTTCCTATGGCATGTCATAAAGTTAAAACCGTCATCCTTCCAGCTTTTACGATGTAAGAAAGACCTAATTCAAGTTTAACATTCAACCGGAACAAACTTATGTATCTGATCATAACAGCTGTGTAAATCATGGGGTCTTTGCAACTAAATTAGCTCAAAGATGCAAGTTGTACCTTAAATGAACAAAACGTCACACCTTTCTTTCGATTTGTTAATTGCGCCATCATGAGTTTGTCATATGCCTTCTCCAACTGAAAATAATATGTACAAAATGTGTTCATTATGAGAACGCCAATTCCTTATCACAGAAAATGCATATTCTTGTATGCTAACATCTAACTACCAGTATTATAAACACTTTAACAACCAGAAGCACAACAAAGAGAGATATTGACATACAAGAGCCGCCTTTGCCTCATCCCCTCTTCTCTTAGCATCCTTGCGCTTTCTTGTATAAGCCGCCTTCACCATATCAAATCCCTCAATTGGATTCACGCCAAGGACCTGTGAAGTATATCTTTTTAATACTTGCACTTGTAATATTGTTTCTTTGAGCGAAACTTTTCCGTGTGCCGTCTTATCAGCTTCCTAGCTTTTGTTATGGTTAGCTTCCTGGCAAAAGGAGAATACTCGTTATCACTTTCACTCCTGTCACCAGGCATTTGATCATTCTTTTCTTCTCCTCTCATTGTCCGGAGCACAAAGGCCTTAGCCTTCCGGCGCTGAGTATGGAATAGGCCCCTGATTGAGTTGACAAATCCATCACCTGCCCCATCAGCAGGTCGTTTAGGCCAAGTTATTGGAACAACCTGATCCGCTCTACCAGTAGGTCCACCATCACTGTCACTAAGATTGAGATCGGTAGTAGGGATACCAGACACGGTTGCTTCTTTGGCTTGACCATGTAGTTTATCTTTGAACTTTTTACCCTGCAGGAATTGAATTGTGTGGTGACGTCCATGATTTCATCATGTAGATTTGTCAAAATTTTATCAAACATATTTTGTCCTCTTGTAAAGATATGACATCAGGCATTATATATCTAGTTAATGCTACTCCCATAATTGTCCTTGTTTATTGGAATTACTGTGAGAAACACCAATAATGGAAAGGAAATTTTAGTAAAGTCCATGTTGTATTGTAAGAACTTTGTTAAACTAATGGGCGATTTCCACTACCTAACCAAAGCTTTTCTGCTAGCCTCTGCAATTAGATTTTGGAAGTTCTCCAATAACAAGTGATGAAAGGTTTTGAACACTTTTCGTGATGTGATCTATAGAACTACTACCATATAATCTGAAAACATAAATGGATAAAAGCTTTTAAGGAAAGGGAAAAGAATGTGATTTTCAGAACATAAGCAATAAATGTATGAAAGTTGCAAGGCATCAGCTGATGGGTGAGCAAGGGTAATCTGGGCCTATAATTTTGTTACTCATAGTTTGGATGGTGCTTTTGATCTCGTTTGATGTTTATATGGCCTATATAATGAACATTTATGAGTACAAGATCAATTTAACATTTTAAACACACATAAGAGTATATATTAAATTAGTGAAACTATAATGGTAATCAATTTTCACAGTCAAGCTAAAGGTAATCAAGGAAGAGCAGTCAAAGTTGAAACATAATTGGCCAGTTTATCATATGCAGTTGTGATGGATCAATAAAGTATTGATATATGTAAGATCAATATGATAACACTAATACTTTGTAATGAGATACGCCAAATCTTTTGTGTTTAACCAAAACTGCAACAAGCTTAGGTTGATGCTTGAGCTAGCATTATGGAAGTCAATGACGAGAGTGATAGCCTGATAGGTAGTTCACATGTTAAATCATTTATTAGAAAATAGACCATATGTTATTCACCTGCATTCCTGTGACTGATTTCAGAACCCCCCAAATTATATGTTTCTCGACTCTTGAGAACAGCCGCCTCCAAGTTCCAGTAATGTCCTACACGATGAAATGTATCCATCAGCAACCTTAGGTCGCTTACAGCAAATCATTTTTGGCAGGCTTTTCTATTGCAAGTCGATGTTATCAAAGAAACTGATCTTCGATCACCCACTTTACCTCCTATCCCTATATGCTATATATATAATATTTACCTTTATCATACAAACCAATACTCATCTGATAAACATAAATCATCTTTTCTATCCAATTAATATGGTTACAGTTGCAAAGAAAATTGGTGTAATCAGCATCATGATGATGGTCCTTGTTGCAACATTTGCAGGTGACGTGCACCCCAATATTCCTTGCTGTGATGGGGAGTACACTTCTGCAAAACTATTGGCGATGTTGCTAATACTACTACTTTTGGAAAGATAGCCGATCGTAAGGGTGGTGTGAACAAAAACATTCCTCTTGTTGTTCCAGGCCTTGATCAGCCCAGTTGCTGGAATAAGTTGGATCGTGTTTCTTTTCTTGCATCCTTTCTCCTTTCTTTTAAATCAAGCTATTTTGCTTATGGTTTTTCCTATCTGTCTTGTTACAATAAAGACCTACACTATGAAATGTCTTGAAAATGAGTGTTCTAAAGAACTTCCTGAATCATCAAATGTTCATCACCTGCATGTTGATTATAGCATACAAAATGGGCAACTAATCTTTGTTGGTCTAGTGATAAATGTACCAAATTTAAAATAATAGACATCTAAATAATATGCTAACTGATGAATGCATCAAATTTTTAACTTCAACAAAGTTCGACAATCTCATATAGTTTTCAGAAATACAACTCAAGTACCTGAAAAGTGACAACAAATCAGTATCCAATATCATCGGGATCACCAACATACTCAGCGATTTGCTCTAATCGTACATTAAGCAAGGCATGTGTGTCTGCATCACGAACAACTGTGGTTCGTTATCCATATCCTTCTCTTGTAAACTCCCATAAACACCCTTATGCCTACCATACAAAACAAGAACAGGTCCACAACGTCGAGGGAGTGCAGTTTCAAAAAAATCTTGTTCCACCCTTTGAAAGCTCCCTACTATTGTCCATAGAAATATCACAAGTAGTTGGACCTACAACATCCACAATCACACCCTTTTGCAAATACAATCCCCCTCTTTTAACCTCCTTACTGATAATTCTAGCTATAATATGACTGTTCAACCAAGAAACCGAAGAACTCGCACTGATTTCATGTCTTCCCCGACTCCTTTTAGTACGATTATGACTACCCGTTGAATCTTTACTCTTTCTGTCGCCGCTACTCTGATTCACCTTTTCCCTTAAGCTAACATCCTTCAGCTTCTTCAAGCATCTTTCTTCCTCAATAGAACCTAAATCAGCAACATCTCGAACACGAACAATAACCTCCTGGCTTCTTGAAAGCTTCAAAACAACTTGATCACCACCTACAATCACTTCCACAATCCTACCTTTCAATCCAGCTTCATTACCACCCACTACCCTAACCTCCTTTCCCACATAAATCTTCTGTGTTCTTTCCCCATCATTAACATCTTCTTTTTTGGTATTTGCAGCTCTGTTATTGCCATCATTGGTTATGAGTCGCATGCCCTGTATTTCATGTACATAATAAGCATCTTAAATGTCGATTATGAATTCACAAACAATCCCCCAAGGCTTTTAAGGAGTCCAGAAATATTCTTCTGCGCAACATTGTCTAATTAATTAGAGTTAACAAACCATTGAGTCATCTAATTCTATCTAATTCAACTATAACCTTCAAGATAACATTAACCCACATTAGCTCTATCCTCGAAGGGCATTAGATTCACTATAAACAAAGCTCTAAAATAAAACTCAGGTAAATACTTGAAATCAACCTCAAGATTTCAACTTAATCTCTAAACAACACCATCTAAAACCCTAATCAGACTTTGATCATACGATACCTTGCTGAAATAGAACACCACTGGTTCTAAATTCTGGATGGGTTTCTATTCTTTTTTAAAACTATATTATTTGTTAGTATATGATTCAACTTTGATGTACCATTTTCTCTACAAATAAAATATCTTTGTGATCAATTATTTCGTATTTCATTACTATCAGATTACACACAACACCGCCTAATCATGGGAGATCGAAACTTGAGTTCCACTCTCAAACTCGCACCATATTTAATTAAGAGTGATATTCATCAATGACATTCTTATAATATCTTTTCAAAACCCTTAAACAAGAAAATTGATGAAATTAGGGAAAAGGAACTGACCCAACGACTTGGCGTTGGCCATCATTGTAACGCTGCAACAGTCTACCTCTACGAGCAGTCTTCTCAGAACCAGAATCAGCAAGTTTGAACATCGATCGTTTCAAGCATTGAATTGGGCAAGATTAGCAAAGCAAGAACCCTAATTTCACTTGAACATTGAAGAATCGAGTATCAATCGACCTAAGCATTCATCGGGAATTTCAGATGTGTAGTCGATTGTGGTCATTGTAGCATCTGAAAACTCAAACGAGGGTTCCTTTTTGGAGTGCATAAAGGAGAAAATATGTGATCGAGTTGAGAAAGAAGACGATAGATTGATGGAGCGGTATCGACTTGAGAAAGAAGAACATAGACTGATGGAGCGTTGGTGGTGGTGATAGAGAGGTTTGTGAGAGTTGGATGTCGGCAAAGGAGAAAAATGAGCCGTCGAAGAATTTGGGGGAAAAAAGGAAGCGTTTCTTAGAGCATCTACCAAAAAAAAAACACTATGCCGGACGATTGGAGCTCTCAAAACGCTAAATCTGGCCAATTGCCGGACGATTGGAGATGCTCTTACGGTACTAGTTGAGTACCCGCGTAATGTTGAATCTAGATTAAAGATTGGAAGCTCTCCGATCACCTCAAAGATTGGAAGCTCTCCGAACAACAACAACGGAACCCGCATTGTAATTGGACCGGGATCATCTGTAATTCTGTCGGCGATATCGAAAAGCTCGATCTTTTGAGACGGAATCTCAGCGGTAAGGTGTCGGATGAAATCCAGCTTCTTCGGAGTCTTGTTTCGATCGATTTATGCCGCAACGGGTTCTCTTCGGCGTTGCCGAGATCGTTTTCGAATCTTACTTTGCTTCGAACGGTCGATTTGAGTCAGAATTACTTTGTCGATTCGTTTCCGGAGGGTTTGGGGATGACAATCGGGTTGACTTTACTCAATGCCTCGAGCAATAATTTCTCCGGGAATATTCTGGTGGATATCGGGAATAATACGGGTTTAGAGACGTTGGATTTGCGAGGGAATTTTTTCATTGGTTCGATTCCGGTGTCGTTCAGGAATTTGAGGAAGTTGAAGTTTCTTGGGGTTTCGGGGAATAATCTAACGGGGTTGATACCGAGAGAAATCGGAGAACTTTCGGCGTTGGAGAGCGTTGTTCTCGGATACAATGAGTTTGAAATATCTCGATCTCGCTTACCGGAATCTCGGAGGTTCGATTCCCCCGGAACTGGGGAATCTAAAGGCATTGGAAGCGATGTTCTTGTACCAGAACAATCTCAGAGGAAAGACCGGAGATCGACTTCCCTGACACAATTGGATCTCTCTTATAACATGTTATCAAGAGAGATCGCGTTAGAGATATCTGCATTGAAGAGCTTACAACTCTTCAATGTGATGTCCAACAGACTGACGGGTTCGATTCCGTCCGGAATCAGTAACCTGACTCAGTTGGGAATTCACGAGCTATGGAACAATTCGTTTTCGGGTTCTCTTCCCAACGATCTCGGCTTCAATTCCCCTCTGGAATGGGTCGATGTATCGTCGAATTCCTTCACCGGCCGGATCCCGGAGAACTTGTGTCGTCGAGGTAATCTTACGAAACTAATTCTATTCAACAACGCGTTTTCCGGTCCGATTCCGGTGGGATTGCCGACTTGCGACTCGTTGGTGCGTGTTCGTATGCAGAACAATTTCCTTTCCGGGGTGATTCCGGTTGGATTTGGAAGTCTCGAGAAGCTGCAACGGCTGGAATTGGCAAACAACAATCTCACCTGGCAAATCCCGAACGACATTTCGTCGTCGCCATCCCTTTCGTTCATGGACTTCTCCCGGAACCAACTTCAATCCGCACTTCCGTCCTTGATTTTCTCCATCCCGAATCTTCAAAACTTTCTGGTTTCCGATAACAAATTGATCGGGAAAATCCCGAATCAATTCCAGGACTGCCCTTCTCTTTCGATTCTTGATCTTTCTTCGAACCAGTTTACCGGAGCTATTCCAGCGAGTATCGCTTCCTGCCAAAAGTTGGTATACTTGAGCCTCCGGAACAACCAATTATCCGGCGAAATATGGGAACCCTCGCCGTTCTCGATCTGTCAAACAATTCGTTGACCGGTGGAATCCCGGAAAACTTCGTGAATTCTTCGGCGTTGGAGTCGCTGAATGTATCCTACAACCGACTTCAAGGTCCGGTTCCGGCGAACGGAATGCTCCGAACAATAAACCCCAGTGATGTCGCCGGAAACGACGGATTATGCGGTAACGTGCTACCGCCATGCACCGGAAACCAAGTTTCCGATTCACGGCACAAGGGTTTGCACATGAGACACGTGATCGCCGGATGGGTGATCGGAATGTCGGTGCTTTTAGCCGTTTTACTGGCGGCATTCGCCGAAAAAGCTCTGTACGATAGATGGTACACAAACGGAGGCTGTTTTGAAGAACGATTCGAAATGGGGAAAGGTGACTGTCCATGGCGGCTAATGGCGTTTCAGAAACTCAATTTCAACAGCAACGTCATTCTGAATTGCGTTAAGGAATCAAACGCCGTCGGATTGGGCGCCACCGGCGTCGTCTACAAGGCCGAGATCCACCGGAACAAAACCGTTGTGGCGGTGAAAAAACTGTGGAGCACCAAAAACGATATTGAATTGGGAAGCAGCGCCGGCGGCTTCGTCGGAGAAGTCAACGTCCTGGGGAAGCTCCGACACCGGAATATCGTTAGATTGTTGGGGTTTCTTTACAACGATAAGAATGCGATGATCGTTTACGAGTATATGACGAACGGGAGTCTCGGCGAAGCGTTGCACGGCCAAGGGCGGTTGCTGGTCGATTGGGTTTTGCGGTATAATATCGCGGTCGGAGTTGCTCAGGGGTTGGCCTATCTCCACCACGACTGCCACCCGCCGGTGATCCACCGTGACGTGAAGCCGAACAACATTTTGCTCGAGGAAAATCTCGAGGCATGGATCGCCGATTTCGGGTTGGCAAGGATGATAGTGAAGAATAACGAGACGGTGTCGATGGTCGCCGGATCTTACGGTTACATCGCCCCCGGTGAGTTTATAGATAACAATGTAAAATGACATAAATAAATTATATGTGGAAAAATATAAGGGTAATATCGTCTTTTCACACATAGTTCGATTTTTTCGTTAACTAACGAGTGTTTACTTCGATTACAGAATACGGGTACACATTAAAGGTCGATGAAAAGAGTGACATATACAGCTACGGGGTGGTTCTGATGGAACTGATCACCGGAAAACGGCCCGTGGAACCCGAATATGGAGCTTCCGTCGACATTGTCGAGTGGGTTCGAAGAAAAGTCCGAGACAGCAAACCGCTAACGGAAGTAGTAGATCCGAACGTAGGAAACTGCAAACACGTAGAAGAAGAGATGCTCTTAGTCCTAAGAATAGCCCTAATTTGCACCGCTCGACTTCCGAAGGATCGACCCTCGATGCGAGACGTTGTAAGCATGCTCGAAGAGGCACGACCTCGAAGAAAAAGTAGCAGTAACACCAACAACGTGGATTGAGTTCCGGAACAAATGGAAAAGATCGACCTGTGTTTAGCCCGTCGCCTGTAAACGACCTTTTGTAAGGAGACCGTGTTCCATGACGGGTTTTCTTCCGACCGCTGACAACGACATCGTTTCCGATGCACGAGAAGAATTTGTGCATTGGGAACGCGGTTTTCTGTTAATTCTGTGTAGAGATTATTCACATTTTGTAAGTTTTCGAGTTTGTTTATTATGTGTAGAAGGTACGTCGATTCTTATTGGAAATAATGTAAACACGAAACTCGTTCTTATTGTTAAATGATTCGGATTTTAGTTTGAAAGCATATAAATTTGGGAACAAGAAAAATCCATTATCCGGGGATCAGTTGTTGGCTGATAAACTAGTCACATTTGGTAAAAACTCGACTCAGGTTACGGAAAATAAGTTCAATTATTGAGCATATTGCGTAATTACAATATCAAAGAAACCAAAAGTACCTCCGAAACGTGCATTTTGTACACTAGGACCAACTCAAACGTGTGTTCATAGCTTCCAGATAAAATGGGCTCTCGGGTTTTCAACAGACGGCCGATTTAGAGCGAAAACGACCTGAAAAACCACACAAAATCAATCCAGAAACTATAAAAGTATATGTACTATATATTAGATGTCATCGGTGGTTCTTCGCGTGGCGTTCTTTTCTGGACTCGGTTTGTTAGAATCGGAATTTCTAATGATCCGAAGCCGTTTCACGGAGCCTAGAAACATCCTGAAATAAATTACGATACCGGAAAGGATTTAAAGTTGCGTTACTGATAACGATAACAAATTTGTTGAGAAAATTGAGGAAACGTACTGCCACGGGACGTCCCCGACAAGCATATAGTCTCCATCTTTGTCTTCATACGTGAGCACGAACTCGGATGTTCCGTCCAACAGTTTCGAAGGTCCCGATGCTTCGTTGGTCGACCCTAGAGACATAAACAGTATCAATCACCGGAATAAAAATCCGGCTTCATAGGACGCCAAATATGTCTAAATCTCCTAATTAGGGGTGTAAATGAGTCGAGCTTCTAACGAGCTACTCGAGCTCGAGCTTGATAATTTCCGAGCTCGAGTCGACCTCGAACACAAAAGAACTCGTTTAACTTAATGAGTCGGGCTTCATAACACTAATGTTCTACTCGGCTCGTTCGAAAACTCGATTAAGTTTTTCGAGCCGAGATGAGTCATTCGAGCATACACTTTTTCGAGCCAAACATACTCCTATGTTCATAAATCATACAATAACAATAATCAACCTCGAACCAATAAACGAGTTAATCGATCATTAGTTCGAACCCATAAATGAGCATCGAACTCAATAACTCAAAACATATTCGAACACGAGTTCAAGCCCTACATTAAAAAAGTTATCGAGCTCGAGCCTGGTAATCCTCTACCCAACTTCCAAATACAGGCTAACCAACACCTAAACCCACTTTGCCCAGAATTTAAAACCCTCATCAACTCCTAATGTGATATTTTCAAAGAACCAGATGGGTTACCCCCTTTTAGGCCGGGATTCGACCATACAATACCATTGAAGGAGGGCTTGTCAAATGGAGGAATCAGGCGGCTGAAGATGCGACTTGGGAGAAGGATGTTGAAATGGAAAGGTTGTATCCTACATTTGATCCTTAGGGACAAAGATCATCTCATGGGGAGGGCAATGATACGAATTAGGAGTCTTTGGGTTTCCTTGTTTTAATTATGCATAGTTTCCTTATTTAATTATGCATTTCTTTTATTTTAGTTTCCTTATTTTATGAGTCTTCTTTTTAGTAGTTTAAATACCATTAAAGCTTAGCCCCTTTGCTAGGTCCGTTCCTGACATTTTATAGGCCCTGGACGAGATGTAGAAAAAGGGCCCTCGATAATTATGAAAAAGAAAATCTTAGATTTATTGTTTTTATCATAAGAAATAAAATTCAATTCAAAAAATATTAATAATTCATATAAAATCATTTTTTCGAGTATGCTTAGGCGCAAAATCAATTAATAATTACTTCTGAATTAATATTTTCTGCCATATCAATTTTACATAGCATCGTTAATTTGTTTCACCGTCAAAAACCTCCTTATGATGTACATTTAATATATAAAATGATATAATTTTGGGTCAAAATCGTTACTATTCGGAGTAATAATTTATGTAAATCAATATCAATCAATTGGGTTTCCATCTCATTTAGCTTTTATGTTTTTCATCACTGTTTTATTATTAAAAACGTCCAACTTTGTTTCTTCCAATGACTTTGTTCTAGATCTAAATCGGGGGCAGGTTTTAAGCTGGGATTCTTGGATTCTTAGTATAGTAATCCGAGAGATGTGTGAGTGAGTATCTTGTAATTTTTGGTTCTCCCGGTGTCCTAGTCCCTCGCTAGGCCCATTCTTTGTTTAATAATGTGATCCTTTTCTCGTTGTTAAAAAAAAAAGTTAAAACCGTCTCATGTCTCACATGGTTGGTAATTATTTCAAAAGGTAGGGTCGTGCTATCTTAGTTAATAACAAAATCTGTTATATTTTAATACAAATATAGAATTCATGCGGATGAGATACTTAAAAGAGTCAGTAGGAGATGAATGATGGTCAATGGATAATATATCAAAATATTTTCTAGGTAAGTAATTTTAAACTCTGATATTAGATAGGAAAAAAAAACTTAAAGAAACAATAGACAATATTATAAAATGAACAACCAATTAACTTTTTACATATTTTTGTTTTCAATGTAATTAATTAATATATGTTTAGGCCCTTAATATAATGCAAATTCTTTGGATTCCATTAGACTTTGGATTTATAATACGACAAGTGAGAGATGAATGATGGAAAATATATTAAACATTTTTAGACAAATATTTTTAGACGGTGGTATCAGATAAAAGACTTAAATAAATAATAAACAATACTATAAATTGTACAACCATTTAACTTTTAAAATATATTTTTTTTCCAATGTAATTAATTAATATATGTTTGGGCTCTAATATAATAAGAAAATCGTTGGGTTATGTTAAAAGAACTTGTTTCTTTTATTTACTATTTTTTTACTACTATTATATAATATATACTAAAAAATTGGATCCCTATTTCTTATGGGCCTGGGCGTACGCCCGACCAGCCCGCCCCCAGGCACGGCCCTGCCCTTTGCCAACTAAGCTACATGCCTGAAGGTTTTTTCTCATCCGGTACATTGCACGAGTACACTGCTAGTTATACTATAAATTATATTATAATCATGTATATAATTAAACACAAAACATTGACATATACTATAATACAAGAAATGTATAATAAGCCCAAGAGTATGAATAATTGAATATTCATAAATGACCCAATATTAACTATTATACAAATTCTAGATTATCTTCTTCTTAAAAAAAAATAAAAAATTATAGATTAAAGTCCTCATGGAATCGGTTCCTTTGACTTCCCAAAGACTTGCTGATTTTGAAGGGCGACAAGTTTACAAGTTACAACAACAATGGAAATACGTTTGATAACGGCTAGTTTGAGTTTACTGTTTAGAGTGAAAAACAATAAATTACAAATGAAGGAGCATTTTTACCTCATTCCAATTTTCAAAACCCAGATTTCCCCCAAGGTATTGGTAGACGATTCTTCTTAAGTTTTCACTGCATCTCTTAGGGTTTCTTCAAAGCATATTCGACGACATACTCATTGCAGTCTCGAATGTGGAGCGATTCAGAGGTTATTCACATCTCTTAAGAAAATTAGGGCTTGCTTCAAATTTTCAGAAACAAGTAATGAATGAAGATTGGATCGAAAACCCCCAAAGCTACGTACGGTAATTACATTACATTTTTAATAAAGAAGATTTTGCATAACTTGTATTTTGAATCTTTTTCTTTTTTCTTCTGATTTTGGACGTTCAAATTGTTTATGCAACTTCACCTCCTTTTGTGTCCGGAATAAATCATTTTGACAAATATCCACATAACAAATATGTTTACGTTTCTTGGTAAGCAATTTGGTTTTGATCTACCTAATTCGTATCTATTTATGTTCCCAAATGACAAATCTGATTTTGATGTGTTTTATAGCTTCTAACCTTTTCAAGATTGTACACTTTCTATTTCTATCTTTCTTATTGTATGTCTCTAACGTATAATGTTTTATGTTGTTTTGCCTATGCATCAAAAGCCATTGATATTCTAGAAGCATATGAAGGGACTCTTGAGGACGAGTATCATCCAAAAAACGAAGGATTTGACCGCGGGAAGTTTTGTTATACAAGCCTACGAGGTAATATTTGTAATAGCTAACTCTTTAATTCCATTACTTTAGATATAACTTTTAAATATCTTTTAAGTATACCATTTCATTCGGATGATACCATACGAACCTCTTGCAATCTGGCTTACATCTATTTTAAACAAAACATCCACATTATACTATCTGTTCCATTTTCAGTTCCCATACATCCTGTTTTTCCATAGGAAATTTCCTCCACTTTCCATACTCAGACCCACTTCTAAAAAATTCTTAATGGACCCTTTAAACCCCTATATAATCA
The DNA here is from genome assembly GCA_023525745.1 of Arctium lappa. Classification (NCBI taxonomy): domain Eukaryota; kingdom Viridiplantae; phylum Streptophyta; class Magnoliopsida; order Asterales; family Asteraceae; genus Arctium; species Arctium lappa. The sequence goes on from CM042050.1 coordinate 29,069,883, forward strand.
TCAAAGTCTGTGTCCTTCCAAATGTTCATTATAATGTGTTTCTTCATAATAGGAATCTGCTGAACTCCATCTCCAAAATGATACATCCAAAAAGCATAGTATAACCATCCCCTAAGCTGCTGATGATCCAGCTCCAAACTGAAGTAAACAACTCAAACCAGAACCATAGCATATCAGAAGTGTAAGCAAACCATGTATATACTTGTATATGTATATACACAAATACATAATTTTGGGTCATTTCATCTCCTGTACCTGTGTTGTTGGAGGTGCTGCATTTGCATCATTAACTGAGACTTCATTTAACCGAAGTGAAACTAAACTTTGAAGAACTCAATTCGAAAAAAGTGAAATGCAATCAGACATGTGTGTGGTGATGCCTCTGCTATCTTGATCATATATAGAATTGGTTTTTGCAGTGCAATGGCTACCAATGTCACCAAATTTTAAAACAAAAGACCGATTTTTGTCGCCAATAGTCCTGCCTAAATGTGTTGAGGTATGTTTACTCATTTCTCCATTGCCTTGTTGTTAGTACTTGACAAAATTAAATTTCCTAATGTATGTTTGTGTCTTGTGGTTTGTATGCAGTTCTGTTAATAATGCTTATGTGTGTGTACTCTATAAACATTCGACTCGGTTTTGTAATTTTAGTATTCAGAATGCTATATTTGCATGATTGCTGAGGTAATATTATCTTGAAGTTTTATTATTGTAAAACCACTATTTTGTCTGGATATGTTATGGAGATTACATTCACATTTGTGGTTTGTATGCAGCTCCCACATGTTCCTTCGTGTCAACTTTATTTCCAATTTGAATACGAGGGTTCCTACCATTCATCAAACTTCTCTTCAATTGGCAACGATTTAAGGTATGATCTCTTACCCTCTATCTCCCTCTCTCCCATCTTAAAGACATGCACATACATACGTAATGCACATTTCTCTTTATTTTCCCTTTCTTTTGGTGTAAGCAACAACCGCTTGTAACTTTGAGTTCAATCGAGCCTTGCTATGCTCATTGTCTTATTTTTAATTTAAATCGTGGTTTAGTTGTTGAATTTATTTTATCTTGATTCATCTTCAATTAAGCATCATTAGATTTTTTTTTCCTATTCCTGCCATCGGTTTTAAAAGAAGGTTTTTGTGAAGTCAAGTTTGCAGTTTCAATTGGTGATCTTGGTTATGGGAAACACTTCCTATTCTTCTTGCATTGACTTTGTAACTTCATTTTTGACTTTCTAAGTAATGTCTTTTTTGTATTTGTTTGGTTTTGACTTTATCCTTGTTAATTTGCATCATGGTACGTTATCATTGTTGGCATTTTAGGTAAATGGAATTATGCATGAAGAATCTATTTCATTTTTGTATTTATTTACTTGTCCCTTGATTTCCATTTCATTGTGATGAGATAGTATATACACACAACCTTTCTAGTATTGTTGAATTCAACTTCTATAAATTTTTTGTTACATGTTTTTGTCTACATGCAACTTTTTCTAGGCATTGTTATTAAGTTTTCTTTCTAGGGCATACCCTTCGGAATATAAAATGATTACCTAAGAAATGCTTAGAAAAAAAATTAATAAAGGTCTAAATCTAAAACCAACAATAGAGATAAAGGCCCAACAAATCCACTCAAAAAAACTCATAAAATAACTGCCCAACACGTGGCACAAATCCTGATCAAAGCCCACGAAGAATGATTCATATTCTTTAAATCATCAAAAGTCCAACCCAAATCATCACATAAGCTCAACAGCCGATTAACAATTAGATCAGCCCACATAGTTATATGCGACCAAAGGGCACACAAGGTAACCACCTGCCATGTCGCATACACAGGTTGCATTGAGCGAAAAACACCCCACTCACATCCAGAACCTGCAGATCTCCAGCATTCTCTAAATCACGATTATAATGATTCACCTTACACTCCACAAATCCAAAACCAATCCTTGGAATTCCAAAAACATCCCCCTTTTATCTCCCTTAATAAAACCATAGCACCTCCTTATTTTCCCCAAATTGTCTTCAAATAACACCATTAATAATGCAAACAACAGGTATTGTTCCGATGGTTCCATACAAACCTCTTGCAATCCAATTATCCACATTATACAATCTGTCCCATTTGCAGTTCCCATACATTCTATTTTTCCATAGGAAATTTCCTCCACTTTCCATACTCAGACCCACTTCTAAAAAACTCTCAATGAACCCTTTAAACCCACATATCATCCTCCTTATATCCCCTATATAATCATCAAAGTCCATGCCCTTCCAAATGTTCATTATAATCTGTTTCATCATAATCAGAATCTGCTGAACTCCATTTCTAAAATGATACATCCAAAAAGCATAGTATAACCATCCCCTAAGCTGTTGATGATCCAGATTCAATAGCCTCCATTCCGATCCAGCTCCAAACTGATTTAAACGACTCAAACCAGAACCATAGCTTATCAGAAGTATAAGCAAACCATAAATAACACAACCACCAAAAATCAACCCATAGCAAACTCAAGAATTGGACCAACCCATAGCAAACTCAAGAATCCTTAAAATCAACAGGTCCAAAACCAAAAATCTGATGCAGCCCAACCCATAATACAGCAGCCAATAAAATAGAAAACCACAAAGGAAAAACCATCAGACTGAACAGCAAAAGCAATAAAGGATAACAGAACCCAAAGCATCAGCCTAAAAAGAGTAGAAAAGCAATAAAGATAACAAAACCAAAAAATGCAAGTCCCAAAAATGAAAACTAATCCAAGACATAAAACAAAAGGAAAGAAAGTCCCATATAGGCAAACACATTGGCAGGATCAATGGCATGGGACTAAGGCACACAAAATGGCATGATCTATCATCAACCATTATTTTTCAGCCACAAAAACAGGCCAACAAAGGGGGAAGAACAAAAACACAAAATTCTTAGAAGCAGAATGGGACAAAGCAACAAACCAAAGGGAATCAAACCACCAAATCCAAAAATAAAAGAAGAAGCAAGTCCTAGAACCATTATACCAAACCAAAACAAAAGGCCAAAAACCAGATCATCATTGCTATTCCAAACTCCAAAGATCCAGAGAGCACAACAAATGAACAGGACATAGAAATCCAGAAGAGAGCACAGTAAACCAGATTTGATCAAGGATCAAAGCAAACACAAAATCGTCAATCCTCACCTGATAAAATCCTCTAGAGGTCAAGACCCAACACCATAACATCCTCCAACCCCGGCCGGCCCAAATACCAAAAAACAACAAAAAGAATATTGATCTGCACAAAACAATGTTAGTACATAAAACTAGAGATTTGAACCCGGTCCCCATCAAAAACCAATGAACCCCAAGTTCGGTGCCCCCCCCCCCCCCCCCCCCATAAAAAAAGTTCCATCCCAAAGAATAGGCATCCTCTCAACTACAAATCTCAAAAAAGAAAATAGGTTCCAAATGAACAAGTAAATGGAACCAAAGAGGGAAATTGAACAAAAATAAAACCTGGAGACACAGAAAGGAATAGAAAGAACAAACCTAAACCAACTAAAAACCAAACCCCCTACTCTAAACAATGGAACCAACCATAAAGAAGAATAACAATCATGTAGAAACTTGTTGGATAATAGGCTCACTCCCACTATAAAATTTGTCATTCTATGATCCATCCACTTTCATAAAATGAGGAGCCCCATCCGAATCACATAGAACATCATCCCCATCACCAATAGGCTCCTCCGGTTGAATGTCACAATGGGCATTGTTGGACCATTGTTCTTTGATATGATCAGGGGCATCACTTTTAAGCTCAAGCCAATAGTTAACTAACTTTTTTTGTTCCTCCCATATTTCCAAGTCACAATCAACCGGAACATCACTTAAAAGCCTCAAACTTGTTACCGGTCTTCATTACTTTAGAATCCCCACCACTTGAATTCACATGCACATGCTTTTCTTTGGCTTGACAACTAAATTCTTTATACCCTTTCACACCACCGGTCTATTACATCCTAACAAACGGCAAACCACCTTTACACATTGTTCCCCTTATCCACACTTTTTTTTAACACTTTGATGTTGCCCAATCATTGATTTTGAGCCCGAAGGAGTAGCACCTTCACCATGGCTAGAAGATGCCACATCTTGAGATCCACCATTTTGCTTCACCCATCTCTCTTCCGTACCGAATCACCACTTTGAAATCCACCGTTAGGCTTACCCATTCCCTTATTTTGAAACCTCCTCCTTCTAACCACATTCCAAGACCCATCAAATTTCTCCTTTTCATTCAATTTTTTGGTATCCACTTCAAGCAATTCTTTTCGGCTAATTCTTCCTCCGATCTTGTCCTAGTGGCACAATCGTTAAAAGAGTGGCCAAACACCTTGCAATGAACACATTGAGGTGGCTTCCATTGAAATGAAACCAGTATAATGGTAATAGGAAAACCACCCCACTTAGCGTCTACACCCTTCGGAAGCTCCCTATCCGCATTCACCTCCACTAACATCCTAGCATAGGAAACCCTCCCAGTCTTGTTCAAACACCCCTCCTTAGAAACAAAATCCAACATAATAGGTACCCCAACGCCACTTGCCAAATAGCTAATACCTTCCCCATTCCAAAGCTCAAAAGGGGTGCCATGAATACTAATCCAAAAAGAGTTTGTTTGGTTCGGGTTCTGTCCTAAGAACCCTGGTGACCATTCCTTATTAAACAAAGGAACCCCATTCACCAACCACGTGCCATTCTCCAGAAATTTTTTCATTCCCGCCTCACTTTTAAACTTGAATAGCCAAATTCCAGTTTCTTCATCCAAAGGCATCTCACCAACATCAAACTTCCTCCACATTCTTCTTAAATTGTAAGCCACTTCACGAAAAGGCAAATTGATACCCATAGAAAGCCCATATAAAAGCAAAGCATAATCCAAACACCCACTTTTAACCACATCACCCGGGATATCCACAAGAATGCTACCATCCAGAAAGAAAGTAGGTGGCATAAAATTCACTGGCACATCCCCGATTTCGTTTTACTTCTTGATTACATTGGCATAATTAACCCTCGCCCAAGCATTACCAGCAACGGGTTTAATCTTCTTTTAATCACATCAACATCCATTTTCTCATGAGCTGCCTTCCCATCATTATCCACCACCCCTTAACTTCAATCCATCCAAATTCCTCCCTAGAAGGAATCAAACGACTAGACTTCAAAGGTCAAGCACCACTAGAGAGACCTATGGAATCATCCACAATAGGAGACACATCCTCAATCACACTAGAAGAAATAACACTATAACACCCGCTTGATCACCGGAAACTGATTCAACACCCTTGGACTCCAAAATCCCATCAACGTCATGTTTACCAAGTTCATTCAAATCCCCAAAAGCTCTTCCGTCACAATAATATTTTGTGCAATCAATCCCTCACCAACAAAGCAATTTTCTTTTGTTTCCTCGTGCTTGTCTGAATTTTGGCTTATCATATACTATGTGCAACTTGTATCTTGACTTTCATGTTTATTCGAGTTACTATGGAATGTAAACATGGGTTGTGTCTATTCCCAAATATTTCATTCGTTCTTGATTTTTATTTTTAACGACTCTTAAAATTTCCATAATTATATGTGTTTTGATTGTGTTTGACTTCTATCCTATTATTTGTTTTTGACTTTCTCACTATGGTACCTACTACCTAGTCTCCGATCCCTCTCTTGCATTACTTTTTATTTGAATTGAATACTACTTTATTTTCAACCTTTCTAAGTAATGGTGCTTGATTAGTTGTTGGTTGTCCAAAAATGTTTATATTCATTAAAATCCCAAGCTCTATTGGAAGTAGGAAAGATATATAAATGTTAGATTGGCTAAAATGTATGTAACAAATAGTCACATCACATTCGTGAGTTTCATTCTATACTTAGATATGGGCGAATGTGGTTACTTTGAACCCAAATTAACTTCCGTACTCATAATCGTAGGTTGTTGTTTGTATGTTTTATAATAATTGATACGGACACATCGCTTGTGGTCCAATAGGATTAACCTTACGAATATTCTTTGTGCTTTCTCCAAATGACTTGTGATTTTGTAGATACAAATTATAAAATAGTTGGAATCTCAAAGTGTGGCTACGAGCATTGATAATGGCAAAAGGAAATGCATCGGGAATAAGAAAGATAGACTCTCTTTCTTGTTTAAAGATAAGGTTAGTTTTCATGTTTTTCTGATTTATGTATTTTTGTTGATATATTTACAAATTTCCTTTAGTTATTTGAATCAATATGAACAACATTTATCTGAGTAATTAGCAAGGCCTAAAGGTTTCTTGGATTGTAGTTTTTTTTTCTTGCAGGGTGCAATGAAGGATATGTAATTAAGCCACATACTGACATGTTCTATTACTTCTTGTGCGAGATGCCTTTTATGTTGACTAGTGTGTGCAGATTGGTATATCGCTCGGTTTTCAAATATACGATATAAAGGAAGTTTCAACCACGTTGGAATTACTAAAAAGGTTTACACAAGATAAGTGCCTTTTACTCCATCCACAATTGTTTTTAGAATAACGATGCATACATTTCATGATTAACTTATGCCATATCATTTAATTGTCGACAATTGACCTTTCACGGGTTTTCAAGTTCTTTCTTTTCTTGATTTTTTTTACTAAAAGAATATATATTTGGCAACACCTTCTATTTTCCGTGCTTTTAGTTTGTAACATAAACTTTGACTTTCTATTTTTCTTTCCACAATAATTTCATTTGTTGTTATTCGGTGCTAATGTTCTTTGATCTTGTCTATGTAATATGTTTTTTGTACTTGTTTGGTATTGAGTTAATCATTCTTGTTGATTTGCAATATGGTTCTTTTCCATTCTCCATTTTCTCTATCTTGACTCCACATGTTTTTCAATAGCTCACATTTTGTGTAAATGAGATTGTGTGAGCATTCTTTGTCATTTTGTTCTTTTTGATTTTTATATGCTTTTGATTTATAATCAATGTGATGGGATAATATATGTGCATGACCTTCCCTACTATTGTTGATTTTGAGTGTCTTACGTTTAGATTCTTTATTAACATGTTTTTGTCTATGTGCAACAATTTTCTTTTCAAGTTGATATTGATTTTTTAGTTGATTTGGATTCTTTAATGTTTAGGAGTATATGTACATTATTTTCCATTTATGTTGTTCTTTGCTTATGCATATCTTCTATTGTAAATTTTGATGATGAACATCTATGATTGCACCACGTTTTCCTTTCTTGTTTCGTTTGGTTTAAGAATGAAATTTTTGTTTGTCTGTTTTGATATCCTCACTTTTTTGTTCTTCCTTTACATAGATTGTCTTTACACTAAGTTCTCCATTGTGTTGTCAGGACATATATATGTATTATATTTCAACTGTGTTGAACATGGCATAACCATTTTCGTTCTTGTTTATTTTGATCTTTGATGTATATTGGGTTTTTGTCGATGTGCAACATTTTTATATACTTGTTGAGTTTTATTTTTGTGTTTGTGTGATAAATTACTTGCTAAAGGTTGCCTTATTCTCTTGTTTGTGTTGTTTGCTAGTTTTTTGTTTATACACATGGTCTTATATGTTGAATGGGCTTGCTTTGATCTTGTCTTTGTAGTGTTTTTTTTTATACTTGTTTGGCATTGTGTTAATCATTCTTGTTGATTTGCGTTAGACTTGTTTGCCATTCTCCTGGGTGTAGATGTTTTTCTATAGCTGACATTTTGTGTAAATGAGATCGTGTGAGCATTCTATGACATTGTGTTCTTGTTGACTTTTAGATGCTTTTGATTTCTAATCAATGTGATGGGATAACATATATGCATGACCTTCCAACTATTGTTGATTTTGACTATCTTATGTCAAAATTTTTATTAACATGTTTTTGTCTGTGCGCAACATTTTTCTTTTGTTGTTGATATTGACTTTTTTTTGGATTTTTTACTGTGTAGAAGTATGTGTACATTATTTTTCCATTTATGTGGTTTTTTTACTTGTGCTCATCTTCTATTGTAAATTTTGATCATGAGAATCTATGTTTGCATCACGTTTTTCTTTCTTGTTTCATTTGGTTTAAGAATGAAATTTGTGTTTTTTGTTTGTTTTGACATCCTCACTTTTTTGTTCTTTCTTTACCTAGATTGTTCTTGCACCAAGTTTTCTATTCTGTTGTTGGACTTGTATATGTATTAGATTTTAACAGTGTTATACTTGGCATAACCACCTTTTGTGTTTGCGTTTATGTTCATGTGCAACTTTTTTATATTCTTGTTGAGTTCTATTTTTTGTTTTTGTGTGATAAATTTTATGCTAAAGGGTGCCTTATTCTCTTCTTTGTGTTGTTTGCCCAATTTTTTGTTTATACACCGGTCGTTTCTGTTCCTGTGCAACTTTGATTGTCTTTTTAGTTTTTTTTGTACTTGTTTGGTAATTTGTTAATCATTCTTGTTGATTTACATTAGGATTTTTTGCCATTCTCCATCTCTTTTATCTAGCTGCACATGTTTTTCTATAGCTGACATTTTATGTAAATGGGATTGTGTGAGCATTCTATGTCATTTTGTTCTTGTTGACTTTTAAATTCTTTTGATTTCTAATCAATGTGATGGGATAATATATCTGCATGACCTTTCTACTATTATTGATTTTGAGTATCTTACATTTAAATTTTTAGTAACATGTTTTTGTCTATATGCAACATTTTTGTTTTGTTGTTGATATTGACTTTTTTAGTTGATTTGGATTCTTTAATGTGTAGGAGTATGTGTACATTATTTTTCATTTGGATAATATATCTGCATGACCTTTCTACTATTATTGATTTTGAGTATCTTACATTTAAATTTTTAGTAACATGTTTTTGTCTATATGCAACATTTTTGTTTTGTTGTTGATATTGACTTTTTTAGTTGATTTGGATTCTTTAATGTGTAGGAGTATGTGTACATTATTTTTCATTTATGTTCTTTGCTTGTGCACATCTTCTATTGTAAACGTTGATGATGAACATCTATGTTTGCATCACATTTTCTTTTCTTGATTCATTTGGTTTAATAACGAAATTTTTGTTTTTGTTTGTTTTGACATCCTCACTTTTTTGTTCTTCCTTTACGTAGATTATCTTGCACCAAGTTTTCTATTGTGTTGTTGGGCGTATATATGTATTAGATTTAACTGTGTTGTACTTGCATAACCATTTTCGTTTATTTTGACCTTTGATGTATATTGTCGATTTGCTAATGGTTGTTTTATTTATTTCTTTGTGTTGTTTACCTGTTCTTTGTTTATAAACATGATCGTATATTTTGTGTGTTAGACTGAGTTGCTTTAATTATGATTATTGTTGATTTTTATCACCATGTTTCTATTGTCTTTGGTTTATCAAGTGTTATGAGAAACGTTGGATATTCTTGTTTAAAATTGTTTTTATATGATTAAACTCATTCATAAATGAGTTTGCATTTTTGACATTGTCTCCATTACGTGTTCTATGTTGACCTTCTAATGATGGTATCTTGTGTATGCGTAACGTTTCCATTCATATGTATCTTGACGTCCATATTTATTCGATCTGTATGTAAAGTGGGTTGTGTGTACGCCAAACATATTTCATCTTTGTCGAGTTTTATTTTTCTCATTCTAAATTCTGCCTGAATTTTTCTGTTTTGATTATGTACAAACATCTTAGGTCGTAATACAAATGTTTGCATGTTTTATAATAATGGATACGAACACGACTTGTGGTCCTATATGATTAACCTTACGAATACTCTATGTGCTTTCTCCAAATGGCTTGTGATTTTGTAGATACAAAATATGAAATAGTTTGATTCTCAAAGTATGGCTACGAGTATTGAGAATGACAAAAGGAAATGTATCGGGAGTGAAAGACAAGGCTCTCTCTCTCTCTCTTGTTTAAAAATAAGGTTAGTTTTCATGTTCTTCTATTTTATGTTTTTTTTTGTTGATATGTTTACAAATTTTCTTTAGTTATTTGAATCAATATGACAATATTTATGTGACTATTTAGCAAGACGTATTTTATGTTTTTTTTGTTGATATGTTTACAAATTTTCTTTAGTTATTTGAATCAATATGACAATATTTATGTGACTATTTAGCAAGACGTATAGGTTTCTTGGATTGTAGTTTATGTTTCTTGTAGGGTATCTATTAGCAACGATCTAGGGATCCATCAATCGGTGCGATGAATGATATGTCTAAATGGAAGACCATATATGAATCTTTGAGATATTGGGATTACTTACAATTCCATTCCACGGTAATTAAGCCATTTACCGACATGTTTATTTACTTCTCATGCGAGATACCACTTATGTTGACTAGTGTGTGCAGACGAGGGATTTACTTGGCTTTTAATATTGAGATACATAATAAGTTTCAACCACGTTGGGATTTCTCAAAAGGTTTTCACATAAGATAAGTGCCTATCACTCCATCCACAATTGTTTCAAAATATATTTTCTATTTGTCGATTTTTATTTTTACTCGTTCTAAAATATTGCTTGATTTTATTTGTTTTGATTGTGTATAAACATCTTAGGTTGTAATACCAATGTTTGCATGTTTTTTAATATTTGATACAAATAGATGGTGATTTGTGGTCTTGTAGTTATTCTTTGGTCTTTATCCAAATAGCTTGTGATTTTCTAGATACAAAATATGAAATAGTTTGATTCTCAAAGTGTGTCTACAAGTAGCGAGGATGGCAAAAGGAAATGCATCGGGAGTAAGAAAGATAAACTCTCTCTCTCTCTCATATAAAAGTAAGGTTAGTTTTCATGTTCTTCTATTTTGTGGTTTTTTTGTTGATACGCTTACAAATCTTTTTTACTCTTTTGAATCAATATGAACAATATTCATCTAAGCAATTAGCAAGATGTGAAGGTTTCTTGGATCCTAGTTTTTGTTTTTACAGGGTAGGGTATCAATTAGCAACGTTCTACGGATCCGTCAATTGGTTCCATGAATGATATGTCTAAATGGAAGACCATACCAAGGATATGGATGTGAGATATTGGGATTACTTACAATTCCATTCCATGGTAATTATCACACTTACTGACATGTTCATTTACTTCTCATGCGATATGCCACTTATATTGACTAGTGTGTGCACTGTGTTTTGCTTGGCTTTTAAAATTGCAATGCGGAAGAAGTTTCAACCACGTTGGGATTTCTCAAAAAGGTTTTCGCATCAGATAAGTGCCTATTACTCGATCCACAATTGTTTCTGTAGAATAATGATGCATATATTTGATGATTTACTTATGCCGAGGATATGAATCTTTGAGAGATTGAGCTTACTTACAATTCCATTCCATCGTAATTAAGCCACTTACTGATATGTTTTTTTACCTCTCATGAGAGATGCCACTTATGTTGATTAGTGTATGTAGATTGGTGCATCAGATAAGTGCCTATTACTCGATCCACAATTGTTTCTGTAGAATAATGATGCATATATTTGATGATTTACTTATGATGAGGATATGAATCTTTGAGAGATTGAGCTTACTTACAATTCCATTCCATGGTAATTAAGCCATATACTGATATGTTTTTTACCTCTCACGAGAGATGCCACTTATCTTGATTAGTGTATGTAGATTGATATTTTGCTCGACTATTAAAATTGCGTTACAGAGGAAGTTTCAACCACGTTGGGATTTCTCAAAAAGGTTTACACATCATATTAGAGCCTATTACTCCATCGAAAGTTGTTTTCAGAATAATGATACATACATTTCATGATTAACTTATGCCATATCATTTCATGATTAATTGTCGACATTTGACCTTTCATGTGTTTTCAAGTTCTTTTTTGATAGAACTTTTAACTAATAGAATATATATTGGCTACAATTTCTATTGTTCTTGCTTTAGGTTGGAAACTTAAACATTGTCTTTTCTATTTTTCCTTCCACAATAATTTCTTCTATTGTCATTCCGTGCTAATATTCTTTGATTTTGTCTTTGTAATATGCTTTTCATACTTGTATGATATGCGTTAGGGTTCTTTGCCATTCTGCATTTTTTTTAAATCTCGGGTGCACATATTTTTCTATAACCGACATTTTGTGTAAATGAGATTGGGTGAACATTCTATGTCATTTTGTTATTGTTGACTTTTAGATGTTTTTGGTTTCTAATCAATGTGATGCGATAATATATGTGCATGACCTTCCTAGATCCTACTATTGTTGATTTTGACAATCTTACATTTAAAATTTTTATAACATGTTTTTGTCTATGTTCAACATTTTTCTTTTCTTTATGACATTGACTTCTTTAGTCGATTTGAATTTTTTTAATGTGTAGAAGTATGTGTACATTATTTTTCCATTTATGTGGTTTTTTACTCGTGCACATCTTCTATTGTAAATTTTGATCATGAGAATCTTTGTTTGCATCACGCTTTCCTTTCTTGTTTATTATGGTTTAAGAACGAAATTTGTGTTTTTGTTTGTTTTTCCTTTACATTGATTGTCCGAACACTAAGTTTTCTATTGGGTTTTTGTTGATGTGCAACCTTTTTATATTCTTGTTGCACATGTTCTTCCATAGGTGACATTTTGTGTAAATGAGATTGTGTGAGCATTCTATGTCATTTTGTTCTTTTTGACTTTTAGATGCTTTTGGTTTCTAATCAATGTGATGAGATAATATATGTGCACGACGTTCCTACTATTTTTGATTTTGACTATACTACATTTAAATTTTTTATAACATGTTTGTCTATGTGCAACATTTTTCTTTTCTTGTTGACATTGACTTATTTAGTCGATCTGAATTTTTTAATGTGTAGAAGTATGTGTACATTATTTTTCCATTTATGTGGTTTTTTACTTGTGTACATCTTCTATTGTAAATTTTGATCATGAGAATCTATGTTTGCATCACGTTTTCCTTTGAACGAAATTTGTGTTTTTGTTTGTTTTGACATCGTCACTTTTTTGTTCTTCCTTTACGTTGATTGTCCGAGCACTAAGTTTTCCATTGAGTTTTTGTTGATGTGCAACCTTTTTATATTGTTGTTGAGTTTTATTTTTGTGCTTATGTGATATACTATATGCTAAAGGTTGCCTTATTCCTTTCTTTGTGTTGTTTTGCCCAATTTTTTTGTTTGTACACATGGTCATATATTTTATGTGTTGATTGACTTGCTTTGATCTTGTTTGTTAATTTGTTAATCATTCTTGTTGATTTGCATTCAGATTTTTTGCAATTCTCTATTTCTTTTATCTCGCTGCACATGTTATTCTGTAGGTGACATTTTGTGTAAATGAGATTGTGTGAGCATTCTATGTCATTTTGTTCTTTTTGACTTTTATATGCTTTTGGTTTCTCATCAATGTGATGAGTTAATATATGCATGACCTTCCTGTTATTGTTGATTTTGACTATCCTACATTTATAATTTTTATAACATGTTTTTGTCTATGTGCAACATTTTTCTTTTCTTGTTGACATTGACTTATTTAGTCGATCTGAATTTTTTAATGTGTAGAAGTATGTGTACATTATATTTTCCATTTATGTGAATTTTTACTTGTGCACATCTTCTATTGTAAATTTTGATCATGAGAATCTATGTTTGCATCACGTTTTCCTTTGAACGAAATTTGTGTTTTTGTTTGTTTCGACATCGTCACTTTTTTGTTCTTCCTTTACGTTGATTGTCCGAGCACTAAGTTTTCCATTGAGTTTTTGTTGATGTGTAACCTTTTTATATTGTTGTTGAGTTTTATTTTTGTGCTTATGTGATATACTATATGCTAAAGGTTGCCTTATTCCTTTCTTTGTGTTGTTTTGCCCAATTTTTTTGTTTGTACATATGGTCGTATATTTTATGTGTTGATTGACTTGCTTTGATCTTGTTTGGTAATTTGTTAATCAACCTTGTTGATTTGCATTCGGATTTTTTGCAATTCTCTATTTCTTTTATCTCGCTGCACATGTTCTTCTATAGGAGACATTTTGTCTAAATGAGATTGTGTGAGCATTCTATGTCATTTTGTTCTTTTTCACTTTTATATGCTTTTGGTTTCTAATCAATGTGATGAGTTAATATATGCATGACCTTCCTGTTATTGTTGATTTTGACTATCCTACATTTATAATTTTTATAACATGTTTTTGTCTATGTGCAACATTTTTCTTTTCTTGTTGACATTGACTTATTTAGTCGATCTGAATTTTTTAATGTGTAGAAGTATGTGTACATTATTTTTCCATTTATGTGAATTTTTACTTGTGCACATCTTCTTTTGTAAATTTTGATCATGAGAATCTATGTTTGCATCACGTTTTCCTTTGAACGAAATTTGTGTTTTTGTTTGTTTTGACATCGTCACTTTTTTGTTCTTCCTTTACGTTGATTGTCCGAGCACTAAGTTTTCCATTGAGTTTTTGTTGATGTGCAACCTTTTTATATTGTTGTTGAGTTTTATTTTTGTGCTTATGTGATATACTATATGCTAAAGGTTGCCTTATTCCTTTTTTGTGTTGTTTTGCCCAATTTTTTTGTTTGTACACATGGTCGTATATTTTATGTGTTGATTGACTTGCTTTGATCTTGTTTGTTAATTTGTTAATCATTCTTGTTGATTTGCATTCGGATTTTTTGCAAATCTCTATTTCTTTTATCTCGCTGCACATGTTTTTCTATAGGTGTCATTTTTTGTAAATGAGATTGTGTGAGCATTCTATGTCATTTTGTTCTTTTTGACTTTTATAAGCTTTTGGTTTCTAATCAATGTGATGAGATAATATATGTGCACGACCTTCTTGTTATTGTTGATTTTGACTATCTTACATTTATAATTTTTATAACAAGTCTTTGTCTATGTGCAACATTTTTCTTTTCTTGTTGACATTGACTTATTTAGTCGATCTGAATTTTTTAATGTGTAGAAAGTATGTGTACATTATTTTTCCATTTATGTGAATTTTTACTTGTGCACATCTTTTATTGTAAATTTTCATCATGAGAATCTATGTTTGCATCACGTTTTCCTTTGAACGAAATTTGTGTTTTTGTTTGTTTTGACATCGTCACTTTTTTGTTCTTCGTTTACGTTGATTGTCCGAGCACTAAGTTTTCCATTGAGTTTTTGTTGATGTACAACCTTTTAATATTGTTGTTGAGTTTTATTTTTGTGCTTATGTGATATACTATATGCTAATGCTAAAGGTTGCCTTATTCCTTTCTTTGTGTTGTTTTGCCCAATTTTTTTGTTTGTACATATGGTCGTATATTTTATGTGTTGATTGACTTGCTTTGATCTTGTTTGGTAATTTGTTAATCAACCTTGTTGATTTGCATTCGGATTTTTTGCAATTCTCTATTTCTTTTATCTTGCTGCACATGTTCTTCTATAGGTGACATTTTGTGTAAATGAGATTGTGTGAGCATTCTATGTCATTTTGTTCTTTTTGACGTTTATATGCTTTTGGTTTCTAATCAATGTGATGAGATAATATATATGCATGAGATAATATATATCCATGACCTTCGTGTTATTGTTGATTTTGACTATTTTACATTTATAATTTTTTATAACAAGTCTTTGTCTATGTGCAACATTTTTCTTTTCTTGTTGACATTGACTTATTTAGTCGATCTGAATTTTTTAATGTGTAGAAGTATGTGTACATTATTTTTCCATTTATGTGATTTTTTACTTGTGCACATCTTCTATTGTAAATTTTGATTATGAGAATCTATGTTTGCATCACGTTTTCCTTTGAACGAAATTTGTGTTTTTGTTTGTTTTGACATCGTCACTTTTATGTTCTTCCTTTACGTTGATTGTCCGAGCACTAAGTTTTCCATTGAGTTTTTGTTGATGTGCAACCTTTTTATATTGTTGATGAGTTTTATTTTTGTGCTTATGTGATATACTATATGCTAATGCTAAAGGTTGCCTTATTCCTTTCTTTGTGTTGTTTTGCCCAATTTTTTTGTTTGTACACATGGGTTGTATATTTTATGTGTTGATTGACTTGCTTTGATCTTGTTTGGTAATTTGTTAATCATTCTTGTTGATTTGCATTCGGATTTTTTGCAATTCTCTATTTCTTTTATCTCGTTGCACATGTTTTTCTATAGGTGTCATTTTTTGTAAATGAGATTGTGTGAGCATTCTATGTCATTTTGTTCTTTTTGACTTTTATAAGCTTTTGGTTTCTAATCAATGTGATGAGATAATATATGTGCACGACCTTCTTGTTATTGTTGATTTTGACTATCTTACATTTATAATTTTTATAACAAGTCTTTGTCTATGTGCAACATTTTTCTTTTCTTGTTGACATTGACTTATTTTGTCGATCTGAATTTTTTAATGTGTTGAAGTATGTGTACATTATTTTTCCATTTATGTGGTTTTTACTTGTGCACATCTTGTATTGTAAATTTTGATCATGAGAATCTATGTTCGCATCATCTTAATCATTCTTGTTTCATTTGGTTTAAGAACGAAATTTGTGTTTTTGTTTGTTTTGACATCCTCACTTTTTTATTCTTCCTCTACATTGATTGTCCGAGCACTAAGTTTTCCATTGGGTTTTTGTTGATGTGCAACCTTATTAATATTCTTGTTGAGTTCTATTTTTGTGCTTGTGTGATATACTATATGCTAAAGGTTGCCTTATTCCTTTCTTTGTGTTGTTTGCCCAATTTTTTTGTTTATACACATGGTCGTATATTTTGTGTGTTGTTTGGCTTGCTTTGATCTTGTTTTTGTAGTGTCTTTTTGTACTTGTTTGGTAATTTGTTAATCATTCTTGTTGATTTGCATTCGGATTTTTTGCAATTCTCCATTTCTTTTATCTCGCTGCATATGTTTTTCTATAGGTGACATTTTGTGTAATTGAGATTGTGTGAGCATTCTATGTCATTTTGTTCAATTCGTGAGATGGCCATCTTGGTCATATAGATGTCTTGGCACCCTTATTTTAAGTGACTCTATGCTTCGGTGTACTAGCATGTGTACTAGAGCTGCTGAGTATGAATTCCATAAGGGAGAGAACTATCGTCTCACTTTCACTATTTATTGCAAAAAAATAAAAGACTCCATGAAGTTCAATTATATCGAATGTTAGTTAGAGAGTCTCCGAATATAGCTGTTACTAATAAGGTAGAAAAGCAAGGTTAGATGTGCCTTTGCTTTTCCCACAATCACAAGCCCACTAGGCATAAAGAAAACAGAGGATCCCATCCCTGTCGGGTACAGTTTCGTGAGCAATGACTTGAGTTTCGTTCTGGAGTTCGCCTTTTATAATGAGACCTTTCTTGCATACCACTTCTGGGATTGCTTTTTGACTTTTTGATGATTTTGATTTCTAATCAATGTGATGGGATAATATATGTGCATGACCTTTCTCCTATTGTAGATTTTAAGTATCTTACGTTTAAATTTCTATCAACATGTTTTTTTCTATACACAACATTTTTGTTTTGTTGTTGATATAGACTTTTTTTAGTTGATTTGTATTGTTTAATATATATGAGTATGCGTACGTTGTTTTCCATTAATGTTCTTTGCTTATGCACATCTTCTATTGTAAATGTTGATGATGAGCTTACATGTTTGCATCATGTTTTCTTTTCTTGATTCATTTGGTTTAAGTACGAAATTTTTGTTTTTGTCTGTTTTGACATCCTCACTTTCTTGTTCTTCCTTTACATAAGTTTTCCGGTGTGTTGTCGGGACATATATTGGTATTAGGTTTTAGCCGGGTTGTAATTGACACAACCATTTACGTTCTTGTTTATTTTGACTCTTAATGTTATGGGTTCTTATAGATGTGCAATCTTTTTATATTCTTGTCGAGCTTTACTTTGTGCTTGTGGGATAAGTTATTTGGTAGTGGTTGCCTTATTCTCTTCTTTGTCATGTTTGCCCGTTCTTTGTTTATAAACATGGTTGTATATTTTGTGTGTCGATTGAGATTGCTTTAATTATAATTATGTTGATTTTGATCACCATGTTTCAATCGTCTTTGGTTTATCAAGTGTTGTGAGAAACGTTGGGTATTCTTGTTTAAAATTGTTTTTATATGATTAAACCTATTTATAAATGGGTTTGCATTTTTGACATTGTCTCCATTACGTGTTTTATGTTGACCTTTTTATGATGGTATATTGTGTATGTGTAACGTTTCCATTCATATGTATCTTGATTTCCATATTTATTCGATTTGTCTATTTCATCTTTGTCGATTTTTATTTCTTTTGTTTTGATTGTGTACGAACATCTTAGGTCGTAATACAAATGTTTGTATCTTTTATAATAATGGATACAAACACATGACTTGTGGTCCAATATGATTAACCTTACAAAATATGAAATGTGCTTTCTCCAAATGGCTTGTGATTTTGTAGATACAAAATATGAAATAGTTTGATTCTTAAAGTATGGCTTAGCAAAAGGAAATGCATCGGGAGTGAAAGATAAGACTCTCTCTTGTTTAAAAATAAGGTTAGTTTTCATGTTCTTCTATTTTATGTTTTTTTGTTGATACGTTTACAAATTTTCTTTAGTTATTTGAATCAACATGAACAATATTTATCAGAGTAATTGGGAAGACATAAAGGCTTCTTGGATTGAGTTCATTTTTCTTGCAGGGTCTCCATTAGCAACAATCTTGTGCTCCAACAATCGGTGCAATGGATGATATGTCTAAATGGAAGACCATACCGAGGATATGAATCTGATATTGGGATTACTTAAAATTACATTCCATGGTAATTAAGCCACTTACTGACATGTTTATTTACTTTTCATGCGAGATGCCACTTATGTTGACTAGTTAGTATGTGCAGATTGTTGTTTTGCTCTACTCTTAAAATTGCGATACGGAAGAAGTTTCAACCACATTGGGATATCTCAAAAAGGTTTTGACACAAGACAAGATAAGTGCCTATTACTCCATCTACAGTTGTTTCAAAATAATAATGCATACATTTCATGATTAACTTATGTCGCGGATATGAATCTTTGAGAGATTGGGATTACTTACAATTGCATTCTATGTAATTCAACCACTTATTGACATGGCTTTCTACTTCTCATGCGAGATGCCACTTATGTTGACTAGTGTATGTAGATTGGTGTTTTGCTCGACTTTTAAAATTGCGTTACGGAGGAAGTTTCAATCAAGTTGGGATTTTTCAAAAAGGTTTACACATCAGATAAGTGCCTATTACTCCATCCAAAATTGTTTGTTTTCAGAATAATGACACATATATTTCATGATTAACTTATGCCATATCATTTAATTGTCGACATTTGACCTTTCACGTGTTTTCAAGTGCTTTTACTTTTATTTTTTTACTAATGGAATATATATTGGCAACAGTTTATGTTTTTTTTTTTGCTTTTGGTTTGTAACTCAAACTTCGACTTCTTCTATTCTTCTTCCGCAATAATTTCATATGTTGTCATTTGGTGCTAATATTCTTTGGTCTTGTCTTTGTAATGTGTTTTTTCATACTTTTTTAGTATTGACTTGATCATTCTTGTTGATTTGCATTTGGGTTCTTCTATGTCATTTTGTTCTTGTTAACTTTTAAATGATTTGGTTTTCTAATCAATGTGATGGGATAATAAATGTGCATGACCTACTATCTTTAGTTTGCACTATCTTACATTTAATATTTTTATTAACATGTTTTGTCTATGTGCAACAATTTTATTTTCTTGTGGATATTGAATTTTTTAGTTGATTTGGATTCTTTAATGTGTACGAGTATATGTGCATTATTTTCCATTTTTTGTTGTTCTTTGCTTGTGCACATCTTCTATTGTAAATTATGATGATGAGAATATATGTGTGCATCACGATTTCGTTTCTTGTGTTGTTGGGACGTATATGTGTATTAGGTTTTAGATGTGTTGTACGTTTTTTTTTTGACCTTTGATGTATTGCGTTTTTATAGATGTGCAACCTTTTTATAATATTCTTGTTGAGTTTTACTTTTGTGCTTGTGTGATAAATTATTTGATAATGGTTGCCTTATTCTCTTCTTTGTGTTGTTTGCCCATTTCTTTGTTTATAAACATGTTCATATATTTTGTGTGTCGATTAGGCTTGCTGTAATTATGATTATTGTTGATTTTAATCACCATGTTTTTGTCGTCTTTGGTTTATCAAGTGTTATGAGAAACATTGGGTATTCTTCTTTAAAATTGTTTTTATATGATTAAACCTATTCATAAATGGGTTTGCATTTGATATTGTCTTCATTACGTCTTTTATGTTGACCTCTTAATGATGATATCTTGTGTATAACGTTTCCATTCATATGTATCTTGACTTTCATATTTACTATTTACTCGATTTGTATGTAAAGTGGGTTGTGTGTACGCCAAACATACTTCATCTTTGTCGATTTTTGTTTTTACTCGTTCTAAATTTTTGCCTGCATTTATCTGTTTTGATTGTGTACAAAAATCTTAGGTCGTAATACAAATGTACGCCAAACACTTTGCTTGTGGTTGAATAGGATTAACCTACGAATATTCTATGTGCTTTCTCCGAATGGCTTGTGATTTTCTAGATACAAAAATATTAAATAGTTTGATTCCCAAAGTATGGCTACGAGTATTGAGAATGGCAAAAGGAAATGCACCGGGAGTGAGAAAGATAAGGCTCTCTCTTGTTTATAAAATAAGGTTAGTTTTCATGTTCTTCTATTTAGTGGTTTTTTGTTGATTCATTTATAGATTTTCTGTAGTTATTTTAATCAATATGAACAATATTTATTTTTATAATTGACAAGACGTAAAGGTTTTTTGGATAGTAGTTCTTGCAGGGTTTCTATTAGCAACGATCTTTGGCTCCATCAATCGGTGCAATGAATGATATGTCTAAATGGAAGACGATATCGAGAATACAAATCTTTGAGATATTGGGATTACTTACAATTCCATTCCATTGTAATTAACCACTTACTATATTTATTTGCTTCTCATTGGAGATGCCACTTATGTGGACTAGTGTGTGCAGATTGGTGTTTTGCACGACTTTTAAAAATGCGACACGGAAGAAGTTACAACCACGTTGGGATTTCTGAAAAAGGTTTTCACACAAGATAAGTGCCTTTTACTTCATCTACAATTGTTTCAAAATAATGATGCATACGTTTCATGATTAACTTATGTTGAGGATGTGGATCTGTGAAAGATTGTGCTTAATTACAATTGCATTCCATGTAATTAATCCACTTACTGACATGTTTTTTTTCTTCTCATGCGAGATGCCACTTATGTTCACTAGTATATGCAGATTAGTGTTTTGCCCGGCTTTTAAAATTACGATATGGAGGAAGTTTCAACCACGTTGGGATTTCTCAAAAAGGTTTACACATCATATAAATGCCTATTACTCCATCTGAAATTGTTTGTTTTCAGAATAATGACGCATATATTTCATGATTAACTTATTTCATATCATTTAATTGTCGAAATTGGACCTTTCACGTGTTTTCAAGCTCTTTTATTTTTATTTTTTTTACTAATGAAATATATATTGGTAACAGTTTCTGTATTTCTTGCTTTTGGTTTGTAACTTAAACTTTGACTTCTTTTAGTCTTCTTCCACGATAATATCATCTGTTGTTATTCGGTGCAAATATTCTTTCATCTTGTATCTGTAATGTGTTTTTCATACTTTTTTTGGTATTGACTTAATCATTCTTGTTAAATTTAAATGTTTTGGTTTTCTAATCAATGTGATGGGATAATATATGTACATGACCTTCCTACTATCGTTAATTTTCACTATCTTGCATTTAAATTTTTTATTAACATGCTTTTGTCTATGTGCAACATTTTTCTTTTCTTGTTGATATTGACTTTTTTAGTTGATTTGGATTCTTTAATGTGTACGGGTATGTGTACATTATTTTTCATTTTTGTTGTTCTTTGCTTGTGCACATCTTTTATTGTAAATTATGACGATGAGAATCTATATTTGCATCACGTTTTCCTTTCTTGTTTAATTTGGTCTAAGAACGAAATTTGTGTTTTTGTATGTTTTGACATTCTCATTTTTTGTTCTTCCTTTACATTGATTGTCGTTGCACTAAGTTTTCAATTGTGTTGTTGGGACGTATATATGTATTAGGCTTTAACTGTGTTGTACTTGGCATAACCATTGTAATAACCGGTTCAAAGTTAATAAAGTTTAAGTTGGGTGAAAATTGGTCAAAAACTTAATTTTAAAGGGGCTAAGTGTAAATGTTTGTTTAAGAGGGCTTAGCCTAGGGTTTTGGGCCATTGTGTTGGCGGCTAGAGATTTTGAGAGAAGAAGCAGATTGGGTGATTGGAAGGAGAGAAGGGTTCTTGAAGCTTTGGGAAATTTCACTCATTGCAAGGTATGATTTGAATCCTATTAATTTATATGTCTTTCTCTTAAGAGTGGTGGGGAGTTGTAAATCTATTGTGTATTGTTGGGAGTTAAATTTGAAAAGAAATTTCAATTGTTCACTTGAATCTGGGTTCATCATTATTGAAATAGTTTTGGTAATAAAGGATTGTTAGAAGATTGATTTTTTTGTCATGTTTGTGTTAAATGTTAGTAGTTTAAGGTTGGCTTTGATTCGATTTTTCTGGGCGAGCATGATTCTGGGTCGATGCAAAACCCTCAATCGCCCGGTTCGTATTTTGGGATCGAAGGGGACCGGAGGAGGCCGGTGACCGGGGAGGCCGGTCGTAGAGGGACCCCGGGCGGGGAGTGGGACTCCGGTCGACCCCAGGAGATGGGGGACCGGGCACCGGTCGACCCCAGGAGGTGGGGGACCGGGGTGGTGATTTAGACACCGGTCGACCCAGGAGGTGGGGGACCGGAGTGGGTAGGGGAACCGGTCGGGTCGACCCAGGAGGTGGGGGACCGGGGTGAGGTGGGGACCCAGTTCGGTCGCATTGTGACCCGAGGGTCAAGGTTAGGCTGTTGGGTAGGATTGAGTCTTAGGAAATGGTTGAGTCGTATTGTCTCCTTAGTATAGTACTTACCTTTTTGTCGGTATCATCGTACGTTATAAGACCGTTAGATTGCGGGCTTTCTTAGCAAGGACCAAAGGTGAGTTTTCTGAACTAAAGTCTCTTATGACGATTAAGTTATGTTTTATGTACATGAAATTATATGCAAGCTTTAAAATGATGTTGCTTTAATACTTACTTGCGAGATTTATTTAATTGTTAAAGATGATTTTATTATTGTTGTCAAAGTGGGAAATGTATGCATACATGGTCCTAAGTGTGTAGGCTCAAAGTCGGGGGTGTGGCCCGCCTGTGCTCATACTGGGGGGTGTGTTCCGTTCATGCCGTTGGGGGTGTGTCCCAACAAAGGCAGTGTGAGTCACAGACACGCTGTCACCTTAGGGTGGCGGTAGTGTGAGCGGAGAAGTTTGCTGAAAGTTAAAGGTTTTCCTTGAAGCTGAAAATGGTTTACTTTATGATAAATCCTTGAATGTTTGTTGAGTTAAAAACTTTTTAAGAGGGGACTCACTAGACCTTTCGGTCTAACCCTCGCTATTTTCAAATCTAAAACCCTTTTCAGGTGAAGTGTGGCAATAGGAGAAGCAGATAAGTTCTAAGAGAAGATACGAGCTGGAGCTGAACTAGAGGACCGACTCTTGTCTTTGTATTCTCAGTTGTGTACTAAGTTGTCTTTCCGCAAACCTTGTATTTTTAGATGTTGTATTGGGCGCTGGGCATTATTATTTAATAAAGTTAGTTCTGCCTAGTGTCGTGTAAGTTTGGGTCATTACAACCATTTCCGTTCTTGTTTATTTTAACCTTTGATGTATTGGGATTTTGTAGATGTGCAACTTTTTTATATTTTTGTTGAGTTTTACTTTTGTGCTTGTGTGATAACTTATTTGATAATGGTTGCCTTATTCTCTTATTTGTGCTGTTTGCCCATTTCTTTATTTATAAACATGTTCATATATTTTGTGTGTGGATTAGGCTTACTTTAATTATGCTTATTGTTGATTTTGATCACCATGCTTCTGTCGTCTTTGGTTTATCAAATGTTATGAGAAACTTTGGGTATTCTTGTTTAAAATTGTCTTTATATGATTAAACCTATTCATAAATGGGTTTGCATTTTTGACATTGTCTTCATTACATCTTTTATGTTGACCTTTTAATGATGGCATCTTGTGTATGCGTAACGTTTCCATTCATATATGTATCTTGACTTCCATATTTACTTGACTTGTATGTAAAGTGGAAGACCATATCGAGGAATTGTTGCAGTGAATGATACGTCTAAATGGAAGACCATATCGAGGATATGAATCTAGAGATTGGGCTTGCTTACAATTGCATTCCATGTAATTGAGCCAATTACTGACATGTTTTTTTTTACTTCTCATGCGAGATGCCAGTTATGTTGACTAGTGTGTGCAAATTAGTGTTTTGCTCGGCTTTTAAAATTGCGATGCAGATGAAGTTTCAACCATGTTGGGATTTCTAATAATGGTTTACACATCAGATAAGTGACACATACATTTCATGATTAACTTATGCCATATCATTTAATTGTCTACATTTGAACTTTCACGTGTTCTCAAGTTCTTTTTTTTTTTTACTAATGGAATATATATTGGCAACAGATTTTGTTTTTCTTGCTTTTTGGTTTGTAACTTAAACTTTGACCTCTTCGTTCTTCTTCCACAATAATTTCATTTGTTGTTTATTCGGTGCTAATATTCTTTGATCCTGTCTTTGTATTGTGCTTTTCCTATTTTTTTGGTATTGACTTGATCATTCTTGTGGATTTGCATTAGGGTTCTTTGCCATTCTGCATTTTTTTATCTCAACTGCACATGTTTTCTATAGCTTGCATTTTGTGTAAATGATATTGTGTGATCATTCTATGTCATTTTGTTCTTGTTGACTTTTAAATGCTTTGGTTTTCTAATCAATGTGATGGGATAATATATGTGCATGACATTCCTACTATTGTTAATTTTCACTATCTTACATTTTAAATTTTTATTAACATGTTTTTGTCTATGTTCAACATTTCTTTTTTATTATTGATGTTGAATTTGTTAGTTGATTTTTTTCTTTAATATGTATGAGTATGTGTACATTATTTTCCATTTTTGTTGTTCTTTGCTTGTGCACATTTTCTATTGTAAATTCTGATGATGAGAATCTATGTTTGCATCACATTTTCCTTTCTTGTTTCATTTGGTCTAAGAAATGAAATTTGTGTTTTTATCTGTTTTGACATCCTCACTTTTTTGTTCTTCTTTACATTGATTGTCCTTGCATTCTATTGTATCATTGGGACGTATATATGTATTAGATTTCAACTTGTTGTACTTGGCATAACCACCTTTAATGTATTGGCTTTTTGTTGATGTGCAACCTTTTTCTATTCTTGTTGAATTTTATTTTTGTGCTTGTGTGATAACTTCAATGCTAAATGCTGCCTTATTCTCTTCTTTGTGTTGTTTGCCCAGTTTTTTGTTTATACAAATGGTCGTATATTTTGCGTGTTGATTGGGCTTGCTTCGATATTGTCTTTGTAGTGTTTTTTTGTACTTGTTTGGTAATTTGTTAATCATTCTTGTTGATTTGCATTAGGCTTTTTTCCATTTCTATCTGACTGTACATGTTTTTCTACCGGTGTAAATGAGATTGTTTGAGCATTGTTGTTGATTTTTAGGTCCTTTTGATTTCTAATATGATGGGATAATATATCTGCACGACCTTTCTACTATTGTTGATGTTGTGTATCTTACGTCCAAATTTTGACTAACATGTTTTTGTCTATACACAACATTTTTCTTTTGTTGTTGATATTGACCTTTTTTAGTTGATTTGGAATTTTTAATGTGTAGGACTATGTGTACATTATTTTCCTCATTTATGTTATTTGCTTGTGCACATCTTCTATTCTAAATGTTCATGATAAGCATCTATGTTTGCATCACATTTTCTTTTCTTGATTCATTTGGTTCAAGAACAATTTTTTTGTTTTTATCTGTTTTGACATCCTCACTTTTTTGTACATCCTTTACATAGACTGTCTTTGCACTAAGTTTTCCATTGTGTTGTTGGGATGTATATACGTATTAGGTTTTAACTATGTTGTGTATTTGGCATAACCATTTCCGTTCTTGTTTCTTTTGACCTTTGATGTATTGGGTTTTTGTAGATGTGTAACCTTTTTATATTATTTTGAGTTTTACTTTTGTGCTTGTGTGATAAATTATTTGATAATGGTTGTCTTATTCTCTTCTTTGTGTTGTTTGCCCATTTCTTTGTTTATAAACATGTTCGTATATTTTTTGTGTCGATCGAGCTTGCTTTAATTATGATTATTGTTGATTTTGATCACCCAGCTTTTGTCGTCTTTTGTTTAACAAGTGTTATGAGATGTTTAACAAATTGTTTTTGGCCTCAGTAGCGTTGCGAGTTGCGAGGCTCACAACGCCCAATTCATGGGCCAGTTTCATCAACCATGGTCGTACCTCGGCCAACAGCACCACGTCGTCGACATGTCTCGTCGCTAGTCGGGCTTGGGTATTCTTGTTAAAAGTGTTTTTATATTATTAAACCTATTATAAATGGGTTTGCATTTTTGACGTTGTCTCTGTTACATCTTTTATGTTGACCTTTTATTTTAATGATGGTATCTTGTGTATGACTACCTTTTCATTCATATGTATCTTGACTTCCATATTTACTCGATTTGTATGTAAAGTGGGTTGTGTGTAAGCCAAACATATTTCATTTTTGTCGATCTTTAATTTTACTCGTTCTAAATTTTTGCCTGAAAGTATCTTATATGTTTTGGTTGTGTACAAACATGTTAGGTCGTAATACAACTGTTTGCATGTTTTATAATAATTGATACAAACACATTGCTTGTAGTCGAATAGGATTAAGCTTACGAATATTCTATGTGCTTTCTCCAAACCGCTTGTGATTTTCTAGATACAAAATATGAAATAGTCTGATTCTCAAAGTATGGCTACGAGTATTGAGATTGGCAAATGGAAATGCATCGGGAATGAGAAAGATAAGGCGCTCTCTTGTTTAAAAAAATGTTAGTTTTCATCTTCTTCTATTTACGTTTTTTTGTTGATACGTTTACAAATTTTCTTTTGTTATTTTAATCAATATGAACAATATTTATTTTTGTAGTTTACGTTTCTTGCAGGGTTTCTATTTGCAATGATCTTGGGCTCTATCAATCGGTGCAATACATGATATGTCTAAATGGAAGACCATACCAAGGATACGAATCTTTTAAACAAGATATTGGGGTTACTATTCCATTCCATGGTAATTAAGCCACTTAATGACACGTTTATTTACTTCTCATGCGAGATGCCGCTTATATTGACTAGTATGTGCAGATTGGTGTTTTGTTCGGCTTTTAAAATTGCGATTCGGAAGAAGTTTCAACCACGTTTGGATTTCTTAAAAAGGTTTTCACACAAGATAAGTGCCTATTACTCCATCCACAATTGTTTCAAAATAATGATGCATAAGTTTCATGATTAACTTATGTCGAGGATATGAATCTTTGAAAGGTTGGGCTTACTTACAATTCCATTCCATGGAATTGAGCCACTTACTGACATGTTTTTTACTTCTCATGCGAGATGCCACTTATGTTAACTAGTGTGTGCGGATTAGTGTTTTGCTTGGGTTTTAAAACTGCGATATGGAGGAAGTTTCAACCAAGTTGGGATTTCTCAAACAGATAAGTGCCTATTACTCCATCCATAATTGTTTTCAGAAAATTGATGCTTACATTTCATGATTAACTTATGCCATTTCATTTAATTGTTGACATTTGACCTTTCACGTGTTTTCAAGTTCTTTCATTTTTATTTTTTTATTAATGGAATATATATTGGCAACAATTTCTGTTTTTCTTGCTTTTGGTTTGTAACTTAAACTTTGACTTCTTTTATTCTTCTTCCACAATAATTGCATCTGTTGTTATTCAGTGCTAAATATTCTCTGATCTTTATGATGTGTTTTTCATACTTTTTTGGTATTGACTTGATCATTCTTGTTGATTTGCATTAGGGTTCTTTGCCATTCTGCATTTTTTTTTATCTCGCCTGCACATGTTTTTCTATAGCTGACATTTTGTATAAATGATATTGTGTGAACATTATATGTCATGTTGTTATTGTTGACTTTTAAATGCTTTGGTTTCTAATCAGTGTGGTGGATAATGTATGTGCATGGCCTTCCTACTATTATTAATTTTCACTATCTTACATTTGAAATTTTTATTAACATGTTTTTGCCTATGTGCAACAATTTTCTTCTCTTGTTGATATTGACTTTTTTGTTGATTTGGATTCCTTAATGTGTATGAGTATGTGTACATTATTTTCCATTTTTGTTGTTCTTTGCTTGTACATATCTTCTATTGTAAATTTTGATGATGCGAATCTATGTTTGCATCACATTTTTCTTTCTTGTTTCATTTGTTCTAAGAACGATTTTTTTTTGTCTTTTTTACATCCTCACTTTTTTGTTCTTCTTTTACATTGATTGTCCTTGCACTAAGTTTTCCGTTGTGTCGTTGGGACGTATATATGTATTAGATTTTAACTGTGTTGCACTTGGCATAACCACCTTTAATGTATTGGGATTTTGTAGATGTGCAACCTTTTTATATTCTTGTTGAATTTTATTTTTGTGCTTGTGTGATAACTTATATGCTAAAGATTGCCTTATTCCCTTCTTTGTGTTGTTTGCCCAGTTTTTTTGTTTATACACATGGTCGTGTATTTTGTGTATTGATTGGGCTTCCTTAGATATTGTCTTTGTAGTGTTTTTTTTGTACTTGTTTGGTAATTTGTTAGTCATTAGCCTTTTTCGCCATTCTCCATTTCTTTTATACGTGGCATTTTGTGTAAATGAGATTGTGTCATTTTATTCTTGTTGACTTTTAGATGCTTTTGATTTCTATTCAATGTGATGTGATTGTATTTGTGCATGAATTTCCTACTTCCTAGTGTTGTTGCTTTTGACAATCTTATGTTTAGATTTGTATTAACATGTTTCTGTCTATGTGTAACATTTTTTGTTGATATCAACTTTTTTTAGTTGATTTGGATTCTTTAATGTGTAGGAGTATATGTAAATTATTTTCCAATTATGTTCATTGTTTGTGCACATTTTCTATTATAAATGTTACTGATGAGAATTTATGTTTGCATCACGTTTTTCTTTCTTGTTTCTTTTGGTTTAAGAACGAAAATTTTGTTTTTGTTTGTTTTGACAACCTCACTATTTTGTTTTTCCTTTACATAGATTGTCGTTGCACTACGTTTTCATTGTGTTGTTGGGACGTACATATGTATTAGATTTTAACTGTCTTTTACTTGGAATAACCATTTTCGTTCTTGTTTATTTTGACATTTGATGTATTGGATTTTTGTCGATGTGCAACCTTTTTATATTCTTGTTGACTTACTTTTGTACTTGTGTGATAAATCATTTCCTAAAGGTTTCCTTGTTCTTTTATTTCTGTTGTTTGCACAGTTCTTTGTTTATAAACATGGACGTATATATTGTATGTTGATTGGGCTTGTAGGGTGTTTTTGATATTTGTTTGGTATTGTGTTAATCATTCTTGTTGATTTGCATTAGACTTCTTTGACATTCTCCATTTTTTTTTATCTAGGTTGCACATGTATTTATGTAGCTGGCATTTTGTGTAAATGAGATTGTATGAGCACTCTGTCATTTTTTTTCTTGTTGACTTTTTGATGTTTTTTATTTCTAATCAATGTGATGGATTATTGTTGATTTTGACTATCTTATGCTTAAATTTTTGTGAACTTGTTATTTTTTCTGTGACAACATTTTTTTTCTTATTGATATTGACTTTTTTAGTTGATTTGGATTCTTTAACATGTAGGAGTATGTGCACATTATTTTCCATTTATGTTGTTTGCTTGTGAACATCTTCTATTTTAAATTTTGATGATGAGCATCTCTATTTGCATCACGTTTTTCTTTCTTGTTTCATTTCGTTTAAAAATGAAATTTTTGTTTTTGTCTATTTTGATATCGTCACTTTTTTGTTCTACTTTTACATAGATTGTCCTTGCATATATGTATTAGATTTTAATTGTGGTGTACTTGGCATAACCATTTTTGTTCTTGTTTATTTTGAAATACAATGTATTGGGTTTTTGTCGATGTGCAACCTTTTTATATATTTGGTGAGTTTTACTTTTGTGCTTTTGTGATAAATCATTTTGCTAATGGTTGCCTTATTCTTTTTTTTTTTTTGCCTAGTTCTTTGTTTATAAACATGGTCGTATATTTTTTGTTGATTAGGCTTGCTTTTATCATCATCATTATTGATTTTGATCATCATGCTTCTTTTGTCTTTGGTTTAAAATTGTTTTTATACGATTAAACCTTTTTCATAAATGGGTTTGCATTTTTGACATTGTCTCCATTACGTCTTTTATGTTGACCTTATTAACAATCTTGTATATGCATGACCTTTCCATATTTATTCGATTTGTATGTAAATTGGGTTGTGTGTAGGCCAAAAATATTTCATCGTTGTGGATTTTTTTTTTACTTCTAAAATTTTGCCTGCTTTTATCTGTTTTGATTGTGTACAAACATCTTAGGTTGGTAATAGAAATCTTTGCATATTTTATAATAATTGCTACTGACACATGACACATGACACATGGCTTGCATCTGAATAGGATTAACCTTACGAATATTCTTAGTGCTTTCTCCAAATGGCTTGTGGTTTTCTATATATAAAATATGAAATAGTTGGATTCTCAAAGTGCTGTTACGAGTATTGAGAATGGCAAAAGAAAATGCATCGAGACTAAGAAAGATAAGGCTCCCTCTCTCTCGTTTTAAAAATAACGTTAGTTTTCATGTTCTTCTATATTGTGTTTTATTGTTGATACGCTTACAAATTTTCTTTATTTATTTGAATCGATATGAACAATATTTATCTGAATAATTAGCAAGATGTAAATGTTTCTCGGATTGTAGTTTATTTTTTCTTGCATGGTATCATTCAGGGTCCGTCAATCGTTGCAATGAACGATATGTCTAAGTGGAAGACAATACCGATGATATGAATCTTAGAGAAATGGGCTTACTTACATTTCCAATTCCATGGTAATTAAGCCACTTACTAACATGTTAATTTACTTCTCATGCGAGATGCCACTTATGTTGACTAGTGTGTTAGATTGGTATTTTGCTCGGTTTTTAAAAATTGCGGTAAGGAAGAAGTTTCAACCACGTTGGATTTCTCGAAAAGGTTTACACATCAGAAAGAAACCAAAATTTGCAGTAGAAACCTTATTGTAGATGTTCAAAAGCCATTGATATTCTCGAAGCATATGAAGGGACTCTTGAGGACGAGTATCATGCAAAAAAACAAGGTAATATTTGTAATAGCCAACTCTTTAATAACATTACATTAGATATAACTTTTTATATTGTTTGTTATTGAGAACTTGGCTATATTGTCTTTAAATATCTTTAAGCATGCCATTTCATTTGGATGATTCCATATGAACCTCTTGCAATCTGGCTTACATCCATTGCAAACAAAACATCCGTATTATAAAAAAAAATTCCATTGCACACCGACACCGACCATTGCAAAGAAGTCGTAAGTGTTCTTCAATCTAGGTTTTGCTCACCTTCTTGGTTGTATTTGGGGATGAGGAGTAAAGTAAACCCCTTTTCTAAAATCGTGGTTTTTGCTTTTTAATAAAGATTTATATTAGTTATTTAGTTTTAGCTTTGATTATTGGTTATCAAAGACATCTTTTAAAATTTCTCCATTTACATACATGTTTTTAGAATTTATCTAGCTTTTAGAAAGAAAAACAATCCTTGTTTCCTCATTGGGGACAGGGATGGGGATGTGATCATATTCCCCAGCAGAGAGCGGGAGCGGGGTCGGAGATTGCGGATCAGCTGGGATGGGGATGGTAGACTCGAATCAAGTCGTAAGTCCGGTCATACCGATTTCAATTGTAGTTATTTTGCATGAATGGTCCGTTAGACTTCCTGTTTTACAATTTTACCTTTAATATATTCAATCTATTATATAAGGTGTTATTTTTCATGTATTGTTAACCATATTTGAAATTTATGTAATTTTATTACGTGAGTTTTTTTTTTATTAAAATTATTTTTGAGTAAATTACATATTTCGTCCTTGTGGTTTTATGCAGGTACTCGAGCTCAAAGCTTGCAGTGGAGAGGCAAAGACTTGTAATTTGCTTTACACGGCAATGTTGTTTGTACGTGTTATTTTCTCGACCTTATATGAGTTGAATTATGCATGGTATTACAGTCAAATATGTGGAGGTCATCTCATTTTAGAAAATTGTAGCAATTACCATGGAATTGAGGGAGTACATTGTCATCTTGGTTTTTCCTTTTACTGCTTTATGTTTAGGGAATATTCAAGCTTGTGTTTTAATGAACAAATGTACTTGTTAACATCCATTATTCCAGTGAAAATTCTAACAATTCTTCACAGATGGCAGGTTCTGCAAATGTTCGTGTGGGTGTTGCATTTAATTCCAATGTTGCTTCTGGTTCAAATAGCCTCATCTTTACGAAGGTTTTTAAAATCTCAACATTCTCATATAGGTCTGTTATGTCCCAGCTTCATACGATGATTTTTATTTTAGCTAAATATATGCACATTCGTGCTGTAAATTTCTTTAATTTCTCACACACGTGGTTCAAAAGTTTTTGATCATCAATATTTCGTTTATTTCTTCTGGTCATAAGAATGAGGTATTAAACTTTCTAGATCAATTGTGGTCATTTTACAGGAATGAGTTCATGTTTGGGATACAATCTAAAGGACTTATGTCAGCTCATTTGGACCACTGTTTCTATCATCAAAAGGTGAATGCTTATTATGGTTCAGTGTTCAAAAGTGGTGTTTGAAAGCGTTTCACGGGTGTTTTCCCCTTTGGAATTATCTTAACCATTGCATGTTTCTAAACACGGGAAGTAATACAACACTTGGCACTTCCACCATTAAGTTTAGTTATTTCAGTGGTTACAATTATGGTTCATGTGCACAAACATTTATAGTTGTTAGAAAGTGCTTGTTTCTAACTCGTGCTTTTGATGATGGTACTTGTAGATCCAATTACTGGCAAATTAATCTCAACCTTAGAAAGACACCTCAGCTTATTGAATTGGTGGAGGATGACAAGGTAATTCACTAATTCTTAATAATTTGTTTTATTTTTTTGATGTACGAGGATATTCAACGTGTGGTTTCTATCTACATACACCCTCCATACCCCTGTATGTGAATGTAATTGTATGTTTTATAGGATGTTGAGGAGCTCATGCCATTATCACTGTAAAGGTTTTATTAAAATGGATGAATTTTCATCTTAAGAGAGCATGCTACACAAAAACTATAACAAATTTCTCTTCGGAATTGAAACTAACCACCAACTTTTGATTGAGATTTTGACATATTTGTATGGTTTAATAAAGTCTCATTGTGACCCATCTTTTATTCTCTGATAATTTATGGGTTTTGAAAGCTGTAACTTTAGGTTTTGGATTTCTCTTTTAAGATGGTTTGGAAAATAATTTATCCAAGATTGTTACATGATGCAATCTTATATGCATTATTGAATTGTATTAATCCTTTTGTGTTCATTGTTATTCCTTGTTTTCAACTTACAAATCTAATAATTGTACTAGCTACTACATCAGGATATCTCAAAGGCAATACCACTACAACAACAGAGACCTAACACAACTCCGCTTATTCTGATTCTCAAAATTTGCTTAGCTTTTCGTCACCAAATACGCACAGCGCCTTACTATGCTCGAAATATTACTGGTACTCTATGCTTATTTTTGTTTTTACTTATAAAAACCCAACTTTTGAATATCTTTTTTCTGAATGCTGATGTGGGGCTGCTTAACATGGTTACACATATGCTTGTGTAAGGCATTTCGACAAAATCTTGGTAATAATAAAGGTACACTTTTCTTTCCTGCAAGTTTAGCGAGAAATGGTAAAGAATCAAAGATGTGTTTTTTAATGTTATGTTTTCTTGATGCATCAAGGGATTATTTCTTTGTCACTTTACTTCATCTTCTGAGGCCTGATTAGAAAGAAGCATTATTTATGTACATTTTAGAATAACAATATGGCATTTGTGACCTGAATAAATTCTTGTTTTCTTTTTTTTGGAATTAATTGAAGGTTATGATTCTGGACGGAGTATGATTGGCAGGGGTGATACGCCCAATCACAAACATCCCAATGAATCGAGTTAGAACACCAAGCATTGATCTACAAATACATCACCGTGAATGCACCTATCCCTTCTAATCTCCTCATCCCCATCAGAAAGGCCCTCGAAACTGCTGCCTTTTACGGAATCCATCTCAGAAACTCTACTTTGCAAGTTATTTCCAGTTACAGTTAAAATAAAATTCAAATTCAGCTGCTTGATAGTATAGGTGGTGTGTTTAGCAGATGGGAAGAAGTGGTGGTGCTCTAGGGACGCGGTTGCAGATCAAAAGTACTGTGAGCGCGATATGAACAGAGGCCGACTTCGTTCAAGAAAGCCTGTGGAAGGCCAAACTGGCCATTCCATCTCCAACGTACCTACCAAAACCATTCCATCTCCAACGTACCTACCAAAACCACTGCTGTTGCTGCCAAAGTCTCCGCATCAGCTGCAGTGGTAAACTGGTAACCACTACGTCCACCATTGTCAGCCACTTGCACCATCACAATGACCATCAACTTAGCAGCAACAATAGAATGCAGCCTTCAACATATTCCCATCCATGATAACAGGTATAAAAAAACATTCACTATTTTATTCCAGTTTAATTGTTCCAGTGAATATCTCTTTTAATCTTGAGTTTTGCTAAAGGATTGCCAATGGGTTCTTTTTCCCTTTTCTTTGATATTTGGTGGTACAAGCCTTGATATGTGATTCATGTGCAGAAGTTTTTTAAACAAGGGAAATGAGAAAATGGAAGATACAACAGCCCATTCATCCATTGGCCTAAAACAGAATCCATCAGAATTTGGGCTTCTTCGCTTGGATTACTTGCTCAAGCCATTGCAGAAAAATGAGGATGGGGGTGGTCAACAATCCCAAAATTCGCTTTGCTAATTCATTGCAGAAAAATGAGGATATCTCAAATCCAATTCCTCCCTCAGACTTCATGTCTTCAACTTAATCCTCCATCAAAACTTTTCACCTCTAAGAATGGGGCTATGAGCGGGCAGTAATAGCGTAAGGTCGATCAAAATGGATCTCGGTTTCTTGGGAAAGTTCAATGGGCGGGCCGTTAGGCGAAGTGTTAAATGACAGCTCCTCGACTCCAAGTCTGATGACAGATGGTTAGGTGAGGATCGAACAGATGACCTTGTCTCCAACTGGAATGCTGCAAAAACTGCATTTGGTTCTCTTTCAAATAGCAGCCCAAGAACAAGATGAACAACACTTGGCACTTCCTCCTTGCCTTTAATGTAAACCTAAGCTCGATCTTTTATAATTAAATTTTATATGCTTAATGTGTTTGCTTATGTAGTATGCTTTGAATAACACTTTTTGACTGAAATGGAATGCATGAAGATCTGGTTTTTGTCGATAGTATTGAAGAATTATTATTTTCAAATTGTGAATTGCACTGTTTGGTTGGTGGATTTCTTATAGATTTTTATTTTGCATATATTTTGGATTTTATTTTGTACATTAGAAGTCGTAGAAAAATAAATCAAACCACTAATGACATTGCTCTTTTAGATCTACAAACAATAAAAATTATGGCATTGAGAACCCTATTATCCGGCAATTTCGAACATATTAACCTTAAATTTATATATCACATAAAACCATAAAATTAATTAATTAACATTGTGAGAGAAGCAAAATAGAAGAAAACATGAAATACGATTTCCATTTGAAGTTTTAGTTTCAAAGTCAATATGCTCCCCATAGCAATGCACGTGGGTACATAACTAATATAATTAAACACAAAACATTGACATATATATTACGATTCAAGAATTGCTACACTACTTCAACTTAGAGATGGTCAAATCAGGTTTGGCCCAGCCGGGACCGATTACGGGTCCAATTATGCTTTTTACAAAAATTCAAAGCCCGACCTGGCCAGTCTGAGGCAGTTACAGACCAATTATACATATCTTTTTTAAAGTTTTCTTTAAGTGTTTCAATATTTTATGTAAATAAATGTAGTATTTATATACTAATTGTGTAAAAAAGATTTAAAGTTTATTTGAATGATCTAATTAGAGATTTTAAAGTGGATTTCAATAAGATAGTGCTAAAAAAATCTTCAAACAAGATTTTTTATATTTCAAATTTGATTTTTGAATTTTCTTTTAGGACTGATTGGGGACTGGCCCGAGCCATGGGGGTAGTGTAATATACGGACTCAAGTGATTACTTTTAGAGTTTGGGTGAAAAGTTGAGCAAAGCCCAAGGTTGGAGGGGCTAGTTGTAATTTTTGATTAAGGAAGGATTAACCCTAAGGACCCTAGTCTCTTTTCATTTCTTGGCGGCTGAAGGTTTTAGAGAGAGAGGGAGAGGCATTGAAGGCGATATTGGAGATTAAGCAAGGAGAGGAGATTTTTCACTTTGGGGAAGAAAGGTTTGCATCAAATTTGGTTCCTTTTGTTGATTATTTGGGGAATTATTAGGTATGTCCTTAATTGTTAGTGGAAAATCTTCAAATTTGTGTTTATGAAAAAGTTGAACCTGGGTTTATTGCTCATTCGTTTGGAAAATGGGGAAAACCCCACTTTAAGCGGTTCGTTCTTCTTAATCGATTGAGGAGAGGAAAATTTAGAGATCGATCGATAGGGACTCAGTCCCCGACCAGCGCTGAGACGATGGGATTGAGTTGTTGCGGCGGCCAGGGATGAGAACCTGGTTGCGGCTAGGGCCTGTCGTGGACCCCGGGCGGCCATGTGTCGGGCGACCTCGGGCGGTCATGTGTCGGGCGCGAGCCGTGTGACCCCGGGTCGCAATAGTTCGGGCGATCACGGCGAGGGGGGGCGGCACCAACCCGGGCGTATGGTATCCGAGCCTCGGCCCAATGCTGTAAACCATGCAATCGAGGGCCCAGGTCCCTAATCTATGTTGTTGTGGACCAGTTTAGTTCCTCCTTTGGGTCGTATGTGAGAGAGAAAACCTTGTGAATTAATTTTCGTACGCTCACTAGGGACCGAAAGTTAGGGTGAGACTTATCTGTCTTTATCGTTTGTGCAGTCAGGTGAGTTTTTCTAACTGAAGCTTTATTGTTATCGAGAGTACGATTATCTTTAAATGCAAGTTATGCTTTACTATTAATGCGAGTTGTATGATTTATTTATTTAAATGTCGTAATCTATGCATACATTGAGTCAAGCAAGATGCACAAGTCGGGGGGTGTGGCCCGCCCGTGCTCATACCGGGGGGGTGTCCCGTTTATGCCATTAGGGGTTGTGTCCCAAGTAAGGCAATATAAGCTAGACACGTCGTTGTGACGGTAGTGTGTGCCGGAAGCTAATGTTGTTGAAATGATGTTTCTTTCTTCTTAAAGTTGAATTGGTTAAGTTATCTTAAATCTTTTTATGTTGTTGATCAATATAGAGGGTACTCACTAGACCATCGGTCTAACCCTCACTCTTTCAAAACTAAAAACCTTTTCAGATAGACGCGAAATAAGAGGATCCGGTAAGGGCAAGGAGAAGGTGTGAGCGGTTCCCGACTCTAGAAGACTTCCTTATAATTAGTTGCCTTTATTCACAGTTGTGTATTAGATTTTCTGTCTGCAAACCTTGTATTTTAGATGTAGACTTGGGGTCGTTTGGCGTTGTTAATTAATAAAGTTGGTTCGCTTTATGTCGTGAGTCTGGGTTGTTACAACTTAGATTTAGGAAGCCTTTAAGAAGACCTTAATCATCGAGAGTCATGATAACAATAGTGAGTACTCCCATGTAAGGTAAATTCAGAATTGCATCTGGCCAATGCCATTATGAATTTACAGGTGCATGGGCATACTCGATTTCTATTGTTGAGTTATTTGATGGGTGTAGTTTTGGGTAGAGAGTCCTACCATTGAAATGATAGTGTTGGTCTGGCGTGCTGTGTGAGTTCGCTTATGGATTTAAGGTTAATGCCGTATGGGATGAGTATCGTGGCATGCTGTGTGAGTTCGCTTATGGATTTAAGGTTAATACCGTATGGGATGAGTATCGTGTGGGATGTAGATATTTCGTTGAGAAAGGACCTCTTGGGTGGACATAAGGAAAAGAATAACAATTGGAGGTGAGCTTTTCGCTTCAAGGAAGACTTCGGTTTGGCAGATTGTTATGTCGACCAGTGGGAATCAGGAGAGTGTTAACCCAAGAATCGAGGGATAGAAATGAGGTTTTTGGAGTTGTAGTTAGTTGAAGGGTGGTTGAGAGACGATATCAGTGCTGACTGATAAAATGTAGTGAGTATCAGATGGAAATGAGCTATTGTTGGTAAGTTTGTTTGGGGTCAAGGTGAGGACGCATGATTTGCAAATTATTAGTCGCGAAGGTAACTGGTAGTTGGACATTCAAGGATGTTGGGAAGCGTTGGTGCCGGAGGTTGTGGCAAATGTGAGGACCTTAACGGGTTAGTCGGAAGTAAGGAGGCTGAGATAAATTATAGTGAGTGCAAACAGTTGACCTTGATAGAGTAAATAGCCTTCAATGTCAAGTGGGTCTCATGCATTGTGTTTCAAACAAATTGTTGTAGTCCCTCATATAATTCATATAAGATATCTTGGCGTGTGTCTGCCTTGCGAGGTATTCATTTTAAAAACGTGACGATGCGTGTAATCGGGTGTTTGTATTGAAAAGACAAGTTAAATGCGTTGAGTGATAAATTTCGATTTTGGTGTGGGAGAATTATTTTATCTCTTTATAAATAAGTTAACTTTTGTTGTGAAAATCATAACAGCGTTTGATCACATGATTTCACAAGTGAATTCGGTATGCACTCGTGTTGTCATATCAATGAGGGTGGGAGTCGTCTGACTCGCTCAGTGTAAGCAATTTTGTAGTATTTTTATAAATTGCGTGGGTAATGTTCAGCAAAAATAATTCCAATTGTACCAACATCGATTTTGGGGTGGGGTGAGACGTAATTTTTCGTGGAGTTGAGGATGAACGATTCTCGAGATCGTTGTGCATGGTTAATCAATGATGTCGGTGTAGTGTGGTGTATACTCAAGTTTGTTTCATAATGTGGTATATACTAAATTTTCAAATGTGTCAAAAGTTTAAATTCATGGTGTGTCATGCATGAAGGCTATGAACTCTCTAGGTCGTGAGGAAGGTTTTGAGAGTGGAGGTGGGGGCGCTCGAACAGTGGGTGGTCGACCCATGACTTTGGTATTTCGTTTAAGGAAGGGTGGTGAATAGCGGAGGTGGTTATTGGAGGCCTTGACCTTTGACGTTAAGGATGTTTGTATTATAATGGCTTACCCGTTTGTTCAGTGGCTTGAGAGGTGGAACAAATGGATGTGACCGGGGTGGAATCCGAAGTCGTTAAGCTACTCTTAGGGTTCAGGGTTCAGGGTTTTTTAGGAAAAGGGTATGGAACCCCTACAAAAATTTTATTCAAAACAAAAAAGAAGAATACAATTTACGAGGGGCATACCCCAAGATTTACAAATCGAAAGCTCAAAATGTGCTTTGGCAAAAACCCAAAATAAGGCCTAAACCAACCATCCAACAAAGGATGATACAACCAATAATCCAACCTATACAATGTCAACATAGAAAATTTCAAAGTACACCCCAAGAAAAAATTCACCAATCTTGGATGAGAAGAAGAGGCGTCTTGATCCAACATAGTAGCTTAATGCATGGCCCAAATATAAATGCAATCAAAGCCCATAACAACATCCAAGAGCAAGCCCATAATAAAAGAATAAGTCCTTTTATTATCCTCCAATATTTTGGGGAGTGAGAAGCCTAAAATTTTGCTAAAGCCCACTTCCATATAAAATGGAATATTAATAGATGGCCCATCTGATTATCTGATAAGTAATAAGATCCCACATCCTTTAAATTATATACGACCCACATTCCATTATTTGCCCAAATCACCAAAAAAACCCAAGCCAAACTTGATCCCCATTGAATCCTTATCCAAACGTAATCCAACATTACCAGATGGAAATTGTAACAACCCAAAATTTAACATAACAAATAGATAAAATCAAACTCCCAAACTTCGGGTCCCAATACAAAATTTTATAAGAAAGGATTTACATCATCTAACATCAAGTCTATTACAACCAAGAAACTATTAATAAAGTTGTATCTATATCGCTACTAAGGCCCGCGCCATTTCGTTCTAGCTCCTAAAGCTTCTCCTTGCCTTTAGAAGATCCGGAAACAACCCTGTTACCTGAAAATGGGTTTTGATAAATAGTGGAAACGAGGATTAGATCGGAAGGTCTGGTGAATTCCCAACCTCGTCCATTTATAACAACATAAAGCACACTCAAAAAAATCTCAAGTTAGTTTCAAAAACCTCATGTCACAGTAAGTGACTAGTTTCACATCGAAATCTTACGTCAAGAGACAGGACTACTCATCCTCGGGGCCCCCTAGTAGATCCCCATACGGCCCCCTCGTCGATGCCGTTACCGTGTGTAAGGAAACGAATTCCAAACACCCGGTTTCAACCATCCCCGATGATTGAAGATAAGCCATGGCACTCAGTTTATAAAACAATACCAATTCTCATACGATAAACAGTAAGAATGTACGCATGCTTAACATTGAAATAAACCCAATCCATCACAGATCAAAATTATATTTGACGAAAAGCATTAAACATAATAAACATTGTCAATAAAGACCATTTCCAGAGTTCAAGAGTTTTAGAATAAGGGAACTCACCTGATTGGGGAAACTCGGCACACACACGAACACTAGTTTTGCAAATGTCGAGGTCCTACATTCCAAATTAGCAAAGCTATTAAATTTCTCGATCCTAATCCTATGAGATTCTAGAACCAAGGGTCGACTAACAAAAGATATGGGTTCGATCCTAAACCCTATCACAGTCCTACGTAAACCCCGGGCGTCCCCGGGCTTTGGCCCGGGCGGCCCCGGTCTAAGGTTCCCCCGGGGAGCCCCGATCTCTACCTCCCAGGTGACCCCGGTCACCAGCATACCGGGCGACCCCGGTTACCTACACACCGGGCGACCCCGGTTCCTTAACACCGGGCGACCTCGATGATTGAATCCAGATCGATACAAGGAAAATCGATGGTAACAACACATACTCCACTAATCGATAAGGTTAACAGGATTTTAATTTAACCGATTAACCTCTAAACTCTAAAAATTTCTAACCCCAATCCACCCAACCCAATCGGCTTTCAGATTAGAAAAAAATCCCAGGTTTACATGAACTGATAATCGCTCCCCCCCCCATCCTTTAAAATGGAATAAGTTTCAGACAATAAACAGGGATTTGAGTGAGGGTGTAAATGAGACGAGACAACTCGCGAGCTACTCGAGATCGACTCGGTCAAAACTCGACTCGAATAGGCTCGACTCGAGCTCGACTCGATATACTAATGAGTCGAGTCGAGCGATCTAATACTCGACTTGATAAGCTCGTGAGATACTCGATAAGCAAAATAATAATAATAATAATAATAATAATAATAATAATAATAATAATAATTAGTAATATTATTTTAATTTAATTATTGATGATGATGATGATGATGCCCAGAGGCCGATACGCAAGAAAGCTCCTAGGAAACAATTGGTCTCTCCTTTCACCCCTTTGCCTCCTAGTACAGACCCACCTGCCCAGCACCGTGTACCAAAGGCGCCTCCTTGTCGTATTGCCGTTGCTACCACCACTGTTGCTACTGTCGTTGCCACCACCACTGTTGCTACCTCTACTTACACTTCATCGGCTATTGCCACAAAATGGCATAATGAATTGCCGGATTATTGGCTTAGATGCATACGCACCCATCTTGTTAATAAGGAATGGTGGGGCTCATTTCTCGCGTTGGAAGGTTCGGGGTGGCTCGAAACCGATGTTAGTACTAAAACATCACTTAAGTATTTCTATTATAATGTCTATTTGTATGTCTAACATTTTTTCCTTTTTAAATAGCACGTTGACGGATGGGTTTGGTTTATCCTTGAGTCGCGTTCGCCCAATGCATAGTGGACGGTGATGACGGTCGATTTCATGCATTACTTGATCGCTGGTGGAGGGCCGACTTCCTTCTTCGAAATGGCGAAGGAGTCGTTAGATGCACCATGGTGGGCTCTGCAGCGGGTATGATTTTCAATTTAAATTTATTTGTTATTTATAACTATGTATAGTTTAATGTTATTTACTGTTGGTTTGTTTTTGAACAAATATTTCAGGTCTTTCTTCCGATTTGTATAGATCAGAAGCACTGGGTGGTTGGAGATTTCAATCTAGACACCATGGAGATGATCATATATGATAGCTTTAGGTGTGAGTCATATAAGGACACTTTAAAACACATGATGGATAAGTTCGTCGAGCGTCTGGAGGAGTTTTTTACCCTGGCAGGGTGCCCGACACTTGCAGCGCATAGCCACGAGTTCACTTGGGTACACGCAGATGGGGTACCGCAGCAGCAGGGTTCATTGGGCGATTGTGGTCCTTTGACATATTTGTTCCTTACACAGTTGGCGAATAACGAGGTCCCAACAGCGATGGAGGATGAGGCGGCACGGGCTACGTCCTGGAGGTGTCATATGACAGATGTCTTTTGGGGCATGATACAAACAGATCACGTTGTATGATTGATTTTAGGAGCTTGTATATAAACAATGATTTCTCTTTGTATATAAAATTTGTGGAAGTTTTAGTTAATTTCGAGATTTTTTTTAAAAATTAAGTCATGTAGTTAAATTAAAGCTTCATTTCATTAAGATGTACGTATTCAGTAACATTGAATGGATACAGTGCATATGAACTAAACAACCAACCCTATGGTAATTTAAATGTCAAAGTACGGCTACACAACGCTTTGTTTTTCTGGAATCCCCACCGACTTCTTATATGCTCTGGTGATACGATTTTGGAGGTGCTAAACTCCACTTTCTCGCTGTACACTTCAATGACGGTATGGCCATCAACATACTGACGTATAATGGCTACATCTTCATCAGTATCCATAGGTTCCAGTCCAGTCACTAAGTCTGCATTTGTACGTTTAAAATACAACTTATAATATTTTGTTTCGTCGTAACCTAGCTCTTTCATGATCTGGTAAAGCGGTCGCATGGAAAGATCGTTGATATCTAACATGTCAACATAGACTTCCAGACCACAGAAGTATTGTCTTCTAGGTGGTTCCGTGAAGTACCCTTGATGGTAGAGTTTCATGGTGAACATTTATGGATACTCAGTTGTTCATGATGGGGTTAACAATGTTAGCCTTACACAATATTCAACGCAAGCAAAACCCAAAAAAATATAAACACTAACCATATAACTCGGTGGTACAGGCTGGAAGCGATTGAGATAAACATCTGAAATTCCATACATGAAGATTTGGGGATGCCGTGTAACTTTGTTTTGTATGGTTTAGGACTCCCCAGCGTTCGGTATTTATAGCCAAAGGTAGTGCACAAAAACCATCTTCGCAATTGCGTACCTGTAAAAAGCCTTGAAGATTCGCCTGAAAAGCTTCAAGATTCACCTGAGGTGCTTCAATATCTGCCTGAAAAGCTTCCAGATTCGCCTGTAAAGCCTTACATATTTGTCTGTAAAAATCCTTACAGATTCGCCTGAACTTGTTCATGTTCTACCGTACCGTTTCCTATCGACCTCTATCAATTTGGTTGTTTGGCGCCAACACTTGTTTTGACGTAGTATAGCTCCCCTATAGTCATTTATTTTATTTTTATGAATCTCAATTGTGTAATAGGTTGCCTTATTGCAAACCTTGAACTTTCATTGTGGACTTGGAGTCGTTTTGGTATTATTTTATTTTAAGCAGCGTATCTGTTGCTCTTAAGTGTTTGGGTTGTTATAATTGGTATCAGAGCCATAGTTTAAGAGATTTAGGTGACCGCATGGGCCTAGACTTAAACTGGCGAAACAGAAACACAACTGAGAAATAGGAAGACCTTAGGGAGACCAGTAATAGGGTGGTGAGGACTAACATGTAAGGTAAATTTGGGATTACATTTGGCCAATGTAATTACGAGTTTACATGTACATGTGTGTGTGCTCGATTTACCTTATTACTTTGAACCTGCTGGATTGAATGTGTGTGCGTTTGCGTCTTTTCATTAACCAT
The DNA here is from genome assembly GCA_023525745.1 of Arctium lappa. Taxonomy (NCBI): domain Eukaryota; kingdom Viridiplantae; phylum Streptophyta; class Magnoliopsida; order Asterales; family Asteraceae; genus Arctium; species Arctium lappa. The sequence goes on from CM042050.1 coordinate 29,114,341, forward strand.
GTATGAGCGAGTAACAAAGAGTAGATATGCGTCGGTAGTTGAGGCAGTACCAGTGAATGAAGTTATTGTGGATGGACCAGCAACCGCTCCTAAGCAGGCTGCCACTCGAGGAAAGGGTCATGGTCGACCTAAGGGGAAAGGAAAGACGACTTGGAAGGCAGTCACCCAAGTGGAGGAACCCGAGGAGGGGAATGGGAGGGGTAAGACGACACGTGTCGGATGCCGAGCAAGAAGTGTGGAAGTCAGAGCTGAACAAGAACTTTCTCTTCAAGAGAGTTCAGCTACCGTGAGGGGAAGAGGCCGTTTGAAGAGCCGAGGTGGGGGTCGAACGCAAGTATATGTAACTCAAAAGACCTTCTCCACTGAAATGGGGAAGTTACAGGAAACTCTGCAAGCCTTATTGGCTCATCAGACTAGAGAAGCATCGGCTAGTAAGAAGAAGAGTGAAAAGAAGGACACGTTTGAGATGTTTGAACCGTCGGTGACTAGGGGTGGGCAGTCACTCGCAATCGACCCCGGTCCTAGATGATACGGCGTCGACGGAGAAGGGATGTAGCTACAAATCCGTTGCGGCATGCAAGCCCCTTGTCTTCAAGGGGGAACACGATCCAATTGTGGTTATTAAATGGATCGGCAAGATGGAGTTGGCCTTCGACACCAGAAAGTGCGCTGAAGAGGACAAGGTAGTATTCGCTTTGTCCATGTTGAGAGACAATGTCGTGTTTTGGTGGGAGGCGAAAACTGGGGGCAGAGGTTCGAGGGCGGCAAAGAGGATGGATTGAGAGACGTTTGTTGCCAAGTTTAAACGACAGTTTTGTCCTTTAGCAGCGGTTAAGAAATTGGAGGAGGAGTTTCTGAATTTGGAACAAGGGTAGATGATAGTTCGAGAGTATACAACCAAGTTCCTTGAAAAGTCTCGTTTCGCCGAAATTTACGTGCCAAACGAGGAACAACGGGTAGACAGGTATCTGTTTGGACTGAGGAGCAATATCCGAGAGTTGGCAGTCGTGCAAGAACCTACCACTTTTCAAGCGACCGTTAACGCGACCGAGATGATTGAGAAAGATAAAGTGCGTCAGATGACAGAGAAGAGCGGTGAAAAGAGGAAGTGGGAAGGGCCAGTTTGCGACCTAAAGAAGTTTAAGGGTGCAAGATCTGAACAGCGGACAACGCTAAGGTTTAAGAGCAAGTCGTGCAGTATGTGTAACCGGATGCATAAGGGGGAATGTATGATGGATCGAGATGGTTGCTTTAAAGGCATATGGCTCGGGACTGTCAAATGTCGAGGTCTTGCTATCAATGTGGCTCTCCAGATCACATCAAGACCGATTGTCCACAGCTAAAGAAGGGAGCAGTCGGGGAATTTGGAGGAAAATGAGGTGAGAGGAAGGTGGAACCAGCCCGGGACAGGGCAAGGACGTTTAATATGACGACGGAGGAGGCGGTGGAAACACTGGATGTGGTGACAGTTACTTTCCCTATAGACTCGATTTATGCTAAGGTGTTGTTTGATTCAGGCGCAAACCGTTCGTTTGTGTCACCGAACTTTGTTCATAAATTGCATGTGAAACCAAAGAAGCTTAATCATGGGTTTGAAGTAGAGGTAGCGAATGATAGTCGAGTCTTAGTAGGGGAAGTATATGAAGGGTGTAGAATTGACATCGACAGACATTTATTCTCGTTACGTCTATACCCGATGGGTATGGGGGAATTTGACGCCATCGTGCAGATGGACTGGTTAGCGTTAAATGATGCCAATATAGTATGCAATAAGAAGTTGATCCGTATAGCTTTGCCAGATAGGGAAGAGGTAGTGCTTGGTGAAGGGGTGTAGGGGATTCTTAGCGTACGTTTTAGACGCTAATAAGAAGAAAAAGGGGTTGGCGTCGGTCCCGGTAGTAAGTGAATACCCAGAAGTGTTTTTGGATGGCTTAATCACCTTGCCTCCGGATCGGCAAGTGGAATTCCGAATAGACCTAATGCCTGGAGCGGCACCTATCGCAAGAGTATCCTACCGCTTGGCATCGGACGAAATGAAGGAGATGATGACCCAACTGCAAGAACTGCTCGACAAGGGGTTTATTCGTCCCATAACGTCCCTATGGGGAGCGCCGGTGTTGATCGTTAAGAAGAAGGACGGGTCTATGCGGATGTGCATAGACTATGACGAGCTTAATAAGGTAACAATCAAGAATAAGTACCCGCTACCCAGAATTGATGATCTTTTCGATCAGTTGTAAGGAGCGAGCTACTTTTTAAAGATAGACCTGCGATCGGGCTATCATCAGCTAAAGGTGAGAGAGGAGGATGTGCCTAAGACCGTTTTTCGTACGAGGTACGGGCACTCTGAGTTCTTATTCATGCCTTTTGGTTTGACTAACTCTCCGACAATATTCATGGACCTGATGAATAGGGTGTGTAGTCCACTCTTGGACATGTGTGTCATTGTCTTTATTGATGACATACTAATTTATTCACGATCCATGAGTGAGCACGAGTTGCACCTGCGATCGGTGTTGGAGTTGTTTAAATGAGAGAAGTTGTACGCCAAATTCTCGAAATGTGAATTTTGGTTAAGGGACGTGCAATTCCTAGGGCATGCGGTGTTGAAAGATGGAATCAAGGTTGATCCAGCGAAGATTGAAGCTATCAAGGATTGGGAAGCGCCGAAATCACCGTCAAAAGTAAGAAGTTTCCTTGGGTTGGCGGGTTATTACCGGAAGTTCATTCAGGACTTCTCAAGAATAGCCACACCGTTAACAACCCTAACAAGTAAAAACGTTAAGTTTGTATGGGCCGAAGCTCAAGAGAATGCGTTTGGTAAACTGAAGGAAAACCTGAGTAGTGCACCCATCTTATCCCTGCTCAACGGATCAGAGGGATTCGTGATCTACAGTGATACCTCTAAGTTGGGTTTAGGGTGCATATTGATTCAAGAAGGTAAAGTAATTGCTTATGTGTCTCGTCAGTTGAAAGAGCATGAGAAGAACTACCCGACGCGTGACCTGGAATTGGCAGTTGTAGTTTTCGCTTTGAAGATTTGGAGGCATTATCTGTATGGAGATAAATGTCAGATTTATACTGACCACAAGAGTCTCCAACATCTATTCAACTAGAAAGAGCTGAACATGAGGTAGTTAATATGGATGGAACTGTTAAGCGACTATGATTGTGAGATTCTTTACCATCCGGGTAAAGCCAATGTGGTGGTCGCGGCCTTAAGTCAGAAGGAGTGAGTAAATTCGACGAAGGTAGTGGCCTTTCGAGTTGAAGCAACATCCAATTTTTTGGCGGAGGTCAAAAGGTTCCAAGAGGAAGCACTCTTGGATGAGAATTTGAAGAGTGAGAGAATTGTTGGAACTGTATCTGCGTTAATCGTGGATAGTCGTGGAGTGAAATGTTTTGATGATCGGGTATGTATTCCGAGATTGGGCGACCTTCGGAAGAAGGTGCTTGAAGAAGCACATAAGTCTCGCTATTCCATACATACGGGAACCAATAAAATGTATCGAGACCTGAAGCAGAGTTATTAGTGGCCAAGTTTGAAGAAAGACATCGCTTACTTCGTAGAGCGATGCCTGACTAGTTTGAAGGTGAAAGCGGAGCACCAGCGACCGTATGGGGAGCTTCAATTGTTGGAAATACCGGTATGGAAATATGATGAAATTGCGATAGACTTTGTCACCGGACTTCCACGATCGCCTAAAAGGCACAACGTTATTTGGGTGATAGTGGACAGACTTACGAAATCATCTTATTTCCTACCGATTAAGGAGACGTACCCGTTGGAGAAGTTGGCTAAGTTGTGTATAGACGAAATTGTGTCCAGGCATGGAGTGTCGTCGTCTATAGTGTTAGACCGGGATGGCCGTTTCACGTCGTCATTTTGAAGGAGCCTACAAAGAAAGTTAGGCTCGCAACTCAAGTTGAGTACAACTTATCACCCGCAAACAGATGGTCAGAGTGAGAGGACCATCCAAACGTTGGAAGACATGCTTCGAGCATGTGTTATTGATTTCAAAGGTTTGTGGGAAGTTCATCTGTCGTTGATAGAGTTCTCCTATAATAACAGTTATCAGGCTAGAATCCAAGCAGCACCGTGCGAGACTTTATACAGACGCAAATGTAGAACACCCTCGTGTTGGAACGAGGTGGGAGAAAGACAATTGGTAGGTCCAGAGATAGTACAAATAATCGCTGATAAGGTGAATCAGATTCGAGAAAGATTGAAGACGGCGCAAGATCGTCAGAAAATGTACACGAATAAGTGAAGGAAACCGATTGAATTTCAAGTGAGAGACATGGTTATGTTAAAAGTCTCGTCTTGGAAAGGGGTAATTCGTTTCGGCAAGAAGGGAAAGTTGAGACGGAGGTTCGTTGGACCATTTGCTATCATAGAACGCGTCGGGGAAGTAGCATATAAACTGGATTGACTTGTGAATCCGTGAGGGATTCACCCTACGTTTCACGTGTCAAACCTGAAAAAAGTGTTTGGCGGAAACCGATGTGATAGTGCCGTTGGATGATATACGCGTAGATGAGAAGTTAAATTTCATAGAGAAACCGGTGGCCATTTTGGATCACAAGGTGAAGAAGCTAAGGAACAAAGAGATTTGTTTAGTGAAAGTGCAGTGGCAATACCATGGAGAACAAGAGGCAACTTGGGAGTTAGAATCGGACATGAGGTCCCAATACCACAGTTTGTTCAGCAAGTGAATTCCGGGGAATAAATTCTTTTGAGGGGGGAATATTGTAATAACCGTGCTCAAGTGTTTAATGTTAGAACTTGGGTGAGTTTTTGCAAAAGGCCCAAAGCTTAAAGGTCAAGAGTGTAAAGTGGAATAAGAGGGATTTAACCCTAAAACCTTTCTCATTTTGCTCTAGCGGCTGAAAGTTTTGGGTAGAGAGAGTTTTAAAGGCGATTCTAGAGAAAAAGGGCAAAGGAGCATATTTCTTTGGATTCAAGCATATATCAGTCATTCCAAGGTAAGTTCTATATCTGTTTATTGCTTTCTTGGGTAGGAGTCTAGAGATTGATTCTCGAAGTCTTTCTACCTAGTTATCTGTACATCGATCGATTGATGTGTTCTTTTCTTTGGGTAAGGGTTTTGAGATTTTGTAGAAATCGACCCTTTCGATTCTTTGTTTAGAGAAGGGCGTAACTGGCGATCGTAAGGGGGAGTGGGTCGATTACCATTGTGTAACAACCTGAACATTTATTTACATAATAAAATAACATTTATTACTAAATATTGTCCCAAGCTTACAATGTCTTTACTATCAACTATTACACAACTGAGTTTCTCAAAAGAATAGCTATGGTAGGAAGTCTTCTATTTTCTGCTTAAAGCTCACACCTTCTCTTTAGCTTTATCTGCTATCTTGCGATAACCTGAAACAGGATTAAAGTTTCGAAACAGCGAGGGTTAGACCAAAAGGTCTAGTGAGTCCCCTCAAATCACTACTACACAGTTCAAATATTAATTAAAACATTAAAACATAACTGCATATCTCAATACATGCCTGCTCTTTAAATCATTTTATAAACATTTATGTTTCACTTACATAAATCAATCTAATGACCCTTACTGATCGCTTTCTACGCTCGCAAGCGTACTTTCAACTACTGACCAACATTCCCGACAAAGACGATATGTCTGTCTCGCACTGCCTTATTTTAGGGACACACCCTAATGGCATAAACGGGTCACACTCCCCGGTACGAGCAGGCGGGTCACACTTCCCGACTTAGGTCAAACTTCTGACTCAAATGTACGCATACATTTGGTCCTGCCAGTATATAAAACAAGTTTATATACCCTGAGCATAAACATGCCCAACTAATTAAATCAATCATTTGAAATAATTCTACTAACTTTTCATATTATAAATGCGCAGTATATAAAAACTCACATTTATAAAATAACTGCTCAAATCATAAAAGATTTAGTTTAAAATACTCACCTTTAATTCTTCCGAATTAACTCTGACTTCTTACCGATTAACACCACCTACGATGGTATTAAAACAAAGGTAAGCTAACTTGCAACTAACTCTCTTTCTTTCAAAAGACTCATCAATTGAAATCTACTGTTTTTAACCCGATCAAAACCAATCTGATTAAAACCTTTTGACCAAATATAAAACTATCGGTCGAATCATACCACCGGTCGAACATACTTTTCGGTCTAACAACACACCGGTCGAACAGACCCCCGATCGATTAGACCTTCGGTCTAATCAAACACCGGACTTACCTCTCACCGGTCTTTACAGACATCCGGTCTTACTTAACTCCGGTCTTAATTAACTCCGGTCTTACTTAACTTCGGTCGAATTCCTCAACCGGTCTTTACACTATATCGGTCTAATGCATATGACCGATGCATCATCTTCCGGTCTAATCAAGAACACAGTCGGTTTATCCAGTTCTAAACCCAGAACTATTTTGATCGATTAAATCGATCAAATATACGGTTAAAAGCTCGATTAACACGTCTATATACCGACTATAACATGTAGATAGAAGCATGAAGCTAAAAACATACCTCTTTTTGACAAAACCGGATCAATCCTTCAAGAACTCCTCTTCTTTCTCTCTGCGCTTTCTCTCTTTCACTCTTTCTCTCTTTGCAATTTAAGTCGGCTACAACAATCAGAATGAGATATAAATCTCATAATCTGATTTTTATTTTGATAAAAACCAACTTTTCAATAAACCCCTTGAACTTTGCTTAACTTTACACTTTTTCCCCCAACTTCCAAAATTAACTAAATTTCGAAACTAGGTATTACAATCTTCCCCCCTTAAGAGAATTCTGTCCCCGGAATTCTATCGCTAAACAACTGGGGATACTGAGCTTTCATATCTGCCTCTACTTCCCACGTAGACTCTTGTCCTTGGTGAAATTTCCACTGAACTTTCACTAATCGAATCTCTTTGTTTCTCAATTTCTTTATCTTGAGGTCTGTAATTGCTACAGGCTCCTCAATATAACTTAATTTCTCATCTACTTGAATATCTTCTAAAGGAACAACTATATCTGCTTCTGCCAAACACTTCTTCAGGTTTGACGCATGAAACGTAGGATGAATCCCACTCAAACTTGTTGGTAGATCAAGTTCGTAGGCCACTTCACCAACACGATCAGTGATGATAAATGGTCCAACAAACCTTGGTCTTAACTTTCCTTTCTTTCCAAATCTGATCACCCTTTTCCAAGGTGAAACCTTCAACATAACTGTATCTCCTATTTGAAACACTATCGGTTTCCTTCGTCTGTCAACATACATTTTCTGACGATCTTGAGCAATCTTTAATCTTGCTCTAATTTGATCAACTTTATCAGCTGTCACCTGCACAATCTCTGGTCCTGCTAACTGACGTTCACCCACCTCATTCCAACATAGAGGTGTTCTACACTTACGACCATACAAAGCTTCAAATGGAGCTGCTTGTATGCTAGCATGATAACTATTGTTGTAGGAAAATTCAATCAACGGTAAATGAATCTCCCATGAACCTTTAAAATCTATTACACATGCACGTAGCATATCTTCCAACGTCTGTATAGTTCTCTCACTCTGACCATCTGTTTGCGGATGATAGGCCGCTCTCAACTTCAATTGAGAGCCTAATTCCCTTTGCAAACTTCTCCAGAACGCTGATGTAAATCGAGCATCCCTGTCTGATACTATGGACGACGGTACTCCATGCCTTGTCACTATTTCATCGATATACAATCGAGCCAACTTTTCTAGTGAGTACGTCTCCTTGATCGGTAGGAAATGAGCTGACTTTGTGAGTCTATCCACTATCACCCAAATAGCATCATGCCCCTTATGTGATCGTGGTAACCCCGTAACAAGATCCATAGTAATCTCATCCCACTTCCACACTGGAATTTCTAACGGCTGAAGCTCTCCATAAGGTCTCTGATGCTCAGCTTTAACCTTTAAATATGTAAGACATCGTTCAACAAAATGAGCAATATCTTTCTTTAAACCTGGCCACCAATAACTCTGCTTCAAATCTCTATACATCTTATTAGTTCCAGGATGAACTGAATACCGAGATCTATGAGCTTCTTCCAACACTTTCTGCCTCAAACCTCCTGCTTTTGGGATCCATACCCGCTTATTAAAACACTTTACTCCTCGATTGTCAACTACTAACGAGTTAACAATCCCAACTATCCTTTCACTTTTCAAATTTTCTGTTGACACTGCTTCTTCTTGAGACTTTATAACTTCTTCCAAGAAATTAGAAACAACATCAACTCTAAACGCTACAACCTTTGCTATTTCTCCATGCTCCTTACGACTTAGAGCATCTGCTACCACATTGGCTTTTCCTGGATGGTACAAAATTTCACAGTCATAATCACTTAATAACTCCATCCATCTACGCTGCCTCATATTAAGCTCTTTCTGATTAAACAGATACTGAAGACTCTTGTGATCTGTATAAATCTGACACTTGATCCCATACAAGTAATGCCTCCAGATTTTCAAAGCAAATACTACAGCTGCCAACTCTAAATCATGAGTCGGATAATTCTTTTCATGCTCTTTTAACTGACGAGATGCATAGGCAATCACCTTGCCTTCTTGCATTAACACACATCCCAAACCCAACTTTGAAGCATCGCTATAAATAACAAATCCTTCCGACCCATTGGGTAGAGACAAAACAGGAGCACTACTTAAACTTTCTTTCAACTTACCGAACGCTTCTTTCTGAGCTTCTGCCCAAATAAACTTAACATTCTTTCTGGTTAAAGTTGTTAATGGCGTAGCTATTCTAGAAAAGTCCTGAATGAACTTTCTATAATAACCAGCCAAACCCAGAAAACTTCTTACTTCAGATGGCGATTTCGGTGCATCCCATCCTTTTATGGCTTCAATCTTAGCTGGATCAACCTGAATCCCATCTTTCGACACTACGTGCCCTAAAAACTGAACTTCTTTCAGCCAAAATTCACACTTTGAAAACTTGGCATACAACTTTTCATGCTTAAGCAATTCCAAAATTGCCCTTAAATGAGTTTCATGATCTTCTTTAGAACGTGAATAGATCAATATATCATCTATAAAAACAATGACATATTTATCTAAAAACGGACTACACACTCTATTCATCAGATCCATGAAAGCTGCTGGCGCATTAGTCAAACCAAATGGCATAACTAAAAACTCATAATGTCCGTACCTCGTACGAAACGCAGTCTTAGACACATCCTCCTCTCTCACCTTCAACTGGTGATAACCAGAGCGCAGATCTATCTTCGAAAAGTAACTCGCTCCTTGCAGTTGATCAAAAAGATCATCAATCCTGGGAAGCGGATACTTATTCTTAACAGTCAACTTATTGAGATCACGGTAATCTATGCACATTCTCATAGACCCGTCTTTCTTCTTAACAAACAATATTGGCGCTCCCCAAGGTGAGGTACTAGGGCGAATAAACCCCTTGTCTAACAATTCTTGCAACTGAGTCATCATTTCTTTCATCTCTGCCGGTGCCAATCTGTACGGTGCTCTTGCAATCGGCGCTGCTCCGGGAACTAAATCAATCCGAAACTCCACTTGCCGATCAGGAGGCAAAGTGGTTAAATCTTCCGGAAATACTTCTGGAAACTCGCTGACTATCGAAACTGACTCCAATCCCTTCTTTTCTTTCTTAGCATCTATCACATAAGCTAAGAATCCCACACACCCTTTTATCAAACATTTCTTAGCCTTAATCATAGAAATCAAACATGAATGTTTATTCCTTCGATCTCCAAATACTACTATCTCTTCCTTTCCTGGTTGCGCTATACGAATCAATTTCTTATTGCATACTATATAAGCATCATTAGACGCCAACCAATCCATTCCCACAATAACATCAAATTCTCCCATACCCATTGGGTATAGTCGAAGTGGAAATTCTTGTCCATCAATGACAATACTACTCCCATCATATACTTCTTCTACCAAAATTTGACTATTATCAGCCATTTCTACTTTCAATTAACTCTTAAGTTTCTTAGGTTTCACATTCAATTTATGCACAAAATTAGGAGACACAAAAGAACGATTTGCTCCTGAATCAAACAATACTTTTGCATAATTTGAATCTATAAAGAAAGTACCTGTAACTACATCAGGTATCTCCGCCGCTTCTTCTGCTGACATGTTGAAAACTCTAGCTTTGGCTTTAGCTGGCTCTCCCTTTTTCTCACTTCCCTTTTCTATACTTCCTCCAACTGTTCCCTTTTTCAACTGTGGACAATTGGGTCTAATATGATCAGGAGATCCACACTGATAGCAAGACCTCAAATTCTGACAGTCCCGAGCCAAATGCCCAACCTTCCCACACTTATAACAACCCTCTTGATTTATCTTACATTATCCCTTATGCATTCGATTGCATTTACTACAGGGCTTAATTTCAAACTTACTAACAGGACGTTGATCAAACTTAACAGACTTAACTAGCTTGAAATCACGAATTGTTCCTTCCCACTTTCTTTTCTCTCCACTTCGCTCAGTGACTTGCCTGTTCTTTTCCTTTTCTCTCATCTCTGCTGCATTAATAGCCATCTGAAAAGTCAACGGTTCTTTATTCGAGACAAATTCCCGAATATCACTTCTTAATCCAAAGACGAAACGTTCTACTCGTCTTTCTTCATTCGGAACATAGATTCCTGCAAATCTAGACTTTTCAATAAACTTGGTCGTATACTCTCTGACCGACATTCCTTTATGTTCTAAGCCCAGAAATTCTTCTTCCAGCTTTTTAACTGCTGCCAAAGGGCAGAACTGTGCTTTAAATACTTTCACAAAATCATGCCAAACCATCTCTTTAGCTATTGCAGAACCTTGACCTCCAGATTCTACATCCCACCACATTACTGCTTCATCCTTCAGCATTGACAAAGCGTATACTACTTTATCATCTTCCGCACATTTACTCGTGTCAAAAGTTAACTCCATATTCTTTATCCATCTTAATTCTACTACGGGATCACATTCCCCTTTATACGAAGGAGGCTTGCAAGCAGCAAACTCCTTAAAACTACATCCTTTTACTGTTACAGCTTTAACTGACACAATGGGATCTGACTGAGGATGACTATCCATAGCAGTTACCGGAGATTCTGCTACTTCAGTTGCTACCTTATCTTCACTCTTTTCTTTACTTACAGAAACTTCATTATTACGCTGAGCAAGCAAAGCGTTCAAAGTTTCTTGCAACTTTCCCATTTCTGCAGCAAAAGTTTCTTGCGTAACAAAACCTTCCGTTCTACCTCTACCACGGTTACCCGTCTGCTTTCGACCCCTCACAGAAGCCGAACTTTCTTGATGAGACTCTTCTTGCTCATCTCTTATCTCTATACTTTCATTCTGACGAATACCACGACTCGTCTTCCCACCTCGAGCTCCCACATTAGAAACTCCTATTTGAGTAGTTGTTTTTTGAACTGTTTTACCTTTAGGTCGACCTCGACTCTTTCCTTGGATAGCAGTCGGGTTGACATTAGCTATTTGCTCTTCGGCAATGCCTTCATTCTCTCGATCCATTTCTGGATTTACTACAGATCTACTCCTGGTCACTCGCTCAGACATACTTCTGCTAAGAATAAGCATAAGATATTCAATCTCACACACTACACATTACGGCAGTTTAAGCAAAAGCATGTACTTGTAAATTCATAATTACACTGGCCAAATGGAATTCCAAATTTACCTTACATGCTAGTCCTTACTACCTTAATGTCATCTTCTTATGGTCTTCCTACTACTCAGTTGTGCTTCTACTATCTCAGTTTAAGTCTAGGACCATCCGGTCACCTAGATCCCTTAAACTATGGCTCTGATACCAATTGTAACAACTTGAACATTTATTTACATAATAAAATAACATTTATTACTAAATACTGTCCCAAGCTTACAATGTCTTTACTATCAACTATTACACAACTGAGTTTCTCAAAAGAATAGCTATGGCAGGAAGTCTTCTATTTCCTGCTTAAAGCTCACACCTTCTCTTTAGCTTTATCTGCTATCTTGCGATAACCTGAAACAGGATTAAAGTTTCGAAACAGCGAGGGTTAGACCAAAAGGTCTAGTGAGTCCCCTCAAATCACTACTACACAGTTCAAATATTAATTAAAACATTTAAACATAACTGCATATCTCAATACATGCCTGCTCTTTAAATCATTTTATAAACATTTATGTTTCACTTACATAAATCAATCTAATGACCCTTACTGATCGCTTTCTACGCTCGCAAGCGTACTTTCAACTACTGACCAACATTCCCGACAAAGACGGTATGTCTGTCTCGCACTGCCTTATTTTAGGGACACACCCTAATGGCATAAACGGGCCACACTCCCCGGTACGAGCAGGCGGGTCACACTTCCTGACTTAGGTCAAACTTCTGACTCAAATGTACGCATACATTTGGTCCTGCCAGTATATAAAACAAGTTTATATACCCTGAGCATAAACATGCCCAACTAATTAAATCAATCATTTGAAATAATTCTACTAACTTTTCATATTATAAATGCGCAGTATATAAAAACTCACATTTATAAAATAACTGCTCAAATCATAAAAGATTTAGTTTAAAATACTCACCTTTAATTCTTCCGAATTAACTCTGACTTCTTACCGATTAACACCACCTACGATGGTATTAAAACAAAGGTAAGCTAACTTGCAACTAACTCTCTTTCTTTCAAAAGACTCATCAATTGAAATCTACTGTTTTTAACCCGATCAAAACCAATCTGATTAAAACCTTTTGACCAAATATAAAACTATCGGTCGAATCATACCACCGGTCGAACATACTTTTCGGTCTACCAACACACCGGTCGAACAGACCCCCGATCGATTAGACCTTCGGTCTAATCAAACACCGGACTTACCTCTCACCGGTCTTTACAGACATCCGGTCTTACTTAACTCCGGTCTTACTTAACTTCGGTCGAATTCCTCAACCGGTCTTTACACTATATCGGTCTAATGCATATGATCGATGCATCATCTTCCGGTCTAATCAAGAACACAGTCGGTTTACCCAGTTCTAAACCCAGAACTATTTTGATCGATTAAATCGATCAAATATACGGTTAAAAGCTCGATTAACACGTCTATATACCGACTATAACATGCAGATAGAAGCATGAAGCTAAAAACATACCTCTTTTTGACAAAACCGGATCAATCCTTCAAGAACTCCTCTTCTTTCTCTCTGCGCTTTCTCTCTTTCACTCTTTCTCTCTTTGCAATTTAAGTCGGCTACAACAATCAGAATGAGATATAAATCTCATAATCTGATTTTTATTTTGATAAAAACCAACTTTTCAATAAACCCCCTGAACTTTGCTTAACTTTACACTTTTTCCTCCAACTTCCAAAATTAACTAAATTTCGAAACTGGGTATTACACATTGTTTGGTGATCGCCACACTCATTGAGTCTGTAACTTGTTGCTGAGGTTCGTCTTCGTTGAATCCGTTGGGGAAGAGAGCCATGGGTGACCCCGGCCAAGCTACCACCGGGTGACCCCGGGAGCCAAGAACTGAGTGATCCCGGGCAAGCTACCACCGGGTCTCCAATGACCGGGCTGCCTCGGGTTTCCAATGACCGGTCAGCCCCGGAGTGGTGAAGACCGGGTGAACCCGGGAGGTTGTCAATAGGGCGATCCCGGGAGTTCCCAACCGAGTGAACCCTTCTGTTTGATCAGGAAGTTTTCTCGAGGCTCTTCCGTCCGAGATTTGAAGTCCAGAGGAGGGTGTGCTCGTCTAGAAGGTTTTAGAATTGGGATCGTTTAACTGTAGAGTCATAGGAGACTTACCGCTCAATCACTTTTAAACCGTAGGGATTCTTTATCGAGCTATAGCAATACCGTGGGGGTCTACACGAGAAGCACCAGGTGAGTTTTTCTGAACTAAAATCTCTTATGATAATGATGCTATATTTCATACATGTGAGTTTTCTAACTAAAAGTTTTAAAGATGATGATGCCATGTTTATTGCATGCGAGATTTGTTTAAATGCGAGAAATGTTTTATCGTTACTAAATTAGTGGAAATGTATGCATACATTATTGCCAGTGCGTTATGCTCAAAGTCGGGGGGGGGGGGGGTGTTCCGCATGTGCTCATACTGGGGGGGTGTCCCGTTTATGCCATTTGGGGGGGGGGGGTGTCCCAAGTAAGGCAGTGTGAGCCACATACGCTGCCACCTCCGGGTGGCGGTAGTGTGAGCCGAAACGTATGTTGAAAGTGTGAATGTGTTTACAAAGTTGAATTGGTTTATTTTATTATAAATTTTTTATATGATTTATTGGGCTCGAACTGTTGCTAGAGGGGATCACTAGACCACCGATTTAACCCTGGCTCTTTCAAATCTAAAAATCATCAAGTAGGAGGTAGAGGTACCGATAAAGGAAAAGAGAAGGTGTGAGCTGAGTCCAAGACTAGAAGACCTCCCTTGTAGTCGTTTATATTTTTTTTATGAATCTCAATTGTATAATAGGTTGCCTTATTGCAAACCTTGAACTTTCATTGTAGACTTGGGGCCGTTTTGACATTATTTTATTTTAAGTTGCGTATTTGTTGCTCTTAAGTGTTTGGGTTGTTATATATATATATATATATATATATATATATATATACACACACACTAATACGTCAATTTTCAAATCGATAGTTTTGTTAGTGTAGTAAAAACTACATACACGAGTGTCCATAGACGGATCTAATGTATAGAATACGGTGTCACGTGTCACCGTATTATTTCTCCGACGAAGGGTAAAAAAATTTAGGTTCCTGAAAGGTGCAACCGTATCGTTTTGGAAGGTGCTACCGTATTATTTTGGAAACTTCAAGAAGGTGCAACCGTACCTCAAAATCAACCAAAAACCCAAAAAAAAAAACTATCGAAATCCACCAAAAAAAACGGAAAAAATATCTTGAAATCGATAAAAAAAAAACTTAAAAATCCCTCGAAATCAAGTAAACAACTTTAAAATCTCTCGAAATTGTGGAATTAGGCTAAAAACACATCGGGTAATATTGAACATCGGTGAAAAGATGAAAATACGTCGATAAAAACCGTGTTTTTTGTAATTATTTTTGTCTATATTATTTGGTGTCACCATATGAAAAAATTTCTGAATCCGTCCCTACGAGTGTCTCGACCTTTTTCTGTGTAGTTGGATGAACTATTCATAAAAATATGATACAGAAACAATGGCATCACCGACGACCATGGATAAAAATCTCATGTCCCAAATTATCATGTCTAATTAATGTCCACCAATCACATGAATACACGTCATAAGAGAGAGAATATAAACTTGAATAAAATAAAATAAAAAATATATAAAATTTGATGTGTCTTAATTTCATTAGTCGGACAAGAATGAGAGCATGGGATTTTAGGACAGGAGATTTTTATTAGACGGGATACCCATTTGTTGGGAATGGCCAACCCCACTGGATTATGACAAAACTAATTTGACACACGTTTATAACTGACAGATAATGTGGCAAAGACATTTTGTAAATACAACATAAACCATGCATTGTCTGATCGATTTCCGAAGATCGACACCAATCATCGATATATTTTTTTTTGAAACAATTACCGATAAATTATTGTCACACTAGATTGATTGTATTTATCCACAATTTTACATATATTGAACGTATGATTTTATGATCGGTCATTTATGTATCTATACTATATTATAAAGCACGGATAAAAAAACTCTTAAATACAAATTATTAGGCACAAGGTACCATCATTTTATGCAAGATTTTAAAAATCTCTTAATTTACAAGTATCAAAGCACAAGATACATATTACTACTGCAGTCTTCTAACACCCACCAATTTGGTATGTGCAATACCTTTCTTTTATACAGATCTTTTCATATATCACTATTAATTAATATATTATATTAATATAAATTTTTTTTAATTATATTATTAAATATGTAATTGGTTATTTTTTCTAGATATCTTTAAAATATATAAGATAATCATTGAATTTTAATAAAATTTACTACATTGTTAAGCATAAATTAAACAAATTTATATATAAAAAAACATTATCACTTTCTTAAAACCATCCAAAATCGTACTGTAAATTGACAAAAAAAATGAAAAATTAAAATCGTGATGTATCTCGCTGCATCGCGAGTACGCGCTTCTAGTTATTTCATATGGAAATATAGTCTTGAGAGCTTTTTTCACACAAAAAATAATAATAATAATAATAATAATTCCAAAATTGAGATAATAGGATTCTTCGAGGTTTCTTTTTAAAGCAGTTGCCTCCAATGGAGTATCCATATCAATCTCCAAAATTGAAAAAAGGAAGTTGACGAGGAAACAAAAAATTCTCCAAATGAAACGTCTCCAAATATTGATTAGAGGAATTAGAATTTAAAGAGTCGTTACTTGTTTGTTTGATTCCCAACAACGTACAAAGGTTGTCATTAACTGTTTTTATAGCATTTTATGAAAAGAATTTATGTTTAAGAATTGATGGGTGTAAAATATACTATTAAATACTAGAGTAAATTACAGTTTTTGTGGTTTGTTAAAAATATTGGTTTTTGTTTATATAGTTTTTAAAACTTACATTTTGGCTGCCGACCTTAGCATCCACACCAAAATGGCTCCAACCACGATTGACAATCTTCCGCTCGATGTTTTATCGAAAATACTCATTCGATTACCGGCAAAACCCCTTGCTCAAATGAGGTGTGTCTCCAAACCCTGGAATACTCTCTTATCTCAACCCTCTTTCATTAAATCCCACCTTCATCGTTCAATCAGAAACAACGATGAAATTCTTGTGGTCTTTGCCAATGGATTTGGTGCTGACCCTAAACTATTCCCTATCACAGCACACCCTTCTAAATCTCCCCATTTGGCAATCCCCAATTTTATTCAAATTCCTGTTACTAATTTACTTGAATGGTCTTGCTACAATGTTCATGGTTCTGTTAACGGTTTAATATGTTTATCTTACCGAATAAGTGATGTTGAACCGGTCATTCAGATTTGGAACCCTTCTATCTCGGCTATATTAACTCTTCCTCCATATGGTAACCCGTTCGGCTGTACTGATAAAATTTTCATCCAATTTGGGTTTGGATTTGATCCCAAACCGATGATTACAAAGTTGTTAAGTTTATGACCCCCAAACCGATGTTGATGAGATTGATCACCAGTTGGTTTCAAGATAGGGATGTTAGTCTTCCTTATGATAACACACACGTAGAGGTTTATAGTTTGAGAAAGTGTTCATGGGAATCAATCACTGAAAGGTTTCCACCAAATGTTACTCGTATTGTCGATAGAGATGAAGTTTGTGTAGATGTCCATGATGGTCATCTTCATTGGCTTGGTTGTGTAGGTGAGCCGGGGAACCAACTAACGATAGTAGCATTTGATTTGGGTGAGGAAACTTTTAGTGAGATATGTCTTCCGGTTGATAATATTAATCGCTGGAATATTGAATTGGGGATTTTGGCCGGAAAATTGTGTGTGATGTCATGTGTTGAAGATCATGATTGTGAAGTTTGGGTGATGAATGTGTATGGGGTTGCTGAATCATGGACTAAACACCATGCATTTTCACAATTCAGCGATGTATCTTTGTATGGATTCACATTAAATAATGAGTTTTTATTTGAACCTGCTGCAGGTTACAATAATCGTTTGGCTTTGTACGATCCAAGTGAAGCCAAGGTTAAATACTTTAAGTTTTCGGGTAGACTGCTTAGCAATGTTAAATTTGTTGAATATGTTGACAGCCTTGTTTGGATAGCACCGAGTTGATCTACATTTAAGAAAGATTAGTTAGAGGTGAATGGTCAAAAGAGCTAATTATGTTGTTGTATTCACCGAACATAGTTTTTTTAATGAGTTATTTTGGTTTAAAAGCACATTACATCAAAATAGTATTAATTTGAAATTGATTTACATGTAGGTAAGAGTGTAAAAGAGTCAAACAGAGTTGACTAGTAGGTTATTTGAGCTCGTCAGGATCAAAAAGTTAATACTGAGCTCGACTCGAATATCTTACAAAATCCAATCTACTTTGGGGGAGGGGGAGGGTTTCTTTCTTGGAGCTGTCTCATGAATGCAGAAATGCAACATCCTTCAAATCTGGAAAAAACGACTAATATAAAGTTTTCAAGAAATCATTAAATAAAGAATAAATATATTTCTAAATGTCAACATTTGATTATTAACGGAAACCTAGGATTTAACATCAACCAATAATAATCCAAACTTTACACAAAGTCTAGATTGGGGACTAGTGTTACTAAAATCCATTAACTATAAAAGAAATTGAAACAAGTAAATTGCATTGAACTATGTACAAAACTGAAAATGCTCGAATATGAACCTGATGTGATCCTTTCCTCAGGGACATCTCTATAGTGAGTCTGTGGACCACCAAACACAGAATGAAAGATGGAGGTGATTCTCGGACAACAGGTGTGTCTAGAAATCTTCACAGTTACAAAATATATTAGTATTAGGTTATTATTGTACTATAATAAAACCTTATACTTACCTAGTGTCTGCCACCCGAATGGACGACCACAAACTCAGATGACGAGGGGTCTGAGTCGAAGTATTGGGTCCTCTAGTCCTCGACTCCGATCCAGGGATGGGCCACAACCTCATCGTGTTGGATCTAATCCAGTTCCTCTGTGAAAGTGCCAGCGGCATAATCGTCGGACTGGTGAGCGTGGGGACCACCATGCTCGGCAAAGGTGTTGCTACCTTTACTAGGTCCTCTACCCCTATTGTCGCGTGCCATCACCAAATAAGAAATTGCTTTAAGTATTCCAGAGTCAAACCGTAGGTGTACATGCATAAATGTACAACAATTTATTACCACATATGTCTTTAAAGGAATTTATAGGAGATTTGGATGACTTTAAAACCATAAATGTACAAACATAAAGACATAGATCATAAATGTACAAACACAAAGACAACAATTATGAAATATTGTATGCACACAATCTAGTCATCTGATGAATGATCAGATAAAATAAGTTTATTTTTGTTTTCTAAATTATCGTCCGTGTCTTCATGTTCTTCTTTCTCGTAGCTAGCTTCATTATCAAATACATCATGATGGTCATGAGTGGCGACTACCCTGTGACAAGACGCACAGAATCGAGGTCCTCATTTAATCATTTGGACGTTTTCATTGATTTGAAATAATTGTTCTTAATTCGTCCACGTTATCATCATCATTGAGATTGTTAATACAATTCTGCTACTTCATATATTCCATGAGGCTTTGTCTTGACAATAGCCCACCAGTCCTGCAAATCCTTTATGCCTGAAAGAAATCATCAACGATTTTTGAAAAAAATATAATATAATTTTACTTTTTTTAAATAGAGTTTCTCGTGTTCGTCGGTAATTCGTCGGTGTCAGTAATCTGTCAGAAATTGTAAAATTCACCGACGGATTACCGATGAAATTTCTTTTCGTCAAAATTAACGGTGGTGGGGTTTTCGTCGGAGATTACCGACGGATTTTTACCGTTAGTGATACTCTGTTTTTTAGTAGTGAGAATAAGACTAAATCCCTTCAACAAACAACCTAATTGTGTATACTTGTTTAATTGGCTCATTATGGGAAAGTTTTCACTTGTAGTTCATTCCTTAAGTAATAGTCAACTAGTGTGTGACACAGCGGGTTGCGCGGTGACAAAAATATGTTGTTAGAAAATATGTAAGTTAATAATATATTATATATGTACTTTGTTAATTGATAACTAATAAAATGCAATGTAATACAATGGAAGTATCTTAGATGTAATTTATTTTCAATGATCAATGTCATAAATATGAAATTTGTTGGGATTTAAATATAAAGAAAATTTATTTTACCCACGTGTGGTTCGAACCGCTATCTTTCCGGTGTCATTGATAGACGCATCCACTAAGTTTAATTTCCACCAGAATATGAATTTTATGTAGATGAAAGAAGTTAATCTACCGTCGTATGTTTAGATAAACTAAAATGTAAAGTGAAATCACTATTAAATATGATAAATTTAACTCCGAAAAAAAAATGAATAGTATTGAAATCAATCTTCATTCTGTAAAACTTTTCTAAACCAAGGCCCCACTAAATATGCAAAGCAGTTGCAGTAGGTTTTAAGGAGCTGAAGCAGAAATTGCACGACGGGATTGGGGCGTAGGTCTACTTGAAGGTGTTGCTTTCCTAGATTGGAATAATTCCTTCGATTAAAATTTCTCAAAATCAGCTCTATTATTCAAAATGCAACCATCTTTAATGTGGGATTATGTAGTTGGCTCCTCTAGTACTCTTACTCGACTAAAGATCAAAGAGTTGTTCCCTGATCTGCATGAAAGAAATATAGCCCTGCTCTTTAAGCTGCCATAACCCGTTTCCTCATAGTTGCATTGATATCATCTACAGAAAATAAAAAGTTGGACGTCCACCGGTGAACTCAAATATATTCAAGTTAGACAATCTATGGCACTCAAACGATTAATTTACTTTTTAACAATTGACCATCTATATCTTATTAGAAGAGCTACACATTGAATTTAAATGTCAACCCTAGTAACACTTTGATAACGACTTTATTACAAATTAACAACCCTATTTTTAGTGGTAGAATATAATCAATCTATACTTTGTATAAATCAATAAAATAAACAATTATGGAATTACCTTACATAATGGTTAAACAAAGGTAACCCGATTCATCTCAAGTATAATAAACTACAACATCCATTAGTCCCGGTTCCTATGATAAATGAAATAATTACATATCTCATCAATAAAAATCCACGAAAATGTAAAACGCAATAAAAGATTAAGAACAACTCAAATATGCCATATTTGATAAGATGTTCCAATAAACCACATCATAAATTGGAAAAACTAATATATGAATAATCAAATAATACTCAAATTCTAGACAAATTTATTGGAACGGGATAACCACATTCATATTTTTAAGACAATTGTGGTACTTTTCTTTATTAATTTCCAGGTTCAATTTTAAGACATTTGTGTTATACCAATTATTTACTATAAGTATATGTGTGTGTGTGTGTGTGTTTGTATGTGTGTGTGGGTAAGATTCATTCGTAAATTATACCCAATGTTGATCATACGTACCCGACGTTCTTCATACCCGATGTTCATCTTCAAGCAGTGCCTACCAAAATTTATGAACAAAGAACAAATGTAAAAATGGAGATGAAAAGAGAGATAGGTATTAATGGAGCACTTTGGATTGAAGTAAGAACAAATCCTAAATAGAACAATAGATCCAAAACTAATTTCATTGCAACCAACTAAATCAGACAAAGAAGCACAAATATACAGATCTGCATATTAGATATACATGAAGGAAAGAGGGGGAGAGATACTGTAGGGTTTTAATACAATTTAGAAACAGATAAAATGCAGCGGAAAACCAAAGTAATTTTGGTTACAACAATTATAGAAAGCTTTTCTATAAATAAATCTTAAAACCCAATCGGATCCAATGATGCATTTAATTAAAATAAAACCACACCATAGGGTGTTTAGAATATGTATCTTACAAAACTGTTGTGGTTGAATTAGCTGAGCACTTATAAACCAAAGTAGGTTTCCTCTATCGGTAGTCCACACACGAACACGTTTTCCGTCTCCACCGGGTGCTAGCCCAAGAACCCTAGATCTATATGTACTTTACAGAAAAGATTTCTTTTATGTATTTATCTGTAAGACTAATTTTATTTCAAAACCACTTAAGAAAAAGGTTTAGCCCAACCCCTTATTTATACTAGAAGAGTTATAGTTAGACTATAACTCAACTAAGGATTAAATAAGGTTTAGTAATTATCTGTAATATTTAAATTCAAATTCAAATATATATATATATATATATTATCTATTTTAAACTTTAAATATAATTATATATATATATATAATTACAGATAATACCCCGTAATTAACATAATTACGTTTTCACCCTGTAATTACCATAATTACAGTTTAACACATATATTCATAATTATCCTTCAAGAATAACTATTTCCTTAATCAACTTGATTTAATCCGGGTTTCTAAAGATGGAAACAAACGCATTTTTTGTGTGCGACCCTATAGGTTTACATACTCCTCAGCAGTATCTTTGTGTGACATGTGTCGTGGGCATATAATAACTTACATTCTTCCACTTGCACACGATACACAGTAACACAAATGATGGTAAGCGTCTAGCAACACGTCACCACCCCCAAGGCTATGTAAATGTGCTTTTACCTTCGAGCAATTTGATTGATCTAATCAATCATATAGTAGAATCATTCATTATCCTTTTGCTTCACGATATTTTATTTTGAACTTAAGGCATAGATCTATCTCATCATTTATAGTTCAAAGATTGTGTTTCTCGATCCCAACATATTTGATTATACAAGTGTCATTAGTCCAACTAATCCACTTATTCATGCATGTAAATCATAATATGTAATCGAGGGGCCCAGAAATATCTCTCTCATCTTGAGAGGAGCAAATCCCATATTGCATGTACACGACTAACTACATAATTCATGTTATACCTAATATAGCCCTTATGATTACCCGGTCAAGGGTAACGTTAGACTATATCAAAGTATAACACTCCTTGTGCATTAGATCCCAATGCACATCTCAGGTCTGAGGATAAATAGTGTTATACTATTTCAAGACTCACCTTATGACGCCGATCTATGAGGTGATCTTGACCGTGGGTCTTGTCCAACGCCTTGTGCTCCGACAAGCGCATGTGACTCTGGTTGCCTAGTGCACTTCCAACTTGGACTATGACCAGACTTCACAATGATCTTGATTTATTACTAGTCCCCTAGTAATAAGTGATCAAGGACAATTTTAAATAATATGATCATCATATTCATTTAAGGATACTTAAACATGCTAATAAAGAACACATAAATGTTTAATGTATATACTCATACCCAGTATGCTATATCAGATAAAAAACATAATTGTTTTAATGTTCCAAAAAGTTTAAAGTTTTACTAAAATTATTATTCAATAAAAAAAAATCCTTAAGCCTATAACATGAACATCATGTTTTTTTGAGACATAGGCTTGACAAGTAGATTTGTATGTAAGCTCTTATAGCTCATAGTACATCCGTTCAATACATATATCCCTATTACAATTTAAGTCATTACGGTTGGTTTGGAAACTAGCATCTATGCATCCTCAAACACACAAATCTCTTTCCTAACCGTTGTATAGTAAGAACATATCTTTAGTTATCCTTAGATACCTCATAATGTTCTTCATTGTTATACAGTGAGCATCACTTAGTTTGACTAATATCTGCTCGTCATACACAGGGTATACGAGACATCCGGTCTTAGTACATTAACATGGCATACATGTTTGAACAGTTGGCTGAAAACACAGGGAACACCCTTTATACTGTTCATGTCCTCTTTAGTGCTAGGACTCTGAGTTATACTCAGATGTACATTATGTTCTATTGGCAAGTTTCCTTTCTTGGAACCCTTCATCTTGAAGTGTTTCAAGATCTTGTCAATGTATGTACTTTTGCTTAATCTAATTAAGCATTTTGATTTGCTACGAGAGATCTTTATACCAAGGACTTTGTCTCTTCTAGATCCTTCATCGCGAAGTACTATCTTAATCCATGATTTTACACCTTCAAGCATTGGGATGTCATATAGGATCTAGAATACTGTTATGCTCCCACTGACCTTCTTGTATACAAGATTTCAATTACGAGATGATTGTTCTAGTCCATAAATGGACTTTTGCAACTTGCACTTTTAGGTTTGATGTTTTAAAGCCTTGTATACGTCCTCGCTCAATATTCCTTTTAAGGAATGTGGCTTTTTGACATCAGTCTTCATGGCATCTTGCCATTTATCAGTAATCCGATCTTCGGATTATCTTGTATATCGTTTATTATCTTCAACAGTTTATTGAAGCTCAATATCTTGTTGAATGTCAGTGTCAACCATCGTCCCATCTTTGTGGTTCTTGAATTTCTTCAAGATCTACTGTGTCCCCATTTGTGATTCTTGATAGAAAATCGTTTCTTAAGAACTCACTATGGTGTGTTAATAAAACTTTTGTTCTCGCTAGACCTGTGGAAATAATATCCAATTGGATATCACATAAATATGTACTTTCCAGACCTTTGAATCATGTTTTCCAAAAGCTTTATGCTTAGCTTAAGCATTATAATCCCATATTCTCAAATATGATAACTTTGGGATCTTCCCAGTTCATATTAAGAGAGTGAGTTTTATTGGTCCTTGTTGGTTGCTACATAAACTAGTATTTAGGCAACTGTTTCTAGGGCATAACCCCAGAAACATGTAGGCAGAGTGGTGAGACTCATCATAGAGTGAACCATGTTCAACAGGGTTCTATTTCTCTTCTTGGATACACCGTTGTGATGCGGTGTCCCGTGAGGAGTCAACGGGGATACAATCCCAAAAATCTCTAGGATGATCTATCGGCTTAGATATTCATGACCTCGATCTAACCGAAGCATCTTTATCCTTTGCCAAATATACTCACTACTTCTTTCTAAAACTCTTTGAAAATTTCAAAGCTTTTATATTTGTTCTATTAGGCAAACATACCTATGTATACTGAAGTTATCAGTAGGATGTAATGAAGTAGTGATGATCGTATCTTGTGACATAACTATAAGTCTCACATACATTAGTATGGTTAACCCCTAATAGTTCTTGTGGCCCTTACAGGTTTACCCTTTGAAGGCTCTTTTGTCATCTTGACTAACAAGATACACATATATCATATGAATCATCATATGATTCCAACTCTCCGTCCGCCTGGAGTTTGACTATGTGTTTCTTGTTTAAATGTCACAAATAGATCATTTTTAAGCCCCCCTTAATTCGTTATAATGATTTATAATTACAACTATTAATTTCATAAAACATTTATTAAGATAAAACGAAAATTTATTTCTAAAACACAAATTTGGTTCGTTGTAATTGAGAAAATGAAACTAAATTCCTAGTAGCACTAGGTACATTATAACACTTGCTAAGTGTTAATGTAAGACCATCTGAAAAGTTCATATCATATGTCCCTTTGAGCAACAGCTAGCTTAGCTTCATTTGGTCTGGTTTCATCTTCTCTTCACTTCTTATTTCCTGAAAAAGTAGTACTAATATGAGTATCATACTCAATATGTAACACTTAGTCAGAAGTGAATTAAATCAAATGGTAAACATACCTGAAGGTCCGGCTCTGGTAGCCTCTTGCTTTTTTTTCTGCCAATCGGGCTGGACAAGTTCTCATTTGGTGCCCATGGTGAAAACAATTATACCATACTGCAACCTCAGGAATTTCTCCTTTGCCCTTATCTATGTTGGATCTTCCAACATGTGTTTTACCCTTGGTTAACTCCCCCTTTTTCTTGATTATCCCACTGTCAGGTTTGATCATCAAAGCCTGTTTTGGTTTGATTGAACCCAACTTGGATTTCATATCCTTCTCAGTAGTTTTAAGTAAGCTGTAAAGCTCTGTGAGAGTTTTATTCAAACCTTTCATATTATAGCCCTTAATGAACTGTTTATATGTTTTGGGTAGAGAGTTGAGAACCATATCGATTTCCAACTCTTGACCCAGTGGGAAACCAAAACGAGTCAGTTGGTCAAAGTACCCTTTCATTTTCAAAATGTGGGTACTAACTGACGAACGCTCAGTCATTTTACAAGCACACAATGCTTTAATTGTATCAAATCTCTCCCGTTTTATTTGTAACCGAAACATAGACTTCAGTGATGATATCATATCCCAAGCAGTCATGTTTTCATGATCCCGTAATAATTCTGGAGTCATGGTGGCTAACATTAGGCAACCAATAATCAGAGAGTCATCTTGGTACTTATCATAAGCAGTTATGACTTCAGTTGGAGCATTTCTGACAGGAGCATTTGGAGGGGGGTTTTCAAGAACGTAGAACTTCTTTTCATGCCTAAGGACTGCCCTTAGGAATCGAAATCATTCGATGAAGTTCGTTCCATCCAGTTTTTCCTTATCCAGGATTGACCGTAGTGTAAATTTGGATAAGTTGTTTGAGTTCAAATATGAGGTAGACATCTACAAAAACATGATTTAATTTTAGTAACTTTAATGTCTCAAATAAATAGATTAACCTTTCAAAAATCATTTGATTTGAGCTAAGATCCATATTTCACCTACTTCCATAAATGGCCAAGCAACTGTCTATGGAATTAGGCTATTTAGGTAGGTATCATCCAATTATGTTCAACATAACTCTTAGATGTCGTGGCATCCTATTCAATATATCATATATTGAAATTGGCATGTTTAATCCCACTTCAACGCCTTGAAAATACTCATAAATGGCCAAGCAACTGTCTATGATATTCTCAAGTAAACAAACCATAAAAAGTGTCGTGATCCCACCTAAATACTAGACTTAGGGTTTACTGGACCAGTCGTCCAAAATGCGACTATTTAAGTGAATGGTCAAGCAACTGTCCACTTAAATCTTGTTAATTTGGCTCCTTATCTTACACAACATTCAACCGGCATGATTGGCTGAGCACTTACCATACCGGGATCCTGTATGCTTGACAAGTACTTTAAATGGGTGACGTTTAGTTTACGTTTTGTAAAAGGTTGAATTTTAGAAAACATTCTAATTCCCTTTTTAAAACGTTTGACTTTATCTCTAAACTCTTGTTTTAAAAGTTTATGTATTAAATCGGTTTGAATTTGATAAACATATCAATTATAAAATATCATATTTTATTTACCGATTTAAAATTTTGTTGTGTTTGATTTTATTTTTGAAACGTTTGCAGTTGTCATAACAATAATAAAACAATAAATAAAAGCAAACACAAAATAAATAATCACAACAATAATATATGGATTTGCCCCTAATGTGATGTTGTGAGCCAACACAACAACCACGGTCAATTCTAAGGACATCTTCAAGCTCCCACTAGCTTCGCCATCTTGGTGAACTTCAGGGACTCCGTCTCGATCTCTTGGAACTCCGTCTCGGTTTGATTTACAATTTTAAAATAGAAAGATAACATATCTATACTATTTACATTTGTCCCTATCTAGGAAAATTTAAAATTACAACCCTTGCAATTAATACATTTTAATTTTCCAAAATAAAAGTGATCAACCACGAGTCTTTGGGGGAAACCATATATTATCTATTTATTCTAAAAATAAATATAAAATTGGCCGAATTAACATAATTAAAAAGGCCAAGATAAATGAAACAACTTATTATATGGCAAAATAAAATTAATTGTCCTATTTCAGTTTTAGGTTAACAAACCATGACACAAAACCCTTTTGGACCCAAGCCCAAAATTTAGGTAACAACCTAAAAACAAATTATTTAGGGAAACATCTCATGATAAAAACACTAAATTTAGACCTTAGGCCCGACTTTTAACTCAACTGCATGGGGCACCAGTCCAACACCCCAACCACCATCATGGTGGTTGACAGGCCCGACCCTGGCCCATGGCAAATGTGGCTTAGGCCATGGGCAGCAGGCCATAAGGGGCATCATAATTTTATTAGGCGTGTAGGTATAGTAGGCTCAGTTTTTGAGGGCCCAATTTTTTTTTACCGTTTTCTCCAATTAAGCAAACCGAACGAATCAACTCTTTTCTCGCCTCCATCTCCATTGCGCCTTATGTTCTGTGTGTCACGATTCTCACTTCTCAGACTCTCGACTCTCTCTCGCGACTCTCGCCTCTCAATCTGTCGACTAAATTTATCGATTCTAGAACACTACTCAATGAACGACTCTGGTGGTTGCCCTAAATCGACTCTTGTGGTTGCCTTGAACTCAACGAACGACTCTGTTGTTGCCCTAAATCGACTACTAGAGGGGACTCGTGGTTGTGGAATC
The DNA here is from genome assembly GCA_023525745.1 of Arctium lappa. Lineage (NCBI taxonomy): Eukaryota > Viridiplantae > Streptophyta > Magnoliopsida > Asterales > Asteraceae > Arctium > Arctium lappa. Next base: position 29,142,360 of record CM042050.1, read on the forward strand.
TACCCTAAATCGACTACTGGTGTCGTGGTTGTGGTTTTGTGTCGTGGATTCTGCCCTAAGTCGACTACTGGGGTCATGTTTCTGGACTTGTGGTCTTGTTGACTTGCTGCCCCTTCCCCAAATCGACAGGTCACAGCCTCACAGGTGTATTCTGTCTATCTTCTTACTTCTAAGTTAGTAAGTTACTTTGTTGGAATATATATTTGTTTGTAACATTGTTCTAGATTGTAGCATTAGAAGTAACAAAATATTTCAAATAAACATGATATTGCACTTGGTATTTTCTGGTTTTTAACTAAACAACTACGACAACTATTCAAATCTCATGGAAACCTGCAAGAATATTGGTATTTTGTGGTTTTTAGTTGGATCATAGTCCCAATTTGTGTTTTGTTATGCCATTTTTTCAATATGCAATTTGTAGTGGTTGTTCATAGTTTAATAGTTACTTGTTGTATCTAATGGTTACTTGTTCACAATTACATATTGTTCACTAACAAGAGCCGACAAATGTTAGTTTGGATTTTCTTTTTGTTATTCATCTTTTTGGGTTAAGATCTATAATGAAATCCATTTATGTATGAGTTTTCGATCTTGGTTGTCCTGTCCTGTTTGATTCCACATACTTATGATGATACATACTCATTATTCAAATAGTTTCTTTTGTTTTATATGTAAATACATAAATGTATTAGGGGCATCTTTTTGGTTTTTTGCCATGGGCATATGAAATCTCAGGACCGGCCCTGGTGGTTGAACCCGGTAAAAGAAAACAAACGATGACACTGCATGGTTCTAAATTTAAATCCGCCCAATACAAATCTATGTGACATACCATTACCAAAACCCAAAGGCAACTCCTTTGGGTCCACTTAGACGGACCCAAAATTTAGAAACTAACGCATCCACCCAATTTTATGGACCAAAAACTTGCAACAACCGGGGACGAGGCAAGTGATGAGAAAACGACAATGAACCATATCAAGCGAGCAACACCTGTAACAAAAACGCAGCACCGAAAACTATTGTTTCCAGTGGCCCTTGTCGCAAGACATAATGGCAGTGGCGGCCAAACCTAAAGAACCAGCGTGATCCACCCATGACCGTGGCCTGGTGGTCGACAATTAGACATTCAGAGCCTAATTTCTCAAGGAAACGATATCTACTTTGTTTCCGGCAATAAAACTCAAGCAATAGCCACCAAGGAAAAATTGGTAGCAACCACCTGAGGCTTCTACCATGGTGGTGCTTCGACCAAACGAGCGACAACCCCGACAACCCCAACGGCCAAAAGTCGTTGCTGGTTTTAGGTGACAAACAAAATCTTTAAGGGACCGTAGTCCAGCAATGGTTGTTGGTCGACTCCAGAGATCTGAACCTATTTGCCGAGAACCAAAAATAATCACCAACAACAGTAACAACCATCGACCATAACTCTATTTGAGAGATAAAGCCCTAAGTGATGGTCTTGATGGACTGCATCAATCAGCCGACATCAGCCGGTGATGATGGCCAAACAGAAGAACCGGTGAGAAACCGATGACAAGACACCCATTCACAGTCTTAACCGTGGTCCAAGACGGCGGGGAAAACCGGCGACAAAAAAAATTGTTGCAGAGGACGTGGATAAACAGCGATGATGACTAGGAGTAGAAACAAACCAACACCGCCACCCTCGAAGGGCGGTGGCCTGGACTAGCCATCGGCCGGAAAACAATCTCAGCCCCAACATCGTCGACGGAGATGAGAAAAAAGAAAACAAGGTGGATAACACTCCCCCGTCAAGTTACCATTGTCGATAGCAAGCCATAGAAGGGAGAGGCGGCAACAGCCGCCATTCCGGCATTGACCGACGATTTCGAATGAGAGGGAGAGGGGATCAATTTGCAGGTCACTTTAGACTTTCATATGAGAAAGAGAGAGGTCGATTAGGGTTAAAAAATTTGGGTTTTCGGATTAACTAGGCTTTTAACATGAGGCCCAATTAGAAATCTAAATCCAATTTAGAAATTTTAGGATTTAATTAAATCTGCCATATAATATTTTGTTCCCCTTTTAATTAAATGTGATCAAAGAGGCTCTGATACCACTGTAGGGTTTTAATACAATTTAGAAACAGATAAAACGCAGCGGAAAACCAAAGTAATTTTGGTTACAACAATTATAGAAAACTTTTCTATAAATAAATCTTAAAACCCAATCGGATCCAATGATGCATTTAATTAAAATAAAACCACACCATAGGGTGTTTAGAATATGTACCTTACAAAACTGTTGTGGTTGAACTAGCTGAGCACTTATAAACCAAAATAGGTTTCCTCTATCGGTAGTCCACACACGAACACGTTTCCCATCTCCACCGGGTGCTAGCCCAAGAACCCTAGATCTATATGTGTTTTACATAAAAGATTTCTTTTCTGTATTTATCTGTAAGGCTAATTTTATTTCGAAACCACTTAAGAAAAAGGTTTAGCCCAACCCCTTATTTATACTAGAAGAGTTATAGTTAGACTATAACTCAACTAAGGATTAAATAAGGTTTAGTAATTATCTGTAATATTTAAATTCAAATTCAAATATATATATATATATATATATATATATATATATATATATATATATAATTACAGATAATACCCCGTAATTAACATAATTACGTTTTCACCCTGTAATGACCATAATTAAAGTTTAACACATATATTCATAATTATCCTTCAAGAATAACTATTTCCTTAACCAACTTGATTTAATCCGGGTTTCTAAAGATGGAAACAAACGCATTCTTTGTGTGCGACCCTATAGGTTTACATACTCCTCAGCAGTATCTCTGTGTGACACGTGTCGTGGGCATATAATAACTTACAGATACAAACATGGATGCCATGTTTGAGGCAATTATCGCCGATGAACTAATTGAGAGATTAAATCTTCAATTAATCTTCAATTGAAGATTTAAATTGAAGAACGAGGAAGTAAGACGAAAGGGTTAGGGGAAGAGGGATAGTCTATATGTTGAATCCTAGGTAAAATCACCAAAATACGAGACTCAAATGATACTTACATCCTTTCATATAAGGGCATAAAGGTCTTTAAGATATTGAACATTTAAAAAAATTCAAAAATCCAGAGAATTTTTAGAGAGATTTTCGTGCATCATGATTGTGCCACGTCATAGGGTGAGGTATTTGCTTTTATATATATAAAAGATTTGATGTCAAATTAAGCATATTATTTTTAACATTTTATTGGCAAAATTACCTATTAAAGGGAGAAGTGTGTCATTTAGCAGGAATTGTGAATTCAATTTAAAAAGATAAAATACTAATTTTTTGATATAATTTGTTTAATTAAAATTAATAGCATACATATATGTTACGTACATGTTAAAAATTATTTGTACTTGTGGAAATTCACTTGTGGTGGTGCCAAAGAAATTGAACAGACGATGAGTTTCTTGATGGGCTTGAATGATAGTTTTTCACAGGTTCGAGGGCAGATTCTTCTGATGGAGCCAATCCACCAATGAATCGCATATTTTCCCTTGTTATACAGGAGGAGGAGAGGCAAAGAGATGTTGGAAAGCACCAATATCTTAATTCGTCTATGGCTTTCAATGTTAGAAGCAATAATAACAATTACAAGCCTCGCACACCGGGAAATCGAAATTACATAAGTTTCAAGAAGGATCATCCGTCCTTTTGTACTCATTGTAAACAAAACGGACACACTCAAGACAAATGTTATCGTTTAGATGGATTTCCTCCTGGTTATAAAGTGTATCAAACGCAAACCGATAGTCGTGCCAATTCCGTTGTTTCTACAAATAAGCAAGTCTCGATGCAGAAATATGATAGTGAACATGTTGTTGATGATAATACTCCCGGAATAAAAGAAGTCGTAAATGGCCTTATAAACATCCAATGTCAACAATTGATGGCAGCACTCTTGGGAAAATTGGTCTCGGTTAATGTTGCAACCACTTCTGCCGAGAAATATCCAGGTATTTGTCACGCCTTGACATTTGATTCAGAAGTATGTAAATCAAGTATTTGGGTTTTGAATTCATGGGCGACTCAACATAGTTGCAACAATAAAAGTTTATTTGTTGACATTCAAACCGTTAACAATATTCGGGTTGTGTTACCTAATCACAAAGTCATCAAAGTTCACATGATGGTAAACATTAAACTCACTAATGTGTTACTTCTCAGAGATGTTTTATTTGTGCCTCAGTTCGATTTTAATCTGATATCCATCATTGCATTAACAAAAGACCAAACTGTTATGGTGCATTTTTATAACAATCTTACTTTGATACAGCAGATCAAGGACAGGAAGACGATTGGCAGAGGTACGGGTCAAGAAGGATTGTACGTGTTGGAAGCAGAAGACAAGTCTATGAAAGTTAATGTTGTTTCCATACGTTTGTGGCATCAACGTTTTGGTCATCCGTCCAACAAGAAACTCAAGATGATGGATAGTGAACTTTAGTTGGATTAGTTATCTTAACAGCTACTGAAAGTTAACCCAAATTATTTCAAACAGAAATATATACAAAAAAAAAAAAAAACCAACTAATCACTATATAATCAAATTCAACTTAAAAATTTCCCTTTCTCTAGCTTTGATACATTGCTCAACTATATTCTTCGATCTTAGCAAACCAAGGATGACATCGATAGTTGTAGTGAGAAATCACCTTGGGGCCAAGGAAACAAAATAGGGCCCAATGTGTTATCTAGTGAAGAGCCCAAAAATGTCTAAGTTAGATCAATAGTTTGGTTTACAATTTTTTCGGCCCATTGAAGTGCAACAATAGCCCAAAAATTCAGCCCTATCTTGTAGTCCAAAAGGTCGGGTTTAACACCAAGTATAGCTATATCCACGAAGCGACCTAAAAGGTTGAAGTCCACGATGTAAGCCAAAAAATTGCACCTCGATTAAGTTGGACTCCAAACGACCTTTCTCCGAGCCTAAAACATGTATATATAAAGAAATGAGATTTTTGTTGCTTTTACATGTAAAATAGATTTATTTAAAACGAAAAACGATAAACATTTATTTATGCGATTAAACCGTAAAAATAAACTAAAAGACCCAATGGGAAAACACAAATTAACTCAAAATTATAAAAGAGGGCTACAATAGGGTAAATAAAATGACCCTATCACATACTCCAGCATTTTGCAGAAGAAACCATACTCGTGGATTTGAATCTACACTTGCATTTAGATTTTGATGAAGAAACCGACGCTGGTGGACTTGTAATCAAAGAAGGATGAGGTTATGGTAGATTTGCAGAAGAAGAAGTGAGGCAATGCAAAAGATGTGAGGGCTGTTAGATGGTATAGGGGTTGTTTTTGTACTTTTGTATATTTTATGTTTCCTTTAGGGTTTCTTATCTCCTTATATATAGTTGTTGTAACCCTTTGTAATTATTATTCAATTCTAGTGAAAACCCTAGCCGTTTCTTGGCAATTTCTTTCGTCTCTTAAAAGTTATCATGGTATCATAGCAGGATTAAACCCTTTTTCTGCAGCATCTTTTTCTTTGACGGCATCTTTTCGTTTTGGGTTTCTGTTCGACGGCGCCTTTCCTGATCGGCGGCGCTAGGGCTTCCTTTGTTCGACGGTTTTCTGTTCGACGACTTGTGGTGAGTTTTTTTTGTTCGTTCAATGCTTCTCTCTGGCATACAGTATCTCTATACTCTCTATTCTCTTTTCCGTTCTCTATTTCTCGCTTGCAATGGCTGGGAAAGATGATTCTTTCCAAGCCATTAGTGTTCGTTTGGATGGAAAAAATTACTCCTATTGGAGTTATGTCTTGAAAATTTTTCTGAAGGGTAAAAAGATGTGGGGTTATGTTTCTGGCACTATTGTGAAACCGAAAGAAGCAAAAGACTTGGACTCTTGGGAAGTGGATAATTCGAAAATTATCACTTGGATAAACAACTCTATTGAACATTCGATTGGTATTCAATTGGCAAAATATGAAACAGGCAAGGAAGTATGGGATCATCTTGAGAGACTGTATACACAGTCTAATTTTGCAAAACAGTATCAGTTAGAAGCTGATATCCGAGCACTTGACAGAGGGATATGTCTATTCAGGAGTTCTACTCAACAATGACTAATTTGTGGGATCAGTTAGCTCTTACTGAACCTGCTGAGTTACGTGCTTTTGGACCCTACATTGCTCGTAGGGAAGAACAGAGATTGGTTCAATTTCTTATGGCCCTGAGAAGTGATTTTGAAGGGCTTCGTAGTAACATCTTGCATCGAACCCCACTCCCTTCAGTTGATTCAGTAGTAAGTGAATTGTTAGCTGATGAAACTCGTTTAAAGACACAAGCAGGAAAGGGTATTCTTCCAACTCCAAGTCCTTCTGTTTTGGCTGTTCCTCATAAACCTTTTACTTCAAATCAGAACAAGAGTCGTCCAAGAGTTGGGTTTGATGAATGCAACTTTTGTAAGAAAAAAGGCCATTGGAAGTCTCAATGTCCAGAACTTATGGGTCGAAATCAATCACAACAGTCTGGTATTCCGAGACAATCTCATCGTTTTCCTCCTCAATTTAGCACTGCTGCCGCTGTTTCTCCATCTGGGTCAACTACTAATCCTACTCTTGCATCTATCACTGAACAACTCCAGAAGCTCCTTGATGTTCAGTCTCATGCCATGTCTGTCTCTTCGCCCATAGGTCAGTCGATTAGTAACGAATCAGGTATGCATTCAACTACTTGGATTCTAGATTCTGGTGCTTCTTTTCATATATCTCCGAATTCTAAATTATTTGCTTCTTTAAATCCTATGCCATCTGTGCCTGTCATGACTGCTGATGGTACTCCTATGCCATTAGCAGGTATTGGTTCTATTGTGAGTTCGAATTTTTCCCTTCCTAATGTATATCATATTCCTAAACTCTCATTGAATCTTGTTTCTGTTGGTCAATTATTTGATTCCGGTTATAAGGTATCATTTTCTCCTGTTTCTTGTTGTGTGCAGGATCCACCTACTCAGAAGCTGATTGGGACCGGTCGTAGGCGTGGGGGCTTATATGTGTTGGATGAGTTGCGGTTACCAGTAGCAGTTGCTCATAGTGCAGATCTATCTTCTTTTCGTTTGTCGTCTAAGTCATCTAGTTTTTATTTATGGCATTCACGCCTTGGACATGTTTTAGCTTCTCGTCTAAAATACTTAGTTTCTTCTGGCAATTTGGGAAATTTGCAGGTTCATGATATTTCTAATTGCAGTGGTTGTAAACTTGCAAAATTTTCAGCTTTACCTTTTAAATTAAGCAAATCTCTTTCTGTTGCACCTTTTGATTTGATTCATTCTGATGTATGGGGACCATCTCCTGCTCCTACAAAAGGAGGGTCTCGATATTATGTCTCTTTTATTGATGATTATACTCGATTTTGTTGGATTTTTCTCATGAAACATCGCTCCGAATTCTTTGATATTTATTGTCGTTTTCGAGCATATGTTAAAACCCAACATAATTCTGTGATTAAATGTTTCCGATGTGATTTGGGAGGTGAATATACTTCCAATAAATTATGTGAATTACTTGCTTTAGATGGAACTATTTACCAGACCTTTTGTACAGACACTCCTGAGCATAATGGTGTTGCTGAAAGAAAACATAGACATATCCTTGAAACCGCTCTCTCTCTCTCTCTCTTGTTGTCTTCTTCGGTTCCTAATCAATTCTGGGGAGAAGCTGTTCTTACTGCTGTCAATCTGATCAACAAAATTCCATCCTCAATCACTTCAGGTTTATCTCCCTTTGAAAAACTTTATGGCTATTGTCCTGGTTATTCTTCTTTACGTGTCTTTGGTTGCACTTGCTTTGTTCTTCGTCCACATGTAGAGCGTGATAAGTTATCTTCTAGATCTGCTGTCTGTGTTTTTCTTGGTTATGGTGACGGACAAAAAGGTTACCGTTGTTTTGACCCTACCTCTCAGAAATTATATGTATCTCGTCATGTTGTGTTTCTTGAGCATATTCCTTTCTATTCCATTCCCATAAATGCACACAACTTGACAAAGTTAGATGTATTTAATATTGATCCATTCTCTGAGCAAGTAGACTCTACTCAAACTCCAGATAGTTCTCCAACCGAAGAAAATGCTACTGGTACTCCAATACCTGACACAGTTGCCCCTCCTCCTACTATTGTCACTCAAGATGCACCTGAGACTGTGGATCATCCTCGACAATCCCAACGCCCTCGTAAGTCCACTCGTCTACCATAATTTGTTTATTCTACTTATTCTCCCTCTTTTACTTCGTTCTTAACTTCTATACACTCTCTTTCTGAACCTTCCTCTTATAAAGAAGCAGCTACTGACCCTCTTTGGCAACATGCTATGAGTGAGGAACTCTCTGCTTTGCAAAAGACCCATACTTGGGATTTGGTTCCGCTTCCCAACGGTAAACGTGCTATTGGTTCCCGGTGGGTCTATAAAATCAAGACCAAATCTGATGGATCCGTTGAACGTTACAAAGCCCGTCTTGTAGCTAAGGGCTTTACTCAGGAATATGGCTTGGATTTTGAGGAAACTTTTGCTCCTGTAGCCAAAATGACTACAATTCGCACCCTTATAGCTGTTGCTGCTGTTCGTAAGTGGAATATTTCACAAATAGATGTTAAGAATGCCTTCTTGAATGGTGACTTAAATGAGGAGGTATATATGGTTCCTCCTCCCGGTGTTCCTCATAAAACTGGTGAAGTTTGCAAGCTTAAAAAAGCATTATATGGGCTTAAACAAGCCCCACGAGCTTGGTTTGAAAAAATTTCTGATGTTATTCTGTCTCTTGGATTTTCTGCAAGTGAACACGATTCTGCTCTCTTTGTCAAGCATACTTCTGCAGGTCGTATATTGCTTTATTTGTATGTTGATGATATGATCATCACTGGTGATGACCTTCAAGGAATTAATGACTTAAAGTCAGAATTAGTTGCACAATTTGAGATGAAGGATTTGGGTCCTCTTCGATATTTCTTGGGTATTGAAGTTGCTTCATCTCCTAGAGGTTACTTGCTTTCTCAATCTAAATATACAGCTGAAATTATTGAACGAGCTCGTCTTACTGATACTCGTGTTGTGGACTCTCCTTCTGAACTGAATGTCGAGTATTTTCCTACTGATGGTTCTCCTCTCACAGACCCTACCTTGTACCGTACTATAGTTGGTAGCCTGGTTTATCTCACTATTACTCGACCAGACATTGCATATGATGTTCACATTGTCAGCCAGTTTGTTGCAGCTCCGACCTCTACTCATTGGACTGCTGTTGTGCGTATTTTACGTTATCTTCGAGGTACCATGTTTCGAAGTCTCCTGCTATCATCCACATCTTCTCTCGAACTACGGGCATACTCTGATGCTACTAATGCACGTAATCCTACGGATCGTCGATTTGTCATAGGTTTCTGTGTTTTCTTGGGAGACTCTCTTATTTCATGGAAAAGTAAGAAATAATCTGTGGTTTCTCTTTCTTCCATTGAAGCTGAATACCGCGCTATGGCATCTACTTCCAAGAAGATTATTTGGTTGCGTTGGCTACTCGCTGCTATGGGTGTCTTCCTTCCTCATCCCACTCCTATGTATTGTGACAATCACAGCGCCATTCAGATTGCTCACAACTCGGTTTTTCATGAACGCACGAAGCATATCGAGGTTGATTGCCACTTTACACGTCATCATCTAAAACGTGGCACTCTTTCCTTACCGTTTGTCAGTTCTACTTTACAACTTGCAGACTTCTTCACGAAGTCTCACCCGATCTCTCGCTTCCGCTTCCTGGTTAGCAAACTCTCGATGCTTCTTGCACCAGCATCATGAGTTTGAGGGGTGATGTTAGATAGTATAGGGGTTGTTTTTGTACTTTTGTATATTTTATGTTTCCTTTAGGGTTTCTTGTCTCCTTATATATAGTTGTTGTAACAATTTGTAATTATTATTCAATTATAGTGAAAACCCTAGCCGTTTCTTGACAATTCCTTTCGTCTCTTAAAAGTTATCAAGGACGTTGCCGGAGAAACAAGGAGGGAAGGGTGTGGTATCATCAGAGAAACATGGAGGGAAGGGTGTGGTATCGCTAGAGAAACAAAAAGGGTGTGGGTTTGCGGGAGAAAGGAAGTCGAGGGGGTAGGGAGTAGGGGGACAGTTTCATGGAAGAGAGAAAATTTTCATTTATTTTTTATAATAAAAATATCAATAAAAATTTTGTTTTTTCTAAAATAAATTGAACTTAGGTGAAAAGACGAAAACGACCCTCACATGAGGGGCACATAATAGAGTTGTCGGAGCCCCATCTATTAGTGGGAGAGGCTTATCTGGGCTTAAAAACACGAAATTTGATCCAAAAGTGTACTTTATGAATTTGAAGGATGAAAACCACAAAACAGTTAAAGATGAGGGACCAAAAATGTAATTTGCACTTTTTATTTATTTATATAAAAGTAGTAGAATATTTTATTGATTTATGTTGTTTATCCGTTATTTCAACAAAAAAACAAAATATTAAATTTATTAATAACACCATAAGCACAAATAAAAACCCTAATTTCCCACTCAGTTCCCTTTCTCCATTCTCTCTCCACCATTCACTTTTTCTCTTTTTCGACGCAATTCATCTCTTCGACGGCTACCACCTTCCCCTATGGCGACGGCGGGCGATGGAAGGGCTCCATACGAAAGCAGCGGAGCCGGAGGAAAGTTCCGTAAGAGGCCTTTCCGCCGCAGTGTTCAGGCGACGCCGTATGATCGGCCTCCTACCCCTCTCAGAAATAGCAATCCCGGCCTTTTCACGAAGCTTGTGGACCCGGCTTCTAGGCTTATTTACGCCGGGGCTCATAGGCTCTTTGGCGCTTTCCGCAAGCGTCTTCCTCCTCTATTATCGCAAGGGCCGCCAGGTTCAATGCTTTTGCTCTCAATTTGATCAATTTGTTATAATTTGACGCCCTGTGAGCTAATTTGGGGGCTTTTGGGTTGCGTTAAGGAACCTTTTTTTGATGGATATCGTAGGGTTTCATAATTGGGGTAGATTTTTATTAGGTTTTTCTTTGGTTCATTGGCTGATTGCTGCATTGTTCTTCAATTGGTTTGGCTTTTTCTTTGGCTGTAAAAAGGTGTTTTTTTACTACATCTTATGTCATGCCCTAAGGATTTGCTTTTGTCTTGGTTGATTATCTGGTTATTGCATTTTTTAATTGCTTAGGTTTTTATGGCTGCAGAAAGCCACTTTTCTATAAGAATATGTCAATTTTAGGGTTTATTGATAGTTTTATTCATATAATACGTAAGGTGAGAAAATTCAGTCATCTGGATGAGAATATTTTCGGGTTATGGGAAGATGTATTATGATGACATTCATTAATTCCGTAGCTAAAATGGGTAAATGTTCCTCATAACTGCGGACATGTGATCTATATAGGTCTCTTTATGTACAGAAATTGGACATACAGTTAGGCTATCAAGGTGTAACACTAGCTTTTCAATGGCCAAGGAAACATCACTTTTCCCAAATTCATTTGATCAAACAAAGATTTTTTTTCAAGTTTAAAGGATATTGTTGATAGCTATTGTATTTATTCTGATGTGAATGCTCTTTATTGTTTGCAACATCTTTTTATAGAATCACATTTTTTTTGCTTATGTAGGATGGTGCACTAGAAATTGATACTGTTAAGAGGAATTTACAGGACAATCTATGCCTTAAATCAAGCTGGTCACAAGCATGTCAATGTGTCTGTGTGCACATAATCCCATTCAACTACACATTAGAGTTCACTCTCTTATTATCGTACATGTACTTAGAGTTCATATATAAATGTATAACTGATATATTTGAACGATAACTCTTTAACATTCATGGTTTTATATGAATGGGCACTTTTTGTTCCATGAGGTCTTACTCTGTCAAAATCTGTGAACCGATTAATCTAAGAGATTTTGTGATGGAACGCTACAGTAGGCAGAAGCCATGGAACTTCTGGTCTCATGCATGTTTACAAGTTCAACTGTAAAAGTCAGGATGCTTGAAGCTAAGTTTGCGACATCTATGCGGGAGAGTAAGCTCCTGGTGTCATGCATGTATACAAGTTCAATATTAAATGACAATGGTGACACAAAGCTAATAATTTCTAATTGTATACGTGGGAGAGTGAATTTCTCATTCTCACATAGTCACATGTACATAGGTGCTTAAAAATTGTTTTTAGTGGGTGATATAATTCTATTTACTCTGCTTTCTTTATAACATTTTCCCATTATTATGACTTTCTGCCTACACAAGTTGCTTGGAATAAAACGTTTTATCATATGGATGATTTTTTTTAAATATCGATTTTTTGCTCACCAGATTTCAACATGTAGAAACGAAAACTGCTGTCATGTGCTAATTTGGAATTTTAAACTTTTACTGGCGCTACATATGAGTTTTTCCATTTCAATCATTCTTCTGAAAAGTGTTAGTTTTGATAGCGCAAGAGCTTTAAGTAGGGTGGCTAATATATCTGGACATGAGTAAATTGCTTACTTGTGAGATAATTTTAGATTATAGTACAGAAACGAAGGATAAAATATGAAGCTTTTTACTAGGAGATAGCTAAAGCTAAAAATTCTGAGCAATTCTCAGAAGAAATAATTGATCTAAGACACAATTATAATTATCATGTTTTAAATCATTGGGTTAAAATCTAAGTATATCTATAATTATCAAGCAAGGAAGATCACGTAAAACCATATCAAGATATTCTCGTAATTGACCAATTGTAATAAGCCACTATGGAATTGGTTCTGTTGTGAATTTTCTTGCCTGTGTGGAGTCTAAGATATTCATATTAAATAGCTTTTGTATCACGTCAATTGAATTTCTGCTTAATGCTTTACATGCCCCTTACAAAAGCTTTTATGTGACCAGAGATTAATGAAGAAGCCCAGAATGTTGCTCAGGAGGCAGTGCAAAATGTAAGTTGTTTATTTCAATTGTAGCACACACTTTGTGTTTGGGGTATCTGCTTCCTGTGTGCTCTGAATCATGTCAATTGTGGCTTCATGTATAGAAAGTGGTGTGAGTAATTGCTAATAGAACCTTATACTTTTTTTGATTGTAAGTTTTGAAACTTCTTCTGGATTTTACTTGTTATCAAGTTTTATATTTTGGATTTTGCTAATTTCAATCCGAGGATTTTTGGGTTTTATTTGGTATTTGTTCATGTTTTTGTCTCTGGTTTGATCCTGATTGCTATACATTTTCTCCATATGCTCTTCATTCTATTCAATCTATTGTGTTGCTTCATGAAGTGATAAACAGTAACAATAATGGTGGAGTTCATGAGATCCTAAGTTATGTTGTTTCAGATATGTGGGTATGGATATGTAGTCCGTGCTTCAAGCCTTCAACACACTAGGCGAAATTTCTTAACCTTTTACTCTGCTATCTTGGTCTAAGTTCACATATTTAATCTTCTTGCATCCACCCTTGATAATATCTAGGATATATGGATAAGTAGCCTGTTATGTTGTTGGCAATAAGTTTTTCTAAATTTAAAAACACCTCCTCTGTTTAGGGAAGTTAGTTGCTGGTTGTAGTACTTCTTTCTTTATGAATTCTTAGAATAGCGTGTTCTCTTGGTGGCTTGTTTTATCCAACTATTTTGTCTGAAAGCGTTCTAACCTTTATGCACTTCTGCTTATCGAACTGAAGAATTGTACTGGAGTATCAGAACCTAGCACTGATCAAGGTGTGAATTCTGCTAGCATCTCTGCTGCTGCTGGGATATCAGAGCTTGAACAAATGTTGAAACAAAAAACCTTCACTAGGTTGGTCTTTCTTTTAGTACAGTCCTATATTGTTATTATTTACGCCATAGGTGGTGACATGTCGTTGCCTTTACTTCCATCTTTACTTTATACGACATGTATGAACTCGAGGGCTATGCTCATTTACCAATAAGCTGAAATTTGTTTTCACGTCACATTTGGAGGGGGTCCATACATCCCCACACTGACCACAAATGTGCTTTTGAGGTATCATTGCCATATCTTCTGCAATCTCGTTGGTTGTGCTTGTGTGTGTTGTGAAATAAAGGGAAACGTCAAAGTGTTTAGATTTTGCTAACATTTCACTTGATGCTCCTTGGACGTATGTTGTCTTATGGAGAGTCGCCTACTCTTTAATTTTTCAAATTGTGCTTATTACTTGGCCTTGGTAAAATGCGTGGGGTAGAATGTTGATCATTGTGATTACATGACAGTTTTGTTTCTCTATTTTCAAATGCATTGTAAATCATTTACTAGCAAGCAACAATAGTTTTGAACCCAAAGGGTTGGTTTGCAATATTCAGTGGGTGTCTTGGCACCTCATGAAGTGTTAGGGATGGGGGTGCGAATTCTACTAGGTGCTATCAATTTCTTAGGGCCATGCTTGCTACCCAAAGACCTAAAGCTTGCTTGGGCCGTGCTAGCCCTTTGCATGGATCTGTGGATTGGTTGGCCAATGGTGCCATATACCATGGTTTATATAAACCAAACTGAACTAACCAAGTTAATTCCACATGGAGTAGGGTTTGGGGAGGGTTAGGACCTCACCTTTACGGTTTTACCCCAAGGAGTAGAGAAGTTGCTTTGTTGCACTTGCACGAGAACAACACTTGGCCGGTTACATGACATTTGCATAATTCCATTTTGGTTTCTCAATGGAATTTGCAACATTTCGTTTTCTGACAACTTTTAAAACTAAAATTACTTGTTAGTCCATTACTATTACCATTACAAAGAGGCAAAGGGCTATTTTTATAATTTTATGGAGTCTACAAGAGCCTATCATCTTTTTAAATTTCATAGTTACTAAAGCAATTCTGACAACTAATTTTGAGGCTGGTTTATTTCGTAGAATATCAGTGAGTAACAATTGTTTTTTAACACTCCAAAAATTGGGATAAACAAAAATTTCCAAAAATGGAAATGTGGTATATATAAATGTCAAGATACGGACCTTCCCAAAAAGGGAAACAATGCACGTCTGTTTAATTACAAGTTTGTAATTTAACGGTAAGAGATAACAACCTCTCAATCTAATCCCTAACAAGAAATAAGATTACAATTGGTTGTCATCTAATGTTCAAAATAAAGTTCTTCAAGAATAGGGCCCCAAAAATTGCTCCCAAGCTCACACCTAAAGTCCAACTAGCTCCTCTTGGCGACCACGCCACTAGAACCTGAGATACACATCGACACAAAACAAGTGTTAGGTCAAAAAGCCTAGTGAGTTTGAGCAAGGCATAATCATAATTAGAACAAGATTACAACAATATATATATATATATATATATTATAACGGCTCAATTAAGGAATCAATGGGGGAGACCCAAAACACCAAACAAGTTTCACCTCAAGAGTCGAAAACCTAGATGTTCATCCGTACGAGCAATACCTCAAAGGCCCGACACGTTGGGGACTACCTCCGAGGCATTATCCCAAATGACGGAGATCTAGGCGCATACCTCTAAGGTGGTGCCCAAGATTATATCCTCCTAGTGCCTACTTGCGGTTCATTCAAATTTGCAAGATAACCCAATACAATATTTACTCCAAGTAAAGTGTATTTAACATCCAAATGAGTATGTGTGGTCCAACCACTATCATAATTATGCAATTAAATCATGCAAGTCTCAAAGCCCTCAACATTGGGGTCAAGTCCTTCTATAGCCCCTCATATATATAATGTCAAGTATTAGAACACATTTTGTACATATGACAATAAGATTCCCACAATTTTCTAAGCTAATATGAGTCAAGTCTCATTTAGGTCAAAATCCCAAATGGTTCACATTTGAAGTTATAGATCCATTTATAAGGACTACACACTAAATATACAATCATTTATTGAGATATAATGTTAATAACTAGCAATACTTTAAGAGACACATTTATAAATAAAACTTCCAAAGATCCCCCAATAATGGTTGTAAGGGTATTTTTCCTTCAAGATAAGAGATGCAAAGATAAAGTAGCACAAAATGATGTGTATCTAGTTTTATAAAAGTTAGAGAACTCACAATCTATATTTTTGAGTAAAACCTAGAAAAGTAGCAAAGATCCTAGAAAGTGTTGGTGGAGATGAGATGATGGTTGGATAGCTTGAAGATCCTCACTAGATGTTCCCAAAGTAGAACAATAAATGCTCGCAATCAACCCCAAACAAGAAGTAAATGAAGAGAGAGTTGCTAGGGCTCCAAAATTGCCTTTAATGCTCTCTAAAACGACCTAAATCTGATTTTGAGGAGTAGTGAAATGGGGTAAAAGCGGGTAGAGGTGAGTTTTATACCCCCTGCACCCCGACGGCGACAGTGACCGGAGACCTTGCCATGGGCATAGTTGCGGGTTTCACCCCGTATTCGGTACACCATCAACGACAGTGACACACGACTGAGCCATTGGCACTATCGCGGTCACAGTCGCACACAATGTGTACCGTGGCCCCCAACCTTTGGCGATTGTGACCCACGGCAATGACATGTGTCATAGTCGCATGGCACTCTCGCGCCAACCATGACCCGACCTGATTTTACTTCGTTATGACACTTAACGAGACCAAGCTTAAGGGTTTAGGATCATAATGGAGTTCTAAACTGAAATTTAAACTCGTGGGACATTAGACTACGAAAGTGGGACATGATGCGCCAATAATTCTTACTTGGATTTTCCGGGCGTTACAGTTTTAAACTTCATTTTATATCTCTTGAAATGTGTAAATTATAACATATCCCCTTTGTTGTTCTCTTTAGTCTTATAAAATATATATATACATATATGATATGCGCATGCATACGGTTCTATAGTACAGAAGCTGCATGAAAAAATCTATAGAATCAATATTAACAGCAAGACAGAGTTAAGAGCCTTTCTGTCTTAGAACTTTTTTTTTTGATCTGGTCAAAGTATTGTTTCTTCTGAACCCAGGGGCTTGTGAAGTATTTCTTATTATATTAAACAGTGAGCAGATCATTCAATTGGTAAAATTGGAAATGTTGTTACTTCATTGAAATTCCTTCCCATTATTTTTTTTAAAGAGAGCAGAAAATCAGTCATAAGTGATAAATGGACAGATCCAAGTGGCGCTATTTTTAGTATTTTTTTCTCCATTATGCTGGTATATTTCATAAGTGACATGTGCTCAAGTTTTACTGAGTTATCTTGTTCTCATGACATGGACTTAAAAATAAATTGCTGTATTGCATAGATTTGGTGTTTGAAAGTATCTTTTAAGTGTATTAGGCATTTAGACGGTGATTCAGGTGCGTTATTCTTTGGGAATGTTAATTACAGACATGATTAGATGCTTGATTACTTAAATTGGTTTGTCTTGATCAAGCCACAGATTTGTTTCTAGGGCCTGAATGTTAAGTGTCTGGTCAGAGGAAAATCTGAGTCCAGCTCCCCCACCCCATCCTTAAAAAAGAGGAATATAACAAAAAAACTCAAGAGCGTGATTGTATCTTTTACCTTTTGCTTAGTCTCAACTGTTTTCGTGTTTGTCTGAATCATACTACCATTACTGATGTTATATACTGCGCAGGTCGGAAATTCAGCGGCTGACAGCATTGTTGCACTCGAAAACCATCGAGTCACCTTCTGATGATGTTGTTGAAAGGGATGGAGCAAAGCTTCCTAGTTCACCTTCTCTTTTAAGGCTTGAAGCATCAACAAGTGGTGCCCTGAAAAAATATGGAAATGAGAGGGATAACTTCCATGCTGATATTTCAACTCCTATTGTCAGTTCAAGAGTGAGTAATAGGTTCATGCTTGTATCCGTTTGTGTGTGGGTTCATTTTTTATTTCTACTTGAACAATTTCTAGCATATTTCAATTTGGTAGTGTTTCATGATTTTATTGTCACTCAACTATTCAGGTTTTTTGCTTGCAATATATTATTATATTGTCTTTCAGGTTCTTGAAGAGGAGATTGCTTCACCTGCTGAGCTTGCAAAGGCTTACATGGGATCCAGGCCTATGAAGGTAACACCATCGGCACTGGGGTTAAGCAGCCAGGCACCGAGACAAGATGTGAAGTTGCTTAATAACGCATCTGGCCTTCCAAAAACACCAATTGCATCTGTGGCTCCAAAGACTGCAAACAGTTTCAGGGGTCTTGAAAATGGCTTCTTGACGCCAAGATCTCGAGGCAGATCGGCAATGTACAGCATGGCTCGCACACCATATTCCAGGGGGCCTTCAACTTTTAGCCAAAAGGTTTGCCTGATCTTCATACCTCTATTGAACTTACTCTGCAATATTGCTGAAGTAGAATCTGTATCTGCATACATGATTTCAGGAAATCAATTCAGACTATGGTCAAGGTGCAGTAGCATTAACATCTTCTCAGCCTACGTGGAGGCATGAGGGGAAAATGGTAATCGTTGGGTGTATGCCTTATTTTCTTTCCTTAGAGAATGCGACTTTATAACTGTGCTTCACGTTCTATCTCAGGCCCTAAAGCATAGAAGTTCTGTACTAGACGATGATATCGGATCTGGTGGTCTGTTGCGTAGAACTCGACAGAAAGCTAATCTCTTATCACAAGGAAGTTCTCTCTCAAGAGATAAAAGAGAACTCGGTTATACTGCTTTGCAACAGCCAGATGCTTCAAGTCAGAAGCTGCTTTTAATGAACAAACCTGAACCAAAAGTCTTGAAGGGCTTTGAAGAAAATGGGGACACCAGCATGCGTGGTTCAGGCTATGCTTCTGTTCCTACAAAGTCCACTCAAATGGCCACAAAAATATTGCAACAGCTTGAAAGACTGAGCCCAAAGGAAAAGAAGTTAGGATCAACTCTTACTGGAATGAGAGATAAATCACCCAGTAAACTGACGTTAAATATGCTCCATGGCCAGGCTCTTAGAAGCCTGGAGAAAGTGGATTCACCAAAATTTCTTCCTAGCCCTCATGATGGTCAGAAATCAGAGGGTCAGCACCATGATAGATTACATGATATTCATGAGCCGGCCTCTCAAAGCAAAGACAAAGTTGAAGAAAATAGCTTAAGGAAGTTCCCTATTCCTCGTAACATGTTGACGCCAGTTAACGGTGATTCAACAGTTTTGTTAAAAGATAAAGCACCAGTTGTTATAACCACTGCTTCAACTTCAAAGCTTCCAGCCGAACCTCCTCAGAAGAAGCGTGCTTTTCAGATGAGTGCACATGAGGTTCGTCGTATTCCTAGTGTTTGTGTATTATTCTATTACATTGCCAGACAATAAGGAGAACGTAATAATAAAACAAACGAGAACTGATCTGGCCGTTGTATGAGATACAATTATAGGTATTGGTGTTGATTTTTCCATGGTATAATAGAACCACTAGAATTTCCTTGGTGTTGTTTTCATGGGGTTTTTTCTTACCCTCGCCCTTAATTTCACACGCTGAAGGATTTCCTTGAATGATCAATTTAGTGACCTGCAAGTAAATAGTTTCATTTGGGCTCGGTTTATCTGTGCCCACCACAACGAAAATAGACAATTATAAGTGATTTCAAGCAGGAACTACATATTGGCATTGGTCCACTGGTGCTTATTGTCTAAATTCTCTTCTCTATTTTCTGCAATTCGGCCGCCTATTGTTTATCTCTTAGCATTTTTATTACACTTTTACGCCATTTGGAACTATCAATTTCAGCAATATCTAACACCCCTCTATGTTTAATCTTCACTAATTTTACATTAATATCAAAGACCTATGCTAGTATATTCTAACTTAGATATAACTTAGGGGCTGTTTGTTTTTTTAAAATACCTCTTAATGGCTAAGTCTGAATCGTTCAGACCTTTTGACATTCGGACTGTTTGTTTTTTTTCCAGTTTTCAGAACCTTTTAAAAAACAAACACCACCTTATTGTCTATGTACTCTGATTAGACTTGTTTATTGATGCTTAGTCAAATCCATGTACAGGTGTTTTTGACATGCGGTTTGTTTCATTGGTATTCTTGCTTATATTTCAACATTGTTTGTCTCATATAGGATTCATTGGAGCTAGACGATGACATCCATGTTAACGGGCATGTGTCATTTCCATCGGCTGAAAATAACAAGCCAGAGGCATCTTCAGTAGCAAACAAACCTGTCTTTGCTGAAGTCATTCAAACTCCGACACTGCAGGAAGTTCCCAAAACTTCTGCACCGGCCGAAGTAACTCCCGTTACATCTAAAATTCCTGAGGTTTCTAAAATTCCAGAACAGGCCGAGTCGAAAGAAGCTGAAAACGTTACATCTTCTCCAAAAACCGATGTTGGATTTCTTGGTGGTTCTGTTAGTGAGCAAGGAATCACATTTAAGTTCCCTACCTCACCTCCATCAACTACCACCACACAAACTGGCCTACTTCCTCAATCAACCTTGCAAGTTGAGAAGGTTGCTCTAGAGAAGGATTCAAATAATTTCTCATTGTTTGGCGCAAGCACTGAGAAGGTGTCACCATTCCAGTTTTCTGCCAACGAGCCTTCAGAATTCAAACCAAATGCTAGTTCAGATTCAAAAGCACTTGACTCAACCAGGTTAGAAGATTTTTTTTATATGCTTATTTTTATTGAGGCCATGAAGGTGGATCTTAGTTCATCTTCTACAGTAATCTTTTTTATTGTCGAAACTGAATTTACTTTATTATGCATAGATTCTCATCTCTCATGTGTTTGTGCAGCGTGTTTAATTCAGTCTCAAAGAATGATCATGTAAAATTTCCGGCATTCAACAAGAATGAAAATGGTGATGATCAGAAGGCAGCAAATATGTTTGGAAAATCAGAGTCTTTGTCCTCTCCTGCTCTTGCAGCTACATCAACAAGTGGCATTTTTTCATTTGGCACCCCCAGCAAGAACTCAAGTACTCCAAATGAGACACCTGCTTCAACCCCTCCTATGTTTTCCTCATCGACTTCTTTTCCAGCTTCTGGTGCCAATTTGAGCTCGCTTTTCAATAATAGCTCTCCCAATGTCACTTCTGCCAGTACTGCCACTGTCATATCCACCACCACCACTGCTGCCTCCAGCACTGTTTTCTCTACATCTGTGTCAGCACCAGCTTTCTCTACGTCTTTGCCAGCACCTGTTTTCAGTTTTGGGTCTGCCATTGCTCCAAGTTCAGCTTCAGCAGCCCCAACTTCAGTGGCCGAAACTGGGAATACAAATGCTGCAAATGGGAAGGAACCAAAATCCAACATGAGCAGCTCACCTTTTGCTAGTACATCTTTTGCCACAACTACTACTGGAAGTAGCCTCTTTGGCTTCAGTTCTCCGGCAGCTACTACTTCAGCCACCAATAGCCAGTCACAGGCTTCTTTCTTTAACGTCACCAGTGGATCTCAGGCAAACACACAGACATCTACTGCTGTTACACAGGCCGTGCCTTTTATGTTCGGCTCTTCTACCCCTTCTATAGCATCTGGATCTACTGGCATCCCATCATCCTCTACTTCAGGCAGTTCCCTTTTCGGTTCCTCAGCTCCTGCTTTCAGTTCGTCACCTAGTTTTGGTATTAGTTCTGTTGCTGCCTCTTCAGAGACCAAATCCGGTAGTTCCACTAGTTCTGTTACTACTAGCATATTTGGTTCCGCAGTTGCTTGGCAGCCCCCCAAATCATCTGGATTTGGGTCTACATTTAGTTCTCAGTCTTCAGTGTTCTCCTTTGGAGCATCTTCCACACCCATGCCTTCTGCTAGCACTTCGCCGACCGTGTTTGGTTCATCAAATACAGGTGCTTCAACAGGGTCATCCATGTTTTCATTTAGTACAGCTGGTGCTACCAACTCCTCTTTTGCTGCCCCCTCCCAAGGTCAGTCTGTTTTTGGAAACTCGACTCCTGTTTTTGGAGCCACCACCACCTCACCAAACAATAACGATCAGATGAGTATGGAAGACAGTATGGCCGAGGATTCTATGCAAACTCCCAGTCCTGTTTCTCAATTTGGTCAAGCTCCTGCAGCTGGACCTGGTTTTATGTTTGGTTCAGGCACCCCGACCCCAGCAGCACTTCCGTTCCAATTTGGTGGCCAGCCAAACCAAGCACCGACTCAGAATCCTTTCCAGTCTTCTAGTGTAGAGTTTAATGCTGGAGGAGGAAGTTTCTCGTTAGGCTCCGGAGGTGATAAATCTGGGAGAAGGATAGTGAGAGTTAAAACCAAGAACAGGACGAGGAAGTGAGGAAGTTGAATAAATACATGGGAAAATGTGTCGTTTGTTTGAAAGTGTCGATTTTCCTGGAGAGTTTATTCGTGTCGCATCCAAGCCAGGTATGAATGTCTCGATGTTTTTTTTTTGGTTTATCTTTGTCGTTAGTGTCGGAGTATTTGTAGTTAGAATGTTATTAGAGCACAGTTTTGGAGTTGTGTGAAGTTTTTAGAGGCATATGTTTGGTGTAGTAGAAATAGATGATGTCTGTGTACTCTTTATGTAGAAAACAAACACCATAAGCAAAGGGTATGAATTCTTCATTGTTGTTGCCTTTCTGTTTATCTGTTACTTTTAGAATAAATCCAATCCTCTAGTGATTTAGAACATTGTCTGAGGGAGTATCGGAGTAGTAATTCGTTAGCATATCGATCGGCATAATCCGTTTGTAATTATACTGCCATTTATGTGATGCTCCGAGCCTCCGACAACCATAAGCTAACAATTTTTTAAGCTTATTGAAATTACCCCATTTGATAAGTGGGTTGGGTCCTGGTGAGAAGTTGAGTTAATTGTGAGAAGCGTGAGAAGTGGTTATCGATCGTTGGATGAGAAATTGACGCACATTAGGATGAGATGCACCAGATCAATTCCCTTCTAAGCTACAATTCATGGGAGAGCTTGAGATTAAAAGAGATCAACGGTTCAGATTCATTTCTCACCAATAACTCAACTTCTCACACGATCATTTGCCTTGATAAGTTGCAAACTAACTTTTTGAAAAGTTATTTCGAACTTTTTAGTAGCATTTTATTATGTTCCATTACCTCTTACATTTGACACTAAAATTTATAGAACTTATTATCCAACGGCTAGTTTTTCTGCTAACAGCCGACCAAAATTGTCTTGAGAAGCTTCTTACAAACGTACTGTAAAATTTGATGTTGATTTTCAAATGGCATAACTTTTAACATCAAATCAATAACGATTCAATCATTATTTTTTTGAAAAAGAATTCAATTCAGTTGTTCGAATGTATTGTTTCGACTCATTCGGAAAAACCCTACTGAAAGTGTAGCAAAAATGCACAAATCAGAAACCATGGACATAGGGAGCAAAAGAGGAAATTACCATCAACACCCAAAAAGTGTAGAAATAATGCATTTCTGATTCATAGAAGTAGTACTAAAGTGTGTATTTACAATGGCTGGAAGGGATTGATTCCTTCTCTCATATATAATGGTTGGGGTCCCTAACATCAATCAACCTTAAATGAGCTTTTCATAAAACAATATTAGCAGTTTACTATCAATCTAATAACCATCAGGGGACCCAAAGGATTGCTAGAAACATGTGTACTCTACTAGATTGGATACAGAAGATCAATGAAAATAATCGAACACCCCGGAAACCAATGAAATCTCCACTTCCAACAGTTTAATCGGTTGCAGGAGAAAAGAGCTCCGAGACAAGCTTCACCACCCCCGACATCGGTGCATCATCCTGCACGAAACAAACCAACATATTCATGGAAACTTAAAGGGAGTCTAGTCGTGGATCTAAATCAAAACCATCAATTTTTTTTTTGTAACGATGGATAAAATATGTAAATTTAACTTGAAATCTTTTGAAAAAGAAAAGAAACGTTGCAATTTTCACGAGACACCCTAAGATGGTACTTGTGTAATATAGTTAATACTCACTAGATACACAATGTCAAAGCCTTTCCGGTAGCTATCAAGCGAGTTCTCAATGTTGTGATTCCTGCAAAAAGTGAATAATATAATCAAGGATTTGCCATTTTTTGGGCGACACAAAGACTTCTTTCAATATCATGTCTACAGAGAAAATCATGGCTTTAATTTTCACAAAGCAAACACTTACCTTGCAAAAAAGTTATCTAATTGCTCGAGAATTGATCTCTAGGTTCTTTTGTAATGTATGAAGAATTCTACGACATCTTCAAATAATAAAACTAAATTTGATGGTCCCCTGCTACTACCATCAGACTTTTAAAACTGTAAAGAACGAGCCTTTTATCCCAAAATTGTTGGATAAGCCAAGAATGAAACAGGAAAGAGAACAAATCGAAAATAAAACATCGTAAAGAAGGAAAAGGGATAACACAGCATATGACAGGCATGATCCAAGTGAAGTGTGCAGATGTGAAAATTATAATGATATTTATAGGACTTACAAAAATCCCACAGAAATGCGGGTTTCGTAGTTTAGACCATCGGACATTCTCAGGTCTCCCATGTGATCACCAAGAAGTAGCACGTTGGTTCTTTTTTTCACAGAGGCACTGTCGATTATTTGGTCATCAACTTCACCCAAGTGATCATGCAAAGATGCAGCCATATCAAGAGCATGCTCGTTCTTATTTAAGCTATGAATCAGCTTCCCTGGATAAAGTAACGTTTTTTCAGTTTCAAAGAAAATAAAGAAAACAAACCAAATATCACATCGAATAAGGATCCGAAGCAAAGAATTAAAAAATGAACGGATTAACATGAAAAGCACCTTAATTATATATAATATTGAAATGTTGCTACTTAAATTCGGCACAAACATCTCCACAACCATCTGGCGAATCAGGGTTTAATATGTTTAGATGTTAAAAAGGTTAAAATGATTGATGAAAATCATTAAAACATATTCATATAGTTATATAATATATAGTGTGCACTTAGGGGATGTTTACTTGCAGCTTAATGGTCTGGGCGGCTTATTTGCTCAGCCATACATGAGTGTTACTTTACGGCTTAATCGTTAAGCCATTAAGCTAAAATGGCTATATGGAATAAGCCACCCCAAACAAATTAATACCAGAAGGTCCAGAATTGCCTCCCTCAAACCCATTGGTCTCATGTCCCTCAAACAGACAAATTTATCCAAACAGTCAACTTAACCCATGCGGGCTTATGTAAAAAAAAGTAAACATGTGGCAATGAGCTATGGTGCACTATGCATCTTAACAGCTATCTTTTCACATAAGAAATACAAATTGATATAACTTTCCATTACTGGGATCAGAAGTATACCTGTAAAAGATATCAGGTTACCATTCTGGTCAAATTTCATCCGGTTTGATACGATCTTAACGTTTTTGAAAGTTCTATGAAGTTTCTGACGAAGAACCTGATGAAGTTGAGAGAAGAAATCATATTAATAAATTGGAAATATCAACTCTATAACATCATAAGCTTGGCATACATGAATATAAACCGGCCCTCGTTTGACTTACCTCCTCAATGATATCTGCTAGGCCTGCTGAAAATATAAGAACAGGGATATCTCTCTCCTGCAGGTTTAAAGGGAAAAGAACATGAAACAATAAGGAAATATCCACACAATGAGATTATTTTACTACTAAACAAACCCTTTAAATAATGCTGAAAATGAGAAAGAAAGAAAAATGCAAAGAACTTGCCTCTAAAAATTCAAAAAGCTCAACCACGCCTTCTCTGAAAGCGATCACACCACCAGCTACTGAGCTTCGTATGGCATCATACGTAAGACCTCCCTCAATAAGGAGACCGTGGGTCTTACCCCACCTACATTAGTAAAAAAAAGATGCTTTACTAAGTACTATAATTATTTGGAAGTACTTAGAAATGCAAATGTAGATAAAGATATGTTCTTATCTCAACTCACTTCTACAAAATCTTTTTCTTAAGTATATAACCCTTATCCGGTATCGCTAGGCCAATGACCTTTTTAATCACTTGTACAAAATATTCTCACTTCTTCAAAAACATGTCCAATGGATATATTCTTCAAGGATTTTGAAATGCAACCCATTTTCAAAAGCTCAAAAAAACTAGATTTCAATGTTCAACACTTGACTGCTTAAAATACAAAGAAATTTGAACCTGTAAATGGTCAACTTACCACTCTTCCATGAGCTTAGTTTTTTCATCAATTGGAATTTGTGGGTCAAATTCTATAGGATGATAGTAGTTGAATAATTCATCTCTCTTGGCATTGTACTCAGTGTTCTCTTGTTTCAGGAGGGCATGACTGGCTACATTTGTAATTAAACAATACTTTAATCACATTGAAAACACATAATAACCATTAAAAAAGGAAAAAAACATTCAAAAATTTAAAGAAAACCACAAACATACACTGTCCTCGACATCCATCAACCCAAAACTTTGTCAATGTATTATCAAAATCTGCAATAACCTACAATTTAAACAATGAAACGATTGCAAAAAAATGATCAATTTAAACGACTGCAAATAATCAATTATACAAGTAATTCCCAATTCCCTTTTATCTCCCACAAATTCGATTACCACAATGTGATAGAATAGTATCAATTTCATAAAACCCTAAAAGATGATCATCACAAGAAGGAAGTTAAATAAAACCTGGAATTTGGGGGGACCGGCGAGGCGAATAGCGGTTTTTTTATGGTGAAGCAAGTTGGGATCATTGATGACAACCTTGGAGGAACTGCCATTAACCATTGCTCCGATTTCAGCTTGATTCATATTTCTTCGACTACAACCCCGAACCCTTTAACAGAAGCCGAATTAGAAACGAGTTTAAGCATATGAATTGAAGCATAAGGAAGTGTGATTACTGTATTTAAACCTGAAATGGAAGTGAGGGAGAGATAGACGATGAGAAATGCAGCGAAATGAGTGAATGGTGTGGAGACGAAAGCAACTCAGAGACATAAAGAGTGCAATGGTGAAGAATGGCGCACGAAACCTTGAGAAATTGGCGGCCTCCCTGCCCTAAAGATGCGAGATATGCTTCGCACCTTTCTATGGCAGACACGTACACAAAATTGATAAAAGGGGTATTCATCTAAACCGTTATAGCGTTCATACGGCACCGCAAAACATAGTTTAAAACTTATGCTGTATGGTTTGCGGTTTTTACCCTGAACCGTGCCAAACTGCACCGTGCAGGGACGAATCTAGCTAAGTGGTAACCACGTGCCACCGTATTATTTCTCCGGCGAAGGGTAAAAAAATATAGGTTCGTGAAAGGTGCAACCGTATCGTTTTGAAAGGTGCTACCGTATTATTTCGGAAACTTCAAGAAGGTCCAACCATACCTCGTAATCAACCAAAAAACAAGAAAAACCTTTCTAAATCAACCAAAAAACCGAAAAAAAACTTTTGAAATCAACCAAAAAAATCGAAAAAATCCCTCGGAATCAATAAAATAAACCTAAAAATCCCTCGAAATCAAGCAAAAAGCTTTATGAAATCCCTCGAAATGATGGAATGAGGCTAAAAACACATCAGTAAATATTAAACTTTAAAAAGATGAAGACATGTCGATAAAAATCGTGCTTTTTGTAATTATTTTTTGTTTATATTATATGGTGTCACCGTATGAAAAAATTTATGGGTCCGTCCTTGGCACCGCGAACACTATGGATGGCAATGGGCGGGGAATGGGGATGGGGTAGGGAACGCAATCCCCGACCCAATTCATGTATCTCGGCCCTGATCCCCGACGGGTATGGGGAATCAAATCTCGTCCTCGCTTTTTTTTTGGGCCTATCCCCCGTCAATCCCAAACCCGGTAATTTTTAAAAATTAAATCGAGTTTTTTTATATAATTTCGTTAATCCTGATTGTATTAAGAGAATGAAATCATTTTTTTTAAAATAACACTTACAGTAGATAAATTAAACAAAAAGTATAAGACATAATATAAAAAATTAGGATTATGGAAATTATAAAAAAAAAATATTAGAAATATATATTTAATATATATGGGGACGGTGCGAATGAACCGGGTTCCCTAACAAGTCGGGTACAATTATCATGCCTAGTGAACACCCCTAGTATTGAGTATTGACTAATCTTTATAAATAATGGAAAATGTTGTTAGCATTAACGGCTCTTACGTTGGTTTTTTTATGTATAAATAAAATTGTCTATGTAGATTAATTTGTATTAATTAAAAAAGTTTTTGTTTAAGAGAGTGTTTTCATATATGAAAGGAACAAAATTTTTAATTGGAATAAACAGATTTAGAAAGAAAAAAAATTGGCTTTTGCATGAAGCCTCCTAAAAGCTTAGTAAATAAGTTATTTCCTATATTATTAAGTCACTATCAAACAATCATTTATAACTGACCTTATAAGTTATGAATCTCGTTAAATTTGTTAAGCCGCTAACAAATGAACTCTAAATCTTACATCAAATTCATATAAATTAGAATAAAATTTGACACAAATAATTTGACTTAGATGTCTCGTATTTCTCGAAAAAGTGATTCGATTGATGGGATTTGGTATGATACTTATGAGATTGATGATATCGATGAGATTGATATTCAAATATTTCTTCTTAGAGCGTATTGATTTGACCCCATAAGGGGGACCACCACCCAATAGCCCCAATAGCAGAGAATCTCATAATTGTTTCAGAACAACTAGAAAGATATTATTTAACCAGAAAGAATCTTGTTTAATAGATAACACTACATTTTGCATCAAATCCATGTAAGTTGGTTTAAAATTTGATACAAACAATAAATTTTCTCTAATGGGTAACACCAAAACTATACCAAAATATAAAATTCTACGTATGTTCCTCTTTATCTTCTTCCATTGATATAAATAAACAGATTTACATTAAATTTAGGTTTTGTTTGGCAAACTAGCTTATAGCTTATAAGCTAGTTTTTTAAAACGCTACTTTGAGTAGTGTTTTAATAAGCTAGCTTATGGTCATCCAAACACGTACCAGAAAAAAAGTTAGCTTATAAGCTAGTTTTTTTTGTCAAACATAGCCTTAGTGTGTTACTTTTTATTACATCAAAATTGGTGTAAGATCTAGTGTCCCCATGAAAATGATCTCATGTCAAATTTGATATTTGGTGTAATTTCAATATCCGTTGGAGATGGTGTTAATCTAATTAGATAGATCTATGGGATTTTAAAGATATATGATTGTGTTATATCGTATTTAAATAAAAATATTAAACGAGAACATCTTTTTACTATAGTCAATCACATGTGATACTATAGTCCATCAAGTATGATATACATTTAGGTTGCGGGCCATATTGCGCACACACCACTAGACCGCATCACGTGTATTATCACATGTGATAAGGGTGATCTTGATGTCATATCATAATCTATCACGTATGATAGACATGTGTTACTAAATCAGTGATGCGGACGACCTTGTCGCGGGCCAAGTCATCCACAACCACTAGGTCCCTTCACGTGTATTATCACATGTGATAAGAGTGTATTCGCGTTTTTGTAAAATGAATGTGTTCCCGTTTGAACCTTCATATATATTATTTAAAATCACAGTAAATATAGTTGGTAAAATGAACAAAGATGGATCAAATTGGTGAATATTGAAGGTATGCCAAAATGGGTTAGGGTTTTGTTGATTTGTCAATTGTCATCACTATTTCGTTTAGTTTTTTAGTTCCATATAATGTAAACATTAAAGTTACGAAAGTTATTAAAATAGTAATTCAATTTTTTTAGGGGACCGCCCTTTAACGTTGCGTGAGGAGTGCAATTTTCTTTAACATAAAGAATTAAAGTTTTAAGAAAAATAACTATATAACATTGATTACGTTATTAATAAAAATAATAAATTTTCTTTTCTATGTATTTAATTTATAATTTTTTATTAATAAAAATTTGTTTTTCTACACCTCAGGCAAACGAAACATCTGTGTCTCTTTCATGATAATTATTTTTTTTATAGAGTTCTGCAAATTTAGTTAATCTCTCGAGCACTCTTCTAAGTCCTAAATCCTAAATTTTCTACCTTAAAAATCGATTTTGGAGAACTTGTCGAGCAAAACTTTGTCTAAGAAAATCCATAGTGGTAGAACCTCAAATCTCGTATATTTTTTCTGCCACATCAACAAAGTAAAAACATTAATAAAACTCCACAAATAGATATAAATTTAATATATATGTATTATAAAACTATTAAGAATAATTCAAATGTAATTTATTAGTTTTCACTATTATATATTGATTGTAATTTGTTAATAATCAAAAATTGGAGATTGAGCTACATTTAAATTGGAGTAGAAAAAATAAAACATAATCAATAATATATCTTAGAAAAAATTGTATTAAATGGAACAACTTCAGCCTGATTCCTATTTTGGACCAAACTTTTCATATATTTTATAGATTCATTGAAATAAAAAAAAAATAGTTAAAAAACAATTAAAAAATATATAAAAGACAATAATAAAAAAAATGTATTAAACTAGTCATTTCAGAAAATCGGCTTTATCTCCTAACCAATCTCTCCCTCAATTTATTAAAATAGCTCATAAGTTCGTGAAAGGTGTTCGTATATACGAACACATCCCTAAATCTGATAAATTTGACATATGTTCGTAATATACATTCGTATTTCACGAACATAATTTAAAAACTCAACAATTTTTATTAACTTCGTGAAATGGTTTCTGAGAAATTAAATCAGTTTAAAACAATTACATTTAATGGCTCCTGTTCGTATTTCACGAACCAAACTTACCTTTTTGGCCCCTCATCGTCGTAAATTGGATGAGTTAAAAGAAATATTACAAATTTACAATTTTGGCCCCTGTTCGTATATATCATGTGGTATACGAAGATATGGAATTTACAAGTTTGGCCCCTGGTTCGTATATATCATGTGAGTATTACGAAGTTGAAAATCTATGTTCGTTTCCTTTTATTTGTTGAAAGAAATATTATAAATACTTTGATTATTGGACCAAAGTTGAGGGGCCATAATTGTAACTTTCCTTTTATTTGAAAATCTATGTTCCTGATACACATGATACGAACATGTGTCAAAATTGTAAATATTTTGATAATTGAGCCAAGGTTGAGGGGTCATAATTGTAACTTGCTTCTTTATTTGAAAATCTATTTTCGTGCCTCACGAACACATGCTACGAACTTCGTATCACATAATATATACAAACCAGGGGCCAAACTTGTAATTCGGTATATTCGTATCACTCACATGTTGGTTCGTGAAATACGAACAGGGGCCATAAATGTAATTGTTTTAAACTGATTTAATTTCTCAGAAACCATTTCACGAAATTAATAAAAATTGTTGAGTTTTTAAATTATGTTCGTGAAATACGAACGTATGTCAAATTTATCAGATTTAGGAATGTGTTCGTATATAGGAACACCTTTCACGAACTTATGAGCTATTTTAATAAATTGAGGGAGAAATTGGTTAGGAAATAAAGCCGATTTTCAGAAATTGCTAGTTTAATTAATTTCTCTATATTTTTTTGGAAAGGAAAAAATAAAGGTATTTAAGAACCCAAGTTTCCTCCCAAAACAAAGATTCTTATAAATACCACAACAGGAACTTCAACTCCATTTTGGTTGCTCTAAGATCTCCATTTCAAAAAAATCTGTTTATAGATCTTAGAATATACCTAATCATTTTCTGCTGTTGCTCTTATCTAAAATGTTTCTGAAAACTTAACTCACTTCTTTTGTGCTAATTTTCACTTTTTCAAAATTATTAACTTATATAAGACTTCAGGCTTACCATCACAATGTTGTAATGGTATCAGCCTTAACTAGTAGTATGGCATTTTCAATGCCATTGGGAAACAATTACCACACAACAAACCCCTATAGATAGACTCAAAACTTTTTTCTTTTTTCCTATTTAAGCCGATCGATCAAATGAGAGTTAAAAGTTGCATACATTTTTATGTGTCTAACGTCACAAACCACAAGTACCTTGCCAAAACCTATAAATAACCATACCTTCCTCGCTCGTTCACTCACTCACTCACATAACATCATTGTTGTGCACATTGTACCTTCTGGGCACCACCATGCATGTCGTCGTCATCATCTTCATCATAAGCTTCTTGAGCTTGTTGTTGCTGCTTCCTTCTCATCTCTTCTTCAATGTTGACATCATGCAGAGTTGTCTCCTCACATTCATCCAGCTCCATATCCGTAATCTGCGTAGAAGGCCTAGCTGGAAGAACCGTCTCCAGAACCTTGCTTTGCTCTGGGCTCAACGACTCGGGGAAATCCACACTAAAATGTATATAAAGCTTCCCCTTCATGAATGGCCTTTGGTACATTGGCATTCCTTCATCATTTATTGCCTTGAATTGATCTGTAGAACAACATATTTTACCATCAAACCATAAATGCAATGACAACCACCATCAAGAAAAAGAATAATCAAGCTTATACAATCCACAATTGTATAACGCAAACAAGTATACTCATGAAACACAATTCAAATAACGAAAATGGCTGTGTACCCATTATGTAGGCTTGAAAAATCATTCTAGCATGAATAGGTATTTTAGACAAGAAAAAGGATAGAAGAAAGAAATTTACCAGGTTTCACAACCTCCCCGGGTAGAGACTTGATCAAAAGTTGCCTGTTGTCAAGATGGGTCAAGATGAACTGGAAGCCACAGAGTGCTTCTGTCAGATTCAAAGTGTGTTCATAAAATATATCATCACCCTTCCGCTTAAACTTGGGATGCTCTTTTTGTTGCAAGACGAACACAATATCACCAGTAACGGTGTCAGGCTGCAAATTGAAGACAGAATTACCATATTGATATTTGTACAATTAATGAAGAACAGAGATAACAGCACTTTTGGCAATAACAAAATAGTTATCGAGATCTTACAGCTTCATCAGCCTCTCCAGGGAATGTAATCTTCTGTCCGTTCTGCATGCCCTTCTCGACATGGACTTCAAGGACTTTCTTCTCCGGCACCACCTTTTCACCCTTGCACTGTGGGCAGCGATCCTTATCGTCAATTGTTTCTCCAGTACCCTTGCACTCATTACAAGGTTGTTGCATTTGTTGGATCATAGATGGGCCAAGATGTCTGATAGAAACTTTCATGCCTGAACCTTGACAGCCTGAACATTTCATTGACACACCCGACTTTGACCCTTTGCTGCAAAATGATACATTGAGTCAGCAAAACAAGGGAAATATAAAACCAATAAATGTCAACGAAACAACGAGCACTCACCCCGTGCACTTGGAGCATATTACATTACGTGAAAGGGAGAGTTTCTTGGATGTTCCATTGTAAAGATCCTCTAGAGAAACTTTAAGAGGGTGGATAACGTCTTCTCCCCTTCTCTGCCTTCGTCCCCTGCTGCTGCTACCACCACCTGCTCACTCAAAGATTTCGAGTAAAAATGAATCAACACGAGCCCAGAAATGCATTGTTGCTTATTTCTAGCCAACAGCATCAAGAATGCTTACCACCAAAAGGACTACCCCCAAAGAATGACTGGAAGATGTCGAATGGATCATGTCCGCCACCTCCACCTCCCATCCCTTCCTTCAAAGCATCCTCTCCATATTCATCATATATCTGACGCTTCTCGGGGTCACTCAGAACCTCATATGCTTGGGCAAGCTCTTTAAACTAAAACAGAAAAAAACAATTCATATATGCAAAAACAATGATCCTAAACACAAAAGTATCTGACAATAGAGGTGAAAAAAAGTGATCTAAACTCTACTTGCCAAGAAATCCACAGAACTGCAGGAATACAATTGAGAATCAAATATTCCATCCAAAAAGGATATACCTTATTATATCTCATAAGAACTCAGGGTTGCAAAACTGAACACCAAAATATAAGTTTGTCACTATCAAACATTATCAATTGGCAGTTTCCCAACATAAATTTATCCATATGTTACTACTAGACTGTTCCCAAGGTTCTAAATGGCGTGAGGGATGGCGTGGTGGCGAGGCCACCCTCAAGCCTTAGGAGCGCGAAGCCATAGCGTTTTCAAAGTGTGACTTATGGCTGTCAAATTTGTAATTCATATATAATATTATACATAAAAACATATATTTTGTATTTTTACCCAATGAATCAATAGTAATATGCTTAGGTTATATTTTAAAAACTAGCAAATAAGACCTTAAAAACATAAAGAAGAAATCAAATATCGCATTACAAAAACTGCGCATTAGGTCATGGCATGCCATTGGCTTTAACGTGGCGTGAGACAACATACTGCGCCATGTGCTGTGGCGAGTTTCTTAGAACAGTGATTGTTCCTTTGACCAGCCACAACACAGAATCATCAGATAAATCCATAGTTAGAACTTTTCAACTATCAAAAACATTTCAGCAATTAACTCTATCCACATACCAATTATTCATCGTCATAATGGTCAAATTCATAAATTTCCCTTATCAAACCACAATCGCAACAAATAATGTTTAATCACCTTAATGTAGTACAAAAAACAGCAGACAAAGTAATCAACACAAATTAATCAGGCGATTGAATTAACTTATACAAAGGAAAAAAAACGAAAAAAACAAACAAATAGAGAGATAATTGAAAAGTTAGGGTTAGGCAATAGCACCTTCTCAGGATCTCCACCTTTGTCAGGATGATTCTTAATGGCGGCTTTCCGATAAGCCTTTTTGAGATCATCTTGTGATGCGGTATTCGGAACACCTAAGATCTCATAGTACTTGGTATTATCGCTCTTCTTGGGGGCTCTTCCAAACATCCTGTTCTTCCTCGATCTTCACAATTCAATCAAAATCTACAACACATATACAGAATGAAATTGAAATCAAAATTCAAACCGATTGCACATAAATGTATAAGAAAAAAAAGCTTGAAAGCGTACTTGCTTGGGAAGAAGTGGATCGGGCCGAGAAGTTTCTCGAGAAAGAGAGAGAGGCGTTCAATTTGTGGAGGTGAAAATGGACGGTTGAGATCGTTTCGTTACGATGATGTCGGAAGCTAAAGTAGAAGCCTCTAGAATCTCCTGAATGCTTCCTCCCATTTGTTTGCTACTCAACCGTACGCGTTACACAATATCAATAGTATATTTTTAAAAAAAATCGTATTTAATTTTTAATTCACTATTACACGTTTGGTATAAACAGGGTCGGATCTATCAATGCTAGAGTGGGTTTTAGTGCATTCGTAAAACTGTTTTTAAGGGGTTTTGGGATTGCTTATCTGAGGTGTTTTTTAGCTTATTGCGATTTGACATCGGAGATAAGTACTTTTGAGTGTTTGGATGAGGTAAAATTAAAATGATTTATAGCGGTGTCAAACCGCTGAAAAGCACTTTTTGATAAGTCATTTGGTTTTAACTTATCAACTTATTTGAAAAGTGTTTATTACTTTTTTGGTTATTTTATATGTATAAGCAATCCCAAACAGCTTTAAATAACAACTTATTAGCTTATTACGTTTTGGTACCACAATAAGCTAATCCAAACATTTTTTTTAAAAACTTCGATTTGACACCGCATAAATTGATAAGCACTTTTTAAAATAAGTATAAGTTGTTTTAAATAAGCAATCTCAAACACCCCCTTTAGCAAGTAATTTTTTGGGGGAATGAAAAGTGAACTTGTTAAATTTGAAGGGGGAGTTTTGGGATATTAAATTTACAAGGAACATGAAAAAAAAAACTTTAAAAAATTTCCTCAAAACTACAAACAACTTAATCGAAATCAATTAAAAAACTTGAAAAAAAGATCCCTTGAAACTGTGGATTTCAAATAAAAACACATTTGACAAATTTACAAGCTAATGATCTTTTTTAAAGATGTACCTGCTCGGCAAAATCCCTATATCCGCAGCTAAGCTCGACATAAGACAGGGACAAGAACTAGGACATGGTAGGACGAAAAAATATTTTTTTTTTATTCCGCCAAAATTGATGGAACATAAATCATAGAGACGGGACAAAAATTAAAAACTGTTAATATTACCCTCATGTGATATAACTTTAATATGGTTTTTTTTGTTTTTTAAGGGTCACCACCACCACCAGAAGCCACCGTAGGCCACCTCCACAACCACTATTGGCTATCGGCTACCACCGCCTTTCATCGCTACTAGTAACACGTTCGGTCACCTCTACTACCACCATAACCACCATCGGCTACTACTGCCTCGTCCACCATTACCTGACGCCACCACCACCATTATTGTTACAACAACCAACATTGCACCTCCATCACTTCACAAGGACCTTTCAACCCAAATAAACTTAGGTTTTTCTTTGTATGAACCGGGTTTTTTTGTTCGAATTACCATAAATTATATTAAATTCTTCATTCAGATTTTAGTATTATTATGTATGTATCTATTTATGTATATAAAAATTGTAAAATGTTTATAAATTAAATTGTTTAAATATTTACTTTATTTGTGTTATTTATAACTATTATATAATACTAGAAGCGTATTCGCGCAATGCAGCGAGATACATCACGATTTTAATGTTTCATTTTATTTTTTGTTTTTTTTGTCGATTTACAGTATGATTTTGGATGGTTTTGAGAAAATGAGAATGTTTTTTTTATAAATTTGTTTAATTTAAGCTTAATAATATAATGTTTTTTATATAAAAAAATTAAGTATTTTGTTATAATCCAATGATTATCTTATATATTTTAATGATATCTAGAAAAAATAACCAATTACATATTTAATAATATAATTAAAACAAATTTATAGTAATATTATATATTAATTAATAGTGATACATGAAAAGGTCTGCATAAAAGGAAGGTCATGCACATACCAAATTGGTGGGTGTTAGAAGCCTACAGTAGTAATATGTATCTTGTGCTTTGATACTTGTAAATTAAGAGATTTTTAAAATCTTGCATAAAATGATGGTACCTTGTGCCTAATAATTTGTATCTAAGAGTTTTTTATCTCTGCTTTATAATATAGTATAGATATAAAATCAGCAAACAATTTTTAGGGGCAACTTGTCCAATCTTGTTATATCTAGTTCTAGTCGTACCAAACACCATATACAGGGGAGGTGTAACACCCTCGAAAATTAACAGAGCAACTGATTTAAAACTTCCAAATTATACAACAAAATGATATAATCTATTTTACAATCATCACTTGAGACACCTCAAAAGAATATTGGATTTAACTTTAACAACTAAAAGGTCAAGTCTCGCATAAAGACTAATCAAAGTCGGGTGTTACTAAAACCCAAAAGAAACAGTTGCTCTTATCAACGACTAACGCGGAAGACTTCATCAAGCTACTCACCCTTGCACAAACTCTTAGCACTCGAAACTTCACCAAAAACGCTAGAACCTTTTTCCCCATCCGGAACCTGATGCACATGCCGACAAATAAAAGGTTAGGCTAACGCCTAGTGAGTTCAAGAGTTTACAACATGAAATAAATATATTTGTTAAAGGGAAAGAAAGTAATTTAAATCACAGACCTTCTGAAAGATTTACTTTAAATATCAAACGACACCATTTTCCAAAAGTACATCTTTAGAATAAGGAACCCAACATGAACCTTCTTTCGTAAAACCCACTTTAATCCCAAACTCAACCAAAACGTGAATAGTAAGCAAAGCTCTCAATTTATAAGAATATGAAATAAAACTTTACTTCTCAAAATCCTTCAAACGTGGATGGGGCATAAACATAACCCATAAATCTTGAGTAAACAATTCCCCATAAGTAAAACGCCACCGAAAACATGGATAATAAAAAGACACAATTAAATACCCAATTAACACCTTTTGATGACGGGGGATACCCGATTCCATTGTACGTAGCGAAACACAAGTTAAGCCACATAACTATGTTGTCGAACTACACCTCAAATCGTGACCGTATTGCCTGCTCTGCCGAGCTACACCTCCAGTCATGACTATATTTCAAGTCCCAACACACCGTATCCCTTATTGCCTGCTGGTAGCTAAATAACGTGCACTCAAAGCGTGGACACTGAGTTTCCCAGCATGGACACAAGTATATATCAACACTGGGATCGCTACAAGTAATAAAATGGTACAAGTACCGAGTATCGTACCCACAGAGACTGGAATTACTGAGAAATACTGACTTTCATGAACTTCTTGCACAAATTTCGAGTTGGGGAAAATAGTTGTTTGATTGGTGAATTAATTCTAAAAATGCGAAATAAACTTTTTATAATTAAAGAATGGGTATGGGTGTAAACGTTCCTTGAGACAAACGTAGTAACAAAATGGTCGGGCGCTTTGTAGTACGGAAAATCTATAAAAAGCCCGATCTCTTGAAAGTGGATTTTTAAAGACCGGTCCTACAAAATGCTCGCAAAGTGTCCATCGTTACCAACTCTTAATCTTGCCGATTTATCTAAGTTTGACTCTAAACGTCAAGTTCCACCGGTATGGAGATTTATACCCAAATCTCTTTGTGATTACTCGACCGACATCCCGAACCTTAGTAAATCATACAAAACCCGCATCTCTACGTGGTTATCAAAAACTTTCTCAAATCCTTGTTGCATCACTTAAGTCGTATTTCGGATCCGCCCCTCTCGAGGTCTAAGATCTAATATTAACACTTCAAAGTGATCGGCTTATCCGCATTGAGTTATGTCCCGACTCAAGTGACCAAGCTTAAGAGCTAGCAATAATGGCAACACCCAAGTGTCGCCTACTAGTCCCAAGTTAGCTCACACCCACACCCAAGAGGTGCTTAACTCATAATTAAAGTAAGAGACATAAGAATAAAAGACAAGAAATAATTAAGAACTACTTGCATAAACTTAAATTACGGAAATGGAAATTAAGTACTTGAAATAAATTACAAGGAAAAGTAAAGTACTAGAAATGTAAAGTCCTAGAAAGTAAAGGACTAAAATTACCATCTTCAAGTTAACAAGTAACTTGAAGATGAACTAAAACTAGAGCATTGTTGGTGACTTTCTTGGTGTTGGATGTTGTGGATTAGAATATGGATGAATGGTGTGGATGGTGTGAATGGTGTTTGGAATGAAGAACCCAAGGCCTCTTTATATAGGAAGTAAGAGAGAGAAAACCCCTTGTGAAGCATGTGACCACTGGATCTTCGGGTGTCCACCGCGGGCACTCACTGCCCTCCCCGACAGTTTTCCCAAATTCTGCACAAAAATTACTTTTGATGCCATTATCATAACTTGCTTTAATTATAGACCAAAATAAGATAGAAAGGAACAAAAGCGGGTATAAATAGGAAATAAGACACGGAAAAGAGTAATAAATAACACTCAGGAATGAGGGTTATCACCTGCTCTGCCAAGCTACACCTCAAGGATACGCGATCTTATTACCTGTTCGGTCTCTAGGGAGTTTCATCCTCGGGGTGCCCACTTGACCCTTAGTGCCTACTCCCTATCAGTCAAGATAGGAGTCTCAGCTCCTTACTTGATAACACTCGATGTCTAACCCTCGTGCACAAGAATTAGACATATCTACACCAGACTCAAGCTCTCGAAGTACAACCCATGAGGGCTCCTCTTCGTCAAACAACCGGGACGACATTAATGTCAACACGGCATAATTTCCCAAAATGAGGATCCCAAGAGTCCTCACTGATACATACGACCGACTTACATGCCTATGAATCCAATGCAATACAGTCTAAAATACATGACTCCAAGTGAATGACTCACGCACCCAAAACATGTATTCTCCAAAATAAAATGCGATAAATGCAACTCACGCCCAAAGCTCCACTTAGGTTATTACACCGGACAAAAGTCCCCCATACCCAACAATGTCGAAAACCGAACTAAAGACCCAACAATTTTCGTAAATCTCCAATGAAAGCCAGTATAAACATCGAAACACGTTTGACCGACAATTATGTAAACACCACGACCCAAGAGTAATTAATCCAAAACTTCTCATTGGTTGAGACAAAGCGTTTTCCAAATGGACTTGTTCCCTTTATGTTTCCAAAATGACTCTTGACGCACTGACATGCATTTTCCAATGGTTTATAAAATTGTATGCACCAAATGGACAATTATACAAAAGGACCTTCATTTATATACCATCATCAAAGGAACGTATCAAAATGATTTATTTAACAACATACCCAAAAATCCCAAAGATAGAGGTTACATAAGTTTATAAAGTTAAACATTTTCAAATAACCAAAACTTATCAGCAGTTAACAATTTAGTGTAAAACACAAACACTTTAAAATAAGCATTTTGGCATGTACATCGTTTTCACAAATCAACTTGAACTCACCTCGCTAGATTTAGGCTAAAACTAGATTTTACCCCAATGGAGCTTCCTTGAAGAAATATGCATCTTCCAAGCCAAAACTTCCAAGACCTAGATCCATAAATTTCCAACGGTAAACATAGATATTCAACCGCATAAAACCATTCCCAAACATATTACATGAAGATCTCATCAATACCCAAAACCCTAATTTCCAAAGATGAAGAAATAGAAGCTTGCCTTAGCCCATAGCTTGAATCCACCATTAATACACCCCTGGAGCATCAAACTAAACCACAAACTCCAAATCTTCAAATGATGGAATGATTGGATGAACCCCATGAACTTGGTGAAGAAGATGAAGATGGAAGGGTGATAACTCTCAAATATTGAGAGTTAATTCCTCTATTTTCGTATTCGTTTTACCATATTTTCTCCCATTTTGTCCCTTCCCCCCTTCGTTTGGTCTAGTTGTTCAAACATTGTGATGAAATCTCAAGAATGCAAAAATTGTGGTTTTACTAAGTTTTTGTGCAGAAGGTGGCCACCTTGCCACCACGTTGGGAAGATGGCTGAAAATTAATGGATAAAATTTAGCCATTCTTGGAAAGTTTGCCTTTTGAAGAAATGAAAAGAATTTTCTGCACTTTCACAAGAATAAACAAGGAAGAGGACAAAAAGTGTAATCCAAGGAAACTTCAACACTTCACCTTAAAAGATACTTTTATGGTGTTGTTACATCAACACTTTTCTCTTCCTTGGGCTATAAATGAAGGCTTGGAGGCTC
Source organism: Arctium lappa (assembly GCA_023525745.1). Lineage (NCBI taxonomy): Eukaryota > Viridiplantae > Streptophyta > Magnoliopsida > Asterales > Asteraceae > Arctium > Arctium lappa. Next base: position 29,183,336 of record CM042050.1, read on the forward strand.
CATTTCAGATCATCACTTGTAGGATCATTAAACACCATCTGGAGCAGCAACATTTAGTTTTCATTCCTTGTAGTTTGTTTGCATTTAATTGTTGTAAGTTTAAATTTCTTGTAATAGTTGTTGCCAAAGTGGCCACCTTGTCACCACGTTGGCAGCAACTCTTTAGTTTCTTTTATGCAATTTAATTTATGTTATCTCCCTCTTTCATCATGTCTTTTACTTTTATTATGAGCTAAACACCCCTTTGGGTGTGGGTATGAGCCAAGGCTAAGACTAGTAGGCAACACTTGGGTGTTGCCATCGTTGCTAACTCTTAGACTTGGTCACTCGAGTCGGGACTTCAACTCAACGCGGACAAGCCGATCACTTGTTAGTGTTAATATTAGATGTAAGACCTCGAGAGGGGCAGATCCGAATACGGCTTGAGTGATGCAAAGAAGATTTGAGAAAGTCTTTTATAACCACGTAGAGATACGGGTTTTTGCATGATTTTAACTAAGGTTCAAATGTCGGTCGATATGGGTGTCACAAAGAGATTTGGGCGTCTATATCTATACTGGTGGAACTAAAATCCTTAGAGGTTTACTTAGTTAAGTCGGCAAGTCTTGAGTTGGCCAACGTGGTGACAAAGTGGGTGAAACGTGGCCACGTTCCGAGGAAACTTATTTTCGAGAGAAAAAGGTTTTTAAGGTTGCCGTGTGTCATTTTGTTTCTGACCAAGTTGTTACTACATCAGTCTTAGTTAATGCTTGTACCCACATCCTGCCTTTAATACTGTTAATTCCGTTTAATCGTTGTTTAGTTGCTTAAAACCCACAAATATTGATTTTGTTCTCAAAACTCAACCAAGCACTAGAAGTTCATGAAAAAGTCTCGGATTCTTAGTTGACTAGTCCCTGTGGAAACGATCTCGGTACTCTACCACTTTATTACTTGTAGCGATCAGAGTGTCCGGTGTGCACTTTCACCGCCACTGTGGCAACATAGTGGCCACTTTGTGGACCTATACGATTTTCCGCTACCAAGTTTTTGGCGCCGTTGCCGGGGACTAACGCGATTTTAAATCCTAAGATATTGACTTTTCATTCGAGCCTGAGTTTCTTGTGTCTTTTATTTTTAGTATTTTCCGTGTTGTATGCCAAGGCTACAACACGGTGAACTTGTACCTCTTGACCCCGAAATTGAAAGAACCGTTAAAAGACGAAGAAGAGGTAGAAGAGGTCGGCAAAATCAAAACATGGCTGGAAATGGTGGAGATCCTCCACCACCACCTAATGAAACAACCATAAGAATTGCCGACGATAAAGAACGGAGAATACAGGACTATGCAACACCCGAATTTGATCAATTAAAATCGGGTATTCTTAGGCCCAACATTGCGGCACAAACCTTTGAACTAAAACCGGTAATGTTTCAAATGATCCAAGCAATGGGTCAATTTGGAGGGTTACCGTCGGAAGATCCGCACTCACATTTAAAATCATTTTTAGAAATGACGGATCATTTTCGCATTCAAGGTGTTACGACAGAAGCCTTACGGCTTACGCTCTTCTCTTATACATTGAGAGATAGAGCCAAAGCTTGGCTAAATTCTCAACCTCCTCACTCCATTGATAGTTAGACAAGTTTGGCCGAAAAATTTATAAAAAAATATTTTCCTCCAACTAGAAATGTGAAGTTTAGAAATGAAATCTTGATGTTTCGACAAAAGGAGGAAGAAGCGGTTTCGGATGCATGAGAGAGATTTAAAGAATTAATTAGAAAATGTCCTCATCATAGAATCCCTCATTGCATCCAATTAGAGACATTTTATAATGGCCTCACTAATTCCGCTAAAATTATTCTTGATGCTACGGCCGATGGCGCTTTCACCTCTAAAACTTATAACGAAGGATATGACATTTTGGAGAAAGTGGCCAACAATAACACCGATTGGTCAAACCCACGCACTCTTGTTCCTAAGAATGCATCGGGTGTTCACGAAATTGATGTCATCACCGCATTAAACGCACAAATTGTAGCTTTAACTAACTTGGTAAAAAATAACATGAACTTAAATGGAGAAAAGAACCAAGTCCAAGCCATAAATGAATCTTGTGTGTTTTATGGTGAGAATCATGCTTTTGAGTGTTGTCCCGGTAATCCCGCCTCGGTTAATTATGTAGGAAACCATTCTAGGAATAGCCCATTTTCTCCAACTTACAACCCAAATTGGAGAAACCACCCGAACTTCTCGTGGTCGGGAGACCAAGGACTTCAACCCCCCGGGGTTCATCAAGTTCCAACCCGACCACCAAATCCTCCAGGATTTCAACAAGGACCGTTTCATATGTACCAAAGTGGGAAATCCTCACAACCGTATGTACCGAGACAACAAAATGCATTGGAGAGTAATAGTTCGCTTGAATCTTTACTCAAAGGTTTTATAAACCAAACCAATGCAACTTTGAGAGGTTTTGAGACTCAATTGGGGCAATTTGCCGTTGAGTTGAAAGGAAGGCAAGTGGGCACTTTACCTAGTGACACCGAGACCCCTAAGGGTAAGGAACACGTTAAGGCCGTGACTTTAAGAAGTGAAACAAGAGCATCCAAACCTAGTGAGGAAGTCTTAGTTGATATCGTTGTGCAAGAAGACACCACACATGCTTTTGACAAAGAAAATTTTCTATCACTTTTTCCATCCAACGTGGTTGGAACGTGCCCACCTTCGGGACAGAATGCAGTAGGCCCTTCACGGACTGCTCTGCCAACAGCTCAGCCCCTCCAAGGTGGTGAGACAGTGCCCACCTCACAGCACAAAAAGGCAAGTCCTAGGCAACCAGATCTAGACTTAAGAGACCTCCCTTTTCCCGGTAGGATGAAGAATAAAAATGTCGATAATCATTTCAAAAAGTTTTTGGACATTTTTAAACAACTCCATATTAACATACCTTTGGTAGAAACTCTCGAGCAAATGCCAAGCTATGTTAAATTTTTGAAAGGCATCCTTAACAAAAAGAAAAGGTTGAGTGAATTTGAAACGGTAGCTTTGACAAAAGAGAGTAGTGCCCTCCTCACTTGTAAAATTCCACCTAAGCTAAAGGACCCGGGTAGTTTCACCATCCCTTGTTCGATAGGAGGTAAGGAAGTTGGTCATGACTTGTGTGACTTAGGAGCAAGCATAAATCTCATGTCGTTGTCCATCTTTAAGAAGTTAGGAATAGGAGAAGTTCGACCCACCACCGTGACCTTGCAATTAGCGGATAGATCCTTAGCACATCCCAAGGGAAAGATTGAGGATATTTTAGTCCAAGTTGACAAATTCATTTTCCCGACCGACTTTTTAGTTTTAGACTATGAAGCCGATAAGAACGTCCCCATCATTTTAGGACGACCATTTCTTGCTACAGGTAGAACTTTGATCGAAGTCCAAAAGGGTGAGTTAACTATGAGGGTAAATGATCAACAAGTGACATTTAACGTTTTCAAGTCCCTTAAGTTCCATGATGAAGTGGAAGATTGTTCGACCATTAATCTGTTGAGTGAAGACCTAGGTGTAGATATTGAAATATGTGGTGAGACGTTTGAAGAAGAGAGCGAAAATGAGTTTCAGTTTGAGAGTCCAAAGAAAATCCAACCACCAATAAAAGGGAAACCGTGTTTGAAAGATGTAAGATTGAGCCACCATAAACACAAGAAAAAATATTTTTTGTCTAATGGTGTGTCGTCATCCTCCAAAACCTCTTGTTGAGTATCGAGAAGGCTAGAAATAGCCTTTTAATAAAATGTTTTTTTCCCAGTCCTTTTTAGTATTAACCATTTCAATTTTTGTTGCAAAAAAAATTGAAAATTTTCGGAGTTGTGCAAAGTGGCCACTTTGTGGCCACGTTGGGGACTGAGTTGTTGAAAAAATCTGTGAAATTTAATTTCCAGATCTGTTTTAAAAAAAAATTTCTGCATGGCTTAAAATATTCCTTTTTGTCCACTGGTTTTTCCATGCATATCTCAGCTATCACAGTCAATTTTCAGAATTCATATGGCCAAACAATCTGGAAGATAAAAGAGGTCTTGATTTAAAAAGGTGGTTTTTTTGTAAAAGTAAACATCCTTTCAATTTTCAAAAACCAAGAAATTCATCATTACCTTTCAAACCACTCAACCCCTCAACTCCCATCTCTATCTTCAAACCTCTTGTCATACCTTTTCTCCATCACCTTTTTGAACCCATCACACCACATCCCTTCACTTCTTTTTCTCTAATATATACCATTTCATTTTTATCTCCCTAAAACCGTCAGGTACCACCATCACCTTAAAAAAAACATCAAGTCTTGCTTTCTAGCCATCATCACCCTAGACCTCCACCCTCTCTATTCCTATCCACTCTTTTATCTTTCTTTGTACCAATTGCTCCCTTCTCCCACACTTATTTTTTTCCAGGTGTAACTTGAAAAAAAAACAAAGAAAAGAAAAAAAAATTGGTGTGCACTCATTTATGAATACACGGAGGAGTCACCGACAGTCGACGGTGGAAGCTTCGACCACCACACCATCAATTTTCGCCATTGGTTTCTACCATAAGCACCACCATCCCTTCATCTCGCTCCACGTCCTCGCAGCCCACGACCTCCTCCCACTACTTTTGATCCCTACACAGGCGAAGACGACGAGGTTGGCCCTTCTGCCGAGGTGGGTAAGCCATAAACATTCTTGATATTTCATCATGTATGTTTGAACTTGTTTTGTTGTTATCTTTTGGGATTTGTGGTACTTTTGTTTGATTTGTACTCGTTTTGGGATGTGACATTGTGCTACTTCGCATACTCTTCGATTGCTTCAACATGTTGATTCTTGTTTCCTTGTATTTCTCGCTTGTTATTCATCTGTTTTGCAGGACCGCATTCTGGATTGTTACCATTCTTTGGCTTTAACATGATTTAGGCCGTCTTTTCATTTAGCCCAAACACTTTTCCATTTGAAACCAAGCTTCGCAATTCTTACAAATCCTAATGTCTTACATTTTTTTCAATGAGGACATTGATGGTTCCAGTTTGGGGGGTGAAGGCTGTTAAAAACTTTTTGATAACCCAAAGCCAAAGTGGCCACCTTGTCACCACTTTGGCAGCAAGCAAAGAAAGAAAAATAAATCCAAATGGGATCAGTTAAAAGTTAAATGGTTAAGACAATACAAAGAATAAATAGTCAAGAACCAAAAGAAAATTTGGGTCGTACAAAAAAAGACAAGTTTGGGGGTCATTTCGAGAAATTTAAATTGAAAACCCAAATACACATGCCCAAAACAAGCCCTATTGATTAAGGTCAAATTGATGGGAAGCATGAAAGAAGGCGGTATCCTTTTCAAACAAGAATATTTCATTCAAGTCAGGGAGCGTCGAATTTTGTTCGGTATGAGTTATCTCCGTTCAAAAGCAAATTATCAACCCTTTTTAGTCATCAGTCGAGTTGCTTTTTCTTTCATTTCTTTTCTTTTTACTTGAGGACAAGTAATTACTCAAGTTTGGGGATGTGATAACTCTCAAATATTGAGAGTTAATTCCTCTCTTTTCGTATTCGTTTTACCATATTTTCTCCCATTTTGTCCCTTCCCCCCTTCGTTTGGTCTAGTTGTTCAAACATTGTGATGAAATCTCAAGAATGCAAAAATTGTGGTTTTACTAACTTTTTGTGCAGAAGGTGGCCACCTTGCCACCACGTTGGGAAGATGGCTAAAAATTAATGGATAAAATTTAGCCATTCTTGGAAAGTTTGCCTTTTGAAGAAATGAAAAGAATTTTCTGCACTTTCACAAGAATAAACAAGGAAGAGGACAAAAAGTGTAAGTCCAAGGAAACTTCAACACTTCACCTTAAAAGCTACTTTTATGGTGTTGTTACATCAACACTTTTCTCTTCCTTGGGCTATAAATGAAGGCTTGGAGGCTCCATTTCAGATCATCACTTATAGGAGCATTAAACACCATCTGGAGCAGCAGCATTTAGTTTTCATTCCTTGTAGTTTATTTGCATTTAATTGTTGTAAGTTTAAATTTCTTGTAATAGTTGTTGCCAAAGTGGCCACCTTGTCACCACGTTGGCAGCAGCTCTTTAGTTTCTTTTATGCAATTTAATTTATGTTATCTCCCTCTTCCATCATGTCTTTTACTTTTATTATGAGCTAAACACCCCTTTGGGTGTGGGTATGAGCCAAAGCTAAGACTAGTAGGCAACACTTGGGTGTTGCCATCGTTGCTAACTCTTAGACTTGGTCACTCGAGTCGGGAATTCAACTCAACGCGGACAAGCCGATCACTTGTTAGTGTTAATATTAGATCTTAGACCTCGAGAGGGGCAGATCCGAATACGGCTTGAGTGATGCAAAGAAGATTTAAGAAAGTCTTTTATAACCACGTAAAGATACGGGTTTTTGCAGGATTTTAACTAAGGTTCAAATGTCGGTCGATATGGGTGTCACAAAGAGATTTGGGCGTCTATATCTATACTGGTGGAACTAAAATCCGTAGAGGTTTACTTAGTTAAGTCGGCAAGTCTTGAGTTGGCCAACGTGGTGACAAAGTGGGTGCAACGTGGCCACGTTCCGAGGAAACTTATTTTCGAGAGAAAAAGGTTTTTAAGGTTGTCGTGTGTCATTTTGTTTCTGACCAAGTTGTTACTACATCAGTCTTAGTTAATGCTTGTACCCACATCCTGCCTTTAATACTGTTAATTCCGTTTAATCGTTGTTTAGTTGCTTAAAACCCACAAATATTGATTTTGTTCTCAAAACTCAACCAAGCACTAGAAGTTCATGAAAAAGTCTCGGATTCTTAATTGACTAGTCCCTATGGAAATGATCTCGGTACTCTACCACTTTATTACTTGTAGCGATCATAGTGTCCGGTGTGCACTTGCACCGCCACTGTGGCAACATAGTGGCCACTTTGTGGACCTATACGATTTTCCGCTACCAAAGGGTTATGGTTCAAGCTTCCAAATCTTGTTAGATGAAGAATAATCACTTGATTTTAGGAGAAAAACTCCCAAAATTAGTTAGGGTTTGATTGGGGAGGTTGGGGGTCGATTTGGGAGAGAAAGGGGAAGGGATTTGAGGGTTTTGTGAGAAATGAGGATTTCAAGGCCGATTCTCCTTTTATCAGCTCACTGCGCGTCCGCGCGGGTGGTGGCGCGACCTGACCCGCGCGGACCACTGGAGCTGCGAGGAAACAAAGCCTCGCGTGGTTCGTGGCACGACTCAACTCGCGCAGAGAGCCGCGCGGGGCACTGTGGGTGTCTTCTTTCGCCTTCTCTTCGGCCAACGATTTTGGGGTGTTACAGGCGGAGCCAGAATTTTATACAAGGGATAGCACCTTAAATATAAAAAAAATAAAAAAATTAAGTTAACGTACATTATGAAAAACGCAAAACACTATAAACTAATTATTTTACCCACAAAAATTACCCAGCGAATTTTTCATCGGTGATTACCAACGGATCGCCCACAAAGTGCTAATGGTTCAGATAGAATCATATGTTTTTCACGGAAATAAATAAATCAAGGCCATGGGTAATCTGGCATTAGTTTGAGTTTCCCACCAACAATTTACTTACCAACTTTTGTAAAGGTTTTGTGACCTTTAGTGACGGATTTCTCAGGGAAAATTTTGAAGGTAAAAATATTCTATTTAGTCGTGAAAATAAAGATACAATATATTTATATCAATGATATTCAATGTTTATAGATTTAACATAGAGAATCGGGCGCTACTTTTTTTGGGTAGAGAAGTCGTATGTTTTTTGTGTGTCGATTTTACAATTAAGAGAGGACGGAGACTAGTTTTCTTATTTGTCATTTTTATTTGCAGCGCCTAAATAATTGAGGAGGAGCAAAGTCCATTAAAATTTAAAATACTAAATATTTGGGTTTATTATTAATACAAATTACATTAATTATTTTTTTTAAAAACAATTGAGGGGGAGCCAATGCACCTTGTGGTGCTTACATGGCTCCGCCCATGACCATATATACAACTTGTCATATTCAGTCCTGTCCAATTTTGCTCTCTTGTCCTATCCAGTTATTTTAGTCTAATAATTTCTACATAAGCGCTACCTTAAATCATTAAATTCATGACTAAGGTTCCAAGGTTTCATTTTCGCTACAGATCTAGTTTGTATAACTTTGTTAACTTTAGGTCCATTAAGTCAGGGGTACTTTTGTCATTTGCTTTTTTTATTTTCTATTAAAAATTGAGTGATTTATTTACATTATAATATTTACATTGTATACACTTATCACACACTGACGGTGTAACATCCCGAAATCCTTGGTCGAAAAGGAGACAAAAATGTCGACCGTGCTCCACGCGATTGTCCCTACAAATCGAGCCACACCATGAACCGCACGAAGCTCTGATTCTTTGTGACTCCAGAGGTCCGCGCGACTCTTTGCGTGAGCACTGTGCGTATTTATAAGAAAGAACTAGCCTCCAACCCCATTTCTCTTGAAACCCTCAAAACTTCTTCCCCTTTCTCTCCTAAAACGACCCCTCATCCTCTCAAACAAACCCTAACATATTTTGCGGGGTTTTCCTCCTAAAATCATGTGATCCTCCTTCACCTAGCAAGTTGGGAGCTAGAACCATAATCCTTTCATCTCCATCTTCTTCACCAAGCTTTCTAGGGTTTCATCCAACCCTTTTTCATCATTTTGAAGAGTTGGGAGTTTGTGGTTTATTTTGGAGATCTAGAAGAGTATTATCGATAGATTCAACTATGGTAAAGCTAATATTCTCTTTTCTTCATCTATGAAAATTAGGGTTTTGGTATAAGTTGAGATCTTCATGTATAATGCTTGGGAAACGATTTTATATAGTTGAAAATGAATACTTATGGTCGGGAATTTATGGATATAGGTTTTGGAAGTTTTGGCTTTGAGGATTCAAGTTTCTTCAAGAAAGCTCTAAGTGGGGTAAAATGTAGAGTTAGCTTAAACCTAGCAAGGCGAGTTCAAGTTGATTTGTGAAAACGTTGTACATGCCAAAATGTCCATTTTAAAGTATTTATGTGTTTTACATGAAATTATCAACTGTTGAGTTATTTGGTAACTTGTGATTATTTGAAATGTTTAGCTTTATAAACTTTGTAAAACACCCACATTTGAGATTTTTGGACATTTTGATAAATAAGTCATAAATGAAAGTGTTTTGATGAGTTATTGCATAAATGGATATTACTTGGTCAAAATGCGTTTGTTGGAAATATGCATCATTCATGTAATAGGACGTTTTGAAAGTACGAATGTGTGAGTCCTTTGATTTTGGTAGTTCATGACTTTGCGAACATTTTAGAAATTGTAAACCTTTTTGGTTTTGGGCCGAAGGCCAATTGTAATTTGAGAGACAAAGATTCTTGGGAAAAGATGTATTTTGGTTTATGTAACGTTATTGGCTCACGTATTTTAGCCAAACGTTTATTAAGCTTTTTGAGGCTTGATTTATACTCAGATGAGTCTTCAAACTATTTATTCAGTTTTAGTAGCTCGATAAGGAGCCTTTTGACAGATGGTGTACTTAGTTGCATCTTATTTGAAGAGTTACATGTTTTGAATGCGTTAGTTCATTCGTTGGAGTCATGTAGCATTTTATACTGTATTGCATTGGATCCATAGGCATATGAGTCAGTATGTTGGTTTAGGTGGGAACTTTATCCCTGTTTTGGGATGAGAAATTATTTATGGCTAGCGGAAACTCGAGGTATAGATCGTGGGTGGTTGAACTCGATAACCGTGTAACCTTTAGTGAAGGGCTCGAGGTATAGATCGTGGGTGGTTGAACTCGATGCCCGTGTAATCCAGTCTGGTTATTCATCGTGGAATTTAGTGTCCGCGTTTGAAGTCTAGTGAGTGGTCTCCAAGTCATGTTTTTATGTAAGCTTGCGGTGGTGCTCTGCAGAGCCGTATACGAAGCTAAGTCTTGCGGTAGTCCCCATGGTGAGCCAAATATGGGGACTTGTGGCTTTTGTGGTGACACTCATCTAGAGGTCAAGTAGACACTAGGGTCCTTTGGGTATCTTACGGTGGTTGCTCGGTAGGGAGCCATATACGGGTATCCATGACTCTATGTGAAGCTCGAGAACATCGATAAGTGGCCTAACTTTCTGTGCCCGCCACATTCGATGGAATTCGGGCCTCCCCCGTCAACGAAAGGTGTTGTTTTGGGTATTGAGTTTTATTATCCATGTTTTCGGTGACGTTTTGTATATATGGATCTTTATCCATGGTTTATGGGTTGAGTATTATGCCCCACCCGTGTTTTGGGAGTTCGATTTCTATTCTCATTTTGAGTGAGTTTTGGGTTGAATTTAATTTACGAAAGAACGTTTTATATTGGGATCTTCGTCCTTAAAATAATTTGCATTGGAAAACGTTTATATTGGTGTTTCCTTCGCCTAAAATGCATATTATTGGAAAATGAGTCGTTCCCATATTTGAAGCATATCATTTTGAAATATTGTGATTTCAATAGCATTATTTTTTTTCAACGATATATTTATTCATGTTGAAAACTATTGAACTCACTAAGCGTTAGCCTAACCTTTTTATTTGCCGGCACGCGCAACAGGCTTCGTTGGGAATAGTTTTAGTGACACTGTGAAGAGAGAAGTGCTAGTTGTGTGCTCGAGAAGTGAGTAGCTTGGTGAAGTCTTCCGTATTTGTTTTGTGAAGAGCAACTTCTATTGGGGTTAAGTAGCACCCGACTTCGGTTTAGTCCTTGTATCATATTGGAGTTTATATTTGTTGGGGTTAATTATAGAATTTTAACTTGAGGTATATTGAGTTTTGATTTGTAGGAGGAAGTTTTGTCCCTCACTTGATGTTATATCGAAATTTTAAATTAGTTGCTCTTACCAAAATTGAGGGCGTTACAGACACCCTCTAGCCATCTCATCATTTAAATTATCAATCATCGTCATCACACCCCTTCCCTCTTCCTTCCTGATGATGGTGAAACCCTCCATCACCCCTCTAGCCGAGAAACTCATATTTGGTTCCAGATTTGACTGGATTTATGATGGAGGTTATGACCTTATGGGGTTGACCAACCAAATACGTCATTAACAAAAATGAATCCATCTTTTGCAACGAGCAAACAATGACATCTCATTTATTCATGATACCAATTGTGTCGCCTCTACACCTTCTTCTTCCTCTGTAACACCCTCGAATTTGGTAAGAGCAACTAATTCAAAATTTTAAACATAGCATCAAAATAAGGAACAAAACTTCCTCTTACGATCCAAAACTCTGTATGCCTCAAATATGAATTCTATAATTAACTTTGACAGATATCAAGCTCCAATAACATACAGACTAAATTTGAAGTCGGGTGTTACTTAACCCAAATACAAGTTGCTCTTCTTAACCTAGTGCGGAAGACTTCATCAAGTTATTCACTCCTTAGGCGCACAAAGGGCACTCCTCTCTTCACTGCGATACTAAAACTATTCCCAACCGGAACCTGTTGCACATGCCGACAAATAAAAAGGGTTAGACTAACGCCTAGTGAGTTCAAGAGTTTTACATGAGTAAATATATCTTTAAAAGAATGAACCTCACTTGAAATCACGACCTTTCAATTAATGTACTTTAAAACGTGGAAACAACTCTTTTCCAATATCATGCACTTTCAAAGATGGACATCTCATTTCAAACATGCTTTATAAATTGATGCCACTTAAACTAACTATAAATATGAATATAAATCGACTCTCATTTAAGAAACGTGGATAAAACGTTATATCCCAAAACACCCAAATACGGGTGGGGCAAAATACTCAACCCATGAATCATCATCAAAACCACATATCACGTACGTCCGAAAACATGGACACTAGGTCCAATACTCACGCGACCATAAAAGAAATGAATCTAATTACCAAAACATGGGGATGACATTATTCATTCAAACCTTAATATTCGATGAGGAAGATCCAATATTAAGGCCCTCATTCACTGTCGACCATATAGAACCAATGACAATAAAGTAAAACATCCTTATATTTAAAATACTGATAGCCGACAACGGGGGAGACCCGTATCCGTTGAGAGTGGAGGAACACAAAAGTATGCCACCCATGCAACGTTAATCGTATGACACCTTACGACATCACAGACCAAGTGTCCCTACGATTTATTTAACAAGCTTCACCTCAAGTCAGTTGACCTTGATGAACATTCCGAAGAACTCCATCCCGAAGACCCGACAGACTTAAAGACTACCTCCCAGACATTACTTCAAACGACGGAGGTCCTAGTGCCTACCTCCTCGGTAGCACCACCAGACTCAACCCTCCTAATGTTTACTTGTAAAGTTTCTGGTCATAAAACATGGGTACCGGAGTTTAACCCCGCAATACCCAATTGACCATCCAAAACAGACTGACTTACGTGCCTATGGATCCAATGCAACACAGTCTAACCTTACCGGACTAAACATGAATGACCAAAGCACTCGAGCCCGTAACCAACCTCAATACGCAACACAACGCATTAGTACGTACGTCATAACTGGACTCTACATTGAGCCATATAAAACCAGACAAGTGTCCTCAAAACTCCTTTAAAACGACATCGAACCAAAATACTGAAAACCTCTTCTTGACCAATGATTAACGTTTTTCAAATAATAAACGTACTCGACCCATACCAAACAATCACACACTCCAAAATACTTGAATGGACTCCAACACAATTTATGTCGGGACAAAAGGTTTTCCAAATAGATTTATACTCTTTATCCTTTCAAAACATCCCATAACACAAAATTAAACTTTTTACCCAAACAAACACTAAGAATGCCTTTTAACCAAATAAGATCCATTTAAGCAATAATTCATCAGGAACACTTTAAAATAAATCATTGTCCAAGATACCCAAAAATCCCAAATATGGGGGTTTTATAACGTTTATGCAGCAAAGCACTCAGATGATCAAAATCCACCAAATGACTCAACAAATAATAGTTTCATGTAGAACACATCAATACTTTAAAATAAACATTTTGGCATGTACAACGTTTTCACAAATAAACTTGAACTCACCTTACTAGGTTAAGTTAAACCTAGGTTCCAAATCCAACCATTAACCTCCAGAAGTGTAGATTCCACCATTTCCAAGCTATCACCAACAAAAGCTAGGGTTTCCAAATACCCCATTTCTTCAAGTCTAGAATAACCAACATCAACTAAGGCTCTTAGATTTACAAAGATCCTTATACTAAAGCTTAGAGTACTCAAGGAAACTTACCACTTTAAATATTGAGACTGTTGGGAATTTAAGATTTGTTCAAGTATGGTTAATGCTGCTAGTATATCATGATTACTACTGCTAGTAGATTTAATACTGCTTGAAAAGTTAGTGCTGCTACTTCAATAGTTAGTACTGTTTGGAGAGTTAGTACTGCTAGTAGTTAGTACTGCTAAGGGATTACTACTGCCAACATGATTAATACTGGTGAGGAGTTTAATGTTGCTGATAATGGTTAATACTTCTGAAGAAGGTTAGTGCTGCTTATGAGATGAAGACTCAATATGGAATGAAGACAGCTGTATAGAAGTCTTACTAAAGTAAAGGAGATAATTATGGACTGAAGATCAATTGTATTTTGATCATTATCTTGTAATATGTCTTGTATAAATAGTATAGAAGTCTTTGATAGAATTAACTTTTGATTGATACGTTTTTAGAGAGAGAATTAACCTCAAGGTTTATAATCCTAGTTCTAGAGAAGTAGAATTCGTCTTGGTGAGCCTGTTCATCAAGATTGAGGTTTTGTTTGAAAGCTTGTAACTTTAATCATTAAAGTTTACAAGTTGTGATTTCTGTTTTACTGTTTCATTGATAGTTTGAATATTAAAGTGTTTTTCCGCAACCTCTTTAATATTGTTTCTGAGTGTTATTATTCTTGTTAAGAATTAGATCCTGACAAGTGGTATCAGAGCCAAGTATTCTCAGAAACCTTCATTCATCATGGACAACACAGGTGAATCAAACAGTACTTTTGTCTCAAAGGTTCCCATGCTCAAACCTAATGAGTTTGACATGTGGAAAATTCGAATCAAGCAGTACATCCTCCTTACAGACTGTTCTATATGAGACATTGTTGAGAATGGTCCCTCTGCTGAAGGTAAAATTGGACAAGATGGCAGAAGACCACCTCCAAAAACTGATGGTGAGAAGAAAGTCAGACAGTTGGAGATGAAAGCCTTAAGCACCCTGCTTTTGGCCATTCCTAATGAGTATCAACATCAGTTTCAACACTGCACAGATGCTCAGATTCTATGGAATGCTTTAGAGAAGAGATTTGCTGGCACCAAGAGCACTAAGAGGAATCAAAGGGATGTTCTCAAGCAGCAATATGAGAATTTTACATCTTCAAAGAATGAGTCTATGACTCAAACTTTTGACAGATTCAATAAGCTAATTGGTGAGTTGGCTACTGTTGGAGTTCATATGGAACAAGATGATGTCAACCGCAAGTTTCTCAGATCTCTTGGAGATGAATGGACCATGTACATTGTCTCATTCAGACAGAATGACATGTTGGAAGAAAAGGAACTGGATGATCTGTATAATGATCTGAGAGTGTTTGAATCTGAGGTGGAAGCAAAGAAGAAGCCTACTGGATATGTGCATAATGCTGCACTCCTATCAGCATCAACTGATTCTACTGCTAACCCTGAATCAATTAATGTTGCCTGTGGAGTAAATCAAGAAAAAGGCAATGAATCTGTTTTTGAAGCCTTTCTTTCCAGCCATGATAACTCTTCTTTAATCAATGATGACTTGAAGCAGCTTCATCCTGATGATCTTGAAGAGATGAATATCAAATGGCAGATGGTCATGCTTTCTATGAGGGTGAATAAATTCATCAAGAGGACTAGGAGGAACAACTTCTCCCAAAGAAGAGAAGATGGAGCAGGCTTTGATAAGTCAAAGGTGGAGTGCTACAAGTGTCACATGAAGGGACACTTTGCCAGGGAATGCAGAAGTGGAGTGTCTCACAACAATCACCAACAAGCACAGACTGGAAGCTTCAACCAGAACAAAAACTCTGCTCAAGCTCTTGTTTCTCAACAAGGAATGGGGTTTGACTAGAGTGATCAAGCAGAAGAAGCCATTCAAAATCAAGCTCTCATGGCAGAGGTATCTGATCTCCCAACTGAGGTACTTTCTAATCTATGTTCTCAAACTTGCATAGACACTGTTAAAAGGTACAGGGATCACAACCAGAATATGAGTGATGACCTTAAGAGGTTAGAAAAGGATAGAAAATACCATGTGAGAATTGTTGAGAGGTTTGAGGAACAAATCAAAGGTTTCCAAGCCAATGAACTTCAACATACATATGATACAAATTAATGGAAGTGGGAGAAGAATGATCTAGAAATCCAACTGACAAAGTCTAAAGAGGAGAATGAAAAGTTGAGAGGAGAACTATCCAAGGTTAAGCTGGATGTGGAAAATTTTTCATATGCTTCTAAAGCCATGGATTCAATTCTAAAGGTCCAAATCCATGATAAGCATAAACCAGGAATTGGGTACAATACCACACCACCACCATACAACAACAACTACATCCCTCCTAAATCAGACTTGCTAGAGACCAAGGATAGGAAGGACTTGCATGAAGGAGCCACTAAGATAGATCATTTAGATGAAGTAGTTGTTGAGGACAAGACTGAGAAAGAAGCTGGTAAGAGTAAGGATAACACTGTGAGTGGTGAGATTCCCTTAGAAAATAACATTCTTACCAATGAGGGTGGTGGAAGGGATTGGGTCAAATCCAATGGTGTAGAGAAGACTGAGGGAAAGTCCAAAAAGGTTCATTACAAGCAGACTACAGTTGTGAATCCTGTTCCTTGCAAACAGTGTGCATGTAATAAATCTGAGCCCCTAAAACAGGATAAAAGGAGGGGAAATCAAAGAAATTGGAATAATCAGTGGGCTCAGAAACAAGGAGTTGATCTGAGTAGAATCATCAGACCAAAACCTTGTTTCATATGTGGCAAATTGAATCATCTTGCCAAGCACTATTATTTTAATCCAACTAACCAAAGGATAAATTTTCAAAGATCTATGCAAAAACCCTTTGGTTATAGGAAGAATGAAAGGAACCATGTGGCTAAGAAACATGTTAAATCTAAAAGCCATATGAAGAAAAAGACTGTAAAAGAGAGTGTCAAGATGTGGGTTCCCAAAAGCACTAAAACTGTTAGTACTGCTACCACAAATAGTGCTGTTGACAAAGATAGTGCTTCCAGAAGCAATACTACTGCTATCAATGTTAGTGCTGCTAACAGTGTTAGTACTTCTTCAAATGTTAATACTGCTAACTCTGTTAGTGCTTTTAACAAGGTTAGTACTGCTAAACCTGTTAGTGCTGCTAACTCTGTTAGTACTTCTAAAATTAGTACTGCTTCTAGTGTTAGTGCTTCTAGACCAATCATCTTAACAAAGTACTCCAGTCAAGAAGATTCTAAATTTAAAAATCTCATCAAAAAGGAGTGTAAGTACTTTGATGAGAAAGGGAGGCCCAAGACCACTTTGGCTTGGGTTCCCAGTCAATACTAATTGATTTATCTAATGTGCAGGGCAACCAGCAGCTCAAGGGAAAGAGCATTTGACATGTTGATAGTGGTTGCTCTAGGCACATGACAGGGAACATGGCTTGCCTCAAGAATTTCAAGAAAATTGATGGAGGGCATGTTGCCTTTGGTAATACTCCAGATGGAGGTAAGATTAGTGGTAAGGGTGATGTAACAAAAGGTAAGATGACATTTGAGGATGTTTTCTATGTTGAGCAGTTAAGGTACAATCTGTTAAGTGTATCACAGGTTTGTGACAAAAAGCATAGTATATTATTCACTGATTCAGAATGCATTATCCTTGCTCCTGGATTCCAGGTAGTTGATGAAAAGATGATACTACTAAGAACTCCTAGAAAGGATAATGTCTGTTGTTTGGATATGGAAAATGTTTCAACTGATTCATCCCTAAACTGCCTTGTTTCAAAAGCCTCTTTGGACGAATCATCACTTTGGCACAGAAGGATGTGTCACATGAACTTTAAAACAATGAATAAACTTGTTAAAAACAACCTTGTAAGAGGTTTTCCTTCAAAAGTCTTTTCATGTGATGATCATTGTGTTGCTTGTCTCAAAAGCAAACAACACAAAACTTCTCATAAGTCCAAAGAAGTGAACACAATTTCTTCTTCTCTTCAGTTGTTGCATATGGATCTGTTTGATCCTACAAATGTTATGAGTATAGGTAAGAAATCATACTGCTTAGTTATTGTTGATGATTACTCTAAATTTACTTGGGTATATTTTCTAAGGACTAAGGATGAGACAAGTAGACTGATCAAATCCTTTATTCTAAGAATTGAAAACCAAACAAATCAAAAAGTAAAAGTCATTATGTCAGACAATGGTACTGAATTTAAAAATCTTGACCTAAACACCTTTTGTGAGGAAAAATGAATTGAGAGGCAATACAGTGCTCCTAGGACTCCACAACAAAATGGTGTTGCTAAGAGAAGGAATAGGACACTGATTGAAGCTGCTAGATCTCTGTTAGCTGATTCAAAACTTCCAATTACTTTCTGGGCTGAAGCAGTTAATACTGTTTGCTATGTCCAAAACAGAGTTCTAGTAGTCAAGCCTAAGAACAAGACACCATACGAGCTTTTTAATAAAAGAAAACCATTTATTGGATTTTTCAAACCTTTTGGATGTCCTTGTACCATTCTCAATACCAAAACTCACTTAGGAAAGTTTGATATCAAAGCAGATGATGGTTTTCTTGTTGGTTACTTATCTAAGAGTAAGGCCTACAGAGTGTTTAATTCTTCTTCTAGAATAATTGAGGAAAGTGACAATGTCAAATGCAATGAGAACACACCAAATCCTATTGGTTCAGGTCCTCAATGGCTATTTGACATTGATTCACTAACCAACTCTTTGGGTTTCAGTAGTGATGATCATGCAGGATCAGGAAGTAGAGGATCAGGGGAAGAACAAGTACAACATATTATTCCTCAGTCTGTGATCTTTCCATTACCTACAATGGAACCTGTTGAAATCTGTGAAAAAGAGACTGTTACTGAACAAATTCTAAGTGAAGAAGAAAGAAGAGATGAGGAGAATCCAGAGCATGAAGAGCCAAAAGTAGCTGATGAGATCTCCTCAACTGACTTAAATGATTCCAATTTAGATGTGGGAATTAATGAAGAACCTAGTCTTTAGACAAGAACTCAGAAGAATCATCAGCCTGCGCTGGTAATAGGAGACATCTCTTCTCCTATGATGACTAGGAAACAAAGCAGACTTCAAGACATGCAGGATCAGCAGAATACAATACTCTCTTGCTTTCTATCTCAGATTGAGCCTAAGAAGGCTTATGATGCATTGAAAGATTCAAGTTGGATAGAAGCCATGCAAGAAGAGTTACTACAGTTCAAATTGCAAGATGTTTGGGACTTGGTGGACCTTCCAAAAGGTCATAGAGCTATTGGCACCAAGTGGATTTTCAGAAATAAAAAGGATGAGAGAGGAATAGTAATCAGGAACAAAGCAAGGCTAGTAGCACAAGGGTACACTCAGGAAGAAGTCATAGACTATGAGGAAGTTTTTGCTCCAGTTGCAAGGGTAGAGGCAATTAGGCTGTTTCTAGCCTATGCTTCATTTATGCAGTTCAAGGTATATCAAATGGATGTGAAGAGTGCCTTTCTATATAGAATAATTGATGAAGAAGTATATGTCTGTCAGCCCCCTGGATTTGAAAATCCATCATATCCTGACAGAGTGTACAAACTTAAGAAAGCACTCTATGGTCTACATCAAGCCCCAAGAGCATGGTATGATACTCTGTCTACCTATCTCTTGAAAAATGGGTTTGAAAGGGGAATAATTGACAAAACCCTTTTCATTAGAAGAAGTAAGAAGGACATCCTACTTGTTCAGATCTATGTGGATGACATCATCTTTGGATCCACAAAAGATCAGATGTGTAGAGACTTTGAAGAGTTGATGCACAAGAGCTTCAAAATGAGTTCAATGGGTGAACTTACTTTCTTCCTTGGGCTTCAAGTGAAACAGCATAAAGATGGGATCTTCATAAGTCAATCAAA